>OZ038382.1:124732429-125332429 GCA_964036045.1 Eutreptiella sp. 'Long Island Sound 2002'
CTGGAGGCGGACCACCGGGCGGGGGAGGACCCCCTGGACCGGGCGGACCCGGCGGAGGCCCTCCTGGAGGACCCCCTGGGGACCCCGACGACCCACCAGGGAATGGCGACCCGGATACCACCTGGCGGTGGATTGTCTACCTCCGCAGGAGGGTCTTTGCCCTCGAGTGCGAGGTAGACACGGGCAAGGTCGAGATGGCTCGCATCTCCGGGGTCGCCGCGCGCGCGCAGAAGGACCTGGACATCGCCAGGGCCGAGACCAAGTCGCTGACCAACGTCGTCAGCGGCCTGCAGGAGAGGCTGGATGCGCTGGAAGCCCGTGGGGGAGTCGGCAGCGACCACCCACCCCTGGAGACTGGCTCGTCAGACGACAGCTGGGGACCCGGACCAGGTCCAGGCAGACCCCACGCCCCCGGCGGAGCCCCCAGGAGTCGCCCCAGCGCCAGTGCCCCCTCTCTCACCGCCCCCTCTCACCACAGCGCGGGCCGCCGCAACGAGCGCGTGCCGCCCGGCAGTGGCAGTGAGGAATGGCGCGATGAGTGGCTCAGCGCGGACTACCACAACCGCCGTGCCCCACCGCGGACGCCTGTACGCCCCCGACGCCCGGCACCAGCCCCGGCGCCTATCCCCAGGGCTGGAGGACGTTATGGTGGACTCAGGGATGAGGTCCCCAGAGGAGACGTGGAGTGGGATGTCGGCGAAGGTGAGGACCTGGACCTGGACCTGGACCTGGAGGAGTTCGACATCAGCCCGCCGCGTGGTGTACGACGGGAGGCCGCTGAACGCAGCCGCCGGCGCCGTGATGAGGATGCGTACATGGATGCAGTACGGCGTGAACATTTTGGTTCAGCTTACGTGGAGGAACCGCGGCGTAGCCACAGGGATTCCATGGAGGAGATGGACGTGGCGGCCGGGGGAGACCGTGGGAGAGGCCGATGGGAACCTCGGTCAACCTCGCGGCCGGCGTTCATGGTCTCTAAGGCCGCGGACGCCGCCGTGTGGGAAGACTTGAAGGACATCAAGCCCCCCATGTACGACGGCAACCCCCTCAACCTCGACCGCTTCTTGGAGAAGCTGGACGATTGGGGGCTGACCGTCACTGAAGACCTGCCTCCCGCTGATGCGGAGAAGTATGTCTTCAAACGGTTCAGGTACCGCCTGCCGGAAGTGCTCGGAGAGCTATACTTCATGGCGACCAAGGAGGGAAGAATCAAGACCCTCAAGGAAGCCAGAAAGTGGCTCAACGAGCAGGAGCGGGTGGACGCTCCGCAGGTGGCGGCCAAGCGCTGGAAGTCCATCAAGCTTGAGCATGATGGACGGGAGATCCGCCTACGAGAGTGGCGAGACTTCCGAGGGAAATACACCCTCTTCCGCCGCAACGTGGAGGATTGGAACGAGGGTGACGAGCAGGCTCGCCTGCTCTCCATGCTGCCGGAAGCATGGATCAAAAGGGTCACCAAGGAGGAATCCAAGCGGGCCAAGTCCAACCACACGGTCAAGATGATGCTCCCCAAGGAGTATCAGACGAACGTGGTGGCTTGGGCGAAGAAGCACGTGGCCCGAGATGTCAAACGGCACTCCCTGCGGAACGCTCTTCTCATCACCGTCTCGGGCGATCGCGAGAAGACCGCGATGTGGCGCCTTGACGATTGTGAGTTGAGCGGCCAGACCATCCGTCTGCAGCCCATCCCGGCGCGGATGAGCTGCGACGAGATCCTGGAGTGGGTTGGCGAGGAAGTACTCAAGGAGTACCGAAACCTCCGACACACCCGCGGGTTGAGGCCCGGCGACCGCGACGTCAACTACGTTGGCGAGGGACCTGGCGGGGAAGATGCCATGGACCCAGCGGGAGCCGGCGGCGATGAGACTCTCGTCGACGATGACGACGACGATGAGCCCGCCGAAGTGGCGGTGTGTGCCTTCGTGGCCAAGAACCTGAGCGCGGGGACCAAGCCAGCAAACTGGAAGCCCCTGCAGCAAGGTTGGAAGAAGCAGGAGAAGAGGGACCCTCGCCGTATTGGCGACCCTCCGCTGTCCTTTGGGGAGTTCATACGAGCTCACCCTCAGGGCTGTTTCGTGTGTTATGGGAGGAAGAAAGGCTTCAACCATGACCACCGAACATGCCCCACCCACAAGGCCGACACGGAGGCTTACAAGAAGGCGCACGGGTCGAAGAAGCGTGCGCCCGCGGGTATCCGGGAAGCCAAGATGGAGGTGGACAAGGACGAGCTGGCCAAGCTGATGTCGTCGGTGGGAACCGAGTTGGCCAAGGAGATCCAGGAGATCAAGCGGAACTGGGTCCCCAGGTCGGATAACAAGAACAAGGAGAACAACCAGAATGACCAGAACAAGGACAAGGACAAGAACAAGGGTAAGAAAGGGGGAAGGAAGAAGGGCATCAACGACGTTGAGGCCGAGGAGAACACCCCCTCTTCCACAACCGACGCCCCCTAGCGGAGCCCCTGCAGCCAAGGGCCCCAGCTAGGGCGGTCGCAGGATGGTGACGTGGGAAGCGCCGAACCATCCCAGTCAGGAGTCGATAAGCACAAGGGGACTGCCGCGGGCGGAAGGCCCGGTCCGGCGCCCAGTCGCGGAGGCGGGGTGAGGGCAAGTGAAGGCACGAACCCTTGCACCCGTCCGTCCTTCGCGACCAAGAACGTGTTTGATGTACTGCAGGATCTATCCGAGAGTATCGGAGGATCACCCGGACCGCAGCTGGATGCTGCAGATGGGCAGCCTGAGCCCATTGTCCACGACCTGCACCAGTCGCTTGTTGAGCTTCTGGAACGGCCGGAGATCCTGAGTTTGCACGCCGTGCGCCGTGTGGGTCGCGAGCGGCAGTTGCATCTTAAGGTCAGTGCCCTATGCGGGGAAGTGGAAAAGGTTTTCGACGTGTTGGTCGACACGGGAGCTCAAGTCAGCTTGGTCAAGGCTGGCCTACTTCCACCAGAGTGTCTGACCGACAGTCGGAAGCCTGTCAGGCTGAAGGTGGCGAACGGCCAGTACATGGTGGGAGGCACGAAGGAAGCGGCCATCGGGCTGCAGTTCGTGAACCATCGTGAGCTGAGCCGCCCAGACCTCGGCAAGGAAATCCTCCTGCACGGTAGCTTCTACGAGGCCGAGATGGACTGGGACATGATCGTCGGGTACGACTTCATGATGGAGACGGACTCCGGCGTCCTCCCGGCCCAGGCCTCCATGACCCTGTACCAGGACGACCAGCTCTCGTGGCTTTCGTCACCTGAGCACCATGTGGAATGCCAATGGATCCACCCCGAACGCAATCAGCTCGAAGTGGCCGCGCTGGACACTGAGCCCACTGGGCCAGCGAATCAGGAGTACGGCGTAAGGCCGGAAGTGGCGAACCGAGTGGTTGCGGACCTGGGAGCGTCCGATCTGGCCCTGGATGCGTTCTCTTCAGGAACCTCCGCCCATCTTCGGGTATGTGAGAAGTACTGGAGCGCACAGGACTCTGCGTGGAAGAAGCACTGGGGTCCGCATCAGGGCTTGATGTGGATCCATTGCCCCCGTTGGGACATTCCAAGAGCGATAGCGAAGATTCGCAAGGACCGCTCCAAGGCAGTGCTGGTTGTTCCTATGGGATGCACCGAGGAGGAAAGTACCCGACATTGGGTAGCCTCATTGACCAACATGACCTTAAACAAGGTCGTCCTACCGGCTGGAGAGAGTGTCTATCAGGACGCTAAGGGACAGCCCATACCACCCCAGAGATGGCCAACAGAATTCCACTATGTGGATGGGGGCCTTGATCAGGCCGACACCACGGACTTCGTGTGTGTCAACCGTATCATAGCAGAGCCTTGGAGGCAATGCTTTGCGGTTCCCCCTGTTGACATCGAAGAATCGGACTCCGAAGACCCCCTCACTGAAGAGGAGTGGGATCTGGTTCAGGGGTATATGGATCAGCCCTTTCACGACTGGGGGAACCAGCGTGAGGGCAAAGGCCAGGACAAAGCCTGGTGGGAAGTGGACTCAATCGTCTCTGGTTCCTATGACGGGAATACCTTCGTACAGAGGGTGCTGGATCACATGTCCAGCCAAGACGAGCCGCCTGGCGGTAACCCACCCACCTACGGCGATCTGTTCCGAGGCAAGACCAGAGATGGCCCTTTGGGCCACCTGGGAAGACCACCTGAGCCGAAAGCGAGCGGAGTAGCTACCCCTCAAGTAAGCTCCGTGGTTCAAGTGCCCGGAAAAGCCAAGGCGGAGTCCGATGACTGCCCCAAGATCCAGGCGTTGAGGGCCAGGCTGAAGTAGAAGTATGGCGAGACCTTCTTCAGCGGATAACCTGTGTTCCCCCCACCGGTGCGTGGACCGTATGGCGAGGCCAAGATACGACTGAAGCAGGACCCCCGTGTGTATCGTCACCGGGAGTTTGCCCTGAGGGGCGAGAGGAAAGAGGCCATGGAGAAGATCCTCCGTGACTTCATCCAGAGAGGCTGGCTCGAGCCGTGCCACTCCGAGTGGGCCTCTCCCTGCTTCGTCGTCCCCAAGAAGGTTGCCGGTGAGTGGCGGCTCGTGGTCGACTACCGCGGCCTGAACGCCCAAACGCAGCACGACAGCTATACGCTGCCCCTCATTGAGGACATGCTGCAAAAGCAACACCGGCGGAGGATCTTCACGGTGATTGACCTGAAACATGGTTATCATCAGATGCCTCTCGCCGAAGAGTCCCGTGCCTGCACAGCCATGAGCACTCCACTTGGACCTCTCCAGTGGAAGGTGATGCCCATGGGCGTCACCAACGGCAATGCAGCTTTTCAGCGGATGCTGGAGAACCTGCTTGAGCCGGTGCGCGACTGTGCGGACCCCTTCGTGGACGACGTGATCATCGCGTCCGGGGACCCCAGCATGAGCTACGAGGAGCTCCTGGAGGCACACGAGAGGGACGTCACTCGAGTGCTGGACCTTCTGGTTCGGCACAAACTCACGGGCAGCAGTGACAAGGCCACCATTGCGGTCAGCGAGGTGGTCTTCGCTGGCCATGTGGTCGGGAACGGGCAGCGAAAGCCCATACCTGGCAAGGTGGCTGTGATTGAGCACTGGGAAAAGCCCAAGACGGTCTCTGAGCTACGGGCGTACTTGGGGTTCTGCAATTACTACTCGGGGTATATCAAAATGTATGCCGAGTATGCAGCCCCCATGACGACCATGCTCAAGGGCAACCGAGAGGAGACCAAGAAGGGGTCCAAGAAGGATCTGGTCTGGACTGAAGAGTCTGACCGGGCCTTTGAGGGGATGAAGCAGGCGCTGCTATCCGCAGTGGGTCTGCACCTCGTGGATCCCGACCGAGGGTTCGTCCTGCGCACCGACGCTTCCGACTACGCCATTGGGGCTGTGTTGGAGCAAGTGCTTGACGATGGGAGGCACGTGCCCGTGGCCTTCTGGAGCCGAGTCCTGGCGGAAGGCCAGAGACGGACGTGGACGCCCCGTGAAAAGGAGGCGTATGCCATCGTCATGGCTCTCAGGAAATGGGCTGGGTACATAGCCCTCCATCCCGTCACCGTCTGCACCGACCATCAGAGTCTGCAGTCGTGGCACAAGGAGCACGTGGACACCCCCTCAGGTCCCGCCTCCCGACGGGCAAGATGGCATGAGACCTTGGCCAAGTTCGACCTCACGGTTGTATATATTCCTGGAAAGGATAACACCGTGGCGGACTGTCTCAGTAGGTGGGCCTATCCCGCCAGCAAGGGCATGCAGGATATCTCTGCCCATGGCGATGAGGCTGAGACCGCTGAAGCCAAGAGGATCATTGAGATGGAGCGCCTGATGGAGGAGGAGGGTGCCAAATGCTTCGTCGTCATGGCTGCGGATGCCCCCCTCGCATCGAGGGTGAGCAGAGCGGTCAGTGTACTCGCCCCTGTGGGTGCCGCGGGCGGAAGGCCCGGTCCGGCACCCCCTGTGGGAGTGGAGTCCGACAAGCACCTCTTCCCAGAGTCTTGCCTCCAGGACGACTGGACCGACGATTACGCCAAGTCTGAGGCCTTTGCGGCCGAGTATAGGGCTGTGACCGACCCTGACGACGGGCAGAAGTGGCCAAAGGGGCTGACTGAGGAAGATGGCAAGCTCTACCGGAATGGTAAGCTGCTAGTCCCAGAGTCCCGGGTGCTCGAGCTGTGTGAAGCTTGGCACCATCACATGCTGCACCCAGGGGTCAAGAAGCAAGCTCTTGACATGCAGCGTCGGTTCGAGATCGACCATATCGTTCTCTACACCGCCATCAAGAAGGTCAGGAAGGGTTGCTCGGTCTGTCAGGCCTGCAATCCCAACAACCGGAACGTCAAGGGGGAACCCCAATGGACCCCGGTTCCTGACCAGCCCATGGAGAGCGTGGCCATGGACGTCTTCTCCATGCCCGAAGTGCACATTGGCAAGGAGACCTTTGACCGTGTGGTTCTCTGTGTGGACCGCCACAGCGGCTACGTTGTAGCCGTTCCGGCACGCAAAAAGGGGTTGCTTGCCAAGGAAGTGGCAGTCATGATGATTCGTCATTGGCTGACCGTCTTTGACATCCCCCGCACCATTCGCAGTGACCGAGGGCCCCAGTTTACTGGTGGCTGGCTCAAGGCTATGTGTTCCCTCATGGGGATACGTCATGCCAAGAGCGTCGCCTATCTCAGCCGGTCTAACGGCCGTGCTGAAGTGGCTGGACGGCAGCTGTTCGAGAAGCTGCGCAAGATCCACATCACCAATCCACGGCGGAACTGGTTCGAGGAGATGTGGCCTGCTCTCAAGGCCCATCATGACACCCCCACTCCGGGCGGTTTGTCCCCTCACCAGATTCTGTTTGGCAGGGACCCCCTGGGTAGGGGACTTCCCTTGTCTGGTGATGGCATGGCTATGGATGCCAAGGAGTTCTTCGCGCGGCAAGAGCAAACGGCGCGGGACATCCGCCAGCAGCTTGAGAAGGAGCATGCTGAGCGTCAGAAGTCCGCCCCGAGCTCGACAGCGCAGAAGTTCAGGGTGGGAGACCCGGTGTGGGTGATCAGACCCCGCCCCATGGGCACCCACCGCACCAAGACCTGGTTCACACCCGGCGAGGTGGTCCGCAGGATTGGTGAGGACACCTACCGCATCAAGGTGGGTCACGGACAGTTCCGGGAGCGCCACGAGAGTCAACTCCGTGAGCGGGAACCCGACCTCCGTGGCCGACATGTGTCCCTGGACTACGCCAAACATGAGGCCGACTCGGACGACGACTATGCCGAGCAGGACGACTATACAGTCGAGAAGATCCTGGCTCAGCGTCCGAAAGCCTCGGCACCTGGAGGTCTGGAGTTCAAGGTTCGTTGGCGAGGCTATGGGCCGTCCCACGACACCTGGGAACCCGTCTCCTCATTCGTGCCGCGGGTCAATACTCCCTTCATGGAGTACATCCGCAAGCACAAGACCAAGATCCATGTTTCGGACTTGGCAGCACTCACCCGGGCGATTGCAGCCAGGGGTGCCTGATCAGCGCCCTGGGCTCTCCCCTGATGTGTTGTGAGCGCTTGTGAGGCCGACGAATCGTCCCTTACTTGCTTGCTCTCTTCCATCTTTCGGTGACAGAGTGGCCATATACCCCCCCCTGCTGAATCCAGAGGAGGATGGCCCCTCTCTTCTTCTACTCGTCACTCCCCCCCCTGCTGAATCCTTGGGAAACCAGGTAGGGCGACTGACCTTCGGAATTCTGAGCTCTTGGGGCCTTGAAGCCCATACGATGTTGCGCAACGGATGCCGCTGTCATCGGCATTGCGATTCTTTGGTGTGGGGTCTGGTTCCATGGCATTTGCGGAATCCAGACCAGTCGACGTGTGTCTCGAGACTATATATGCCTGAACTCAGGCGTTATCCTGTCCATCCTCCTGCATTTGCCTTATCCTGACCGTGGCGTGGTTTGGCACTCTGTTCTGAGTGTGTTTACACGCCTATTTACCCACATTGTTGCTTGTTTTTCTGCCCTCCAGGATATGTGCATCTGTATGTTAAGTGTCATCAGCCCATCGCTGAGGGATGGACTGTTTTTCACCACGAATCGGGATACAGAGGCGCCTTGAGTTGCCGTGTACATATCCTTACAGCCTGGTCCAGCCTGGACCAGTACTTGATTACAGATTCTACTGTTTGAGTGCCCGTGATACCGTGTTGCCCTATTCGCTGTGTGTGTGGAGATCCTGATGGCGCCAGGCGGGAAGCCCAATTGCCTGACTACACTCCCAGCGGTCCGCCACTGTCAGTCCCAGTGTGAGCCTACCGATTTGCAGACGCACTTGCATTCGGATGGCGGCCTCCGGTGCTCCTGACCTCGGTCAGTCTGCCTGGGAAACTGGTGGTTTGAGGAGTCGACGCCTCCGCCCACACTGCATGAGGACTCCCTCATGTATGGCCTTCGTGGCAGTAGGGCGAGGGAAAAGACGGCCTTGATGCCCGATCCCTTCAGGAGGAGTTCCCTTACGATTTGGGGTTCGTAAGGAGTTCGACTATGGCACTCTGGACTCGCGTCGTATGGATATGGACATGGTGCGCCCGAGGAAGGACCCGCGGGGACTCTCCCCAGTCGGCGGGCCTTGGGAAGCTTGGGGTAGCCTGATGGATCTTTGTGGTCGCTCTCGACTTGTGGGGCCACCTCGGCCGTCGTGTGACGCCTATGTTGGCCGTGTATGCCACTGCCACTGTGGTGGTGACCGTAGCAGCCGGCACTCGGTGCGCCTGGTATGGGTTAACGGGTCCCTTGGATGCCGAACAATCGCCGCCAGGACCCGGGACTTGATACTTGATACTATACATGTGCTACGAGCTGTTACAGCAGCATACCAATCCCACTGTGGGATACCTATCTTACTGTGACTTACTGAAGTGAGGATGTGACACCCCCCCCCCCTTTCAGGGAGTGGTCCTGGGTACCCGCTGCCATGCGTGGGTGTTTTCGAGCCCCCCCAGGGTTTGCTCTAAGGAGGGGGGTGAAGCGGTACCCAGAACCCCATGGCCAGGTTACGGCATACAACCGGTCTCCGGTCCACTAACCCCATGCACGGCGTGTTCCGTACCGTGAAGCCCCGCATCGGCAACCGATGCACCGCCAGCGGAGATTTGTGTATCAGAATATCAGGAATCAACAGGGTTTTATTTTCATATTGTTTCCGTCAATTTTTACGCTTCCGTTCTGATATTCACTATTTTGACTGCTGGCGGTTGGATCGCGAATTTACCGTAACCGCCAGTTTAACTGTTTATAATGGAAATTTTAACGCTATCCGTCACGAAGGCTCCAAAGTCGCCAGGAACTGCATGGATGCTTCCGCAATTTTCATAATTAATACTCGCAATTTTAATCCGAATTTTTCAGGATGTCGAAATCGGATTTTCGACTTCGACATCCCCGCACTTGATTTGATCTCTTTCGAGTGGACCTACGTGCTTCCCTATGCACGAGTCAACTTCCTTTTTATCTTGCCCTCCATTTGACTCAGAGATATGGGCAAAACAAAGTTGATTCGTGAGGCCACTTGTGAGGGTCATATCTCGTGCCGCTTGCGAGTATTGACAATAAGGAAACGTGGGATGTATTCACAATACTCCCGACGTAATTTAGGAAGCTTTATATGCCTTGCGTTTCCACACGTGCGCGCTAGTGTAATGGATCATGGTCAAGAGGGTAGAGTTTGCGTTATAACTCATTGGCCATGACATTGCGTGCGTTAAGATAACTTTCGAGTGTAGCGCGCAAGTGTTGGTGTGGCATAGGAACTCTCCTTGAGTTCCTATGAGCGATTGACACAAAGTTATGCCCTTGGAGGGGCATGACATATCGTGGTGGGAGCTACCTTTTTGGGCAACATGTGGTATGTGCCATGTGTTGTGTTGCGTGCCCATTTGGCGGGTCCATTGCTCCAAGTCGAACCCGCCAATGGACCTCATATTGTGCAAGCCCCTTCTCCATACTCCCTACGATCAATTGCAAGCCTAACCTTCGTGAAGGGAAGCTTGTGTGGCGAACCCGAAGCGATGCGTTGGGAGCAAAGTGTGTGTTTTGCAATTTTCCATATTTTCATGTGCCCACTTGGCAAGTAGCGCTTGTAACCTTTCAAGGCGCCCCAAGTGGAGCACATAGGTGGGATCGAAGGTCATTGGTGTCAAGTCATTGTGTTTAGAAGGATTAAGTGATTGCACGATCCAAGCCGAAGATATTATAATATAATTATGCACCTTTCAAGGCACTTTTGTGTGTGCTTGTGCCAATTTTGCCATTTTTGGCCCGTCATGATGTCGAGTGGCGACCGTGTATCTCAACGTTGCGCTCAATTGACATCATGACCCAAGTATGATATGAGGGTACATACTTCGGTGCCCAACATATCTTGGACCCGGCGAGTAACTCCTCTTAGGCTTGGCATACCGTGGCCGCCATGTTGGCGATTTGGGACTATCCCAAATCATGGGCTCACTTGGCGACCCTGCCATTCCCAATATCGGAGGAGTTGGGCGACGCCCAAAAGATATGTTGGACCAATATGACTTGATACCAATCCTATGGCACACTCTGGTCCGAGTCGGGCATGTGCCTCATTTGCCCCAACCATGAGTGTGCGCATTTTTGGCCATTTTGAGCATTTTTCCACTTTTGCTGCCCGCCGTGCCCCATGTTCTAACCTTCGTGCACGCCGGACGCATGGACCAATGGACCATATATGACATGGGTGTTATGGGTAATGGTCCCCATGGTCCACACACTACGTGGGCGAAGCGGAGCCGCCTTCGTTAAGGCGCTAGGCCAAATTGAGTATGGGCAATTTTGCCATTTTTGCATTTGTGGACCCAATTGGGATCGTCACCACGCCAAGCAGCATGGAGATCTTTGAGAGCCAAGGGCATGGGAGTCTCTGTTGGACTCCCGGTGGATCGCGTATGGGATGGCGGATCCGATCTTCAAGCCGGCGTGGAGATATACTATTGGGAGCACACCGAATTTTGGCTCATTTCAAGCAGCCAAAATGACCCAATTTTGGGACCCCAATTTCCCCCTTCCGTGTGGTCAATTGGCGGCCCCATTTCTCTAAGCCCATAGGGAGCCTGGACCTAAATCCAAGTTGTACACTCAGATATAAGTCCTAGGTCCTGCCTCCCACCCTGTGTGCCATTGGCCTTACCTTGGCCGGGCGAGCCACGCGTGGGAATGACGCCAATTTTGGTGGTCTTGGCATCATGACCCCACATGACTCATCCGTGTTACCCTGATGCCGGGACCTCAGAGGGAACCAGGTTGGGTGAGGGCTCCAGGGGGTTCGTACTCGAAGGGCATAGGGTCAGTTGCCTCGTCCCTACCTCTGGCGGGTCCGGACGAGGGGTCAATTTTGGGGATTTTTGAGTCAATTTCAGTTTGGGCTGAAACAGCCCATTTTCAGCTACCAACTCCTGGGTGATAATGGCGGGGCCATATCTCTGACTCAGAGTGGAGTTGGGACCTGCCATTCAGGGAGCATAGGGAGCGACTGTCGGTTGGCCTTGGAGCGCCTTGGTTCCCAGGAACTCGCCTGTGGCTGGGCGGGACACCCACCCTAATTGCAGGGTTTCAGGGTCCGGACTGAGCAGGGCATGGGTTGTGTTTGAGCCCCCGCCCCCATCAGCCACTGAAAGGGTCGGACCTGGGATTGGGATATGAGTTGGGACTGAGTGTCTATGGTCCTGTGATGCCCTTACCCCAGTCCAGTCTTAACCCCATGTGTACATATCCTGATGTGTTGCTGTACATACTTTCGTTCCCTCTTTGCAGAGTGGCAAGGATTCTGAAACGCTTTGTCATATGACACAGGCGTATTGATGCCCTTGTGAGCGTAGTGCCTTGCCTGCCTGCTCACCTGTGCGTGTCACCGCAGCGTCCCGTGGCCGGCCCCCCACGGGAACGCGTCAGTACCCCGGTGGGAACTTGAAGCGCCACTCCAGGTCCTGCTGCATCTTGTCCTGACCAGGATGCATGAGCTGGGCGTTATGCCAGTGGTCAATGAGCTCCTCCATACGATTCTCTGGGACCTATAGCTTGTCCTTGAGGAACAGTTTGTCCCCATCCTCGGTCAAGCCCTCGGGGGTTCGTCATCTGATGGGGCGCTCACGGCATTCCAGTACCTGCTCCAGTGCTCGGATGCCGCATAGTCATCCGACCAGTCCTCTGTGAGCACCGACCTGACTAGCTCTACAGGGGCCACCATCCATTGCTCGAGGGTTTCCTCTCGAATAGAATGGACGCGGGCACCCCGGAACCTGGCCAGGTCCGTACGGTTTGCCATCACCACAAAGCACTTGACCCCCTCTTGCTCCATGGCCTTCTCCATCTCGATGATGCGCTTGGCCTCCTCGGTCTCCTCGGCGTCTCCATGGCTGGATATGTCCATCCAAGCCTTGCCCGCGGGGTAGGCCCACCGACTGAGGCAATCTGCCACAGTGTTGTCCTTCCCCAGGACGTATACGACGCTGAGGTCGAACTTGGCGAACGTCTCATGCCATTGGGCTCTCCTTGCCGCCGGTCCCGAGGAGGTATCGACGTGCTCCTTGTGCCAGCTCTGCAAGGACTGATGGTCCGTGCATACCACCACCGGTTGCAACCCGATGTGGCCAGACCACTTCCTGGGCGCACAAACAATGGCGTACGTCTCCTTGTCCCTCGCGGTCCAGGTTCGGCGTTGGCCCTCGGCCAGGATCCGGCTCCAGAACGCCACGGGTACGTGCGACCCGTCATCCCGGACCTGCTCGAGGACTGCACCTACAGCATAGTCTGAGGCGTCCGTCAGTAGCACGAATCCCTTGTCCGGGTCCACCAGGAATAGCCCCAGCCGCCCCAGGAGTCGCTCCTCCAGGCGGCTGAACGCATCTTCGGCCTCAGGGGTCCAGGCAAGCTTCTTCTTGCTCCCCTTCCGGCCATCGAACTTCCCCACCTGCAGCATCTTGTGCAGCGGCCCCCAGAGTTCTGCATACATGCGGACATAGCCCGAATAGTAATTGCAGAACCCCATGAAGAACCGGAGTTCGCTGATGGTCTGGGGCTTCTCCCAGTGGTGCAGGGACGCCAGCTTCCCAGGCATGGGACGGCGTTGCCCGTGACCAACCACGTGACCCGCGAACTCCACTTCCTTCAGGAAGAGTGAGGCTTTGGTCGGCTTGCACACCATGTTGTGCTTGTCCAACTCGCTGAGCACTCGGCGCAGATCCTTCTCATGCGCTTCGATGAGCTCGTCCTCCGTCATGTCTTCCGTGCCGGATCCAATGATGATGTCATCCACAAAGGGAGCAGCACAGTCCCGGACAGGACCGAGTAGGTCGTCCATCATGCGCTGGAAAGCTGCGTTGCCATTCTTGGCGCCCATAGGCACCACTCTCCACTGCATGGGCCCCAGCGGCGTCGACATCGCTGTGCAGGGCCTGGAGTCCGGGTGTAGCGGCATCTGGTGATAACCGTGTTTCAGCTACAACACCGTGAAGATCCGCTTTTTCTGTTGTTTTTGGAGGATGGAGTTGATCAGGACAAGCGAGTACGAGTCGTGCTCGGTTTGCTCGTTCAAACCCCTGTAGTCCACCACCAACCTCCACTCGCCCTTCTCCTTCTTGGGCACGATGAAGGCTTGGCTGGCCCACTCACTGTCGGAGGGTTCGATCCATCCTCGCTCAATGAACTCGGCCAACAACTTCTTCATGGCCTCGGCCCGATCGCCCTGAAGTTGGTACTCCCGATGACGATAGATCTTGGGGTTCGGCTTCAGCTTGATCCTCGCTGTGCCAAACCTCCAACGATCTGGAGGGTTCTTGTTGGCGACGCCACTGAATAGCCGCGGATAGGCATTGATCAGACTCTCCTTCAGCTCGGCGACCTTCGGGTTCTCCTGGGCCTCTTCAGCCGCTTGCTTCGGTATCGATACAATCGACCGCACTGCGTTGTAGGCCTCTTCCGGGTCCGAGTCCGACTTCTCCTTGTCCGATGTGCCGTCTCCATTGTCGTGGGGCATGCTTCCCACCGATAATCTTCGAAAATTTGCGGCATCGGGCTGGTTTTTGTCGCTCTCGGCACCCATTCTTGGAAAATCCCATGTCGGCGGGTCCGACCCAACCGGACCATCATATTGGTCCACGATGTGATCCATGACCCTCGCCACGAACTCATCCTTCTCGTACTTGCCGGTGACCAACATCTTGTCATCCGTCCAATGCGGAGATGTGACCATGGCCCGCCTCTTCTTGGCTGCCACACGGTCGTGCATTGCCATCCGCATGTAGTTGACGACGTTGTCGATCTCGGCGTGGGACAGGACGTCAATGCCATCGATTGGCTGATCCGTCCCCTCCTTGGGCTCAAACATGACCTTCATAGGCACTGCCTCCACCCTACAGATGAATGCTTCATCACCCGTGGGCTGGGCTCGCGCCCCATCCACCAGGAAAGCCTTGGTACCCCACGCTTGACCCGGGGAGGGCATTGATACACCCTTTGCGTCGATGAACAACCCCTCCTCTGGCCTGAATGACATCTCGTTCAGGGTGATGGAGTCCAGCGTTGACTTGAGACCCTCCAGCGGACATGGGGTGGATCCTATGCCGGTTATGACCAGGATCCCCTTCGCCCTATCCGCGACGATCTTCTCCACCGTACGTCTGGTATTGTCCAGGGAGCCATGCCAATACATGGGCCCCCACTCCTTCAAACCCCAATGCCTATGCCAGGCTGAGTCTCCTCGATGCCAATGCCTCCTACACTTCCGCAAAAGTTGGGCATCCCGGGAAGCAAAGACGTCCGTCTCGGGCGCTTCGGCTCCCAGTGTCTGGATCATCCTGTCATACACCTACGGCGCCATTCCATACTCCGTGAGCTGAACTCCACGGTCTCCTCTGGACTTCGCACCCACAGGTTGTACCGCTCGGACGATCCGATCCTCTTCCTCAGCATTCCATTGGGATGATCCGCATGCATAGTCCGTGGACAGCCATGTGAGGCATTCATCATCCTCCCAGACCAGCGTTGCACGATGGGGAAGGGCTGCAATGGCGTTTGCCACTATAAAGTCATACCCCATGATCATATCCCAATTCGTGATGTCGACCACATAGAAGTTCCCGAATAGAGTGCTTCTCTTTGCCAAATCAGGGCGGTTCAAGCGCTCATGCTTCCAGAATTCCATACTTAGAGTGGCCTCATGGGTGCCACTACCCATAATCTCTCCGTTGGCGACCTTCAGGCGGACCGGTCTCCGGCTGGGCTGCAGGAGTTCCTCCTTGAACAGCCCTCTCCGGACTAGGCTCACCTGGGCACCCGTATCCACCAACACATCCACCACCTCTTCCTCTCGTCCGCACCGTACTCGCACTTTCAACTTTGCAACTCTAGCACGTCCGGGTGCATCAGGACTTCAAGGGTATGGTCACGGATGGTGTAGATCTTGGGCTGGTCCTGCCCGTCCACGGGGCTCTCCGTGGTCGCTCCTTCCTTCTTGCCATGTCCCGTACCCACATGTACTTCTCTTGGTAGGGCGCTCCAGGGGTTGGGAGTGGCGAAACTCAGTGGTTTCGGCTCTTCCGGAGCCTTCTTCGGCACTCGACATGCCTCGGATTCCTCAGGGATTCCACTGATTTTCAGAGGAGAGACCTCCGAGGTCCCACTCCCGTGGGGGCTCCTCTAGACCTGACTTCCCGCAGCCCCTTCCGGCTGCGATCCGCCAGGACTTTGTCCACCAAGTTGCTGGGCTTTGAGTGCCTCCAACGTCCTCAAAATGTCCTCAGCAACCTCCTCGATTGACCTCACTCGTCGGTCTTGGCCAGGTCCACCACCATAGCCTCTTCCTCCGCCTTTCCCTTGGCCTTTGCCTTGGCCTTTTCCCCCGTCTCCGCCCTTCGCCTTCCAATCGTCAATCCGCTGCTCATTGGGCTTCTTCTCGGGGTGGACGGCGAAGTAGGCCTTCTTGTCCGCCTCATACACCTTGCACTGACGGTGGTCATGTGCGTGGTTGTTTCCCTTGCCATAACAGACCCAGCCCCTGTCGTGCTGAGACCTGTACTCCCGGAACGAGATCAGTGGGTTCCCGATCCTCCTTGGCTCTCTGCTCTTCTTGGGTCCCACCCGGTTCCATCTGGACCGATCCTGCCCGTGTTCCCTCACGTTGTGCGCCACAAACGCGAAGAAATGGGCCTCCTTGTGATCCTCCCGGGACCAGTTGTCTTGGCCACTTCCACTACCATCCTCCGAAGAGTTGGCCGAGTCATCCTGGATCTCCTGACGATGGCGGTCTTCTCGGTGGCCTTCTTGTCCATGACCATGTCGATCCTGCACGTGGGCCTCGTTCTTCGCATTGAGCTTCAACTCCACCGTGATGTACTTCACGATCCCGTCCAGGCTCATGCGGGCGAATATGACCTGCATCCTCAGCGGCTCCCCGCGCCTCCACTCCACGTTGTTGAGGCACAGCAACCGTTGCCCCATGGTGTCTTCAAATACCTCCACGTACACGGTGTTCTTCAGTCCCAACATCCGGTTGGGCTCGCCCAGGTTCCTCCTGAAGAACTCCATGATACCCGCATGGGTATCCTCCGCCGCCATGATCCTCACCGCCACCCGCTTCTTAGCTCGCTTCCTTTCCTCGTCCTCCACTCGCCCCTTCCAATGGCCGGGCAGAACGTTCTTCAGCAGGTGAAGGATCTCGCTGGACTCGTTCCAGTCCTCAACCAGCTTGAGGCTCTGTCGTTACTTCCGCAGATACCGGTTCCACTCCCGGACCCGCAACTCACCGCTGTCCAGCTGCAGCGGGATGGACCACAAGTCCTCCAGCTTCTGGTTCGGAGCGTCCACCCGCTCCTCATCCTCCAACCACTGGAGGCAGGCCTGCTCCGTACGGATCAGTCCTTCCTGGATCTGATCCCGCAGCTCCTCCTTCAGGTCCTGCGCCAGCCGGTGTGGGAATGTCCGGCATACCCACTTGTCCCGCGGCGCTCCCCGCATCTCACCGACGACCTCCTCGGGAAAGTCCTCCCAATCCAGGATGAAGTCATCCAAATTGGAGGGGTTGCCATCGTAGTAGGGGATTTTGATTCCCCTGAGGTCGTCAATCCTGATGGCGTCTCCGACGTCCCCAGCCACCACTCCACCGAGACGGATACCACCTGTGGCCGGGGGGTGTGAGTACACTCCCCGTACATCCCTCTCCTCCATGGAGTGCGGTCCAGTTGGGCGTGAACCCATGGGGTTTGGAATGCGGGAAGGACTTGCTCCATCGGCCGTCCATATCCCAGTATTGGGGTCCTTCCCCCATTGATTTCCGCCTGGATGACCTCGACCATGTCCATCGGCGCTTCCCATGGTTCGCCCCTGCATGGTCTGGCTCTGGATCTCCTCTTCCGCATATACTGCATGGGCAGTCGTAGTGATCGGTAGATCCTGGGCGGCATGGGACATCTGTACCGTCAGGCTCCTCGGGTCCGTGGTTACGTGCCCTTCCCGCATGGACCCAGCCGGTGCCGTGTGTTCCCCGAGCATTGTGGATTCGCTGAACATGGGAACAAACGGCAGCGCACCCGGGTCAACACGCGGAGGCGCGTAGGGTGCCTCTGCCGGGCCGCCCATGGGTTTTTTAATGGCGCTCCGGAGGGTCTTAACCCGCTCCACCAGCTTCGCCGCTGCTGGCTTTGCCCGGAGCTCCGGACCCGAGGTGAGGGGCTGTCGCTCCTCTAGCCTTTTCAGGCGTCCCAACATGTCCTCCACCAGGTGGAGGAGGCTGTCCCCCACTCGCTGCTGCTTCTGCAGGGCCAGCTCCAGATTCTCCCGGTACCGGTCTCGTTCCGCTCGCAGCTCCGCCATGTCTCTCTCCGCGGCCGACTGGTCATCCAGGATCCTGGCGACGTCCTCCTCTAGGCCGTCCTCCGCGTTGTCCAGGCTGTCGAGACGATGCACGATGGCGTCCATCCCCATCTTTGGGTACTTGCCCATGAGGAAGAACACGTGCTCGCAATGGCACTCAGCGTGCTTTCCACCTGATCCGGCGCATCCCGCGGTTCCCGGCGCCTCGGACTCCTCCGCCATGGGTGTGTCGCCCATGATATCCCGCGTTGGCTCCGTGTGCCGGGCCACAGGTGCCGTTCTGGCTCTGGCGGGCCTCTCCAACGCCTCGGCGTCATGCTCCAGGCTGGGTTCTGGAGCCGTGTTCGCCCTTGTGGGCGGCCTGGCCGTCTCCTCCGACTCCGAAGGTTGCTCATAGGCTGTCGGATAGCCCTCAGTGTGCCCCTCGGAGTCCCACAGCCTGACCGGGCTGGGGTCCGTATCCATAGCCCCGGCGTCCCCTGCCGCGGGCTTGAGTGACCCGCGCTTCCGGTAGCGCCGGGCCCGTCCTCCACTGCTGCCTGAATGGCAGGTCTCCTCTGAGTCCTCCGCGGCGGAGCGGAGGTTGCATGCCTTTCGGCAGTGACGCTCACACATGGAGACCAGGTCCTCCATGTCAAGTCCTCCTCTTCCCGAACGTCGTACTTCTCCTCGGGCTTCCACTTCCGGCGTGGTCTCCACCGAGTCCACAATACGCACCCGGGGCGTACTTCGGCAGGGCTCATAGGGGCCCAGGTCCCCGGGTCGGCGGTAGGTAGGGGCAGCAGGTACGCCTCTGCTACCATAAAGAAGGTCCCTACCAGGACCGGCCCCTGCTGTGTCCCTTCCGCCTGTAATCCCTGCTGACTTGCTCCTGATCAACGATTGCATTCCTCAAAATCCAGGGTCCAAAATCCGAAAACGTAGAAAATAAAATCCTCCTTCAACCCTGAACAGCAACCTGAACCCACAAATACAGCAATAACCCAATCCACAATCCAATCCACACTGCGGGCTTCCGTTCAGCACACCGGTCGTCCCACAGTGGCGGGCATGTACAAGAATTGCACCAAAGAGGAAAGCCCTGAAATTGGCATATGAACACAAATAAAGCAACGTTGCGGAAAGATGGAAACCTACACAATCACAGCCATAGACCCCTCATTCCCTGGACTCAAGACCTTCCCTTGACTCACCAACATGATGCGCTGAACCCAGTCAAATAAGATGGCTAAATGCCATGTGTCAAAAGTCACTTCATAAACCCCAAAAATGTGTTCACTCCCAAGCCTCTAAATCCTAGCCAAATTGGGGGGGGGAAGTGTCATGGCCTAGAGTCGCACTCAGGACCAGGCCCTGGCCTGACATATACTTGGTTGGACTTGGGTTCGAATGGGCTTAGAGATATGCCCCATGAGTTTGAACTCATAGCATGCCAAAAACTGCCAATTCACACCATATTGGCCATATATCAAATATATGCTCAAAATTGAAGTTACCACTTATCCGAAGGCTCAAAGCATGCATGGAATCGAAGTCTAATATTCATGGAGGATGGAGACCAAGGATCAATGCCCATGTACATCCCCACCTTACCCTCAAAACTCTTTCGATATGGGCGCCACGCACTGCCCAAGTCAGCCCATGATCTTGAGACCAATTCTTGTAATCCTTTGTGCGCCAGGCCAAATGGAGTACGCGATCCGGCATATGTTGGTGTTCAACTCCAAAGCATTTGCCAACATATGAACAACATACCATGGTTCGACTCACCATAGGCTTCTAGCTGTTTGCCGACCAGGTAAGTACACAAAACGCAAAAATGAGCAAAAATTAAGGTCAAAAACATGAAAATATGTCCAAATACAAAGTTGTCATGATAGTATATCTCTATGCTCACCCACGGGCGCATGGAGATACCTTCGCCACTAATATCTACATGCCCAATGAAAATGGGAGTGCACTCATGGATCTCTTTGCCAAACATACCATGAGCAATACATACGCGGTAGACTTAGTCTAGCGCTTTGAATTCCACAATTGGGACATGGGCAAAGCCCTTGTCACGTGTGGCTCCCCATCTCTTCGGCCACACGAAGATATATAACATGGGCGTGAGCATATCAAGACATATACTACCATTATCACACATAGCCCTTAATATTGGCTCCCACCATGGTATGCCATGCCCCTCCATGGTCATAACCTTGCGTTGAATGGACGTGGGAACCTAATGAAAGATGCTATGCAACCGCAAGACTCATGCGCTACACTCTAAAGTCATAATATCAAGCCTGGACACATGGTCAACAAGTTATAAACAGGTTTCTACCATGTTGACCATGATCCTATGATACAACGAGCGTGTGTGATGACCCAAGGTGTTGGACCCTACTAAAAACAAGTTGAGACTGAGGCGATTGCAACGCGACCTTCCTTATTCTCTTTCCTCACACTGACGCGTAGATATGGCCCTTCAAAGTGGTTCTACGTATCACTTTTGTTTCCCTTATATCTCCAAGTCAAACGGGTGGCAGATATAATGGAAACCTGATTTGGGCATAGGGAAAAGAGTATGACCACTCTAAGAAGACCAAATCAAGTGCTGCGATGACGAAGTCGAAAATCGGATTTCGACATCGCAAAGAATTCAGATTAAAATTTCGAGTGCATAAATAAAAAAGTTGCGGAAGCAACGAACCCTTTACTGATGAAATCTGACCCTTCATCGGGGTTTCCGCCAAAATATCTGGAAATAACAGTTAACCAATCGGTTACCGCAGAATCGCGAGCCAACTGACAGTCGCCGATACATTGACCATCAGAACGGAAGGCAGAAGAATTACGGAAACATTATGATAAAAAAACCCTATTGATTCCTGATATTCTGATATTGATATCTCAGCTGGCGGCGCCTCAGTACTGAATATGGCCGCTCATAGCCCGAATGGCCAAACCTATCACACTATCACATCAGGTCAGGTGAGGTGGATGGAAGAGTATGATATCAGCCAATGGCGGCTTGCTGGCACCTAGATACACACCCCAAGTGACCCCAAGATGGCCACGGGGGTCCGAACCGGCTTCACCCCCCTTCTCAGAGCGTTGTTACCGCTCGGAAGTCGTTGAAGAGAGGACGGGAGGACCCCAATGGGCTCCAACCCCCCCCTCCCTGTCCCAAGGACACATGGAGGCCCCACACATGTCGTAGGCGTCCCCCGGGCCCCAAGAGAGGGGTGAGGGCACTCAGAATCGGTGCCCTACGCAATATCCGGTCTCCTCTTGATCTACAACATGGACCAAGGGGATCAAAGATAGAAAAACGTCGTCGGTCGACCTAAATAAGTATGCCACAATGAAATATATATGTGGAGGTTGAGTGAAGGGGGTATATGGCCAATCAAGGCCCAAAAATCCCCGGATGAACGCCCTCACCCATCTCCCAAGCACAAAAACAAACAAAAATGCCAGGGGGGATCCATTACGGTGCTACTGCAGCCACCAAATGGACCAACACGTCCTTGACATCCAAAGAAATGTTCTTTTTCTTCAGATAGTCCATCCAGACCGTGGTCTACCTCGGCACAAAACTGCTCGGAGGCTCCCACGAATCTCTGGATGCGGCGAATCCCTTCCAACGGACTTTATAAAGCCTCCCCCCAGGCGTCCCCGGGTCCGCCTTGTCCGCCAGTATCCTCTCGGCGGTGAAGTCGTCGTCCTCACCCTCGTCGTCCGAGTCCACATCGCCGGCCGTGAACTCGAAGGTGACGGGACGTCCGCTGGGGTCTGGTGCTCGGGGACGAAGCTGGGTATGGTCGCGGTCCAGGATCTTGTTATCCCCCACACGAACTGCATACACATCCTGCCCGACGTTCCGCACGATTACCCCCGGCACATACCAGGACGCCTGCCGACGCCTGGACAGGACATCCTTGTGGTGCCGCTCCACCCACAAGGTGTCTTGGAGAGCATACTTCTGGACTTTTCCCTGCTTGAAGTACTTGGCCCTCTTGTCGTGCTCGTCCTGAAGTGCCTTGCACACCTTGGCCGCCGTGTCGTCCGCCTCAGCCATCATAGCGTTCGCATCCTGGGCCACTTTGCCATGGTTCAACCACGGGAGAGTGCGTGACACTCGATCCCGTAGGAACAGGATACGATGGGGCGACAGTCCAGTGGGTCCCGGAAGGACCCGATACGCTTGGAGTACTTTCCACAGCGAATTATACCAATTCCGGCCCGGTTCGTCGATGTGCAGCTGGCGGAACCTTTCGAACATCTGCCGCCCGGCCACCTCAGCACAGCCATTTGACCGGCTGTGGTACGCCACGGTCTTGGCATGCCGAATCCCCATGTGCTTGCACATCGTCTTGAACCACGTCCCCACGAATTCACTGCCCCGATCGCTGCAGATGACAGCTGGGACATCAAAAATTGTCAGCCAATGCCTGATCATGGCGTTGGCAACGGTCTTGGCCTGCAGACCCACTCCATGCTTGTCCTTCTTGTCCTTCTTCTTGGACTTCTTACCCGGGACTGCCAAGATATACCCGCTGTGCCTGTCCACCGCCAGGATGACACAGTCGTAGGTCTCTCCTTCCACGGTGACCTCCGGCATGGCGAATACGTCCATGGCCACGGACAGCATAGGGGCTTCCGGTATAGCCGTGTACACCGGGTTGCCAGCCGTCGAGCCGTTGGGGCTCTTCGTGGCCCGACACACAGATCAGTCGCTGCAGTACTTGTCCAGGAGGGCGTAGTACCCCGGTGGGAACTTGAAGCGCCACTCCAGGTCCTGCTGCATCTTGTCCCGAACAGGATGCATGAGCTGGGCGTTATGCCAGTGGTCAATGAGCTCCTCCATACGATTCTCTGGGACCAATAGCTTGTCCTTGAGGAACAGTTTGTCCCCATCCTCCGTCAAGCCCTCGGGCGATTCGTCATCCGACGGGGCGCTCACGGCATTCCAGTACCTGCTCCAGTTCTCGGATGCCGCATAGTCATCCGACCAGTCCTCTGTGAGCACCGACCTGACTAGCTCTACAGGGGCCACCATCCATTGCTCGAGGGTTTCCTCTCGAATAGAATGGACGCGGGCACCCCGGAACTTGGCCAGGTCCGTACGGTTTGCCATCACCACAAAGCACTTGACCCCCTCTTGCTCCATGGCCTTCTCCATCTCGATCATGCGCTTGGCCTCCTTGGTCTCCTCGGCGTCTCCATGGCTGGATGTGTCCATCCAAGCCTTGCCCGCGGGGTAGGCCCACCGACTGAGGCAATCTGCCACAGTGTTGTCCTTCCCCGGGACGTCTACGACGCTGAGGTCGAACTTGGCGAACGTCTCATGCCATTGGGCCCTCCTTGCCGCCGGTCCCGAGGGGGTATCGACGTGCTCCTTGTGCCAGCTCTGCAAGGACTGATGGTCCGTGCATACCACCACCGGTTGCAACCCGATGTGGCCAGACCACTTCCTGAGCGCACAAACAATGGCGTACGTCTCCTTCTCCCTCGCGGTCCAGGTTCGGCGTTGGCCCTCGGCCAGGATCCGGCTCCAGAACGCCACGGGTACGTACGACCCGTCATCCCGGACCTGCTCGAGGACTGCACCTACAGCATAGTCCCAGGCGTCCGTCCGTAGCACGAATCCCTTGTCCGGGTCCACCATTAAAGGCCCAGCTGCCCCAGGAGTCGCTCCTTCAGGCGGCTGAACGCATCTTCGGCCTCAGGGGTCCAGGCAAGCTTCTTCTTGCTCCCCTTCCGGCCATCGAACTTCCCCACCTGCAGCATCTTGTGCAGCGGCCCCCAGAGTTCTGCATACATCCCGACATAGCCCGAATAGTAATTGCAGAACCCCATGAAGGACCGGAGTTCGCTGATGGTCTGGGGCTTCTCCCAGTGGTGCAGGGACGCCAGCTTCCCAGGCATGGGACGGCGTTGCCCGTGACCAACCACGTGACCCGCGAACTCCACTTCCTTCACGAAGAGTGAGGCTTTGGTGGGCTTGCACACCAAGTTGTGCTTGTCCAACTCGCTGAGCACTCGGCGCAGATCTTTCTCATGCGCTTCAATGAGCTCGTCCTCAGTCATGTCTTCCGTGCCGGATCCGATGATGATGTCATCCACAAAGGGATCGGCACAGTCCCGGACAGGACCGAGTAGGTCGTCCATCATGCGCTGGAAAGCGGCGTTGCCATTCTTGGCGCCCATAGGCACCACTCTCCACTGCATGGGCCCCAGCGGCGTCGACATCGCTGTGCAGGGCCTGGAGTCCGGGTGTAGCGGCATCTGGTGATAACCGTGTTTCAGGTCCAACACCGTGAAGATCCGCTTTGAAAGTGCTGCCCTGGGTCGTTGTGGGTGCCGGAGGGCTCGGGGCCGGCAAGACCAGTGGGGCAGGCACGCGAGGAGTCTCCCTGGATGTTGTTATTGGGTGTAGAACCGGACACTCGGACACCAAAGGAGGCGAGAGCAGCGACAACAGAAGCAAGGTCCATGCTGATTGTGGTCCGGCAGAAAATCCCAGTCTATGAAGAAAATTGCGGGGAATTATTCTAAATACATCTGAGTGTCCAAAACTGTCCGAATGAATTTAAATAATCCATTTATGTAAAATTGTCGGCCGATCTGGCCCGCGAGCGCGCGTCAGCGGCAAATGGCGATTCCAGCTAAAATAGCGGAATGCGGCGGATTTACGGGAAATGGACCGCGGAATCAAATCCGGCATATCAGAAATATATAGGAAATATCCTGTGACTGAGCTGCGAGGCGGCAATTCCGCCGAAGCAAAGAAAATGACCAAAATGTAGCCAATCTGGGCAGAATGTCTGAAAATCTGAGCAGATGGGGCTAGCCGCACTTACACTCCCCCTCCAAAAACACACTGGGGTGTGTCGCTACGTCAACGAAGAACGTAGTGCGGGTAAGTCCCAGAAAAACATAGAAATGTAGCCTCGATGGGGCGAAATCTGCTTGATCTGACCTGATTTGGGCTGAATTGGCACTGAATCAGGGTGGATGAACCTGAAATGAGACAGAATGAGAAGTGACGAACAGTCCTCCGTGCAGTAAAACATTAGGTCAGGGGCTAAAAAGCATGTAAACGTATCGAGAATCGATACCAAACCATGCAATGGTTGAGAATGAGGTAGATTTTTGGTGGATTGAGTGGGGGGATCAAGAATTGGAGTGACCTCTCAGCGCTCTGGCACAGTTTCGCTGTCGCGGGCACGCTACGGTGTCCTCGCCGAACTCTACATCGTGTTATCCCGCTTTTCTCGTTCTGAAAAGTACAGCATGTGGCTCAGATTTGGCGCATCTGGTGGATGATCACAAGATTCAGCAAAAATGAGAATGAATTTGAGCACAGAGTGAGGGGATTAAGCAATCACAGAGAGGTTAAACAAATACACATGTAGTCTACAGACCCTAAGTGAACCACCGAAGGTAAAGATGTGTTTCCGTTCACTTAGATCTAAACAGATCTTCGAGGAATGTGGGGAGATGACAAGGAAATCAATCTAAATTGTCCTAACATGAGTACATTCCCTGAGATGAAGGTGAAATGAAGCGGAATGTCTGGAACTGAAACTGCTAACACTTTCGTTTAGACTAAAGTTAATATATATTGTCGTTTATTCAGCTCAATTGTGCTTTCCGGCACGTTGGTTCGCGAGCATCTAACAGATTCTATCAAAATGTGGATCATGTGATGATGCATCATGATGGGACATGCTGGCCCTGGATCCTTGGCATGTAACGCGCCGAAGGTTCACTGAAGGCACTTTACTGACAGTATATAACTGAGAGACACCAGATTTACAGTGGCGGTGGTGTCAATCGACTTGGACAAGGCCAATCTTTCGATGGAGTCCCACAAGACACTCGGATTCACCATTCTCGACAGTTTCTGGTCGAATTGAGCTCACATTTGCGTGTGCCAAAAATACAATGAAGCTTACGGACTTCAGAGGTTGCTGTTAGAAGTCCCTAGAGCTCCTAGATGAAGATTGTCTGAACAATTGACGTCTGGGTTTCGTACAACAGTGGCAGAATGATGGACAAACCTGAGAAATTCAAGGTAAATTTGAGGATCCTGGATCTGAATCTGGACTTTGGCGTAAGCATCACAGCAAATGAAGGTATGATCTGAGTTCCTGGCGTCGCATCTGGTGCAGCCAGTACTACAGGGGATACCTGTAGGGGTGAATGTCGCTGGCCAGCGTTTTGATTATGTACATTTGCTTCCATCTGCACGAGTAGCCAAATTCCAAAGATGCACAGACCAACAGAGACAAGATTACCCCGAATCTGCCTGAATTAAGCCTGAGTTTGGTTTTTTCTGAACACGGCAGCACACTCCGTCAGCGTATCTACGCCTTGTCTGCCTAACGGAGACCAAAGAAAAGTTGATTGACGTCAAATTATCAAACATTCGCAGTTCTCCACATCATGACTTAAACAGCAAGAATGAACAGTGGATTGAGCAGAATGTGGTAGGATGGCTTCCTTAATTCGGCCAAGCACGAATGCATGTGACCACCAACCTGTCTGGCCTGGCCCTCGTACGGCTTGGGCGCTGCAGATCAGCGGCCGAACTTGAAGCTTGGTCCTCATTTGGCTCCTGGGCTGGCCTGACCGCAGGAGGGGGGATCGACGGATCAGCCCTGGAATGTGGCTGCTGAGGGCCGTAAAAGGCTGGATCTCGATTCACCACAGGTCGTTTTCCGTCGCTCTCCACTTGTCTGTCTGGTTTCGACAAACAATCTGTCAGGAGTACTCCAATTTCGGGGTGCTTCTTGAAGAAGTCAATGAACCCCTTGGTGTACCCATGGACAAAAGATTGGGCTGGTTCCCAGTTGTTGTGACTGGAATCAAAGCCCCTCCACTCACACAGAAATTCCCATTCGCCCTTGGCGTCACGTCTTGCTTCAACAATCCTCTTGAGTTCGTACTTTCCCCCTTCGATTACCCGATCGGACAAGTGTTTTGCAGTCCAAAAAAGGGGTTTAACTCGATCCTTGGGGGAGGGGATCTCTCTCTTGAGGCGATCACCCGAAACGTCAATTTCCCTGCTGACATCCACACGAATCCTCCACCTGTTCTCACCAAGACGCGCTGTAACAGCGAATGGCCCCTCCCACAAGGGAAGAAGCTTGTCATCTCCGTCCAGGGTGGTTTCGGATTTTCGAAGCCAAACTCGATCATCGACTTCAAAATTGTGGGGGTTTTTTCGACCTTGATTTTGAACCCAAAGCCAGTCAGCTTGATGCTTCTCGATTAATTTCGACACAGATTTATCTGCTCGTTGGACTTCGTCCAAAGACAGCGAAGCATCTTTACAGGGGCGAGGATTATTCAACGGCATGTTCCACCAACACTTCTTTCGTCCAAAGACAATTTCATTTGAAGAAAGGCCATGATACAAAGGCGTGTTGTGGTAACGGCGAAGCAATGCGAAGAGAACTTCAAGCCAGTGGAAATCCTTCTCACTCGCGAGCTCCTTACGAAGCATATTTATAACAGAGCGGCCGGCTCTTTCGCCAGGCAGCGCTCGATGCGAGTGGATTTCACACCTGAGGTGGTGGATTCCAAGGCGAGCACACAATTCTCTCCACCATTCGGAGGTGTACTCTTTGCCTGAGTCCGTGACCACCTCGGATGGGACGTCCCAGCCTCCCATCCAGGTCTGCGCGCACCATTTGGCGGCAGCCTTGCCAGTCATCGACTCAATGTTGCAAGGCAACACTTGAATGTAGCCGGAATGACGGCACTGAATAAGGAGCACACCATTGACTTTTTTGTTAGTCCAATGGCACTCTTCGTCATCGAGCTCACCGAGATAGAAAAAATCACTCGTGACTCTGTTGAAGAGACGCTCCGGAATAGGATGAGGCCTCAGATGGCCGTGCTTCTTCGCGCTGGGAGGCGTCGAGACAGCACATTGGGCACATCCGGCAGCTACTTTCATGCAATGAGTGTAGAGCCTCGATCCAAACAACCTATGCTTAATCATCTACCACAGTCGACGGCCATGTGCGTGGGGGGACTCCCATTTGTGCCACCAGTTTAACACTCGGGGGGCTAGGGCGTCTGGCACACACAATTTACCCTCCATCCACAGGTTCCCCCCATCCAACGAGTACTCAGCAAAAATCCCATCCCTGTGAGCATCTTTGGATTTGAGATTTCCAAAGACCTCTTTAAACATGGGATCCTGCAGGTAATCGGACGTCCAGTCACGGATGATCAGGGAATCCTTAGGCAGGGGTGGAGTTTTGGCCGGATCTCGACGCTTAATGCCCTCGATCAACCGAAATCTACTTACTCGTCGGGTATAGTCAAACCGTTTCACATCCCCTGAGGATGGATCGGTGACTTTTTCCACGACTTTCAGCGTTTTGGTGCAGATCTCGTGAGCATGCGCTGGATCTGTGATGGCCGTGATGTCGTGACACGGCAATGCGTGCTGTTTAACAGCGCACTGCATGCATGCACGTCGAATGAGTTTCTTTTCTTCCTGATCCCATTCGATGATGACATGGCGGTCCTGCTCCGTACCATGGATGTTGGTACTTTGCAGCCCCTCTGAGGCGGGGTAAGCCCATCGGCTCAGAGCATCCGCTACCGTGTTGTGTTTTCCAGGCAAATACGACACATGGAGGTCAAACAGAGAGAGAAATTCGTGCCATCTGGCCCGTCGACCAGCTGGGCTCGCGACAGTATCAATGTGTTCAGTGGCCCAATACTCCAGAGATCGATGATCCGTCAGGACCTCGACTCGATTGGTGCCAACCCACGATTGGTACTTTTTTAAAGCACAGATGATGGCGTAAGTCTCTTGCTCACGCGGCGACCATTGCATTTGGCGTGGAGCTAGCTTCCGAGACCAAAATGCAAGAGGGTAATGATCGCCGGTGGCTTCATCAACCTGTTCAAGGACAGCTCCGATCGCGTACCTAGATGCGTCGGTTCTAATGTAGAAGGGTCGGTCAAATTGGGGCACATGCAACGTGGCGACTTCGCAGAGGGCTGCCTTCAAGTGATGGAAGGCCTCCTCGCACTCGTCAGTCCACTTGACACGAACCTTTGAACCTGCCTTGCCTGCATCTCTCCCTACCTTCAATAATTCAGTGAGGGGGGCAGCAAATTTGGCATAATTCGGCACAAAAGTGTGGTAAAAATTGCAACAACCCAGGAATCCTCTCAACTCCGTGATCGTCTCAGGGCGCTTCCACTTCTGAATAGCGACGAGCTTCCCTGGACTGGGTCGTCGAGTGCCATTCTCTAGGAGAGAACCACAAAATTCGACTGATTTTAAAAATAATTTTCCATTCTTTGGCCCACAGATCAGCTGATTGGCGTCAAGAATGTCCAAAACTTGGTTCAGCTGCTTCTCATGTAGGGCCACCAGCTCGGCTTCGGTCAGTCCCTCCCCCTCCGTCGCGATGATTATGTCATCTATGTACACACTCACGAAGGCACGAAGCTCAGGATGGGTTGTGAACAGCACATCCTCCATCATTCTTTGAAAAAATGAGGGGGCGTTCTTCAAGCCCATGGGCATGACGGTCCACTGGACTGGGCCACATGGCGTGCACATACAGGTAAGAGGTCTGCTGTCCTTCCTCAACGGCATTTGGTGAAAGCCGTGACGGAGATCCAGCACAGAGAACAAACGACCTCTTGCCCTCTTGGCAATTTCCTCCTCAATGAGGGGCAGGGGGTGTGAATCCGCCTTAGTTTCGGCGTTGAGATTGCGAAAATCAACCACCATTCGCCAGCCATCAATGGTGTTCTGGTCTGCAGGCGGTGGCTTCGGGACTGTGAAGGGTGAACAGCACCATTCGCTGGTCATGCAACCCTCAAGCCAACCAAATTCCCTGAGATTTCTCTCGATGATTTTTCTGAGAATCTCATGTTTGTGTCCATGATTTTCATAAGGGCGCTGTTTTTTTGCCTTGTACCCTTCACGAAGCTCGATGAAGGCTTCACCGAACTGTCCACGGACAGGGGGGTCTTTGATCAACTTTCCTGAAAGGGTTGTGTCCTTCCGTTCCTCAAAAATCTTTTCTCTTGACTTGGAACACAATTCAGTGTCCACCTGATCGCCAGGAATTACTGTCGAAAAAACTTTGGCGACTTCTTCGGCTTTGGCAGGCAGAATCTTCTTACGGATGTCCCTAAACAGGTCCGTATCAACTGCCTCCTGAAGATAGGTGGGTCTTGTGTCGAAATCCCAGAGATTTTCTTCGCGATCCAGCTCCTCGAAAGGATCCATGAAAGCTTCCACAGGGGGTTTTTCATAAAAAACTCTGAATTTGCGGCGCGATTGGAGATTTTTCCTCGCCCGTGCACTGAAGATTCTTTTCGATGTCGACCGTATTGGGGAAGAGGGAGACGAGGCGGATCCATTGGACGTTGAATCACCTTGGGTATCTGACGGACAAAAATCAGAAAAAATAGATTCATCATCAGTACCACGCTCAACCTCAGATTCAGACCCAACACAGGAATCTGTACTAGAATCAGCAGAATTAGAGTCAGAAAGCTTTCCATCCACCAGGAATGCAAGCGAACTCCAGGACCGCTGTGGCAGGGGACCTGTGTCGTCCCTGGCATACAGCTTAATCTTCCTGGGAAGTTCGATGTAATCTACACAAATGTCCTGTAATTCCTGAAACCAAGGCTTGTCGTCCCACAAGGGCACAACCAAAATTGCCTGGGTTTTATCTTGCTTGATTTTGTGGATGAACTGCTTGATTAAGTGAAACGGAGGATTAATCCACAACTTCTTGTCCCATTTGTGGGTCCAAGCGTCGCTGAAGTGCTTGTCAAAGCGCTTGTTCATACGGTTAGCAAATGCATCATACTGTGGCCAAAATGAATGATGTTCATGAAAGTATTCACAAATTGCATCGCGCCATTTGTCGACAACTCTGTAGGATGAAGAGTGCCAGCGCGAAGGGCGTCATGGCTGGGAGTCCCTACGAAGACATTCTAACTCTTGGGAGTAATCGGCACTCCCATTCACCTCTGCAATGGTGACATCTTCACCAAATTTTGGTGTCACTTTTTGCTTCAAAAATTCTTCTGCACTTTTAAACCCTGCGTGCAAAAAACGAAATTCAGGACGCTCCAAAGGACCTGACTCCAGCAAAAAACAACGACGATGACCTACGGGCGCTACCCTGTTCTTGCAAAGCCAAGGATGCCCCAAATAAAGGTCATATTTTCTGTCAGCACGGTAGAAGTAGTCATCCTTAAGGACAACTTCTTCCACATTTTGCTCTTCCCAAAGGTCTTGAGCGACCAAATGGGTGGATATATAACAACCGCGTTGCCCACCTGCGAGAGAATGTCCAGAAACTCCCTCGAGGGTAACAGGATGAGGCGACTCGAACACGCAGTCGTCGGGTAAGAAAGAGTTGGATTGGAGATTTACCTCTGATCCATTGTCACACAAACAAGTGGCGAGGTGGAAATTTCCCTTGCAATCAGAGACCCACAGCTTTGTGACAAACTGACGAGCCCTGTGCTTGGACTGTACACCAATCTCGTCCACTACAACAGAAGGATCCGCTGCCGGATCCAAGGGAGAGGAGACAAGCGACCCTACATCAAGTAATGGTCGATCAGGAATTTGGGGATCATGCCTGAAATCGCCTGGGGAGGGGCGATTTTCGTGGCTCCCCTAGGCGCTCTGACCTCCAGCTGCTGCGTTAACGTTGTGAACACAGCCTGATTCGTCGATCCATTCATCTTGGAACGGATCATCCGCTGGATTCAGAGCATTTTCAACGTAATCTCGATCCGCATCAGACACCTGGTCTGCACCTGAGACCTGATCCACACGATGGTTGCCCTTTCCACGTCCACGGCCACGGCCGCCGGATGATGGACCACCACCGTCGCCACGCCCTCTGCCCTTACCAGAGAAAGGGGTTCCTGAAGGATTTCCCTTACCTTTACCCTGTGATCCTGGAGCATTTCCTTTGTTTGTACCGGATTGAGGGGTTTGGCCTGGATTTCGATTTCCGCCTCCGGCGTTGACATTTGGACTTGTCTGGCCATTTGGCTGCCCACCGGAACCGGATGGAGTCCGATTTCCTTTGCCTTGGGACCCGCCAGGGCCTCCGGTATTTTTGTTCCCACCGGAGGGAGTCGAATTACCCTTTCCCCCCTTGGCACCATGCACCTGTCTGTCATTCCTGTCTGAATTCTGAGGATTACTGACATTTTCACCAATCACCTTGTGATCGTAGGCAGACCATCGGTGATTAGCAGTGGAATGCGTCTTAGCTCGGTTCGTAGAACCTAGAAGAAGACAGATGCTACAATGATCCTCAACATTCCGGGTGTCATTCACCTTTTTGTTGCCCTTTTGGGCCCCATTTTGGGTGTTTTGCTGGGTATTCCTGTTTCCCCCAAGACCCTCATGGAAATTTTGATTGGCGGCGTCAGCGAGCCTCTCAACCTCTTCCCACAGTTCCTGCGGAGTAAACGAAAACACCCAGTTCCTGGCCTTCAGGCGATGGCCGTGGAAACTTACTCCCCTATTGAGGACTTGGACAAACAAGTCCCGATCCTCGTGTTCATTGAACTTGATTTTCCACGTGTTTTCAGTGAATTTCACCTTGGTAAACGACGTGGGGGAGCACTTTTGAAGTGCCTCCCTGACGGTAAACCAGTTGGCCGAGGCGTCAAAGCCATCGATCTCCGCCCACCAGGTCTTGACCTTTTCTTCGGACTGTCGATTCCGAAGGGTGGCGGCGGTTTCTGAGGGGATCTTGTCAAAAATCAGATTTTTCAGCTCGGCACTAGAAAATCTTTCGCCTGAATGTTCAGATTCTTCTACGAGATTCCAGAAGCGCTGTCTCTTGTCCTGCACCTCATGCAAGATTAATCGAGAGAACGAAGGAAAATTCTTCAACATCTGGTGGTAATGGTCCTCTGGCAGTCGAGATCCACGTACCTCCAACTGTTCCCACACCTCATCAAAGGTAAGGGGGGAACTTGAATCTTCACGATCACTCCAGGTTCTGAGCCAAGTGTTGGCCGGCGCTCCCTCAAGGCAGTCCAGAAGGGCCATCAGGAACTGATCATCCTGGAGTTTTTGAGTCTTAACCCACAGTTTAAATTCCCGTTGGAACTGAGGCCAACGTCTGGGGTTCCCATTATACTTTGGTTGCTTGGCAACCTGACGAAGTCGCAATGAAGTAGGATTTAGGAGTGAATCCAGCCCAACACCGGCCGTAATGGCAGACACCTTGGCGGCATCATTAGCCACACCAGCTCCGGCGAGGGTCTGGGCGAGCAACATCTGGGCAATTGCATTGGAATCAACAGCAGGAAGGGTAGTACGGGAGGCAGTTCTTTCGGCATTCTGAACCTCAGTCCTAGCCTTCGCCGATCTACTCTGTGATCGAGAGATTGTAACCCTTTCCTTTAGTTTAGTCCTGCTGATCCGTGCATCGGTGGTCTTAGAGTCCACCGAAGGAGCAATCGAAAAAATTTCTGTCGCCTCCTCCGACGGTTCTGTTGTCTGATCCACCGATGATGCGCCCTCAGACCTCATGTGGGTCTTGAAAAGATCTTTAATTCCCAGCGTCTGAATGATGAGTTGCATTTGATCTTTGAGCAATTGGAGCTCAGAGTCTCGCTGAGATCTGCAAGAGCAGTCGGCAGGACAGTACATACCGTGTCCTGAAGGGCCTGAGCAAGCTGTCGGACCGCTAATCTCAGTGGTTCGCAGCCAGGAGTCCACTTGGGGAGCTCCTTCAGTCCTAATTTCCAGGCTTGCCTGCCTAGCTGCCTCTAAAATTCCTTCCTCAACCGCGGCGGCTAGATCGTCGCGGATGGAAACAGAGGGATGAGGGGCGGAGGGCCCGGCAACCGGTGCCTTGGTCTTCTCCTTCGGGAAGGGACTTGCCTCCCAAATCTGCACAAAAATGGCAAAAGATTCATCTTCTTGAGAACACCACCACATCCTGGTATTAATTTCTTCTTGAAGAAGGAAAAAATATTCAAATAAAAAATCAGAGGCGATTCTTTCTTGTCCTATCAGCTTAGACGTGGCTAATAGACACAGGGCCTCAAGCGCCTCAAGGTTACGGGCCACTTCCGAAGACAAATGGTTGTCCCATTGTGCCCATGAGGCTGGTCGATTATAGGTTGGTACCTCACCTGGACCACCCATCTCAATGTCGTCAATGTCGGCATCGATGGTCACAAAATGTGAACATTGGTACGGAGAATTAGTACCTGCCAGGTCCGTAAGCTCCACCGGAGCGTTGCCATTAGCGTAAGCTGGGAGATTCCAGCTGCTTGATGGCCAATTTCGACTGGGATCTTGATTGTAATCTGGGCCTCCACAGCTGCTGATTTGTGTCCTTCTTGGGCAATTTGGGCTTGCGCAAGGCATTCCTCTCAAGGCCTCGTTCGCACAGCACCACGGCAGCGTAATCGTTACGTCTCCGGAGGTTGCGGAGTCTACGGGGCCGTACTGAGGGGCTAGCTGTGGTTGGGACACCAAAGGAACAACATTCAGGTAGCCTCTGCTACCATGAAAGTGCTGCCCTGGGTCGTTGTGGGTGCCGGAGGGCTCGGGGCCGGCAAGACCAGTGGGGCAGGCACGCGAGGAGTCTCCCTGGATGTTGTTATTGGGTGTAGAACCGGACACTCGGACACCAACGGAGGCGAGAGCAGCGACAACAGAAGCAAGGTCCATGCTGATTGTGGTCCGGCAGAAAATCCCAGTCTATGAAGAAAATTGCGGGGAATTATTCTAAATACATCTGAGTGTCCAAAACTGTCCGAATGAATTTAAATAATCCATTTATGTAAAATTGTCGGCCGATCTGGCCCGCGAGCGCGCGTCAGCGGCAAATGGCGATTCCAGCTAAAATAGCGGAATGCGGCGGATTTACGGGAAATGGACCGCGGAATCAAATCCGGCATATCAGAAATATATAGGAAATATCCTGTGACTGAGCTGCGAGGCGGCAATTCCGCCGAAGCAAAGAAAATGACCAAAATGTAGCCAATCTGGGCAGAATGTCTGAAAATCTGAGCAGATGGGGCTAGCCGCACTTACACGCTTTTTCTGTTGTTTTTTGAGGATGGAGTTGATCAGGGGAAGCGAGTACGAGTCGTGCTCGGTCTGCTCGTTCAAACCCCTGTAATCCACCACCAACCTCCACTCGCCCTTCTCCTTCTTGGGCACGATAAAGGCTTGGCTGGCCCACTCACTGTCGGAGGGTTTGATCCATCCTCGCTCAATGAACTCGGCCAACAACTTCTTCATGGCCTCGGCCCGATCGCCCTGAAGTTGGTACTCCCGATGACGATAGATCTTGGGGTTCGGCTTCAGCCTGATCCTCGCTGTGCCAAACCTCCCACGATCTGGAGGGTTCTTGTTTGTGACGCCACTGAATAGCCGCGGATAGGCATTGATCAGACTCTCCTTCATCTCGGCGACCTTCGGGTTCTCCTGGGCCTCTTCAGCCGCTTGCTTCGGTATCGATACAACCGACCGCACTGCGGTGTAGGCCTCTTCCCGCGCCGAGTCCGACTTCTCCTTGTCCGATATGCCGTCTCAATCGTCGTGGGGCATGCTTCCCACCGATAATCTTCGAAAATTTGCGGCATCGGGCTGGTTCTTGTCGCTCTCCGCACCCATTCTTGGAAAATCCCATGTCGGCGGGTCCGACTCAACGGGACCATCATATTGGTCCGCGATGTGATCCATGACCCTCGCCACGAACTCATCCTTCTCGTACTTGCCGGTGACCAACATCTTGTCATCCCACCAATGCGGAGATGTGACCATGGCCGGCCTCTTCTTGGCTGCCACACGGTCATGCATCCCCATCCGCATGTAGTTGACGACGTTGTCCATCTCGGCGTGGGACAGGACGTCAATGCCATCGATTGGCTGATCCGTCCCCTCCTTGGGCTCAAACATGACCTTCATAGGCACCGCCTCCACCCTACAGATGAATGCTTCATCACCCGTGGGCTGGGCTTGCGCCCCATCCACCAGGAAAGCCTTGGTACCCCACGCTTGACCCGGGGAGGGCATTGATACACCCTTGGCGTCGATGAACAGCCCCTACTCTGGCCTGAATGACATCTCGTTCAGGGTGATGGAGTCCAGCGTCGACTTGAGACCCTCCAGCGGACATGGGGTGGATCCTATGCCGGTTATGACCAGGATCCCCTTCGCCCTATCCGCGACAATCTTCTCCACCGTACGTCTGGTATTGTCCAGGGAGCCATGCCAATACATGGGCCCCCACTCCTTCAAACCCCAATGCCTATGCCAGGCTGAGTCTCCTCGATGCCAATGCCTCCTACACTTCCGCAAAAGTGGGGCATCCCGGGAAGCGAAGACGTCCGTCTCGGGCGCTTCGGCTCCCAGTGTCTGGATCATCCTGGCATACACCGGCGGCGCCATTCCATACTCCGTGAGCTGAACTCCACGGTCTCCTCTGGACTTGGTACCCACAGCTTGCACCGCTCGGACGATCCGATCCTCTTCCTCAGCATTCCATTGGGATGTTCCGCATGCATAGTCCGTGGACAGCCATGTGAGGCATTCATCATCCTCCCGGACCAGCGTTGCACGATGGGGAAGGGCTGCAATGGCGTTTGCCACCATGAAGTCATACCCCATGATCATATCCCAATCCGTGATGTCGGCCACATAGAAGTTCCCGGATAGAGTGCTTCTCTTTGCCAAATCAGGGCGGTTCAAGCGCTCATGCTCCCAGAATTCCATACTGATAGTGGCCTCATGGGTGCCACCACCCATAATCTCTCCGTTGGCGACCTCCAGGCGGACCGGTCTCCGGCTGGGCTGCAGGAGTTCCTCCTTGAACAACCCTCTCCGGACCAGGCTCACCTGGGCACCCGTATCCACCAACACATCTACCACCTTCTCCTCTCGTCCGCACCGTACTCGCACTTTCAAGTGCAACTGCCGCTCGTCACCATGAGGCGTATGGACGACTCTCACGGCATGCAACTCTAGCACGTCCGGGTGCATCAGGACTTCAAGGGTATGGTCACGGATGGTGTAGATCTTGGGCTGGTCCTGCCCATTCACGGGGCTCTCCGTGGTCGCTCCTTCCTTCTTGCCATGTCCCGTACCCACATGTACTTCCCTTGGTAGGGCGCTCCAGGGGTTGGGAGTGGCGAAACTCAGTGGTTTTGGCTCTTCCGGAGCCTTCTTCGGCACCCGACGTGCCTCGGATTCCTCAGGGATTCCACTGATTTTCAGAGGAGAGACCTTCGAGGTCCCACTCCCGTGGGGGCTCCTCTAGACTTGACTTCCCGCAACCCCATTCCGGCTGCGATCCGCCAGGACTTTGTCCACCACGTGGCTGGGCTTTGAGTGCCTCCAACGTCCTCAACATGTCCTCAGCAACCTCCTCGATCGACCTCACTCGTCGGTCTTGGCCAGGTCCACCACCATAGCCTCTTCCTCCGCCTTTCCCTTGGCCTTTGCCTTGGCCTTTTCCCCCGTCTCCGCCCTTCGCCTTCCAATCGTCAATCCGCTGCTCCTTGGGCTTCTTCTCGGGGTGGGCGGCGAAGTAGGCCTTCTTGTCCGCCTCATACACCTTGCACTGACGGTGGTCATGTGCGTGGTTGTTTCCCTTGCCATAACAGACCGCGCACCAATCGTGCTGAGACCTGTACTCCCGGAACGAGATCGGTGGGTTCCCAGTCCTCCTTGGCTCTCTGCTCTTCTTGGGTCCCACCCGGTTCCATCTGGACCGATCCTGCCCATGTTCCCTCACGTTGTGCGCCACAAACGCGAAGAAATGGGCCTCCTCGTGATCCTCCCGGGACCAGTTGTCTTGGCCACTTCCACTACCATCCTCCGCAGAGTTGGCCGTGTCCTCCTGGATCTCCCGATGATGGCGGTCTTCTCGGTGGCCTCGTTGTCCATGACCATGTCGATCCTGCACGTGGGCCTCGTTCCTCGCATTGAGCTTCAACTCCACCGTGATGTACTTCACGATCTCGTCCAGGCTCATGCGGGCGAATATGACCTGCATCCTCAGCGGCTCCCCGCGCCTCCACTCCACGTTGTTGAGGCGCAGCAACCTTTGCCCCATGGTGTCTCCAAATACCTCCACGTACACGGCGTTCTTCAGTCCCAACATCCGGTTGGGCTCGCCCAGGTTCCTCCTGAAGAACTCCATGATACCCGCATGGGTATCCTTTGCCGCCATGATCCTCACCGCCACCCGCTTCTTGGCTCGCTTCTTTTCCTCGTCCTCCACTCGCCCCTTCCAATGGCCGGGCAGAACGTTCTTCAGCAGGTGAAGGATCTCGCTGGACTCGTTCCAGTCCTCAACCAGCTTGAGGCTCTGTCGGTACTTCCGCAGATACCGGTTCCACTCCCGGACCCGCAACTCACCGCTGTCCAGCTGCAGCGGGATGGACCACAAGTCCTCCAGCTTCTGGTTCGGAGCGTCCACCCGCTCCTCATCCTCCAACCACTGGAGGCAGGCCTGCTCCGTACGGATCAGTCCTTCCTGGATCTGATCCCGCAGCTCCTCCTTCAGGTCCTGCGCCAGCCGGTGTGGCAATGTCCGGCATACCCACTTGTCCCGCGGCGCTCCCCGCATCTCACCGAAGACCTCCTCGGGAAAGTCCTCCCAATCCAGGATGAAGTCATCCAGGTTGGAGGGGTTGCCATCGTAATAGGGGATTTTGATTCCCCTGAGGTCGTCAATCCTGATGGCGTCTCGGACGTCTCCAGCGACCACTCCACAGAGACGGATACCACCTGTGGCCGGGGGGTGTGAGTACACTCCCCGTACATCCCTCTCCTCCATGGAGTGCGGTCCAGTTGGGCGTGAACCCATGGGGTTTGGAATGCGGGAAGGACTTGCTCCATCGGCCGTCCATATCCCCGTATTGGGGTCCTTCCCCCATTGGTTTCCGCCTGGATGACCTCGACCATGTCCGTCGGCGCTTCCCATGGTTCGCCCCTGCATGGTCTGGCTCTGGATCTCCTCTTCCGCATAAACTGCATGGGCAGTCGTAGTGATCGGTAGATCCTGGGCGGCATGGGACATCTGTACCGTCAGGCTTCTCGGGTCCGTGGTTACGTGCCCTTCCCGCATGGACCCAGCTGGTGCCGTGTGTTCCCCGGGCATTGTGGATTCGCTGAACATGGGAACAAACGGCAGCGCACCCGGGTCAACACGCGGAGGCGCGTAGGGTGCCTCTGCCGGGCGGCCCATGGGTTTTTCCATGGCGCTCCTGAGGGTCTTAACCCGCTCCACCAGCTCTGCCGCTGCTGGCTTTGCCCGGAGCTCCGGACCCGAGGTGAGGGGCTGTCGCTCCTCTAGCCTTTTCAGGCGTCCCGACATGTCCTCCACCAGGTGGAGGAGGCTGTCCACCACTCGCTGCTGCTTCTGCAGGGCCAGCTCCAGATTCTCCCGGTACCGGTCCCGTTCCGCTCGCAGCTCCGCCATGTCTCTCTCCGCGGCCGACTGGTCATCCAGGATCCTGGCGACGTCCTCCTCTAGGCCGTCCTTTGCGTTGTCCAGGCTGTCGAGACGATGCACGATGGCGTCCAACCCCATCTTTGGGTACTTGCCCATGAGGAAGAACACGTGCTCGCAATGGCACTCAGCGTGCTTTCCACCTGATCCGGCGCATCCCGCGGTTCCCGGCGCCTCGGACTCCTCCGCCATGGGTGTGTCGCCCATGATATCCCGCGTTGGCTCCGTGTGCCGGGCCACAGGTGCCGTTCTGGCTCTGGCGGGCCTCTCCAACGCCTCGGCGTCAGGCTCCAGGCTGGGTTCCGGAGCCGTGTTCGCCCTTGTGGGCGGCCTGGCCGTCTCCTCCGACTCCGAAGGTTGCTCATAGGCTGTCCGATAGCCCTCGGTGTGCCCCTCGGAGTCCCACAGCCTGACCGGGCTGGGGTCCGTATCCATAGCCCCGGCGTCCCCTGCCGCGGGCTTGAGTGACCCGCGCTTCCAGTAGCGCCAGGCCCGTCCTCCATTGCTGCCTGAATGGCAGGTCTCCTCTGAGTCCTCCGCGGCGGAGCGGAGGTTGCATGCCTTTCGGCAGTGACGCTCACACATAGAGACCAGGTCCTCCATGTCAAGTCCTCCTCTTCCCGAACGTCGTACTTCTCCTCGGGCTTCCACTTCCGGCGTGGTCTCCACCGAGTCCACAATACGCACCCGGGGCGTACTTGGGCAGGGCTCATAGGGGCCCAAGTCCCCGGGTCGGCGGTAGGTAGGGGCAGCAGGTACGCCTCTGCTACCATAAAGAAGGTCCCTACCAGGACCGGCCCCTGCTGTGCCCCTTCCGCCTGTAATCCCTGCTGACTTGCACCTGATCAACGATTGCATTCCTCAAAATCCAGGGTCCAAAATCCAAAAATATAGAAAATAAAATCCTCCTTCGACCCTGAACAGCAACCTGAACCCACAAATACAGCAATAACCCAATCCACAATCCAATCCACACTGCGGGCTTCCGTTCAGCACACCGGTCGTCCCACAGTGGCGGGCATGTACAAGAATTGCACCAAAGAGGAAAGCCCTGAAATTGGCATATGAACACAAATAAAGCAACGTTGCGGAAAGATGGAAACCTACACAATCACAGCCATAGACCCCTCATTCCCTGGACTCAAGACCTTCCCTTGACTCACCAACATGATGCGCTGAACCCAGTCAAATAAGATGGCTAAATGCCATGTGTCAAAAGTCACTTCATAAACCCCAAAAATGTGTTCACTCCCAAGCCTCTAAATCCTAGCCCAATGGGGGGGGGAAGTGTCATGGCCTAGAGTCGCACTCAGGACCAGGCCCTACCCTGACATATACTTGGTTGGACTTGGGTTCGAATGGGCTTAGAGATATGCCCCATGAGTTTGAACTCATAGCATGCCAAAAACTGCCAATTCACACCATATTGGCCATATATCAAATATATGCTCAAAATTGAAGTTACCACCTATCCGAAGGCTCAAAGCATGCATGGAATCGAAGTCTAATATTCATGGAGGATGGAGACCAAGGATCAATGCCCATGTACATCCCCACCTTACCCTCAAAACTCCTTCGATGTGGGCGCCACGCACTGCCCAAGTCAGCCCATGATCTTGAGACCAATTCTTGTAATCCTTTATGCGCCAAGCCAAATGGAGTACGCGATCCGGCATATGTTGGTGTTCAACTCCAAAGCATTTGCCAACATATGAACAACATACCATGGTTCGACTCTCCATAGGCTTCTAGCTGTTTGCCGACTAGGTAAGTACACAAAACGCAAAAATGAGCAAAATTTAAGGTCAAAAACATGAAAATATGTCCAAATACAAAGTTGTCATGATAGTATATCTCTATGCTCACCCATGATATCCGCGCATGGTTCAATTTACAAATGATTGGAACCATTTGCAAACAATTCCCCCACTTGGATCCCCAATCAGGCGCATGGAGGTACCTTCGCCGGTCATATCTACATGCCCCATGAAAATGGGAGTGCACTCATGGATCTCTTTGCCAAACATACCATGAGCAATACATACGCGGTAGACTTAGTCTAGCGCTTTGAATTCCACAATTGTGACATGGGCAAAGCCCTTGTCACGTGTGGCTCCCCCTCTCTTCGGCCACAGGAAGATATATAACATGGGCGTGAGCATATCAAGACATATACTACCAATATGACACATAGCCCTTAATATGGGCTCCCACTATGGTATGCCATGCCCCTCCATGGTCATAACTTTGGGTTGAATGAACGTGGGAACCTAAAGAAAAGATGCTATGCAACCGAAAGACTCATGCCCTACACTCGAAAGTCATAATATCAAGTCGGGACACATGGTCAACAAGTTATAAACAGGTTTCTACCATGTTGACCATGATCCTATTATACAACGAGCGTGTGTGTGATGACCCAAGGTGTTGGAACCTACAAAAGATAAGTTGAGACTGAGGCGATTGCAACGCAACCTTTCTTTATTCTCTTTCCTCACACTGACGCGTAGATATGGCCCTTCAAAGTGGTCCCACGTATCACTTTTACTTCCCCTATATTTCCAAGTCAAATGGGTGGCAGATATAATGGAAGCCTGATTTGGGCATAGGGAAAAGAGTATGACCACTTGAAGAAGACCAAATCAAGTGCGGCGATGTCGAAGTCGAAAATCTGATTTCGACATCGCGAAAACCTCAGATTAAAATTTCGAGTGCATATTTAGAAAATTGCGGAAGCAACGAACCCTTTACTGATGAAATCTGACCCTTCATCGGGGTTTCCGCCGAAATATCTGGAAATAACAGTTAACCAATCGGTTACCGCAAAATCGCGAGCCAACTGACAGTCGCCGATACATTGACCATCAGAACGGAAGACAGAAAAATTACGGAAACATTATGATAAAGAAAACCCTGTTGATTCCTGATATTCTGATATATAAATCTCAGCTGACGGCTCCTCGGTACTGAATATGGCCGCTCATAGCCGGAATGGCCAAACCTATCACACTATCGCATCGGGTTAGGTCAGGTCGATGGGACAGTATGATATCAGCCAATGGCGGCTTGCCAGCACATAGATACCCCCCCCAAGTGACCCCAAGATGGCCACAGGTCTGAACTGGCTTCAGTGTGTGTTTGTGTGTGTGTGTGTGTGCGTGCGCGGTGTGTTGGTGGCGTGTGGTTGCCGGTCCTTGCTGCCTCCGGCTGTTGCTGGTGTTGGTTGGGGTGTGCCTGGTGTGTGCTGTGGTTGGTCCCTCGCCACACCTGGCGGAGGTTCCTGTGTGTGTTTCCCCGCCACTCCTGCCTGGGTTTCGCTGCCGGTGGTGGTGGGTGTCCCTCGCCACTCCTGGCTGAGGGCACCGGGTGCGTTTCTCCGCCACTCCTGGCTGAGGTCCGCCGGCGGTGGTGATGTGCGGCTCCCCGCCACTCCTGGCTGGGGCCTGATGGTTGCGGTGGGGTGTTTCGTGGGTGGGGGTGTCCCTTGTTGTGTGTGTATGTGGTGTGTGTGGCTGCGCGCGGTTGCCGTGCTGTGTTGTGTGTTGCGTGTTTGTGGTGTCCGCGTCGGTGGTGTGGTGTGTGGTGCGGCGTGGGTGTGTCTTCTGCGTGCGCTGGTGTGCGTGGTTGCGTGTGTGTGGTGTGCCGGTGGTCCAGTTTGTTGTCCCCGCCTCCTTTGGTTGGGGATTGCGGCTGGTGTTCTTGTGGGTGTGGTTGGTGTGTGATGTTGGTCACCCGCCACTCCTGGCTGTGGGACCTGGGTGCTGTGCCCCGCCAGTCCTCGCTAGGGTCCGCCGCCGCTTGGTGGTGGTTGGTCCCTTGCCACTCCTGGCTAAGGGGTTTGGTTGCGGGGCCCCGCCACTCCTGGCTGGGGTTCGCCGCCGGGTGCGGTGGTTGGTCCCTCGCCACTCCTGGCAGAGGGCCGTGGGCGTGGTTCCCCGCCACTCCTGGCTGGGGTCCGCCGGTTTTGGTGGTGAGGGCCCGCTCGCCACTCCTGGCTGTGGGCCCCGGGGTGCCCTTCTCCTTGGCCCTGGTGCGTGTGTGTGTGCTGTATGGCGCTGTGCGTTGGTGTGGGTGGTGTGCAGGGGTCCTGTGCGGTGTGGTTGCCGTGTGTGTGCGTGTATGTGCGTGCGGTCTGTGGTTTGTTGGGTGTGTCATACCTTCGCTTGTTCTCGTTGTCGGTCGGCATGGTCGTGGCCCAGAAGCAGAAGAAAAGCCGAAGAAGAGGTCCTGTAGATGTGTAGCAGAAATGCGTGATATGCAAAATGCGAAATACATACCTCTATATTTGTCCCACCGCGCATTTTTCCCCCTGTAGAGAGAGAGCGTGTGCAGGCCATTGGGGGGTTAGTTGGGTGTGGGGCGCGTGCGGCGGTCCTACCGCTCCTCTTGTGGTTCTTGTTTTTTTCTATATTTGTTTAGTCTCGTTGCGTGTTGTGCCTTGTGTTTCCTCTTCTTTTCTGTAGCGTCTCCGATAACATACCTCTTTGCCTTGTGTTTTCCCTATAGACAGGGCGTGCAAGGTGGTTTTTTTTTGGTAACATACTTGCCATACTTTGTGCAGTTCCTTGTTGTCATCCCCTATAGAGAGAGCGTGTGCATGTTGTGTGGGTGGGGCGGGGGGTGGGGTTTCATACCATGTTTTTCCTTGATCTTTTCTCCGTCTTCTTGTATCTCGCAGGCGTTTGGCGTATCATGGTTCATTAGGTGTGGTTCGTGTTTGTTCGCTTGTGTATGCATGCGTGGTCCCTTTGGCGCCCTCCTTCGCAATTGTAACATACTTGGTTTTGACACCCATGCTCATGTTGTGGGGGTGGTGCAGGGTGTATGGGCTCTTCACATACTTGTCCGCCATATCATTGTTTCCCCGTGGTTCGTGGCCATTCCCTTTAGCAAGAGCGTGTGCATGTTGTTTTAGGTGGGGCCAGGGGTGAAGTTTCATACCATGTGCCTCCTTGACCTTGTCTCCGTCTTCTTGTACCTTGCGGGCTTTCAGCGTCTCATGGTTTCATGGGCGGGGTTCGTGTTTGTACGCTTGTGTGTGCGTGCGTGGTCCCTTTGGCGCCCTTCTTCGCATTTTTAACATACTTGGTGTCCACTGGTCCACACCTATGCTTACGATGCGGGGGTCGTGTGGGGTGTATGGGTTCTTAACATACTTGTTCGCCATACCATTGTTTCTGCATGCTCCGTGACCGTCCCATACCCTTTGGCTTTTTTCTTTTTTTCTCCGTCGTCATGTACCTCGCGATGCTTGGAGTCTATGGAGGAATGGGGATATGGGTGTGGTTCGTGTTTGTGCACATCTTTTATGACGTCCGTGGTGGTGCGTTGCTCGGTTTTGCGTGTGGTGTTGTACCTTTGGCGCCCTCCCTCACAACATACTTGGTTTCCTCACCAACGCATGAGTAGCGGGGGAAATGTAGGATGCATGGGGTCGCAATATACTTGTTTGTCATACCTTTGTTTCCCTGTGGTCCGTGGCTGTTGGCGTGTGGTCTTCCGTGGTTCGCGTGTGGTGGTGTTTCGTGCTTTCTTTGTTTTTGCTTTTGTGTCTCTCTTTTTTTTTCTTCCCACCCCCTTTTGTTTTGACGCACACAGATCGCCTAGCTCCTATGGCACGCACTTTGCTAGGTGGTTTGGGGCACGCAACGCTCAATTTCTTCGTCGTCGCAGCTCGCTTGTTGTGGGCTTTCTGTGTGTGTCCTAAGTTTTGCGACCTCGCCAAACAGCGGCGTAAAACTTTTTGGGAGGTTTCTGAGGTCGCAAAAAACGGAATTTCTGTTTGTTTTTGTCGGCTGTGCGTCTTTTTCTTGTTTTTATTTTTTCCAGCTGCAATCACGCAAAGAAGGAGAATCGGGCAGATCACCTATGATTTCACGGGGAGTAGTCCGGCCATAACTGAATTACCGCACAATTGGTCGCCAGATCGTCGATCGACGAAATCGTTGCACCAAATCAACAGGCCATTTGAATTTGCAGCCGCAATGTCAACACCAGTGCCCGAAACGTCTAATTCTGCCTGAATTAACAATCAATTTGATAATCCTGGTTCGTTGTAACGTTACAGTTGTTCTGTCAGAAAAACCAATCAAACGTCGCACCGATTGGTCTGTTGATTGATTTGCGCCTGTTTCTGCTTTTTCTGTTTAGCTGTGCCTAAGGATGTTCTCTGACGACAGTACAGACGACAGTACATCCTCTTCTTCGTCATTATCAGAAAAGGTCAAGGTCGACGTTCGAGCTGAGCAAGAATCAGAGCTTGAAGACGCCAAGGAAGAAGCTGGAGATGAAGAACAGGAAGAGGAGGAACAGGAAGAAGAAGACGAGGAAGACGAGGACCCCGACCTTTCGCCTACACAAGTGACCTTGGACAGCAGCGAAATCTTCAACACCTTTGCAAGTGTGTTACATCGTCAGCCGATGTTCAAACGGACAGATGTCTCAGGTGCAGTGTCAGAGCTCTCCTGCATCCCACAGACCTTGACTGATGTAGTTGCAAAATCTGATGGGGAACATCCGGCGAGGTCCAAGAGCAAGTGCACCGCTCTGCGGGTCGGTCCTAGCACGAACGAGGAGACATTTGTAGTTGTGCTTGACGACGCGGTGCTGGAGTATACCACCGTGGTCGTAGTTGGTTTGTGCAAGATGCTGGAAGTATGTCCCAAAGGTGTGTTGAATCCTCAAGACGTTTGGTTCGACGATTGGTTCGACGATCGTCCAGCCAATGGCTTCAACGTTTTGCTGCTGTATCCTTCAGTGTACTCGGCGACGCGAACAGTGCTGCACACGCACGAAGCATGGCACCTCGCAACGACAATGGTATTCAAGGTCCTGCCGCACCGCAAGCAGCGTCTGTATCTGGTTTTGATTCATCCACCCGGTTGTGTGAAAAATTAGACGGAGAATGATGAGAAGGAGAATGAAAAGGAGAATGGTGAACTGTCCGCTCGGTTGGAGGCACTGGAAGCACGTGTGCGCTGTCTTGAGGACAATTTGGCTGCAATGTTGCCACCGGCAAAGAGGAAGAAGAGCAGTGCTTCAGACTAAGAGGCAGGTTAAGAATGGTGCCTCTATTGGATTTCAGTTTCAGATTTTGTTGCACATCCCAAATTCTCTGCAAATTGTTATGTGAACAGCTAATGGTTGCCTTGTGTGTCTGTGCCACATGTATGAGAGATGTGTGAGGTATGTGTAACACAGTCTTACAATCTGAACCAAAGGAACCAGAAACTAGACGTCGAACCAATCGTCGCGCCCATTGGTGCGACGTTTGATTCGACAATTTGGCTGCAATGTTGCCACCGGCAAAGAGGAAGAAGAGCAGGGCTTCAGACTAAGAGGAAGGTTAAGAATGGTGCCTCTTTTCGATTTCAGTTTCAGATTTTGTTGCACATCCCAAATTGTCTGCAAATTGTTCGAACCAATTGTCGCGCCGATTGGTGCGACGTTTGATTCGACGATTGGTTCCACATTTTTTCACTCTGCAAACGGACTCGAAGCATGCAGAAATTTAAGTTCTATTATTCCTTGGAAGAAAGGTCTGAGACACAGAGTGGATGTTGTAGACAGTCCAATAATATGAACAAAAGCAACCGGAAACTAAACCTCGAACCAATCGTCGCGCCGACTGGAGCGAGGTTTGGTTCGACGATCCCTGCCATACTTTCTCACTGTGAAAACTGCCTGGAAGCATGCAGAAACACATTATCTAGTATTGTTTGGCAGAAACATCTGAGACGCACAGTGGATGTCGAAAGATGATTCAAATATGCACGAAAGCAACCGGAAAGGTTCAACCAACCGTTGCACATTCCAAAGGTTTCACAGCCTACTACCTACAATAACAGTGCAGGAGAAGAACAAACACACAGAAAATTGGTACAGCTGACAAAAAGGTTGATAAAACTCTCAGAGCTAAATCAATGGAACCTGTCGGCGGGACATTCATAGTTTTGGCCACTTTTTGCCCGGTAAAATCAAAGGTGCAAAGCTCAGCGTTCGCAACCATCCCTTGTTTTAGGGCCTCAAAGGCTACTTTCATGGGGTCCGTCCATTCAATCTTCATTTTTTTGGGGCGGAGGCGTACTTTCTTCTTCTTCACTGGTTTGCCATTCCGATTCATCGTTCCCTGAAAATCGGGGGTCAGGGGTTCTACTGATATTTCTCTAGCAGCGCCTCCATGAGGGGTGCAGCATAGTCAGCATACTTGTGTAGACAGAGAGAGGGTGGCCGCCCCCTTCCCCCTGAAATACGGCGCCCACCGGCCGTGGGTCCATACGGTGGACGCTGAAGTCATCCTCCACCTCCTGCGACACGCGGATTGCGAGCGGGCCGCGGGAGTCCCCGCGAGTGCGGTGAAGGTAGTCAACCAGATGCCCCTGCTATGGCTCCAGGACGGCCTGCGCGCGCGAGGGCAGCGAGCCGAGCACCCGTTCTGGTATGCCCGAGCCACCCCCAACCACAGCGACGCCCTACTACACAAGGCGGACTGGGCGGGGTCCCAGTACACCGTCCTACAGAACACGCCCCTGGGCCCCAGCTACGCCCAGCTCATAGTCGCCGGTCATGACGGCCACCTCAACCTACGGCCCCCCACGATGCGAACGCTCGGCGCGATCGCGCAGCGGGCACAGACGGACCATGCGCTGACGCACCGAGGACACACACCGCTGGGCGCGGCCCAAGCCACAGCCTATGTCCACGCCCGGGACGTCACGGCGACAGCCACCAACCACTGGGCGCTGCGGGCCAGGGACGGCCGCACGCCGGTGCAACGCAGGCTCCGCGTCTGCAAGGAGCGGCTCTCTGGCGTTGCCATCCTCCCGCAGCGGAGCCCGGAGGAGATCCCGGTGCACATGCAAGTGGGGTGCGCCCACTTACGGCTCCTCTGGCCCCACTACCGCCAAGCGGTGCAAGAGGCGGCCCGCCACCTCCCGCCCGGGGACAAGGCTCCATGGGTGGCCTCATGGCGCTCCGAGGGCGCCGCATGGACAGAAATCTTCTGCTCTGGGCTGGTGCCCGGGGCGGCGGAGGCGCAGCTCCGCGCTCTAGCCTGCTACGACCCGCCGCGAGAGACCTCCGTGGACGATTTCCTCCGAAACATGTTCAGCCTGGGGGATTTCGCATCACATAGGTTTTTAAAGGCAAAAGTGTTAGTTTATTCCGAAAACTAAGAAAATGGCGGAGCAACTTGATTTGGGGCTTAAATATCATGCCAAACATGGTGCGAAAGCTATTTTAGTGCGTTGGGCACCTGCAAAATGGCCTTGAAAGGAGCCGCTAAGCCTGAAACATACAGATGTTTTGCAAAATATTGGCAATTTCAGGCCATTTTTTGACACATAATGTCCTTTTTCAGGTCGAAGAGGCCCTGAAAAAACTGTTTGCTGGCTTCAATAATTTTGAATACTTGTTTCCATGCGTCAGGCATCTGCATAATAGGGTGGGGAGGGCTTGTACTGGCGATCCGAGCCCAAAAAACAATGTTTTTTCCCCAAAATTGGCCTTTTTCGGCCATTTTCGGGCAAAAAATGGGCATTTTTTAGGGAGAGCGGCCCTGAATAACCCATTTTCCAGTTTTCTACCCTTGCAACAGATGTTTCTCTTGTGTCAGGCCCCTGCAAAATAGGGTGGGGGGGTGTTGAACTGGCCACCCGAGGCCAAAAATCACTGTTTTTGGCCCAAAAATGGCATTTCTAGGCCATTTTTTGGGCAAAAAATGGCCATTTTGGGGCAAAGAATGGCCATTTTCCGGGGGAGGGGGGTGCATCACCCATATTCCGGCTCTCTAATCTTGCAACACATGTTTTCTTTGAGGGGAGCACCTGTAAAATGGGGTGGGTGGGCATCAAACTGACCACCCGAGCCCAAAAAACACTGTTTTTGGCCCGGAATTGGCATTTTTAGGCCTTTTTTTGGCAAAAAATGGCCATTTTTTTGGGGGGGGGGCGGCCATGAATAACCCTTTTTCCGGTTCCCCAACCCTAGAACACACATTCGTTGAGTCGAGCACCTGCGAAAGAGGGTGCAGGGGCGTCAAACTGACCACCAAAGGCCAAAAAACACTATTTTTGGCCCAAAATTGGAATTTCTAAGCCATTTTTGGGCAAAAATGGCCATTTTTTTAGGGGGGCGGCCCTGATTCACCCATTCTCCTGGTCCCCAATCCTGCAACATATGTTTCTTTGAGTCGGTCACCTGTGAAAAAGGGCAGAAAGGCGGTTGAAATCACCACCCGTGGCCAAAAAACACTGTTTTTGGCCCAAAATATGAATTTTTATGCCTTTTTTTGGGCAAAAATGGCCTTTTTTTAACGGGGGGCGGCCCTGATTCACCCATTTTCCGGGTCTCTTTTCCTGCAACACATGTTCATTTGAGTGGAGCACCTGTGAAATAGGGTGGGCCGCCGTCCAACTGACCACCCGAGCCAAAAAAACACTGTTTTTGGCCCAAAAATGGCATTTTTGAGGCATTTTTGGGCACAAAATGGCCATTTTTAGGGGGGGGGGGGGGGGGCGGCCCTGAATCACCTATTTCCTGGGTCCCTAACCCTGCAACACACAACCACCGGCTGGAGCAATTCCTCCGCGAGCCCCTAGGCGCAGCGGCCCGGGTGCACCGATGGCTCCCTGCGGCGGAAGGCAGCTGCCCCCCCCCTCCCCCGCGCCCTGGCAAGGACTTCGTAGCCTCCCTCCGTGTCGTGAATGGCACCCTGGAGTGTCCACCGCAAGAGGGGCCCCACCTGTACCGGGCCCTGCCAGAGAATGTCTCGAAGCAGCTACAAGACGCCCTCTTCCAACAGTTGATCATCAAGCGCGGCTCCAGGACCGCATGGGAGGCCCGAATAGTGGGCGAGGAGTGAACACCCGAATGGGGCCGGTGGTGGGCCCCCACGCGCGCCCCAGAGACCCCCGCACAACGGTACGCCGCCATTCCGCTCGAGGGGTGGGGGCCGCAAACCCAGCCGCGGCGCACCATGATCCGCGGGGCGGGCCCCGACCGCCCGTGGGACGCGGCGGCAAAGGAATGGCTACAGGTGGTCCCGGAGCCACAAGCGGGATGGAGTGAGGACGTGTATTCGCTCATCCGAGCGCCCGTCACCCCCCGCATCGTCCCCCACACCGCCAATGTGCTCTGAGCCACCGAGATACACACATGGGGAGGCGACGCCGCCACCATCTGGTGGCTCCCCCTGGAGGACGGAGCTGCCGGGCTCACCGTGGCGCACTTCAAAACTGGGGGGCCTGCGTACGACGATGCCCTGTCCCAGCTGGGCGACATTCTGGGACCCTTACTCCTCATGCTCCCTACCGGCCTTGCAACCGCGCTGCGCCAGGAGCTAGACAGCTGCGACAGGCTGCGGGTAGGATGGGAGGCAGTTGCAGACGGCAGCCTACTGGCCCTCCTCCACCAGGACGCCGCGGATGAGTGCCAATGGGGCACGCTGCTGCCCCACCTCACCGGGTGCCACATGTATATGGCAGCCCCGCCCCGGGGACACCCCCGCCCGGCTTCGGATGGCCTTATCGCCACCTTCGACGACCACGGGGTCTTTCCTGACGCTGGTGGCAGGAGGTCCGGCAGAAGACGCTCGGCACGGAGTACCGGCGCCGTTCCGCATCCGCCTGCTGGAGCTCCGGGACCCCCTCTGCCAGAGGTGGAACGACCTCTGGCTCCGCTGTCTCGGCCCCTGGTCGCCGCCCTCCCACCTCCCACACTCCTGCCACCTCTGCGGGGAATGCGACACAGTATACTCCCACACGCCGACGGGCGCCAACATGTGCGCGCAGTGCTCCCAGGTGGCCGCGTGCCCCTGGCCTCAAGGTCCCGCGGGCCCGCACAGGCGCACCGAAGAGGAGGCTTTGCACCGGCGCATCAGGGGAGCACACGCCCCCTGACACAAACGCGCGGGCCCCGCTGGCGCCGCCCTCCTGTGGATGCATGTGCACCTGCGGGACTCCACATCCATCGTGCACCTGTCGCACGTGTTCGCGCCCTGACCCCCATCCGCCGCGCGCTTTGCAGAGCCCGCAGCACCATGCCTCCCCGACGGGGGGACGGGCCAGGGCATGCTAGATCTCGCCGCCGAGCGCAGGAGGCGGCTGTCCGGGGCGTGGTAGCGGACGCGGTGACTGAGGCGCACAAGGCGCACACTGCCGCCCAGCACGACCCGGCGGGCAGTGTAAGGGCTTTCCTCAGCGAGGCCGCCCTCCCGGCCGTCCGCGCCCTGAACGGAGCGGGGGCCCCTACGCTGCTCTCGGCAATGCAACGGATTGTGAACGCTGTGCGGCCAGGGCTCATCAGCCCGGAGGCGGCCCTCTACGGGCACTGGATGGAGTGGCACGCGTCCAACCGGTCAGGCCGGCCCCTGTCCAAGGGGGACACCATGCGGCTGACGGGAGCGGGGTCCGCCATGTGCCTTCACAGCCGCGCTCCAGCCCTGCTGCACGCCCTCAGGACGCGCTGCCCCGGGGACACGGCCCCGTACCTGAACCAGGCGCGGGCCACATACCCAGGAGGAGTGTCCGGGTTGGACGCGGCACTCCACCTTCTACAGCCGCCGGACGAGGACCTGGAGGTAGGCGAAATCACGGTGTTCGTGGAAGGCGCGGGCGAGGCGCCCATCAGCCCCCGCCCGACCAACCCAGTGTACGACGGCGCCAGCCCAACCCCCCCGTACGCCGTCATGTGCGAGGCAATCCCCAGGGAGCCCACCTGGTGCCCCGCCCTCCCGCCGGCGACGCACGCATTCCGCGGATGGGCCAACCTGAACCTGTCCCCCCCCCTCTCCAGGACCAGGGGCGCCCACCAAAGGGGGCAGGTCCTCTGGAAAGAGCTCCCGGGCACCCCCCTGCTCCTCCTCGTCGTCTCGACCCGCGGGGGCCCGGGGCGGGTCCCGGGGATCACCCCCACCCACCTGTACGGGGCAGCGCCCGTACCCCGCCCCCCCCTCCCGGCACCCGCGGCGCAGCACGGGGTACACACCTGCCTGCGAACGCAGGAGGTCACCCCCGTTACGGGGGTCCACCTAGTGCAGCTCCCCTTGGCACCACCCGACGATCCCCGAGGGCCCAGGGCCCTGAGCCCCGCCCCAGACTGGGAGGTGTGGCGCGACGTGTGGGACGCGTGGCTCACCCGCCTCCCGCCCCAGTGCCGGTGGATGGCCACCGGCCCCCGCCCCCACGGGGCGAACACCACCGCTGGCCCCCCATCCCCTCCCCCCCTCCCCCCTGCGGAGCACTGCACAGCATCGCCCACGGCACAACACAGATGCACCGGGGGGTAGTGAGGAGGGCGCGCCTGCCACCACGCATGCCTACCAGATTAACAGTGATGTTGGACTCCAATGGCTCCCCCCAGCTGGACGACCGCCACCAGCGCCGGTCCCGCTTCCGCTCCCCCGTCTCCCCGGGATGCGCGGGGGAGACCCTCGAGGAGCGCGAGGAGCGGCGGCTGGCAGTGGCAGTGGTGCCGGTCGGGCCGCCGGCTGGGCGGCCCACCGCAGCCTCTGCTGACACCGGACGTCTGACCCAGGGACCTGCGCCGGCGGAGGAGACCGCCCCCGCCGCCCAGGCTGCGAGCCCTACCGCCCCGTCCCCGGAGGGGGCCCCAAGCACACAGGGGGTTAAGACCGCGGCCCCAGCAAGCCGCGCCGCGGCCCCGACCGCGGCCCCCGGCGCGCCGCCAGCGCGAGGGGTGGCCCCGGCGCCGGCCCCGGGCGCCTTGCTGGGGGCCACCGCGGCCGCAGAGGAGGCGGGGAGAGTGCACAAGGAGTTGAGACCACGGCCCCGGCGAGCCGCGCCACGGCCCCGGCCGGGGCCCCCGGCATGCCGCGAGCGCGGGGGACGGACCCCTCGCGGGCCTTGGGCGCCTAGCCGGGAGCCGCCGCAGCCGCAGCGGGTGGCAGGGAGGGCGCGAAGTACCGCGCCCACACCAACCGAAGCCACAGCCACACCAGCCCCCTGAAGCCGTTCCCCCCAGAAGCCGCCTTCCCCACGGGGCGGACGCTGCACGTCTGCCCCCCGGCGCCCGAGCGTTCGCCGCCAGGCGTCAGGCTGCCGCAGCTGCGGCGGCAACAGGACGCCAGGCGCGTGATCCGGGAGGGGGGGGACGGCGCAGAGGCGAGGCAGGGTGCCGGCCACAGGAGCGCGGAGCGGGGGACAGGAGGCGACAGGGGGAGTGCACAGGGACACACGCAGGGGGCAGGGCAGGGCGCACACGGCAAGGAGCGAGGGCGAAGGCGCGGGCACGGTACCGAGGCCAGCGGCAGCGGAGGGGGGCAGAGTGCGGGCAGCGGACGGCACGACGCGGGGCAAGGAGCAGGGGAAGGACAAGGGCACGGGAGGGACACGCAGAGGCGCGGGCAGGGCGCCAAGGCAGGCGGCCACAGAGCGCATGGAGTGGAGAAGGGCGCGGTCGGCGAGTGTGGGCGCGGCCAAGGGCATGGACACGGGCACAGGAAGGATACGGGCGCCGGCAGTGCAGGCCAGGGCGCAGCTGAGGGGCGGGGGGACCCACGGCGTGGACAGGGGGACAATGGTGTAGGGGCCGGGAAGGGACCCAAGGGCAAGGGGCAGGGCACAGGAGCCAAGGGGGGACGGGGGAGCGAAAGGAGGGGGACGGGGAGCGAGGCGCCCCCGCGGCCAGACGTGCAGCAGGTGCGGTGCATCCCCCCGGGCATCCAAGAAATGCCGGCGCACCACACCCACCACCACCAACACCACCATGCCCGCCTCTACAACATCGACCCCGACGCCGGTGACCTCATCCCCCCCCAACCCCCCCAACTCCAGCACCAGCCGCCCCGCCCCGCGCCGAGGGCGGAGCCGGCGCGGTTGGCTGCTGCCTCGGCGGCGGGGGGGCGGGGCGCGGCGCCGGTGCCGCAGTCACAGGGGCCGCAGGGGGAGCCGGCGCGGGGGGCAGAGGGGACCCAGACCTGGGACCGGGACTGGCGCACGGTCCTGGACCCCCTTGGGGGTGAGGCCCTCCCCCTGGTGGTGGAAGTGTACGGGTGGCTGAGCTGGGCCTGCTCGGGGACCACCAGGGGGATGAGGAACCGGCCCTTCGACGCCGTGCTCCTCCGGAGGGACGAGGGGAACACGGAGGTGCCCCCGGGGGGTGGGCGGCCCCAGAAGACCACGAGAGGGTCCTCAGGGCGGTGATTCGGGCGGCGTGGCCCAACAGGGAGCCGACGTGGCCGGCTTTCCTGGAGGGGGGGGCGGGGCTGCGCATCACGGATGCGGATGCCGACAACTTGCTCCCCCGGGCTTTGCGCAACGCCTCCACCCAGTGGCGCTACCGCCGGCAGAACCCGCCGCCGCCGCAGCCCCAGCCCCCTCACAAGCGACGACGCAGGGAACGCCCGCGCCCCGCCGGCCCAGGCGATGAGCGCGAGGGGGTGATGAGGGGACAGTACCGCAGGACGCCCCCCCCAGCGGAGCCGGGCCCCCTGACCCACATCCCCCGATCGTACGGCGCGCCGAAGGGGCGTGCGCCATCTCCAGCGGGGGAGAGGACGGGGGCCACGAGCGCGAGAGGGGGCCCACTGCCCTGCAGCCCGCTAACTGCTGACCGCTGACCCGAGCCGCTGCACCCAGCGCTCACCAGCCCCCCCCCCCCCCCCCCCCTGGCCGGCCGACGCCGCACGGCGACAGGGAGGAGGGCAGGGGGCCCGAGCAAGGACCTGCACGGGGGCCTGGCATCCGGAGGGCGGAGGGGGGCGGGGGAAGGGTGCGCCCCCCAATTCGGCGGCCCGCCCCCCGGGACCGGAACCACCGGACCACCCCCCCAAGGCTGTCGGGGGGCGGCGCAGGGGGACCAGGGGGGGACTGAGGGGAACCCCCCCCTCCCCCCCAACCCTCCCCCCCCCCTCCCCCCCTCCCTCAGCTCATAGGCGGCCAGAGGCCAGCCGGAGGGGCGGCGGCCCCGCGCTCCCCCGAGAGGGCCGCGGCACCCAGGGGGGGGACGCGACAGCAGCGGCGAGCGCAGCCGCGCGCCAGGCGACCCCAGTCGGCCGCCCACTCAGTCCCGCATTACCCGCTGCCGACCAGCGGCTCTGCGCCGACGCCGTGGGCCGCGGCGGAACGGCGGCACCCAGGAGTGCGCAGATGAAGCGTCCCTCCTCAGTGCCCACCCGGCGAAGGCGGGGGGCGGGGGTAGACCACGGCAAAGAGACCTCCCCCCCCTCCCTGCCCCACTGACCCGCCGGCGGCCGACCAAGCCGCACCAAGCGCCCACGGTGCCGGGCATCCCCGGCTGAACGAGTATACCCAGGGGGGGTGCCCAGGGGGACAGGGACCAGGGCAATGGAACACCCCCCCAGGCCAGGGGGGCGGGGACGGCGGCGCCCCTTCCCCTCTCCCCCCCCTCTCCCCTCCCGGCCTGCAGGCCGCGGGGGCGCCAGCCCTCCGCCCCCCCCGAGGCAGAGGAAGTGTCCCCCCTCCCTTAGGAGGGACCGCGATGCCCGGGGGGAGGCGCACCTGGACCTGCACGCCGGGCGCCCCCGCACCCCCCGCTGCCTGCTCCCGCGGGGGTGGCGACAGGCGGGGCGAGCCCACACCAGCGCACAAGAGCGACGCATGGACCACGCCCCCGGGCGGCACGCGACGGCAAACCGGAGCAGTATGGGGGCCGCTACCCCCATGACCCGAGTGTCGCCAATGACGCCCGCATTGTTGCCCGCCCAGGGAAGGCAGAGAGAAGGGCTGAGGCGGAGCGACCCCCCGGCCCCCCAGCCCCCCGCCAGCCCTTCGAGGGAACGGCTCACGAGCCGGCCATCCCCCACCCCCCCGCCAGGCTGGCCCGCCGGCAGCGGGCAGCACCCGGCGCCCGGGGCTGCCCCATGACCCCGACCGAACGCGTACGCCTGGGGGGGATGCGCCGGCGACGAAAGGGGGACAGGGCAGAAGGCCGCAGACCGCCCTCCCCAGCGGGGGGAGGAGAGGAGCCACGGCGCAACCCCTCCCTGTCCCCCCACCCCCCCACTGAGCCGCAAGCCACGGGGGCGCCGGCCCCCCACCCCCCCGTGGCGGGAGAGATGATCCCCTCTCCCCCCGGCAGTGCCGCGGCGCCCGGGAGGGAGGCCAGAGCAGGGCCTGCCTCCACGCCCCAGCCGCCTGCTCTCGCAGGAGCCGCGATGGGCAAGCGAACCCGCGCTAACGCACAAGGGCGCCACAAGGACCGCGCCCAAAGACAGCAAGCGAGCACGAACCGGAGCGGTATGGGGGCCACGCCCTCCATGGCCAGAGCGACGCCAAGGACACCCGCTTTGTTGCCTGCCCAGGGAAGGCAGAAGGACGGGCTGAGGCAAGGCGACCCCCCGCCCCACTGACTCTCCATGGCCGCACAGTCGGGAAGAACAGCAGACAGGCCGCCCTTCCCCCCACCCCACCCCCCGGCGCTGGAACGCCCCAGACGCGCAGACCCACCCCACAGGGGGCACACAACCCCGAGCCAGGTAGGGGGGAAACCGAACCAGGCCGCCCCCCCCTCCCAAGCAAACCAAACGGGGCACGGGACCGGGGCAGGACACGCGGAGATGCACGGACCGCGTGGAACGGCCCTACCAGCGCCCAGCACCGGGACCGCGCCAGGTGCGCGCGCCACACCAACCAGCTAGGGGGGGAGCGCGGATGCCGCCGGAGCGCGAGCGCGCACACAAACAAAGGGCAAGCGGGGAATACCAGAAGGGCAACAGGACGGAGCCCGCGGAACGCACAGACTGCATGGAATGGCGTACCAGCGAGCGAGGATAAGGGACACCCGGACAGGACGGCCCGCCACACACAGCGCAGGGAACGCGGCGCGGGAAGGGGGAAACGGGGAAGACACAAATACCAGCACCGGCCCAAGCCCCCCTAAACGGGCGCGAGCGCCGCGCACACACAACAACGGCACTGCACCCGCCAAGGCTGTGGTGCCGCGCCGCGCCACGCACGAGCCCCAAGGCTAGGCAGCCTCCGCGCAGCCCAGGGGGCTCCCACTGGCGACAAGCCGGTAGCACGGGCCCGGCGGCGCCGACGCCCCAGGCGACCACACATCAGGGGGGTGACGCAGTTGGTAAGCGCCTGCAGCTACGGCTGCTAACTAACGCACTGACCGGGGAGTGGCGAAATGGGAAAGCCGGGGAGGGACGGGGCTCCGAGCCCTGTGAACCCGGGGGACTCCGCCACCAGGCAGGAGGCGCGTCATGAAGGGCCCCCCACTAGGTCCCGGTGGGGAGGATATCACCTGGCCCGACCAGGCGGCTACCCGGGGCCGAAAGGCAACTAGTATCCGCAAAGTCAAACCTCAAACCTCAAACCTCATACTTGTGTAGATAGATGGAATACCAATTCGCCAATCCTAGAAACCCTTTCAAGGCCTTTGGTGAAGTGATATCTTACCACTTCCATTCCGCAATTGCTTTTTTCTTTGGAAGGGTCGGAGACCGCTTGCCTTTGCGTGGGCTGTGGTCTACATACTTGACCGGGCACAAAAACAAATGGCACTTGCTTGGCTTGACAAGTAGGCCCGCATCAGCAAATGCGCAAAACATTTGACAACATACTTGCAAACCACCCTCCTCTCCCACCCAACCCCCCCCCCGGCCTGCGGGCCGCAGGGGGGCCGGTCTCCACCCCCCCCGAGGCAGTGGGGGTGTGCCCCCTCCCTTAGGAGGGACCGCGACTCCCGGGGGGAGGCGCAGCTGGACCCGCAAGCCGTGCCCCCCCGCACCCCCCGCCGCCTGCTCTCGCCGGGGTCGCGACAGGCGGGCAAACCCACATCAGCGCACAAGAGCGACGCACGGACCACGCCCGGGGTCGGCACGCGACGGCGAACTGGAGCAGTATGACCGGGGAGTGGCGAAATGGGGAAGCCAGGGAGGGACGGGGCTCCGAGCCCTGTGAACCCGGGGGACTCCGCCACCAGGCAGGAGGCGGGTCATGAAGGGCCACCCACTAGGTCCCGGTCGGGAGGATATCACCTGGCCCGACCAGGCGGCTACCCGGGGCCGAAAGGCGTCTAGTACCCGCAAAGTCAAACCTGAAACTTCAAACCTAATACTTGTCTAGATAGATGGAATACCAATTCGCCAATCCTAGAAACCCTTTCAAGGCTTTTGGTGAAGTGATATCCTACCACTTCCATTCCGCAATTGCTTTTTTTTTAGAAGGCCCGGGGACCGCTTGCCTTTGCGTAGGCTGCGGTCTACATACTTGACCTGGCGCAAAAACAAATGGCACTTGCTTGACTTGACAGGCAGGCCCGCCTCAGCAAATGCGCAAAACATTGACAACATACTTGAAAATGATACTCGAAACATTTCTTCCAGTCCTTTTCATAAGCCGGAAGCTCACAATCCGGATCAGCATATGCTTGGCTACCCGATAACTCCCCCTTTCCTGCCTGCTTCGGCGGGGGTGTATGTGAACTGAACAACATGTTGTCAATGTACGGGGGATATCTTGGATAGCAATGCCGCAGGACATGGGATACCATTCGTTGGAAGACCTGTGGACCTACCTTGACACCCATAGGCAGCGCAGTCCACATATAGCTGCCGAACAGAGTGATGAAGGCTGTTAAGGGTCTTGACTCCTTGTCAAGCCTCATCGAATGAAAACCATCCTCAAGATCAACCAACCTAAAAAGTAAATTGCCCCTTTGTTTTGCACCTGATATTCAATCACTGGCAGAGGAGAATTAAAACCCATTGATTGGCTCTTAAGCCACCGATAGTCGATGACCAATCACCACTTCCCATTGGGCTTTGGAAGTAGAAAAGCTCGGCTCACCCACTCCATTTCCCTACTACAAGGGATCACGAAGCCCTTGGCTTCAAATTCCTGCACTTCCTCTTGTAAAATGTTTTCCCTAATGCCTACTGCCCGGACGGGCTTCCAGGACTTTGGTTGAGCACCCTTTTTCAGGGTTGGCTTAACTGTCTCAGAATCACCCCCTTTTTTCTAGCATCTGGGGTGCAACATCCCTGTATTTCTTTGACTGAAGTACAGATGCTCGAAACTCCTCGAGGATGGCTTTCGAAAATGTTCACAGTCTTCATATTGTTCATACCCTTGTATAACTGACCGTAGCGACCTAGGGATTGCGAACTTGGTGACCTCGTTCGGGTCTTCCGTGGTGTCCCATTTCTATTATGTCCTTCATCGGCATGCGGGATGGATATTGTTGGGGGGGTCCCAATCACGATGTTCCCTGCCTACAAAGTCTTGGTCAGGATCACCCAATGCGTTAGTGAGGTAGGGGTTAGCTTTATGGGTTAATTCCCCATAGAGATCCCCCTCTTCGCCCCCCTCTTCCTCCATGTCTATTTCTGTCTGTTGCTGCCCTATGGCATCAAAATAGACAAGACGATAATGCTCATCAGGGGGGGTGCGGAGTGGTCTTCCCTCCTTGTTCACCTTTTCCTCCCCCTCTGTCCTGCCAGGTGCCTTGGGAGGGTACACGGTATCCGTATATGCCGAGTGTTGGTAAAGGCAAGGGTGAAGGCAAAGGCCAGATATTCGACCATGCGGTTTGACATGTGGTTAGGCATTTCCGGAAGTCCGTCCGGAATATGATGTGATCAGACGAATCATGGAGGAGGCTTGTGCCCTCTCTTGATCTAAATTTTGGCTCTATAAAGTAGGGCACGATTCCCTCGATAGGGACACACAACAAAGGATGCAAGCCCTGAACAACGTTCCGAAATACATCGAAGTCTCGTCTTGGCGGGTCTTCCAGAAAGAGTTGTTCAATTTGTTTGATTCTATTGGAAAATACCTACGGCCGAAGGTTCAAATGGATGCTCTCATTTCCTCACACCCAGAGGGCGAGGATGTGATGAATGGCTGGATTGAAATGAGCTTTGGCTGCATTTTCTTGGCCTTTTCAAATACATGGCTAGTGATGGCGATAACAACCATAATACGGGCGATAGATTTACGGACTTCCAGAATCGCCTGATCCCGGACAAGCGCCTCACGTTCGAAGGCATGGTTGACTGGATGCGCAACTGGTGCAAGAATGGCAGTCGGGTAAATGGTAGTGTTACAAGTGCTATGCCCCACAATTACTTCCTGTGGGCTTTCTAAAAGCATCGTAGGAGTGGTAAGACACCAATGATCCAGCATGTCATTGACAAAATCAACCGTAAGCAGGCATCTAGTTGTCTGCGGTTTACTTACCAGGAGTTGTTCTTTTTTGTAATGCCATATCTGAGGAGCAAAGAGGCAGCCCAACTTGCTGAGCATGAATACGGGTTGAATGAGCATGCACGTGAGGTGCGGACGTTTGATGGCAAGAGGTGCCCCTCTCCTTGCCGCCGAAGTTCCTCAGCCTCCTGTGATGACGGGAGAAGGTCCGAAAATATGCCAAGGCACAGGTCTCGTGATGGGTCTTCATTCCCATCCCGCGGGGGAACTCGGGAACGTTCCCGTGCCAAGTCTCGAGGCAAGTACCGAGACAAGCACCGGGGTGGATCCAGAGACAGAGGGGCAGAGCGGGAGCGAAGCCAGTCAAATGATTGCGATTTGTATGGCCGAGGCAACCGTGACCGTTCTTGTAGCAGGGACCGCTACTCCCCGAGTGGGAGTAAACGTTCAGGTAATACTCCTGAGCCCAGGCACTCAGGTTCTACACCTGGCCGTGAACGTGGAAAAACTCCGGAGGTGGGTCCAAGTAGTGGTAGTTTGTCCCATCCAGGAGGACAAAGTACTGGCCGCAGTGCCAGTGCATCCAACGATAGTGGTAAGCTGCGTTGTTATCATTGTGGCAAACAAGGTCATACCGAAGCAAAATGTTGGGACTTGGGTCGCCCAGGCTACAAGCCTCGGCCTGATAATTGGCAGGACCGAGAAAGAGAGGGGCTTTCGAGGTGTCGGGATCGGGACAGACGCTCTGAGTCCCGTGATCGAGGAGGTAGGAACTCAGAGCCTTCTCTCTCGGGTTCCAGGAACAGGGGTGACAAGGGTGGTGCACACCAAGCCCAGCCGAGTAGGGAACGAAAGAAATCCCAGTAGGTGGCTGCCACAGGACTTGATTGCGATTCCCAAGAGGGGAGCCGTTGTCACAAACCGGCAGGATCCTGGAAGGAACTAACAGCCGTGTCGAATTGAATGGTTGGTAAATGGGTAGATCTGTGTCCTTGGAGTTGCAGACGGATCACACACAGTGTACTTTCTATAAATTTTGATACCGCCGAACGAAAAGTGCGTACCCCCAGCCGCCTCAACAGGCGTAAGTCTGCGCATCGTGAGCTGGTCACCCAAGCAAGACTTGAGTCTCCAGTAGCGGACGGGCATACAGGGCCTGCACATGTGCATGTGGATTCCCTGGCTGACACTGGCAGTGCTACCGAAGCGGTAGCGGGCCGGGATTGTTTACCGGCCCATTTGATTGTTGATGCCCCCCCACCTTTGCAAGTGACTTGCGCAGATAAGTCGGTCATCTCATGTGGCCATCAGGGGGTATGGGGTACTGTCCTCATTCGAGTCCAAGGTACCAAAGGGCCTAGAGTATTTAGGTGTAAGGAAGTGTTTGTGTACATCCTGATTATTGCAACCAAGCTTATTTTGGGATATTCATTTCTGATGAGATATAAGCTAGCCCTTTTTCCTGGACTACCATACCCCGTGCCGATTGAAGCAATTAAGGTGCGGCCTTTGTCGGGCGTATCTATGTGTATGCAGGCACATTGCCCTGCATGCCATCCCGATCAGAAATGCGCATTCGATGCATGGCGTGCAACATGCTTCTTGTATGTCCTGTTCGTGGTGATCAATCGGGAGTCTGCATATCTGCTTTCGATGGTCATCGCACGTTATTGTCGAGCCTCATGGATATTCTCCTTGGGGATTGACATGATTGTCAAGCGCATGTTAATTGTAAACCATACATCAAAAACCGTGTCACCTTCAACAGCTGGGCTGTGGAATACCTTCGGGGTTCAACATTTGGGAGTATAAGCTTGTTTTGCGTCCTGAATATCACCATATCCGGACCGAAAAGATGACTTTACATATACAAAGCCGATATGTGGCTCAGCCAGAGCCTCGTATCCAAGTTCCTCCCACCCCAGGTGAGGATACCTGTCGTCGTGTTCCGGAACAGGTGCAACTGATGCAACATAGTCCGTATGAGCTTGGCAATGGAATACATGTGGACTTGCAATCCGGTGAGTATTCCATCCCAAGTGTATTGTTGGGTCTTATCAAAGACCTCACCAGACCTATCCCTCCCGGCCTTAAAGTTAAATTGCTGTCACCTAAGGCCACATGGCCGCAATGGGCACTGCTGGCTCAGCAGGATATGATATTTCTGCTGCCAATGATGTTCTCATACCCCCCCCGCGGTAGGGTATTAATTCCTACTGGTTTGGCAATGGCCATCCGAGAAGGTTGGTACGGTAAACCGGACTGCAGGTCTGGTTTAGCTTGGAAGGCCGAGCTGGGCGTCAAAGCTGGATGGATAGATAAGGACAACCGCGGCCATGCACACGTAGTGTTGAAAAATGATACTCACAGGAGTTACCAGGTAACACAATGGGAAAAGATTGAGCAGCTTCTTTTGCAACCCTACTGCAATGGAGCTGTGGAGCAAGTCGAAACCGTAGGAGAAACGGCACGTGGAGACCCTGATTTTAGTAGCACCGGATCCCGAGCATTGGAGCATGCATACGAGAAGTCCACTCCCCCCCAGACGGACAAGGATGCAATTGAGAACCTACGGGTTCTCCGAATCGAAGCATGTCGGGCCGGCCATATCATCTGTGTACAAGGAGAGCGGGCTTGGGAAGACATGACGAACGGTTTCAATGCCAGTGTTTCTGAGGTGTTCATATTAAGCAGTCCAGTAGTCAATCAGTTTCAGTTATTGCATTGAAAGTATTCGACACATGTTAGTACTATGCATACGATGGTTTGTGACGGTCATAGTGAGCGTGTCAATCTATATGCAATGGTTAAATTCCAAGCACAGGCACTCAGGTTACTGGAGTTGCCTTCAGGACGTTGGCTCTATGGCCTTGCTTTAGTTCTTGGTATAGGTTCCTCAGTAGTAATGAGGATCACACAATTTACCTCGTTATTCATGTTGGTTAGTCTTCACTTGGCCGCACGCGTTCCAAGCCAAGTGAACTCCGGCACAGGGTACCCACTGGTACCTTATGGTTGTCAGTCCAGCCTAGTACAAAGGCCACGGGCAGCGGGAATCCAGCAGGGATTGGCCATACGTTTGGGACATATGGTACACGAATCTTTAGAGGTAACCTTGGGGGTGTGGCCCCCAGAGGAGTCAGGGTCATTTGGGTTGCTTGAGACCACTTTAAGGGCGTTAGGCATCAGGCTGCCAGAACAGTCTCGTGTAGTACAAGAGATCACCCCCCTCAATGTCGTAGTAAAGGAGCGCATTCAAGCGATATGGCTTGGTGGGACAGCAGTTTCGGGTCGGAATCTGAAGGAATGTCTTCAGAAGCCGTCACAGACAAGGAGTCTGCTAGTGGCTATTGTCGCCACGATAATCCCCCCTGTGCGCCAGACGACTTTATTCGTCGCTGGGGATACTCCAGGTCGCAGCGAGAGCAACCTGCGTAGGCTCCACCAGTGTCTTCAGTTGATCCCTGTTGTTTGGCGTTCATTGACTCCGCTATGCTGAAGTCTAATCCTCCAACAAGTCTTGGTCGACAAACTCAAGTGCAGTCTCAGGTGTCTCGTATATCCAGGTTGCTAAGTCGAGTACATCGTAATAGGCGTTCAAATACCTTCACCGCAGCAGCTCAACGAGGTGAGTTATGTCTTAAACCTCAAGTCATTGACTCAGTACACCGGTGGTGTGAGAGTCATAGTACACAAACGGATTCCCTCCGTATTGATGTTGATTTTTTTTGTAGATATCCATCACGGGCAGTTGCCCCTAAACAATATGTTCCGGCAACCCGGGGAACCCGTGTTCAAGGATTGGTCATGATCCACTCTTCTCATATTACCAGCCCCCCCGTTTGATTGAGAGGACAGTTGAAAACATTTTTCGCGAGGGCTGCAAGGGTTTTATGTTGATTGCTACGCGAAAGCAGTCCAACTCCTGGTGGATGATGGGTAACATCACAGTGGACTGGGTAGATATCCCCCCCAACTCAAACATATTTGGGAAAGACGCGGGTTGGAAAGGGGCGGATCTCTCGGAATGTACAGCGTGTGAGGAGACACGCTCAGGTAGGTAGGTAGGTGCACTCGGTCGTGGAGAGGCGCCCCATGGTTCCCCCTGGCGTCGCCCCTGTGACGAACAGGAAGAGGCTTCGCGCGTGAAGAGGGGAGGCGGCTTACTTCCCGCTAGACCTGACTGTTGGCCCCCAACAAAGCGGCCCCGGGCTACGCCGGGAGGGCTGATCGCCGCCAGCGTGACATGCTTGTCTCGCCGGGAGGGTGTGCCCCCGTGCTTGCGCACGTCCCCTCCTTTGGGCGGAACCCTAGGGGTTCACCGGACTTCCTGGCGTATCCCGTTCCCAAGGCGTGCATGCACGTTCCTGGTACTAGGGTTCCGAGGCGCTTGGGTGTCGCACGCTCCGCCTCGAGTCCCAAAGCAGCGCAGGCCTTAGGATGCAGCCTTACCCCCGGGCTCCGGATCTCGTTTGGCCGGGTCACCTGCATGGCACGGGCTGCCTCAGTGCCCGGGCTGTGGGCACTGGGTTTCCTACTGTTGTGTGGTGTTTGTGTTTGGGTCCGGTTGGCGGTTGGGTGCGGGTTTTGTTAACCCCGTCTGTCCTGGCTGGGGTTTAGGGTGGGTGTTTTTGGGCTCGTTTTGTGGTGTTGTCCCCCTAGTGTCGGCTATTTGTGGTGTTCGTGGTTGGGCTTCGGTTTCGGTCTGCTTTTGGGACGTGTGTGGTTTCGTGGGCGCCCCGCCTGCCCCCCGCCGTTTCCGGTTCCGGCGCGCGGTGTGGGCGTGTGTGCCGGGCCCGGGTCTCGCCTGTGCCCAGTCCGCCTTGGCTGGGTTGTCGGGGTGTGTTTCTTTTTTTTTTTTTTTTTTTTGCTTTGGTTTTTTCTTTTCTTTTCTTTTTTTTTTTTTTTTTCTGGGTTTTGTGGTCCCTGTCCCTCCATCCCCTTTCTTTCGGGCTGGGCTGGTGGCTCTCTTTTTTTTTTTTTTTTTTTTTTTTTTTTCTGTCCCTTTTCCCCGTGGTCCGCTGTTACTGGCTTGGTGTTGCCGGTTTTGGGTGGGTGGTTCGCCTGTGCCTCTGCGGGGGTCCCCCTTTTTTTTTTTTTTTTTTTTTCGTCTGGGGGGGGGGCCTGGCCGCCTGTGGTGGTGTTGGCGGGTGGTTGGGCGGTTGTGGGCTGTTTTCGTGCCTCTTCCCCTTCCCCCCTCCCTTTTTTTTTTTTTTTTTTTTTGTTGGGGGGGGGCTTGCCTGTTCCTCCCTCTGCCTTCCCTGGGCTGGCGCACGCACTGGCCTGTATTCAGTGTTGTCTTCCGGGCTGCCGTTTTCAGTTGGGTTCTGTGTGGCCATGTTCCGGCCCCATGGGTCGGGTGGGCTCTGTACACTGTGGGCTCGGCGCCCCTTCTTGCTGGGTTAGGTCCTGGCTCTGCCGGCTGGGCGGCTGCGCCAGGCGGCTGCTTGTGGTTTTGGGTTAGGGGGCTGGGGTTGCTCGTGTCCTTACCCCTCCGCGGTGCCGGCTGTAATCTTCTGGGTGGTCCGTCACCGCTGTCGCCTGGCGCTCTGTGGTCCCGTGTGTGGCCTGTGGTGCCGGTGTGTGGCGTGGTGGCGCGGCGCCTTCCCGGGTGTGCGGTGGCTGGCTTCGGTTAGTCCCTCAGGTTAGGGTCAGTTGTGTCGTGTTGTGCCGCTCTGTGCCGCGTCGCGTCGCGTCGTGCTGTGGTGCGTTGCTCTGTGGCGCGCTGTGGTGTGGTGTGCCGTGGTCTCGCGTGGTGCCGCGGTGGGTCAGTGGAGGTCAGCCTGGCCTGTGTGGGTCGGTTAGGTCTTCGGGAAATTCTGCTGAATGATCACGGTGTCCTTGGGGCGTGCACACTGACTCTCACCCATGGACTCAATCTTCACCGGGCCTCGCAGACAGGCAGGTGTACTCGGGGTGTAGGAAAAGCGTTCCTTCTCCAAGGCAGACAAACAGATATCAGGAGTCGGACGGTGGAGGTGGGTTCCGAACGCTGTTTGAGTGGCGAATGGCTGTCACTGCAGCTCGGCTGCGCTGGCAGGGTCCGGGTCGGTGCCGCCGGCAGGGATGAGCTCACACTGTAGGGTCAGGGGGATGTCCATATCTCCGGTGCTGGACTGCTGGGGTCCGGGGCATCGGTAGTATTCTTGGTACTTCCAGTCTGCATGGCGCTCGGAGATGGCGTTGAAGGGGGGCACCGTCCAGCAGCACCAAAGCCTTCGCGATCGATCACAGCGTTTCGTTTCCCCTTGCGATGCTCGATATTCATCATGGACGGGATCGGTGCGCCGCCGCAGTGCCATTCCTCCACTGGACGTAACAGGTTGGTGACGGACGCCCTCACGGACGTGAGACCAGCCGAGATCAAGCCCCCGTAGCAATACTCTGCGTCAAACCGCGACGGTAGCGCAGCCCGGCCCTTATAGCCCATGGTGTGGTCGCGTGACGGTCCGTGGGGTTGCCCTCCCTGGGGGCCTGTGCCTTGGTCTCGTGTCCTGTGGTGCCCTTTTCCTCCGTGTCTTGGTCCCCGTTCCCGTTCCTTCCTGGTTCTTGGGTGGTGTCCTGACCCCATGTGGTGTCGCTTCCGGCGCCCTGTCCCTGCGTGTGCCTGCCCTCACTTGGGGCCCTTCCGTGCCCTCTTGCCTGTGTGGTCCTTGGTGTCCCTTGCCCTTCCCTTGCCCTTGTCCTGCCCCTTCCTGGTGTGGTGGTGGTGGGAGGGGCGGGGTGGGGAGGGGGCGCCGGTGGCCCAGGCTTGGGGGTGGGTGGCCTGGAGCCACCGGCGGAGGGCTTGGGGGGTGTAGGGGGGGCGGAGGCCCTGGACCGCATCGCGGAGGAGGGCCTCCCATGCCGCTTGCGGCATGATGGTCTCCGGGGCGGCCTCATTTGGGTTTGCGGGGGTGCGGGTGCGCACCTCCTCGAAGGTATGCACCGTGTGCACCCCTCTGTGTCTTCCCGCTCCCCCGGCCCATTTCACCCAGCGGCGGAGCTCCTGCAGAGCGGAGGGAGACCACCAGGCGAGGTGGGCGGGGGCCCGGGGGGGGGAGGGGTCCGTGCCTGGGGTCCTGGAGCGGCGGGGGGAAGATGTGGACCTGCGGTGGTGGCGGGGGTGGCGGTGGCTGGGGGAGCGGGAGCGGCGGCGGCGGGGGCTGGGGGTGGAGGACGGGTACGGGCGGAGGGGGGAGCGGGAGGGGGAGGTGGACATGGGGCGGCGGTGGCGCGCTCGGTGGCGTCCGGGGGAGCGGGAGTGGTGGTGGCGGGGGCTGGGGGTGGTGGATGGGTACGGGTGGCGGGGGGAACGGGGAGCCCGGCGGGGCGTGTGGGGGGAGGGGGAGGTGGACGTGGGGCGGCGGCGGCGTGCCTGGCTGCGTCGGGGGGAGCGGGAGTGGTGGTGGCGGGGGCTGGGTGGCCGGTGGGGGGAGGGGGAGGGGGACATGGGGCGGCGGTGGCGCTCGTGGTGGTGCCCGGGGGAGCGGGAGCGACGGGAGCGGGGTCCCTGGGGGTCGTGGTGGTACCTGGGGGAGCGGGAGCGGCGCGAGTGGGTGGTTGAGGCGCGGTGGGAGTGTGGGTGTCGTGGGCGAGTGTGCCGTGCGGGGGGGGAGCGGGAGCGCCGCCGCTTGCGGGACCGGCCCTCGTCGCTCGAGTCGGGCCAGTCCGGAAGCGTCGGCGGCCTCTGGGGGGGCTCGCGCGGCGCCGCTTGGGGGGGGAGGTCCCCCATCGTCCTTGGGGCCCCTTCGGCCATCGGATGGTGGCCGGGGGGGTACGGGGCGTCACGCGGTGCTGGTTGGGGGGGGAGATCCCCCGTCGTCCATGGGGCCCCCTCGGCCATCGGATGGTGGCCGCGGGGGTACGGCTGGTACGGGGGTGGTGGCTGGTACGGGGGGGGTGGGTATGCGAGCGGGGCGTTCGGCGGCTGCCATCCCGTCCGCTGGTGCTGTTGGTGTACGGGGGGTTGTGGCCCGGTGGGGTAGGGCGGTGGGCAGTGGTAGTGGTGGGGGTGGTGTTGGTAGTGGTGGTGGTGGGGCCGCTGGTGGTGGTGGTGTGTGTAGTGGTGGGGTTGGTGTTGCGGGTATGGCCCATGGAGTCCTTGTGGGTTTTCCGGTCCCCCTTGTGGGGGTGGGGGGTTGGGCATCGTGGGCAGTCCCCGGGGCTGCACTATGTGGTGGGCATGGAGGAAGGGTTGGGGGGCGGGCTTGACGGTGACGATGGTTGAGGGGTCCCACGTCCCTGGGTCGCTTTGGCCGGCGGTGGTGGTGGTTTGTGGGGGATGGATGACGGGGCGTTTGATGACGGGGATATTGACGAGGGCTTGGAGGGGGTCGTGCTGGGTGGCCGTCTCCGCGGTGGTGGTGGGTGCCGGCGGGAGGGGGGCGCGGGTCGTGGCGGGTGGGGGGTCCTGGCTTGGGCGAGGGTCTGGGCGGGGGTGGTATCGGGTGGTTTTGTGTCGTTGCGTATGCGGTGTTGTGTGTGGTCGCGTGGGCGCCGGCTTGGGTTTGGGGTTGGGTTTGGGGTTGGGGTCCGGTTTGGGTTTGGGGTCGGGTTTGGGGTTGGGGTCCGGTTCCAGGTTGAGGAGTACCTCTGTCCGGAGGTGTGAGGGCGTCGACGCCGGGTCGGGGGTCGTCCCGGTGGGTTGCCGGGGTGCCTGAGTCGCCTGTGTGGGGGTTGGGGGGTTGGTGCGTGCGGCCGCGGCTTGGGCTTTCGCCGTGGCCTTGAGGATGAGTTTGGCGGGGAGGGGGGGGTCGGAGGATGAGGTGGAGGAGGTGGACGAGGCTGAGGACGAGGAGGAGGTGGTGGACGCGGGTTGGGCTGTGATGCGGGCGGGCTTGCGGGCGGCGGCTTCTGCCGCGGCCACGGCGGGGAGGATGGAGGGCATGTCCCCGGGTTGTAGGTTGGGGGCGGGCGGCTGGGGGGGCCCGGTCGTGACCTGGCGGCCCGGCGGGCCGATCTGGTCGGCTGCGGCGGGGGAGGGAGGCGCGGGGCTGCGGCCTTCTCTTTCTGGGCTCGGCTGGGCCCGGGTCCTGCAATGTGCGAGGTCGTGTGGGTTTGTGTCAGCGGGGGGGAACAGTTCGCGTGGGCTGCATTCAGGGGCCGGGGGGGGTGGGCCTGGGTCCTCTGGGGTGTGTGTGGGGGGCGTGGGCGGGCCACTGGGTGGGGTGGGCGTGCCGCGGGGCGTGGGGCTCCCCTTGGCGGGTGTGTGTGGGTTGTCGAGTGTGGGGGGCGGTGACGGGTGGCCGGTGGGTGGGTGTGTGGCGGGCGTGTGCTGGTGTTCGGGCGGGTGGGGGAGGCCCGTGTCGCGGGGCCCGGGGGTGCGCGCGAAAGTGGGCGTGTGTGGGTCTCCGGTTGAGCAGCGAGAGGGGGGGGGCATGGGCGGGGATTGTGCGGGGGGTTGTGCTGCGCCGGTGTATGTGTCCGCTTGCTGCGCGCTTGCGTGGGCAGTTGTAGGCCGGGCGGTTTGGAGGAGAAGCTTGCCGTCTTCTGCTGCCGCGGCAAGGATTTCGCAGACGAGCGTTCGTATCTGGTGGACCTCTTGGTCAGTGGTGGGAAGGGGGCATGCTAGCTTTGGGCTAAGACCCGCGCGGTTGAGGACCCTGTGGATGGCGTGGTACCCGCAGGTGAGGGACTGCTGCGGCCTGGGGGGGGGGTTTGGTCGTGTGTCCGGGCCTGCTTCGACTTGTGTGTGGGCGGTGGGGATGGCCCAAACCCAGGGCACGGTCCCCGTGGGTGGCCAGTGGCGCTGGATCCAGTGGGTTAGGCAGAGCATGGACAATCCCAGGTGGTAGCCCGCCTTCCCTGAGGTGATTTGGGCCAGGGCGCGGGCTGGGGGCGTGTCCCCTGGCTGGAGGAGACCCCTGAAGATCCTGTGCTGGGTGGTGGGGTCCCCCACTGCCCCTGGTGGGGCGGTCTCCGGGGCGAACATGGTGTCTGTCCCCTGGATGATCCATTGCGGGCCGTGGGACGTAGCCATAGCGGCTATCACGTAGTAGTGGCCGCGCTCGAGGACTGTAACCCAGACCTCCGGCGGGGGGTGGTCACTGTCTGTAGGTGGGGGGGGGAGGTCGTCGTCCGGGGTGCGGAGGCCGGCGGCGCGGAGGGCGGTGTCGCGGTTGGGCGCGGTGGCCTGTTCCCACTGCTCCGGGTGGTTCGGGTCCGCTGGGTGGTCCGTCTCCGCTTGGGCCCGCCGTAGGCGTACGGTCCCTCGACGCGTGATGTTGCTGCCGGTGTCGTGCGTCAGGGCCTGGCCCCACTCGATGGGGGGGATCCAGATGGGCTGGCCCCGGGTGTGTTTGCGGGCTCGCCAGAGCACGAGGTCTACTATGGTCTCGTGGAGGCCGCTGCCTGGGGTGGTCAGGTCCCGGAGGGCTTTGACGGTGAGCTTGGTCCAGTTCTCTTGTAGGCGGTACCAGCCCAGGGGGGTGGTCGGGGCCCTGTCTTGGAGGGTCGCTCGGAGGAGGTCGGGGTCGCGGATGGTGGCCGGTGTGAGGGGAGGGTGTCCTGGGTCCGGGGGGGGTGGGCTGGATCGGCTGCCGGGGTCTTGCGCGTCTACGTCGATGGATGGTTGGCCCTGGCTGGGTTCGGCCGGACTGGGCGGTGCCGGGTGGCCTCTTGGGTGCGAGACGGGTCTCGGGGCGCTGTGGTGGTGCCTTGGAGACCTGTGGATGGAGACGGGGGGCGCGTGCGGGGCGCGGAGCGGGTTAGTGGACGTCTGGGTCATGCACGGCATGGTAATGGATGAGACGCTGCATGTGTTCCCTGGCGGTGGGGTCGGTGAGTTGTTCCGCGTGTGTTAGCAGGAGGTGTTTGCGGTGTACCATTTGGGCTGCTGCTCTGCGGACCGCTTCTAGCTGGAGGTGTGCTGCTGCTTCCATGGGGCTTTCCGTGTGTTTGGTGAGGTGTCGGTGCAGGGCCTGTGTCACTGCCCCTCTCATGGTGGCTTCTTTGATCAGGGGGTCCCGGAAGAGGTGTTCGGTGGCCTGGTGTGCGTGGCTGTGGGCTGGCCATCCTTCGTGTTGCCGCAGGGTTTCCGCCGGGGACCAGCCCACTAGGGTGTCCCTGTCTGTATGGAGGGGGCATTTCTTGAAGTGTTCCCAGTCCTCCGGGGTGGTGTGGTCGCATGGGCAACGGGTGTGTTCGTCGGGGACGTGGATGTGCTTGCGGGCGAGCCATCTGGCGACCCTGGTGAGGAAAGGCAGCTGCTCCCTGAGGAGCTGGATGCGTCGTTTCTGGAGGTGGGCTGGGACGTTTGCTGGGCGGAGCGCTGAGTGGTAGAGGGGGACTTGCAGTCTGTCCTGGAGCTCCTGGATGTGCGCCCGGCTGTCTGCGTCGCCGAGCACGCGGGCGAGATGTTGGACGGGGTTGGGGTAGTGGTACGCTCTGTCGTGGGAGGAATAGGGGGCGTCCTCTGGTACCCAGTCCGGGGTCTGATGGGGCTCGGGTACAGGGGGCACGTGTTGGAGGTGTGTGTGGTTGCGGCCGAGGTCAGGGATCTGGAGGGCTGGTAGGTGTGTTGTGCGCTGGTGTACTGCCTGGTTGTCGACCTTACCATTTCCGTATTGGTGCCTGTGGGACTCTTGTTTCACGATGTGGAGTTGGACGTAGGGGGGAAGGCTGCGTAGGGCTTTCCAGAGTAGCAGTGCCTGGGTGCCGAGGCTCGTCGCGGTTGCTTTGTGAAGTGGTTGCCTTGCTATGCGGAGGAGCAGGTGCGTGTCGACAGTGGCGTCTACCACGAACCAGACCCGGACGATGTGCGGGGAGTGGGCGGGTAGGTGGGCCGCGACCTCGGTGATGGCGTCGGCCATGGCCCCTAGCTCCCCGTGGGAAGAGGCCCCATAGGTGGTGCGGCCCGTGTGGTGGTCCATGTGGTAGTGTTCCCCGGTGTGGGTTAGTTGCAGGGTGGCCCCCCCGGTGATGGGCGTGAGGGCGGATTCGCCTGAGGCGTCGGTGAAGAAGAGCCGGTCCGCCGGTGATGGTTGTGGGAGGCGGCATGGGTTCATGGGCAGGTAGGCGTATATGGCAAGGCCCGTGGCGAGGTGGGCTACTGGGGTTGTGGGCTGTAGGATGGGGGTGGCGTACACCCCTATTCCTTTGGAGATGATGTGCTTTGCTTGGGGGGACAGGGCTATGAGTCCCTGCTCCGGCTGTCCTTGTGTGAGGTAGGAGTAGATGTAGTGGAGGATGTAGGCTGTGTCGGGGTTTAGGTCGTGGCATGTGAGGGTTTGTGTTCGGTGCTCCGGTGTGTGGCAGGAGTGGTGGAGTGGATAGTAGGGGTGCTCGTGTTTGCCCGTTCTGCCTGGCTCGTACATGCTGTACCGGATGGCGACCCCTGCCGGGTCGGGGCGGGGGCATGTGGGTGTAGTGGTGAAGAGCCATTTGGGCGCGTGGTCGGGGTTCCATGCTACCGTGGGGTTAGTGTCGGTGCGGTGGAACCATGGGGCTATCCATGCGTAGGCCTGTGGTGGCAGGTGGGTCGTGGGGTGGGTGTGGTGGCGTGCTATGAGGTGTAGCACGGGCCATGGTGCGGTTGGTGCCTCGGGGTCACAGGCCCAACATGTGCGTGGCATGCTCTGGGAATCTTGGGGGACCTTTGGTAGGTCTCGGGCGGTCATGTGGTGTTTCGGTATGCGCCATTTTGCCCCGTGGTGGATGACGGTGGTCTGCGTGGGTTTGGCTTCATTCGGGGCCAGTAGTAGGGTTAGTGGTGGGACTGGGCCCGTTACTGGGGGGACGGGTTCGTGTTTCGATCCGGTGGGTGCGTAGGGCGGTGTCTCTGGGATGGGTCGCGGGTGTTGTCTTGTGAATTCTCGGTAGGCTTTGCGCATGTCTTTGCTGCCCGGTAGAGTGTGTCCCGCTGTTCGTGCCGTCTGTGTGAGGTAGTGGTGGAAGAGGCGGTATTGTGGCCATTCGGGAAGCTGTAGAAAGGGGGTGTGGTGTGCCCCGCTGTGGTGCAGGACTCGCATTTGGGAGAGGGTGACGTATACTACGGTGATGGAGGCCCCGACAAGGTCTATGGTGTGGATGGTGCCCTTGGGGTGGTGGTGGAGGTCCCCGCAGAGGACCGCTAGTGGCCCTTTCTCCGGGCACGTGTGGTTGGTGAGTATGGCGTGGTGTGGGGATGGGAGCAGAAGCTGCAGGTGGTTCCACAGGCGGGTGTTCATGTTGGTGGGCATGCCCGTCTGGTGGAGTACCCAGCGCGGGCATGTGTTGCGGGCCCGTTGTGCGGCTTGGAGGCGGATGGCGGTGACCTCGCGGACCTCCGGTGAGTGGTTGTGGGTCATGCGGTGAAGGAGGAGGGCGGTGTGTCTGGTATAGGCCGCTTTCACCTCGTCCCCTATGGCGTCTCCATAGTGGGGCCATGCCGCTCGGATGGCGCGGGTGGGTATGGAGGTGGGCCAGCCCCCGTGTGCTGCCCATGCCTTGGTCACGGCGCGTGTGGCCGGCTGGAGGGCGGTGGTGGGGTGTGTTAGGTGGAGTGCTTGGAAGCCTATGGAGGCGTTCAAGACCCCGGTGAGGTAGTACGCCAGGCTCTGGTGGGACAGGGAGAGGGCCTTGGTGGTCGGGGACGCATATCTGGGGAGATGGGCGAGGTGTGACTGCAACTTGGGAGGGAGGGTGGCGTCCTCAGGGTTGGCGGCCTGGACTACCCCCAGGTGGGTGGTGGTCGTCACGACTTGCATGGGGGGCCCTTGTGGCCCCAGGGTGGGAGGTGTGGCAGACCCCTTGATCATGGCCACTGACTTTGTGGGGTGGACGATGAGGTTGTTGTGGGAGAGGTAGGAGACGGTCACGTCCAGTAAGTCGTTGGCCTGTTGGGTGACCGTTGGTCCGGGGTCTGGGGCATGGGGGTCGTGTGGGGTGTGCGCGACGGTGAGGTTGGTGTCGTCCGCGAAGCCGACCAGGGGGGAGAGGAGGGGGTAGGGTGCGTAGGCCGGGTAATCCTGCTCGATTGCGAGGGCCAGGGGGAGCGTCACTAGAAGGTACAGGAAGGGGCCCTCTGCTCCCCCTTGGGGGACCCCGCTGCCTGGCTCTAGGAAGGGGGTGAGGCCTGCTCCTGTGCGGACCGTGTATTTGCGGGTGCGGATGTAGTCGGAGGTGAAGTCGTAGAAGGGGAGGCCTAGGCGTTTCCACACTGCTTCTAGAAGGAGCCAGGGGGTGTTCGGGAAGGCTCCCTTGACGTCTAGGGAGGCGATGATGAGGTCCACCGGGTCCATGTCCGCGATGGTGTCCTGGAGGAAGATGGCCTCGTGTGGGGAGCGGCCTGGGATGGCCCCCCAGAGGCTCGCTGGTATGTGGGGGTCCAGGTGGGGGCGGATGCGGCGCAGGAGGATGGTCCAGACGATTTTGACCTCCGTGACCGCACAGACTATGGGGCGCCAGTTGTCCGGGTTCGCCCAGTCCCCTTTTTTGTAGAGGGGGCGGACAACGTTTGCCCAGTCTGGTGGCAGGGGGGTCCGCCCCGTGACGATGTCCCAGAGGCGGTGGGCGAGGACGCGGAGGAGGTGGGCGGGGAGGTGGTAGTATGCCTCTGCAGGGAGGCCGTCGTAGCCTGGGGTTTTGTGTTGCCGGAGACTGTGGATGGCCTTCCGGACTTCGTGGATGGTGAAGGGGCGTTTTTCCAGGTGCCTCCTCTGGGCGTGGTTGAAGACCCGAGGGAGGCGGTCGATTTTGGCCTGGGTGTCCGGGTCCAGTGTGTCTTGGGTGGGGGTGTGTTGCCGGAGGAAGCTGTCTTGGGTGGCTTGGAGCACTGCGGCTGGGTCGTTGGTGAGGGAGCCGTCCTCCTGCCGGACCGTGGTGATGGTGCGGTGGCCGGTATCGGTCATGGCGTCGTTGAGGTGGCGGATGGCCTTGTAGGGGAGTTCGTGTTGCGCATACCGTTCGTGTTCCTGGGCGATGCGCTGTTGCCTGTGGATGTGCCACCGCTGCAGGTCCGCCCTGATTTGGGCTATGTGTGTCCTGCAGTGGTGTATCTGGTGGCGGGTTTGGGGGGTGTCGGTGTGGAGGAGGGTCGCCAGTTGTTGCTTCGCATGCCAGAGGTCATGGAGCATGTCCCCCAGGGCCGTGGGTGGTTGGTCGTCGTCTGTGTGGGGGTGTTGCTGGAAGCCGCAGGCGACGGCGGCCGTGCGCATGGCTGTGAGTAGGTCGGTGGGGTCTGGTTGGATGCGCCGGGCGCGGTCTATGGCCCTGTGATATTGGGACCAGGCATGCTTGTCATGCAGCGGGGGCATCTTCAGGGGGGGTGGTAGGCCTTGGTCCGCATCTTCTGGGGGGCTGGGGGGAAGGTTGGGGATGGTGAGGCGGATGTGCAGGGGGCTATGGCCTGTGGGTCCCAGCGGGAGGGGTCCATATCGGGCCTCCGCTCGGATGATGGTGGTGGGGTCGCCATAGCATACGTCGATGCGGGATGGGGCGGCATCCGTTTGGTGGGGGAAGTGGGATGGTTGGCCTTCGAGGCTGGCTGTCAGGTCCACGAGCCCCAGCATTTCGATGGTGTCGCGGACTGCTTGGTCCTGGGGTGTGGCCTGTCCTCCTCGGTCTGCTGGGGTGGGGGCGGCGTTCATGTCGCCGATGATGACTGTGGGGGCGAGCATGGCCATTTGGCGGTACGCCTCGGCCAGGGCCTGGAGGAAGGGTTCCGTGGCTTCGCCGAAGGGGACGTGGGTGTTGATGACGTTGAGTTGCCATCCGTCCCCGACGACCTCATAGACACCTAGCCTCCCTGGGACGCTGAGGTGGTGGACGAGGTGGACGTGGATGCCGGTTTGGGCGTATAGGGGGGTCCCCTTGTGCCAGTAGCATTTGTACGCTTTCTGGTCCGGGGTATACATGGGGGTGGTTTCCGGGGGGTCGTCGCGTTGTAGGCCTTGTTCCTGGAAGGTGAGGAGGTGGGGGACCCACCCCGGCCCCTGTGCCATCGGGAGCTCTTGGAGGGCGGTTGTGGCGTCCTTGGAGTATGTGACGGCCGGGTGGTTGAGGTCGAGGAGGTTGACGGTGGCCTCGGTGGGGGCGGGCCGGGGCTGTGGAGGCTTGTGCCCTCGGCCCTTGCCCCGTCAGGGAGGGGGACTGGGGGCTGGGGACTTTTTGCCGGTTTGTGGGCGTTTGGGTAGGCGCGGCGGGGGGAGGCCTTGGCTCCACTCCGGGGGGAGCTCCCCAGTGTATTTGGTGCCTGTGTGGGCCTTGTTCTCTTCGGTGCGGAGCCGGATGGGGTGGGCGCTGGTGAGTTCCAGGGTGTCGCCGAGTGGTTTGTCCGGGGCGCTGTTGCCCTGGTCTAGCTCCTTTTGGCGGTGCCAGATTACCCGGATCTGTGGCCCCCCGTTGTCCCCTTGTCCCTTGAGGCGGTACTGGATCGTGCCCTCACACCAGATCCAGTCGCCTGTGTGGTCGTTGCGGAAGGGCTGTTGGACCTTCGCACCTTTTTCGAACCCTGGGTACGCTTCGGGCGGGGCCTGTGCTGGTGGCGGGAGGGAGGATGATGAGGATGCCTGGTCCGGGTGGGGCGGTGGTAGTGGTGGGAGGGAGGATGACGAGGATGCTTGGTCTGGGTTCGTCGGGTGGGTCGGGTGGGATGCGGGGGGTCGGGAGGTTGCTGCTTTTCCGGCTTGGCTGGGGGCGGGTGCGCCCTTTTGTCGTCTCGTTCGCTTGGGTGGGACTGGAGGTGGCGGGGCTGGGGGGGCATGGGGCTGGAAGAAGGGGTGCGTTGCTTGCTGGTCTGGATCCCTCAGTGGGGGTTCTGCCGGTGTTTGCATTTTTGCTTTCGCGTGGCTGCGTACGATGTCGGCGAGCTTGCGTACGGTCTCCGGGGGATCTGTTGGCCATGGCAGTGCGGCGGGGCTGTCGTCGAAGGGGTGGTGTAGGTGGTAGTTCCTCATGGCCTTGGCTTGCCTGACCCAGGCCTCCGTGGGTTCCGGTGTGTCCGGGCCTTTGGGGGAGCCTTGAGCCCAGTAGAGTGCTGTGTGGAGGGCTTCCCAGGGGGCGCCTTCGCGGCCTGTGAGGGTGGTGGCTTGGAGGAGTCGCTGCTGGCCCCGTGGGGGGTCTTCTGGGTCCATTTCCGGGGTATAGGCCTGGGCCGCCATGAGGACTCCGTGTGCCCAGTGGAGGACCCACCATTGGGTGTCCGCTTTGAGGATGTGGATGGCGGGTTGTTGGGGGGGGGTGTCCAGGGTGTCCCACGATGCAATGGCTAGTGGTATCCTGGAGGGGTGGAGGTGTGGGGGGGCCTTGCGGCTTAGGAGTTGATCGATGTGGAAGGGGGTGACGGGATCGTTGGGGCCTTGGGGCGGTGGGGGCATTGCTGGGATGGTTGTGGGGTCCCAGTGGCGTTCGTGGGCGGCGAGGGTGTACAGGGCGGCGGTGATGATGTGGTGGGCTTGGCCCTCCAGGACGATGTGGCGCTCCGTGCCGAAGTCCTTTGGTAGGTGGGCTGCGGGGTGGAGGGTGATGTGGGCCAGGGCGCGTTGGTGGGCCTTTTTTCCCCCGTCTGGGGCCTGTGTCCGTTTGTCCCCCGGGATGTGTTGGTGTTGGTGTTTTGGTGGGGGTGGTCCCAGGGCGAGGGATTCCACACAGTGGAGGGGGATGGCGTGTTCCCTGGACCTGTTGGGCAGGATGTATATGCCCGGGTCTCCCGGTACGGTGCCCAGGTACATGTTGCCCGTGATGGTGGGGGCCGGCAGCGGTTGGCGGAGGGGCGAGGTGCATGGGGTGGAGCAGGGCGGGTCATGGTGCTCACACCGGGGGTGGTCGATGCCGTACGGGGTGACGTGTACGGCGAAGGGTCCAACGGCGCGCTGGAGTTTGTGGGGTTGGATGTTGCGGAGGCGCGCCACCGCCCGTGTGTGGGAGCGCCCTTCGCTGATCCATACGGCGTCTGCCCGCGATGCCGCTGGGTTCAGGCAGTCCGTGGTGATGCCTGTGATCGTGCGGTTGTGGGTGGTATCTGATACCCTGGCGGGGGGGGCGCCGATGCGGGGGATGGTGTGGTCGTCGTGGAGGGTGCGGGCCTTGCGCTTCGCTTCGTGTCGGTGCTGGGCCTCCTGGGCGTGGGTGTGCACACCCGTGTGTTTGGGCTTCTTGTTGGGGCGGTCCGCTGTGTGGAAGGGGGTGGGCCAGGAGGGGGCGTGGTGGAGGGTGGGGTGTGGGAGGTCCCCCCGTGTTGCCCATGTGTACAGGGTGGTCGCGGCGGCCCCTTCCGCCTGTATGGTGTATCGCTCGTCGTGTCGGCGACGGGTGACGAGGACGTTGGGGGCCGTCAGCTCATACACCTGTGTGGTGTGGGGGAGGTGGCGGGTGACGGTGATCTTGGCGGCGTCGTTCTTGCGGGTGGTGGTGTGGGGGATGATGTAGTGGGTCGCCCATTCATCCTGGGGGGTGTGCTCCGTCGGGTCTAGCTTGAGCGGGGGGTGGAGCGGCTTCGGTGTTGGGGGCTTGTCTTGGCCCTTCGCGTGGGGCGCCACTTTGGTTTCGACCAGGTATTGTGGGCCCCAGGTTTCCGGGGCCCCTACCTGTGTGGCTGCCGCTGTTGCGGCTTGGAGGAGGGCGGTGGTGTTGGTGTCTAGAGGGGGGGCCCCCGGTTTGGGGGTGAGGGTGTCATGGTCTTGGTACGCCCACCAAATTGTGTAGCCTCGTTGGGTGTTGCGGTGCGGGGTTTGGGTCTGGGCTTGCTGGATGGATAGGGCGGTCTTGATGTCCTCCGCTGCATGTGGGTTTATGGGTGTGGCGTAGGCCCATACTCCCGGGGCGTGTATGCCGTGTGACGCTTGGCCTACTCCTCGTATCGGTTGTAGGGTGTGGTGGGTGCGTGTGAGCCCTAGGTGTTCTTGGAGGAGGTCCCCTCGGATGTCCTCCCATCGTTGCTGCCAGGTATGTGTGTGGTCATTGGGGGCGGGGTAGGTGACGACGATGGCCTGCCAAGGGGTGGGGCCTGGATGCACCGTCATAGGTGCCGACGATGCTTGCGGGGGTATGTGGACGGCGTGGGCGGCGGCTGCTGTTACGGGGTCTCCTTCCGTGGGTGTGATCGTGGCATCGCCTTGGACGGTGAGGAGGAGGTGGTGGCGGTCCGTCGGTAGTGCCCAGGTGGTGGTGGGCTCTGCGATTGAGTGGAGGCGGATGGCCTGGAGGCCCGGTGTGATTTCGTCCCATCGGAGTGTGCCGTTGTGGACCGCCCATTCCCGCGGCAGGTCTCGAAACCCGTTTCGGTCTGGGGTGGTGCGGTGTTGTGGGGGGAGCTCTATTGTGGTGATGGGGTGGATGAGGGGCTCTGTGCGGGGTTGGTCTTGTGTGGTTGATGGTGATGGTGCCTGGGGCATGTCTTCGTCCAGTTGGTGGGGGGCTTTGGCCTCCTGGAGCTCTGCACTGATGGCGGCGAAGACATCTGGGAGGGTGGGGGAGGCGGGGGGGTGGGGTGCCGGATCGTCCCAGGTGATGTGGTATTCCTCCGGGTTCTCGGGGCTTTGCTGTACGGTGATGGTGGCTGTGGCGTCGTCTTCAGGTGTCCATCGGTGCGGATTGTGGTCGAGGGGGTGGAGGGTGACGGTGTGGCGGTGTTTCCAGCTGTGGAACGCTAGGAGGGCGTGGAGGCCGTGTCTGGTGTCCCCGGGCGGGCGGGGGTAGGTTTCGGCTGCTGCCTCCAGGAAGGTGTCCGCGGTGCCTTTCCAGGTGTCGTCCCAGAGAAGGTCTTCCTCTGTGCCCCACTCGTTGTCGTACCTTTTCTCCTGCTTCCACCCCTGGAGGGTCGCGTGGTCCTCAGGGAGGTCTCGTTGGACGGACTGGTAGTACTGCTCGGCGTCCATGGGGGCTAGGGTGGTGGCCAGCGTGGCGTAGATGTCCTTTGGGGGGGGGGGCGGTGGGGGCGTGGCGGCGCGGCCGGGGTCGGGCTCCTCTCGCTGGTGTTCCGCGTTCCGGTCTGCGGTGGACGCAGGGGATATGGAGCGTGGTGGCATGGGGTGGTCGGGCTCTTGCGGTTCCGTGGGTTGCTGGTGGGCTTGTGGGCGCGGGGCCGTGGCTGCCAGTAGGTGTCGGATGGCCGGGAGGATGTCGAAGTCGTCTTCCCAGCAGTGGGCTGGAGCGCACGCCCTGTCAGGGGAAGCGGGGGGGGGCGTGTTGCGGAGCGGTGTACGATAGGGTGGGCGACGCGTGCGGGTGGTGGCGTGCTCGCTCTGCCGTTCTGTTTCCCGCGGGCCCTGACCTTGGGGGTGGTGGTGTTGGTGATGTTGGTGGTGAGGGTGGTGTGGGCGCCGGAGTGGATGATTGTGTCGGTGGCGGCGCTGTTGGCGAGGGTGGTATGGGCGTTAGAGTAGATGAAGCTGGTGCTGGGCTATGGTTGATGGTGGGTCAGCTGTTGTCGCTGTCGTCGTCGCCGGTGGTGTTGGTGTCTCTGATGACGAGGTGATGGTCGGTGAGCATGGCGTGGGTGACGTATGGGCGTATGTGGTGTTGTCGGCGGTAACGTTCGTGGGCCGGATGTGGCGGTGGTGGCGAGGGTGCTGTAGTTGACGGGTGGTGTGGCCCACGTCGCCTCCGGTGGTGGAGGTGTGATGGGTGCCGTGGTGGTGTCGGCGATGGTGGGGTGCCGCGGGTGGTGTATTGGTTGTTGGTGGTGGAGATGTTCCTGGTTTGTGGGTAGTCCCTGTCCGGCGGTGGTGGTGTTGGTGGTGTCGGTGCTCGTTGAGGCCGTTGGCGACGGCGGGGGTTCCTGGTCTCGCGTGGGGTGGTGGTGGCGGTGGTGAGCGTAGGCGGTGCCATGGCGGTGGTGCCATTGACGGTTCGGCCGGGCGTGCTGGTGCCGGTTTCGGGTGTAAGTGTGGTTTGGGGTGCGGCATTGGTGGGTGGCTTTGACGGCGGGTGGCGTGACTGGTGGGTGGCAGCGGTAGGGGGGTGTCGGTTGTTGGTGAGGCTGTCGTTGTCGGTGTTCCGGTTGGTGCCGGTGACGGCGTCGCTGGCCGTGCAGATGGTGGGGGGGACTCGTACCCTGGGGTCGCCGTGGTGTTCGGTCGACGGTGGTGCTTCCGGTGGTGTTCGTGTGAGTTGGCCGGGAGTGGTGTCGGCGTTGCTCTGGCTGGTGCCGTGTGTGCGGGCTGTGTGATTTTTGCGTCCGGGGTCGGTGGCGTTGGTGACGGCGGTGTGTTGGGGGTCGGCGCCGGTGGTGACGGTCCGATGGTGAGGGTGCCGGGGACGTTGGGTGGGTCCGCGCTGTTGGGCCTTCTCCTCGCCATTCCTGGCGGAGGGTGCTGGCGGTGGTGTCGCTGGTGGTGAGGGTGTGGTGGTGTTGCTGTGGTGTTTTGTGCTGCTTGGGTGGGTGGTGGGGACCCCTGGTTGATGTTGACGTTGCTCCGGGTGATTTCGATGCGGTGGGTGCGATGGCGTGTGGCGTTGTTGTTTCTACCCTTGGTTGGGGGCCTGGTGGGCGGCGCCGGTGGCGTTTGTTCGCCAGCCGTGGTGGCGCCCTGGGTGGTGTCGTCGATGGGGGCGCCCTAGGTGTTACTCTGTGCCGGGGTCGTGGTGGTGGTGTTAGGGGTGTTAGGGGCGGTGGTGTGTCTCGCGGTGGTCCGGTGGCCTGTGTGCTGGTGTTCGGTGGTTCCGGGCGTGCCATTCGTGGCTGGTGTTTGGCCGGTCTGTGGTCCTGGTGGTGTCGGCTGTCCGTGGGTCCGTAGTGACAGGTGTTGCTGCGGTTGCGGTTTAGGGTGACCTTGCTGCGGTTGGGTGGTGGTGTCGCCGTGTTGCCGCTGTCGGTGGTGCCGGTGTTGGCGTTGGTGGGGGTGCTGCCGGGGGAGCTGTGTGTGTTGGCGTTGTAGGGTGTTGTAAGTGCTTCCCTGGCGGTGTTCTGACGGCGGAGGGGGGACCTCGCCAGTCCTGGCGGAGGTTCCCACGTGCGTCGTTGGCTGGTGGGTTGGCCTTGGCCCCCTCGGTGTCCTTGCTGCCGATGGTGTCTCACCGGGACGCGGGATGGGGGATGCTCCGGGTTGCTGTCGGTGAGGTCGCACTGCCGGTGGCGCCGTCGGTGGTGCCGGTGGTGAGGTCGTTGCGGGCGCTGCTGTGGTTCACGGTGTCGCTGATGTTGTTGATGCTGCTGGTGGTTGGTGTGGGTCTGTGTGTGGGTTGTCAGTGGCTGTTGCTGGTGCTGGTGGTGGTTCTGGGTGTGGGCCGGTGGGTGGCGCGGTTGGAACGCCTTGGGTGTAACTTGGCCGCTGTTGGCCCGTTGTTGGTTCCGGGCGTCCCCGTTGGTGAGGGTGTTGTGGTGTTCGGTTTGGGTGCTGGCGGCGGTGCGGGTGTCGCAGTTCCTGGCCCTGGGTCTGGGCGTGGCCGTTCGGGTGTTGCTGGGTGCGGGCGTTCGCCTCTCCTGGCTGAGGGCTCGGTGGCGTTCGTTCGCTAGCCGTGCTGGCGTCCTTGGTGGGGTTGCCCTAGGTGGCGGGGCCGTGGTGGTGGTGTTGGGGGCGTTGTAGGTGACGGCACCTTGGCCCGTCGTTGGTGGGGTTGGTGGTGGTGTGGATAGTGCCGTGGGTCTTGGTGGCGTTGGTGTTGCCGAAGGCGAGGGTGCCTTATGTGTTACTTGGTGGTTGGCGTGTGTTGTGGTGGTCTGTTGGCGCTGGGCGCGGCCTGTGTTTGGGTGGTCGGCGGTTCCGGGCGTGCCACTCGTGGCTGGCCGTCGCGGTGTTGGTGACGGTGTTGGCGAGGGCGCCGCCGGTGGAGCTGCGGCCGATGTGGGCGCTGCGGGTGTTGCCCTGGTGGATGGTGGTGTTCTGACGGCGGGGGTGGGACCTCGCCACTCCTGGTGGAGGTACCCATGGGTGTCGCTGGCCTGTGTGTTGGCTCCCTTGGTGTTGTTGATGCCGATGGTGTCGTACCGGGCGGTGTTGCCGTGGCGATTGCCGTTGATGCTCTGGTTTGTCGGTGCTGAGGCCGTACTGCCGGTGTCGATGTCGGTGATGCCGGTGGTGAGGTCGTTGTGGGTGTCGCTATGGTTCTCGGCGTCTCGGACGCTGCCGATGCTGGTGGTGGTTGGCGTGGGTCTGTGTGTGGGTGGTCCGTGGCTTGCGTTCAGGGCGGTGGTCGGTTTCTGTGGCTCTGTCTGGGGGGGTGTGCAGTAGGTGGTGTGGTCTGCTGGTGCTGCTGTTGGTGTAGGTGGCGTAGGTGTTGCTCCGGGTGGTGTCGTGGGTGAGGGTGGTGTTGGCGGCGCCGGTGGTGTGGGTGTCGCCGGGGATTGCATGGTGGTTCCGGGCGCGTGCCCTCGCTTCCCCTGGCCGGGGCTTGGTGGTTTGTTGGCTCACCGGCCGTGGCGGTTTCGGTGTCCTCCGGTGGCAGAGGTTGCTGGTGGTGACGCTGATGGTGGGGTGTTGCCGGCGATGGTGTGCTTGATGCCGTTGGCTTGGGTGATGTAGGTGCTGGCACCGGCGGTGGCATGCGTAGGTGTCGTAGGCGTTGGTGCCGGTGGTGACGGTGTTGGTGAGGGTGTTGTGCTGGCTTGATTTTTGGCGGTGTTGGTGTTTCTGATGGCGTGGATGTCGGTGGCGGTGGTTCTGGGTGCGAGCCGGTGGGGGACCGGATCGGTTGGGTGCGGTCGTTGGGCAGTGTTGGGTGGCTTTTTGTGTTGTTTTGTTGTTGGTGGGTGTTGGGGTCGCTGGTGTTGCCGATGGTGCTTCCGCTGGTTTCGGGTGTGTCCGCTGGTGAGGGTGTCGTGGCGCCCGGTTTGGGCGTTGGTGGCGGTGCTGGTGTGGGTGTCGTAGTGCCCGGTCCTGGTGTTGGGCGTGGCCGTTCGGGTGTTTCTGGGTGTGGCCGTTCGCCACTCCTGGCTGCGGGCTTGGTGGGTCCTCCTTTGCGTCCTAGCGGCTTCTGGCGGCCCTGCAGTCCCCCTGGCGGGTTGCTGGGTTCCTGTTGTTTGGGTTTGTGTGTGTTGCGTGTGTGGTGCGGGCGGCGCCTGTGCTTTGGTGTGTGGTGTGCGCTTGTGGGGCTCGTGTCGGTGGCGGTTGTGGGGGTGTGTGTTGTGTGCAAGCTCGGGCGTGTGTGCGGTGTGTTGGTGGTGCGTTGGGGCGCCTGCCCTCGCCTTTGCGGGCGTGGTTTGGCGGCCCTGTTTGGTGTGGGGGCTGTGTGTCGTGCCCCCCCCCCTGTCTCGGCTGTGTGGTTCCCCGCCCCCCTTGGCTGGGGTCTGTTGGTGGTGCGTCCCCTTGCTGTCCCCTTTGCGTGTGCCCTCCTCTTTTCCGTGTCGCTTGGGGCGGTGTCGTGCCCGGGCCTTCCCGGCTGTGGTGTGTGGGGGGGGGTCCTTGTCGCCGGCTCGGGTCCCTTCCCCTGGTGTTTCCCCGTGGGGGAGCCGGTGCTTGCACTCCCCGTCAGGGTGTAACTCTGTTGTACGGGCCGTCCATTTGTACCCGCTCAGTACAAATGGACCTGCTCCGTAGCCAGGTACTCCAGCCGTTCCCCACACCGGGGTCGGGTACACTGTGGGTCGCAGGGGAGTCCTTGCGGGATAGGCGTGTCTCTTGCCTGCCCCGATGGACGGTGTGCCCTACCCGCAGCCCCTCGCTGGGCCCGAACCGCAGTACGTGCCGTGGGGAGTGCTCTTGGTCAGGCCCATTGGTCACCCCCCCAGGCCGGTGCCACCGCGGGCCGCTGACCAACGGTCCCGGGCGTATCCCACCTTATTGCGTGTGCTCAGGTGGGGCCGATACGGTCACCGGGGGGGCCCCCAAACCCCTGAGGTTGGGTCCCTCGCCGGCGCCCCCCGTGGGCCCTTTTCGTCTCGCCCCCCTTTTCGCTGTGTGGTTTGCGGTGGTTGGTGTCCCGTCTCTCCGGGGTGGGGTGGTGGTGGTGGGGGGGGGGGTGTTCGCTGTTCCTGGCTGTGTTGCTTGCGGGCGTGTCGCCCCCTCCTCTGGTCGCGGTTCGCCGCCGGTGTGTGTGTTTGTGGCGCGGTGCGTGCGCGCGTGGTGTCTGTGTTGGTGTGTGGTGCGTGGTTTGTGGTGTGTGGTGTGCGGTGGTGGTGTGTTGGTTGTGGCGGGTGTGTGGTGTGGTTGGTCCCTCGCCACTCCTGGCGGAGGTTCCTGTGCGCTACTCCCCGCCACTCCTGGTTGGGTTTCGCTGCCGGTGGTGGTGGGCGGTCCTCGCCACTCCTGGCTGAGGTCTCCGGGCGGCGGTGGTGCGTGGCGCGTGGTGTGTGGTGTGTGGTGTGTGGTTTGCGGCGGTGGTGTGTGGTGGGTTTGTGGCTGGTGTGGTTGGTCCCTCGGCGCTCCTGGCGGAGGTTCCTGTGTTCTACTCCCCGCCACTCCTGGCTGGGTTTCGATGCCGGTGGCGGTGGGCGGTCCTCGCCACTCCTGGCTGAGGGCCCTGGGCGCGGTTCCCCGCCACTCCTGGCTGGGGTTCGCTGGCGGCGGCGGTGTGTGGTGGGGTTGTGGTTGGTGTGTGGTGTGGTTGGTCCCTCGCCTCCCCTGGCGGTGCTTCCTGTGTGCTACTCCCCGCCACTCCTGGCTGGGTTTCGCTGCCGGTGGTGGTGTGCGGTTTCCCGCCACTCCTGGCTGGGCCCTGCTGGCGGTGGTGGTGCGTGGTGTGTGATGTGTGGTGTGCGGCGGTGGTGTGTTGGCGGGGTTGTGGGTGGTGTGTGGTGTGGTTGGTCCCTCGCCACTCCTGGCGGAGGTTCCTGTGTGCTACTCCCCGCCACTCCTGGCTGGGTTTCGCTGCCGGTGGTGGTGGGCGGTCCCCGCCACTCCTGGCTGGGGTCCGCTGGCGGCGGTGGTGTGTGGTGTGTGGCGGTGGTGTGTTGGTTGTTGGTCCCTCGCCACTCCTGGCGGAGGTCCCTGTGTGCTACTCCCCGCCACTCCTGGCTGGGTTTCGCTGCCGGCGGTGGTGGGTGGTGTGCGGTGTGTGGTGTGCGGCGTGTGGCGTGCGGCGGTGGCGTGTGTGGTGGGTTTGTGGCTGGTGTGGTTGGTCCCTCGCCACTCCTGGCGGAGGTTCCTGTGTGCTACTCCCCGCCACTCCTGGCTGGGTTTCGCTGCCGGTGGTGGTGGGCGGTCCCCGCCACTCCTGGCTGGGGTCCGCTGGCGGCGGTGGTGTGTGGTGTGTGGCGGTGGTGTGTTGGTTGTTGGTCCCTCGCCACTCCTGGCGGAGGTTCCTGTGTGCTACTCCCCGCCACTCCTGGCTGGGTTTCGCTGCCGGTGGTGGTGGGCGGTCCCCGCCACTCCTGGCTGGGGTCCGCTGGCGGCGGTGGTGTGTGGTGTGTGGCGGTGGTGCGTTGGTTGTTGGTCCCTCGCCACTCCTGGCGGAGGTTCCTGTGTGCTACTCCCCGCCACTCCTGGCTGGGTTTCGCTGCCGGCGGTGGTGGGTGGTGTGCGGTGTGTGGTGTGCGGCGTGTGGCGTGCGGCGGTGGCGTGTGTGGTGGGTTTGTGGCTGGTGTGGTTGGTCCCTCGCCACTCCTGGCGGAGGTTCCTGTGTGCTACTCCCCGCCACTCCTGGCTGGGTTTCGCTGCCGGTGGTGGTGGGCGGTCCCCGCCACTCCTGGCTGGGGTCCGCTGGCGGCGGTGGTGTGTGGTGTGTGGCGGTGGTGTGTTGGTCGTTGGTCCCTCGCCACTCCTGGCGGAGGTTCCTGTGCGCTACTCCCCGCCACTCCTGGCTGGGTTTCGCTGCCGGTGGTGGTGGGCGGTCCCCGCCACTCCTGGCTGGGGTCCGCTGGCGGCGGTGGTGTGTGGTGTGTGGCGGTGGTGTGTTGGTTGTTGGTCCCTCGCCACTCCTGGCGGAGGTTCCTGTGTGCTACTCCCCGCCACTCCTGGCTGGGTTTCGCTGCCGGCGGTGGTGGGTGGTGTGCGGTGTGTGGTGTGCGGCGTGTGGCGTGCGGCGGTGGCGTGTGTGGTGGGTTTGTGGCTGGTGTGGTTGGTCCCTCGCCACTCCTGGCGGAGGTTCCTGTGTGCTACTCCCCGCCACTCCTGGCTGGGTTTCGCTGCCGGTGGTGGTGGGCGGTCCCCGCCACTCCTGGCTGGGGTCCGCTGGCGGCGGTGGTGTGTGGTGTGTGGCGGTGGTGTGTTGGTTGTTGGTCCCTCGCCACTCCTGGCGGAGGTTCCTGTGTGCTACTCCCCGCCACTCCTGGCTGGGTTTCGCTGCCGGTGGTGGTGGGCGGTCCCCGCCACTCCTGGCTGGGGTCCGCTGGCGGCGGTGGCGTGTGGTGTGTGGCGGTGGTGTGTTGGTTGTTGGTCCCTCGCCACTGCTGGCGGAGGTTCCTGTGTGCTACTCCCCGCCACTCCTGGCTGGGTTTCGCTGCCGGCGGTGGTGCGTGGTGTGCGGTGTGTGGTGTGCGGCGTGTGGCGTGCGGCGGTGGCGTGTGTGGTGGGTTTGTGGCTGGTGTGGTTGGTCCCTCGCCACTCCTGGCGGAGGTTCCTGTGTGCTACTCCCCGCCACTCCTGGCTGGGTTTCGCTGCCGGTGGTGGTGTGGTGTGGTGTTGCGGTGGGTGTGTCTTCCGGGTGCCCTTCCCCTTGGCCCTGGTGTGTGTGTGTGCGCTGTGTGGCCCTTCGTGTTGGTGTGGGTGGCGTGGGGGGGGGGGGGGTCGCGCTCGGTGTGGCTGTCGTGCGTGCGCGTGCGTGTGCTCGCGGTGTGTGGTTGGTGGGGTGGGGTGTGTCATACCTTGGCTGGTTCTCGTCGTCGGTCGTCGGCATGTTTCAAAAGGCAGAAGAAGAGGTCCTGTAGATGCGTAGCAGAGATGCGTGGCATGTGTGATGCGTAGCACGTACCTGTCCTTTCGTCCCATCATGTTTTCTTCCCCTGTTGAGAAAGAGCGTGCGCAGGTCCTTTTTGTTTTTTTTTTTTTTTTTTTTGCGTGTTGTGGTTTGTGTCTCCTCCCTCGTGTTTTTTTTTTTTTTTTTTTCTCGCTGCGTCTTCTATAACATACCTCTCCGCATTGCGTTTCCCCTATAGAGAGGGCGTGGAAGGCGGTTTCGTGTTTTTTTTTTTTTTTTTTTTCAACATACTTGTTGTACCTTGTGCCGCTTCTTGTTGCCGTCGCCTATAGAGAAAGCGTGTGTTTGTTTGTGGGTGGGGCGGGGATGGGGTCGCATACCATGACTTTCTTTTGTCTCGTCTCCGTCTTCGTGCATCTTGCGGCTTTGCGTGCGTTTGTGTTTTCGTCCCCTTGGCGCCTTCCCTCGCATTTTTAACATACTTGTTCGTCATACCTCCATACCATTGTTTCCCCGTGGTACGTGGTCATTCCCTATAGCGAGAGCGTGTGTGTGTGTGCGGGCGGGGCGGTGTGGGGTTCATACCTTGTTTTTCCTTGCTCTTGTCTCCGTCTTCTCGCTCCTTGCGGTCTTGTTTATGTGTGTGCGTGTGTGCGTGGTCCGTCCCTTTGGCGCCCTCCCTCGTATCGTTAACATACTTGCTCGCCGTACCGTACCGTAATTTTTTTTTTTTTTTTTTTCGCGGTGGTCGGGGCCTATGGAGGAAAAAATATGGGAGATATATGGTTGTGGTTTGTGTTTGCGGGCGTGCCTTTTGACGTGCGTGGCGGTTCGTCGTTCTTTTTTTTTTTTTTTTTTGCGTGCGGTGTTGTCCCTTGGGCGCCCTCCTTCGCAACATACTTGGTTTTCTCATCCACGTATATGTAGCGGTGGATACGATATGTATGACGCATGGGGCCGTAACATACTTGGTTGCCATACCTCGTTTTCCCGTGGTCCGTGGTCGCGTCTTTTTTGTTTGTGGTTTGGTGTTTCTCTTTTTGTTGCGTTTCCTTCTCTCTTTTTTTTTTTTTTTTGACGCGCACATGTCGCCTAGCTCCTATGGCACGCACTTTGCTAGGTGGCTCGGCGCTCGCTTTGTTCTTGTCTTCGTCGTCGTGGCTTGCTGGTTTTTGGTGTTCGCCACTTTTCTTCTTCTTTGTTTGTGGAGCGCGCACAAGTCCCTAGCGTCTAGGACACGCACTTTGCTAGGTGTTTTGGAGCATGCAACGCTCAGGTTCTTCGCCGTCGCGACTCGATTGTTCGTCTTTGTTTTGTGAGTGTCCTAATTTTTGCGACCTCGCCAAACAGCGGCGTAAAATTTTTTGGGGGGTTTCTGAGGTCGGAAAAAACGATTTTTCGCTTTATTTTTGCTGGCGGTGCGTCGTTTTGTTAGTTTTGTATTATTTTTCTGCTGCGATCGCGCGACGGCACCCACAATGTCACTCCTGTGCAGGGGGGTGTTGCGCATGCCAGGGTGGAGCACAAGTTGCCGTAGTTTTACGGGAGCTCGGGGCTCTTCGGTTTCCCATGTAACACTAACACCACCATGCGTGTCACGAGGCGGCCTGAAGCCGGGGAGGTGTGCTGTAAAAGTAATGCACGTTTTGCCATAACTCATCGACCGCTGAAGCAATTTCATCAACCTGCGTAACAGCTCTTTGAGCCTTCTCCGCACAGGCTTCTACCTTCGAAACATGCCTCGCCACCTTTGACAAACTCCCGGGCTACCGCTGAGCGGTCTCGTACAACTCCCATCTCCATTTCCTGCATTCCGTTCAGAGTATCCTGGCTTGATTGCTGGTCACTTACCACTGCCTCATTCAGTCCCTGCTCGTATTTTGCAATTTGTTGTCTGACGGAAATGCTTTGTGTGTTCAGGGGGCACCCCCCCCCAGGCGCGCCGTGCCGTCCCCACGACGCACAACACCAGACGGCGAGAGCGTGCTGTGTTGTTATGGTGACGGGCTCCCACGCCCGCACTCCCCGCGCCCAAGGAAATAAGGGCAGCAGGCCCCGGCCGCCTGCCCCAAGCATGGACGGTAGGAGGAGGGCACTCTTCCTTCCCCAACCGCCCGTCCTTGGGACAGGCTGCCGGGGACCGCTGCCCGTTTGCGGTCGGCGCGGGCGGCGCGGGCGTGGGGATGCGTCACCAACGCCACAGCGCACGCTCTTGCGAGCTGGCTTTGCACGCTGTGGGGGCGGAACAAGGGCGCCCAGGGGGGGCGCCCCGAGCCTCTGTGAGGGGTGTCCAGGGTAGGCCACTCTCCCTCTCCAAACGGGCTGTCCATGGAATAGGCGGCGGGGGCCCGCCGCCCGCTTTCCGTGGCGGCGGGGGGTGCGGGCGTGGGGAGTGACGGGCGTGCAGGATCCAATGCTCGGGATCCCCTGCTACTAAAACGAGCCTCTCCACGTGCCGTGTCTTCTAAGGTTTCCACTTGCCCCACAGCTCCATTGCAGTAATGATGCAAAATAAGCTGCGCAATCTTGTCCAATGGTGTTACCTGGTAACTCCCGTGGGTATCATTTTTCGACAGTACGCGAACATGGCCGCGGTAGTCGCTATCTATCACTCCGGCTTTGAAGTCCAGCTCGGCCTTCCAAGCTAAAATGGACCTGGAGTCCAGTTTACCATACCAACCTTCTCGGAAGGCCATTGCCAAATCAGTAGGAATTAATACCGCACCGTGGGGCGGTATGAGGACATCATTGGCAGCAGAAATATTATATCCTGCGGCCCCTGCAGTGCCCCTAAAAGGCAATGTAACCTTCGGTGACAGCAATTTAACTTTCAGGCCCGGAGGGGTAGGTCTGGTGAGGTCTTTGATAAGACCCCACAATGCACGTGGGATTGAATACTCACCGGATTGCAAGTCCACATGTATTCCATTGCCAAAATCATACGGACTATGTTGCATCAGTTGCACTTGTTCCGGAACACGACGACAGGTATCCTCACCTGAGGTGGGAGGCACTCGGATAGGAGGCCCTGGCTGAGCCACATATCGGGTTTGTATACGTAAAGACTTCTTTTCGCTCCGGATATCGTGACCTTCAAGACCCAAAACAAGCTTATACTCCCCAAATATTGAAACGGGAGGGTACTCCACAGCCCAGTTGTTGAAGGTGACACGGCTTTTGTTGTATGCTTTACAATTAAATTGCGCTTGACAATTATGTCGTTCCCCAACGAGAATACCCGTGAGGCTCACAATAACGTGTGATGACCATCCAAAGCAGATTTGCAGACTCCTGATTGGTCACCATGAACTGCGCATACAAGAAGCATGTTGCTCTCCATGCATCGAATGCGGCATTTCTGTTCGGGCTGGCATGCAGGGCAATGTGCCTGCGTACAAATAGATACGCCCGACAAAGGCCGCACCTTAATTGCTTCAATGGGCACGAAGTATGGTGGTCCAGGAAAAGGGGCTAGCTTAAATCTCATCGGAAATTGAAATCCCAAAATATGTTTCGTCGCATTATTCGGGATGTACACCAACACTTCCTTACACCTAAATACTCTAGGCCCTTTGGTACCTTGGACTGGAATAAGGACACTAACCGAAACCCTCTGATGGCCACATTAAAACACCGACTTAGCTGCGCCAGTCACTTGCCAAGGTTGAGGGGCATCAACAATCAAATGGGCCGGTAAACAATCCTGGCCCGCTACCGCTTTGGTAGCACTGCCAGTGTCGGCCAGAGAATCCACATCCACATGTGCAGGCCCTGTATGCCCGTCCGCTACTCGAACCTCAGGTCTTGCTCCAATGACCAGCTCACGATGCGCAGACTTACGCCTGTTGATTCCCCTGGGGGTATGCTCTTTTCGTTCGGCAGTATCAGGTTTGAGGTTTGAGGTTTGATTTTGCGGGTACTAGACGCCTTTCGGCCCCGGGGGGCCACCTGGTCGGGCCAGGTGATATCCCCCCCACCGGGTCCTAGTGGGGGGCCCTCCAAGACGCACCTCCTGCCTGGTGGCGGAGTCCCCCGGGTTCACAGAGCTCGGAGCCCCGTCCTTCCCCGGCGTCCCCGTTTCGCCACTCCCCGGTCAGTGCATCAATTCGCAGCCGTGGCCGCGGGCGCTTACCCACTGCGTCGCCCCCCTAATGCGTGGTCGCCCGGGGCACCGGCGCCGCCGGGCCCGTGCTACTGGCTTGTCGCCAGTGGGACCCCCTTGGGCTGGCGCGGTGGCTGCCTAGCCTAGGGGTTGGGGCGTGGCGCTGTGCGCCACTACTGCCTTGGCGGGTGCAGTGTCCCGTCTGTGTGTGCGCGGCGCTCGCGGCCGGTTCGGGGGGGTTCGGGCCGGTTCCTGGTGTTGTGTGTCCCCTTCTTCCCCCTTCCCGCCCCGCGTATCCCGCGTTGCGTGTGGCGGGCCGTCCCGTCCGGGTGTCCCTTATCCGCGCTCGCTGGTACGCCATTCCATGTGGTCTGTGCGTTCCGCGCGCTCGGTCCGGTTGCCCTTCTGGTGGTCCCCGCGTGTCCTTTTCGTGTGTGTGCGCTCGTGCTCTCGCGGTGTCCGCTCCCCGCTGGGTGGTGTGGCGCGCGCATCTCGCGTGGTCCCGGCACTGGGCGCTGGTAGGGCCGTTCCATGTGGTCCGTGCCCCTCCGCGTGTCCTGCCCCGGTCCCGTGCTCCGTCTGGCGTGCTTGGGGGGGGGGCGGTCCGGTCCCGGTTCCCCCCTACTTGGCTTGGGGTTGCGGGGGCGGCGGCCGGGAGTCCCCGGGGGGGTGCCTTCGTCCTTTGCGTGGGGCGTGGGGCGTCCCCCTTCCCTCCTCTGCCCGTCCACTAGGTGGGCTGTCGGGGTCTGCGTTGTGGGCGTGCGGTTGTGGGGGCCCCGCTCCGTTCTCGCGGGGGGGGAGAGAGGTGTCGTCTTGGTGTCCAGGCGCCGGCCCGCCGGATTCTCATGACGTGCCTGATGCGCACGGAGCTTCGCCCTGCAGGATGCGTGGGGGGGTTGGGGTGACCGTGGCTGGAGTGGCGCTCCAATGTCCCGGTTCATGGCCCAGCTGGGCAGCCCTACCGCGGGCTTACTCTTGGTACAGGGGGAGGGGGTTGCGGGCGCGTTTGTTCTGTGACCCGGGTGCCGGTGTATCTCAGAAGGCAGCCACCCCGGAGGTAGCGCACCAGGCGCTCGCCGTGAAGGAGCTGGTTCGAACCCCGGGATCGGTGGTCTCCCACCGATCCCTTCGAATACCGGGCGAGGCCTCCCATCGACCTGTTTGAGTACAGGTGACGGTGCGCACTGCTGCAGGGGTGGGTGGTTCCCATGTCTTTTGTTTTTCGTGGGTGGGGGGTAAAACGAACGAGACCTCCACCCGATCCACCGGTATCCGTGGTGGCGCGAGTTGCTGGAGGGGGGGGTGGTTCCCACGTCGCCAACTAGAGAGCTCTACGTGCAGGGATCCCAGGAGCACCAACGCCCGGGATCGAACCCCCGCACTGGACGATTGAAGACCGACGCTCTCACTACTGGGCCGCGGGAGTCTCTTACGCCACTGAGGGGTGTCGTCGGCTATGAATCCTGTCCTGTGGGCGGGGCTGTGCGCCGTGAAGCGTGTTGCGCGTGCCGGGAGGCCTCAGTCCACGCGCACGGGGTCTGGACAGGGGAGGGGGCTGGGTGGGGTGCGTTGGATCGCCGACTGACGTGCACAGGGGTAAGAGGCGGGCAGTAGCACCACCGGGTCGCCGACTGACTGTAGGGCGGGGGGTCGCTCTGCCTCTTTCCGTCCCTCTGCCTTCCCTGGGCAGGCAACAAAGCGGGCGTCACTGGCGTTGCGCTGTCCATGGGGGGCGTGGCCCCCCATACCACTCCGGTTCGTGTTCACCCAGCCTCTCCGGGTACGATCTGTGCGGCGTCCCGGTGCGCAGGCGTGGGCCCGCTTGTTCCTCGCGGCCCCCGTGTGGGCCGTCGGCCGGAGCGGGGGGGCGGGTCGCACTCCGGCCCCCCTCTCGGGTGGGGGGGGTCCATTCCCCTTGCCTCGGGGGGGGTGTCGCGCTGCGGCCCCCCCGCTCTCGTTCCGGGCGGCGGCCTGCGGTACTCCTTTCTGGCCCTCCCCTCTGGCGCGCGCGTGCGGTCGGGGCTGAAGTGCCGCCCCGGGGCGGGGGGGGGTGAGGGGCGGCCCGTGGACCGCTCCCCTGGGGGCCCCGGCTGACCTGCAAACCCCCCCTCTGTCCCCTCGGTGTGGGCTGTGGTCACGGGAGGGTCATGTGGGGCGCGGCCTCCTTCGTGTTCCGTTGTGCGCGTTGCTCCGGCACGCCGGTGTGGGTTCGTGGGGGCAGGTCCAGCCGCCGCTGCCCTTACCGTGTCGCCGTTCCTCCTGTGGGTGGGGGCGCCCCCCCGGCCCTGGGGGGGCGGAGGGCCGCGCCTGTGGCTCCCCAGCTGGGGTGGGTGCGGGGGGGGGGGGGGGGGCCACCCCGCTCGCTCTCGAGCCTGTGTGGGAGGGGGGGGGGGGGGGGAGTGGGGGGGGTCCTTCGGTTCCCTGGCGATGCCCCCTGTCGGCCAGAAAGGGGGGGGGGGAGGGCGGCTTGGCGGTCCCAGCCCCGGGGGCCAGCCATCGGCCAGGGGGGTCGCGCCCTTCCCCCGCCCCCCTCTACCGAGAGCCGGATCCCCACGCAGTCCCTCCCTGGGGCCCCTCATCCCCCGGCCGTTGCTGCGCGGCGCTGGCCGGCCGGGGGTGGTCGTGAGGGTTAGCGGTCAGTGGTTAGCGGGTTGCGGGGCCGCTTTCCCCGGGTAGGCAACAAAGCGGGCGTCCCTTGGCGTCGTGCTGTCCATGGGGGGCGTGGCCACCCATACCATTCCGGTTCGCGCCCGCCCGGCGTCTCTGGGCACGATCTGCGCGGCGTCCCGGTGCGCAGGCGTGGGCCCACATGCTCTTCGCGGCCCCCATTGGAGCCGGCGGCTGGGGCGTCGGGGCGGGTCACTCCCCGGCTCCCCTCCCGGGCGGGGGGGTCCGTCCCTTCAGCCTCGGGGGGTGGGGGCCGGGGCCCCTGCGGCCGGCGGGCCGGTGGGGGGGCGGGGGGGGGGGGGGGGGTGTCGCGCCGCGGCCTCCCTGCTCTCGTTCCAGGCGGCGGCCTGTGGTACTCCTTCCTGGCTCTCTCCGCGTCGCCGGTGCGCTCCCTTCCGGCGCGCGCTTGCGGTCGGGGCTGAAGTGCCGCCCCGTGGTGGGGGGGGTGAGGGGCGGCCCGTGGACCGCCCCCCTGGGGGCCCCATCTGACTTGACACCCTCCCTCCGTCACCTCGGGGCGGGCTGTGGTTACGGGAGGGTCATGTGGGGTGCGGCCTCCTTCCTGCTCCGTCGTGCGCGTTGCCCCGGCACGCCGGTGTGGGTTCGCGGGAGCAGGCCCAGCCGCCGTTCCCCCTGAGGGGGGGGCGCCCCCCCGGCCCTGGGGGGGCGGAGGGCCGCGCCTGTGGCGCCCCTGCTGCGGTGGGTGCGGGGGGGGGGGGGGTGGGGGGGCCGCCCCCCGCCCGCCCCCGGGTCTGTGAGGGGGGGGGGGGGGGGTTGGGGGGGGCCCTTTGGCCCCCTGGTGATGCCTCTCGTCGGCCGTGGGGGGGGGGGGCGGGGGCGGCATGGCGGCCCTGGTCCCGGGGGCCAGCCATCGGCCAGGGGGTCGCGCCCGTCACCCGCCCCCCCTATCGAGAGCTGGATGCCCGCGCAGGCCCTCGCCGGGGCCCTCACCTCCCCGGCCGTTGCCGCGCGGCGCCGGCCGGCCGGGGGTGGTTGATGGTTAGCGGTCAGTGGTTAGCAGGTTGCGGGGCAGCCGGTTCCTCCCCGCGCTTGGCGCCCCCGCACTCCTTTCTGTGGGTGGCGGCGCGTCCCCGCACGTCGTGCAATACCGTGGGGGGGGCGTGGGTCAGGGGGCCCATCCCCCCCTCCCGCGCCCGCCGTCTGGGCCTTCACTTGCGCCGCCGCTTGTGTGGGGGCTGGGGCTGCGGCGGCGGCGGGTTGTGTCGGCGGTAGCGCCAGTGGGCGAGGGCGCTACGCAAAGCCCGGGGGAGCCAGTTGTTGGCGTCCGCATCCGTGATGCGGAGCACCGCTCCCCCCTCCAGGAAGGCCAGCCACGTCGGCTCCCTGTCGGGCCACGCCGCCCGGATCACTGACCTGAGGACCCTCTCGTGGTCCTCTTGGGCCGCCCACCCCCCCGGGGGTGCCTCTCGGTTTCCTCCGTCCCTCCGGAGGAGCACGGCATCGAAGGGCCGGTTCCGCGACCTCCTGGAGGTCCCCTGGTTGGCCCAGCACAACCACCCGTACACTTCCCCCACCAGGGGGAGGGTCTCCCCCCCCAGCGGGTCCGGGACTGCGCCCCAGTCCACGTTCCACGGCCGGCTCTCCTCCGCCCCCTGTGCCGGCCCCCCTCGCTGCTCCTGCACCTGCGGCGCCGATGCCACGCCCCGTCCCCCCTCCGCCGAGGCCATCCGCGCCGGCTCCGCCCTCGGCGCGGGGGGGGCTTGCTGGTGCTGGTGTCGTGGGGGTTGGGGGGGGATGAGCTCGCCGGCGTCAGGGTCGATGTTGTAGAGGTGGTGGTGGTGGTGGTGGTGGTGGTGGTAGGTGTGGTGCGCCGGCATCTGTTGGATGCCGGGGGGGATGCACCTCACCGGCTGCACTTCCGGCTGCGGGGGTGCTCCGCCCTCTGCCCCCCTCCCCTCGCCCCGCCCTCCCCCCTGGGCTCCCGTGCCCCGTCCCTCCTGTCTCTTGGGGCCCTTGCCCTTGCCCTTGCCCTTGCCCTTGGGCCCCTTTCCGGTCCCGTGCTCGTGTCGCGGGTCCCGCCTCTCGTCCCCCACACCCCGGCCCGCTCGCTCTCCCATCCCTCCTTGTCCAGCCCCCTGCGCCTGGGTGCCCTTCCCGCGCCCCTGACCACCCTTCCCGTGCCCTGGCCCCTCCCTGACCCCCTGCCCGAGTCGCGGGTCCCGCCTCTCGTCCACCACGCCCCGGCCCGCTCGCTCTCCCACCACCCCTCGCTCCGTCCCCTGCACCTGGGCCTCCTGCCCGCGCTCCCGCGCGCCCTTCCCGTGCCCCGACCCCTCCCCTGCCCCCTGCCTGTCACGCCGTCCGCCGCTCCCCTCCCCCTCGCCGCTGCGCCCTTCCTGGACCACTCGCCGGGCGTCCCGCTGCCTTTGCAGTTGCGGCAGCGTGACGCCCGGCGGCGAGCGCTCGCGCTTCGGGGGGCGGTCGTGCCGCTCCCGCCCCGGGGGGAAGGGCTTGGGGGGGTACGGCTTGGGGGGGCTGGTGTGGGTGTGGGCGGGGTTGGCGTGGGCGCGGTACTTCGCACTCTCCCTGCCCACTGCTGCTGCTGCGGCGGCCGCCGGCGAGGCGTCCGCGGCCCGTGCGGGGTTCTTCCCCCGCTTGCGCGGCGTGCCAGGGGCCGCAGCCCCTCTCGCGCCCTCCGCACTCTCCTTCGCTGCCGTGGCGGCCGCCGACGAGGCGCCCGTGGCCGCGGTCGCAGACTCTCGCACATCCTCCTCGGTCTTCTCTGCTGCCGCGGCGGCCGCCTGCGAGGCGCCCACGGCCCGTGCGGGGTCCGTCGCAACCCCTCTTGCGCCCTGCTTGCTCTCCTGCGCGGCTGCGGCAGCCCTCGCCGACGCGTCCGGCTCCTGCGCCGGGGCTGCCCCCTTGCCGGCGGCGTGCCGGGGGCCGCGGCCGGGGCCGCGGCGTGGCTCGCCGCGGTCTCCGCCTCCTGCGCGTCAGGGCGGGGCGGGGCGGCGGGGCTGGCCGCTTGGGCGGCGGGGGCGGCCGTCTCGGCTGGCCCAGGTTCCCGGGCCGGCGGCGGCGGTCCGACCACCGCCGCCTCCGCCAGCCTCCGCTCCTCGCGCTCCGCGAGGGTCTCCCCCGTCCACTCTGGGGAGGAGACGGGGGAGCGGGAGCGGGACCGGCGGTGGTGGCGGTCGTCCCGCCCGAGGGACCCATCGGAGTCTGCCATTACTGTTACTCTGGTAGGCATGCGTGGTGGCAGGCGCGCCCTTCCCACTACCTCCTGGTGCATCAGTGCCGTGCCGTGGGCAGTGCCGTGTGGTGCTCTGCGGGGGGGGGGGGGGGAGGGGGTGGGGGGCCGGCTGTGGCGTCAGTCCCGCACGGCCGGGGGTCCGCGGCCATCCACCGGCATTGGGAGGGGAGGCGGGGGAGCCACGCGGCCCACGCGTCGCGCCACAGCTCCCAGTCTGGGGCGGGGCTCAGGGCCCTGGGCCCCCGGGGGTCGTCGAGCGGTGCCGGGGGCAGCCGCACCAGATGGACCCCCGTAACGGCGGTGACCTCCTGTGTGCGCAGGAAGGTGTGTACTCCGTCCCGCGCCGCGGGCGCCGGGAGGGGGGGGCGGGGTACGGGTGTGGCCCCATAGAGGTGGGTGGGGGTGATCCCCAGGATCCGCCCCGGGTCCCCGCGGGTCGCGACGACGAGGAGGAGCAGGGGGGTGCCAGGGCACTCTTGCCAGAGGACCTGCCCCCTGTGGTGGGCACCCCTGGTCCTGGAGAGGGGGGGGGACAGGTCTGGGTTAGCCCAGCCGCGGGGCGCGTGCGTCGCCGGTGGGAGGGCGGGGCACCAAGTGGGCTCCCTGGGGAACGCCTCGTAGACGACGGCGTACGGGGGGGTAGGCCCGGTGCCGTCATACACCGGGTTGGTCGGCCGGGGGCGGGCGGACGCCTCGTCCGCGCCTTCCACGAACACCGTGACCTCGCCCACCTCCAGGTCCTCGTCCGGCGGGTGTAGAAGGTGGAGCGCCGCATCCAGCTCGGACACTCCCCCCGGGTACGTGGCCCGCGCCTGGTTCAGGTACGGGGCCGCGTCCCCGGGGTAGCGCGTCCTGAGGGCGTGCAGCAGGGCTGGGGCGCTACTGTGGAGGGACATGGCAGACCCCGCTCCCGTCATCCGGAGGGCGTCCCCCATGGACAGGGGCCGGCCCGACCGATTGGACTCGCGCCACTCCATCCAGTGCCCGTAGAGGGCCGCCTCTGGGCTGATGAGCCCTGGCCGGACGGCGTTCACGATCCGGTGCATTGCCGGGAGCAACGTAGGGGCCCCCGCTCCGTTCAGGGCGCGGACGGCCGAGAGGGCGGTCTCGTTGAGGAAGGCCCTCGCACTGCCCTCCAGGTTGCACCGTGCGGCAGCGTGCGCTCCTTTTGCCTCCGCCACCGCGTCCGCCACCAGACCCCGGACGGCCGCCTCCTGCGCTCTGCGGCGGGCCCTGGTGTGCCCCGGCCCATCCCCCCGTCGGCGTGGCATGGTGCTGCGGGCTCTGCAAAGGGCGGCGGCGGGTGGGGGTTAGGGGGCGAACACGTGCGACAGGTGCGCAATGGATGTGGGGTCCCGCAGGTGCACGTGGATCCACAGAAGGGCAGCGCCCGCGGGGCCCGCCTGTTCGTGTGAGGGGGTGTGTGCCCCCTCGATGCGCCGGCGCAAGGCCTCCTCCTCTGTGCGCCTGCGCGGACCTGCGGGAGGTTCGGGCCAGGGGCACGCGGCTACCTGGGTGCACCGCTCGCACCTGTTGGCGCCTGTCGCTGCTGCGGAGGACACCGTGTCACACTCTCCGCAGAGTCGGCAGGTGTGCGGGAGGTGGGAGGGCGGCGACCAAGAGTCGAGATGGCGGAGCCAGAGGTCGTCCCACCTCTGTCGGAGGGGGTCCCGGATCTCCAGCAAGCGGGTGCGGACGCGGCGCCGGTAGTCCTTGCCAAGTGTCTTCCGCTGGACCTCCTGCCACGTGTCGCCGGGGAGGATCCCGTGGTCGTGGAAGGCGGCGATGAGGTCGTCCCACGCCGGGCGGGGGTGCCCCTGGGGGGGGCTCGCCATGTACACGTGGCGCCCGGTGAGGTGGGGCGTCAGCGCGTCCCATTGGCACCCGTTCGCTGTGTCCCTGTGGAGGAGGGCCAGTAGGGTGCCGTCCGCGACCGCCTCCCACCCCACTCGCAGCCCTTCGCAGCCGTCCAGCTCCCGGTGCAGCGCGGCTGCGATACCGGTGGGGAGCATGAGGAGTAAGGGCCCCTGGGTGTCGCCCAGCCGGGACAGGGCGTCGTCGTATACCGGCCCCCCCGCTTTGAAGTGCGCCACGGTGAGTTGGGCGGCCCCGTCCTCTGGGGGTTGCCACCGGACGGTGGCCGCAGCGTGTCCCCACGTGCGTATCTCCGTGGCCCGGAGCACGTTGGCGGTGTGAAGGACGATGCGGGGCGGGACGGGCGTCCTGACGAGTGAGGATACGTCCCCAGTCCATCCCGTTTGCGGCCCCGGGGCCGCCTGCAGCCATTCCCCCGTCGCCGCGTCCCACGGGTGGTCAGGTCCCGCCCCGCGGACCATGGTGGGTCTCGGCCGGGTGTCCGGCCCCCACCCCCGGAGCGGGATGGCGGCGTATCGTTGCGCAGGGGTCTCCGGGGCGCGCGCGGCGGCGCACCACCGGCCCCACTCCCGCGCCCACTCCTCCCCCACGATGCGCGCCTCCCATGCGGTCATGGAGCCGCGCCCGATGATCCACGGTGGGAAAAGGGCGTCTTGCAGGTGCCTCGAGAACCCCCCCGGCAGGTCCTGATACGGGTGGGGGCCCTCTTGGAGCGGGCACTCCAGAGTGCCATTCACAACACGGAGGGAGGCTACGAAGTCCTTGTCAGGGCGCGGGGGAGGGGGAGGGTGGTCGCCCTCCGCCGCAGTGAGCCACCGGTGCGCCCGGGCCGCCGCGCTTAGGGGGTCGTGGAGGAGTTGCTCCAGCCGGTGGTTGCGAAGCTCCCACGCGAAGTCCCCTAGCCGGAGCATGTGGTGGAGGAAGTCGTCCACCGAGGTCCCTCCCGGCGGGTCGTATCGGGTTATGGCGCGGAGCTGCGCCTCCGCGTCCTCGGGCACCAGTCCGGAGCAGAACACCTCCGTCCACGTGGCGCCTGCGGAGCGCCACGAGGCCACCAACAGGGCCTTGTCCCCAGGTGGGAGGTGGCGGGCCGCCTCGTGCACCGCCTGGCGGTAGTGGGGCCAGAGGAGCCGCGAGTGGGTGCAGCCCACGTGCATGTGCACCGGGGTCTCTTCCGGGCCGCCGCAGAAAAGGCACGGCTGCGGGACGATGGCGACGCCGGAGAGCCGCTCCTTCCGGACGCGGAGCCTGCGCTGCACCGGCGTGTGGCCGTCTCGGGCCCGCAGCGCCCGGCGGTTGGTGGCCGCCGCGGTGAGGTCCCGGGCGTGGACGTAGGCCGTGGCGTGGGCCGCGCCTAGGGGTGTGTGTCCCCGGTGCGTCAGCGCATGGTCTGTCTGCGCCCGTTGTGTGACCTCGCCGAGCACCCGCATCGTGGGGGGCCGTAGATCGAGATGGCCGTCACGGCCGGTGACGATGAGTTGGGCGTGGCCAGGGTCCGGGGGCGTGTTCTGCAAGACGGTGTCCTGGGACGCCGCCCAGTCCGCCTTGTGCAGTAGGGCGTCACTGTGGTGCGAGGTGGCTCGGACGTATCAGAACGGGTGCCCGGCATGTTGCCCCCGCGCGCACAGGCCGTCCCGGAGCCACCTCAGGGGCATCTGGTTGACCACCTTCGCTGCGCCCGCGGGGACCCCCGTGGTTCGCTCGCGATCTGCGTGCCGCAGGAGGTGGAGGATGACTTCGGCGTCCACCGTGTGGACCCATGGTCTGTGTGCACCGTAATGTAGGGGGAGGGAGGCGGCCACCCCCTCTCCGTCAGGCACCGTGCCCGAGATGGCCACCGCCCACGTGCGGGTGAGGTCGGCGGCGAGAGCGACGCTGGTGGCGTGTTTGCAGGGTCCGCCCCCGGACGCGTCAGAGGAGGTGTGTCCCCAGGCCTCCGGGATCCAGTAGTATCCGGTGGGGCTGAGCCACCCCGCGTTGAGGGCGGTGGAGTGCCACCGGACGTCGGGGTGGCTGTGGGTCAGTTGGTCCATGCTCAGCGCCCTGGTGTCGCCTGGGCTGATCGCCGGGTGGTCGTGCAGCCGGATCTCCGCTCTGGCGACCGTGCTTGCCCAGGACCGTAGCGCCGTCACATGTTCCTTGAGCCACGCCGGGCCCCCGCGCTGGTGTACCACCAAGTGTCCCGTGTCCTCCGGCTGGTCCTCCAGCGCGTGTACCGCCATGTGTGGGTCGTGCGGCACCCCCGTAGCCACCAGTAGGGTGGTGCCGCGGGGGAGTCCACGGGGTTCGGGCTGGCCTGCCCCCACTTGCGCTATCACCCACTCGGCCCGGAGCTGCGCTTGTCCCGCCGCTTGGGTGCATTGGTCGTCTGTGGTCCCCAGCCACAACGGCATCGGCGCGTGGGGCCGGGGGCGTAAGGGTTCTGGCCACGCCACGTCCGCGTTGGGCTCTTGGTGCTCGCTTTCCGCGAGTACGTCGCGGAGGATGTACATGAGGGCCGCTGGCGGGTGGTACGCCGCCCCCCGCGTGGGGGGGGACAGGCCGTTCCGGCGGCGGTAGCCCCCGACGTGGAGGTGCAGGCCGTCTGGGGTCACCCGCGGGCCGGTGTGGGCGTCCTGCTTAGCCCTCGTGGGGTGGACGAGTCTCAGGCGGGGGTCCCGCGTGCCGGTGGTGTGGAAGAGGTGGGCCAGGGCATCGCGCCACCCGGGGTGGTTGGTGGGCCCTTGCTCATGGCGGCAATAATGGAGGTGTTCATCGGCGCATTGGTCGAGGCACTCCCGCACCGCCGTCGGCCACGGATCGTCGTTGTCGGGGAAGGGGTGGCGTGGCCCGTGGTGCCCATGCCACGGCGTTGCGTGTGGCACCGTCAGGCGGCACGTGTCGCGGTGTCGCAGCTTGGCGGTGCGCAGCGTGACGATTTTGCCCGGCGGGGACTGTAGTTGGACGTGAGCCGCCCTGGGGCACGCGATGGGGTTGTACATCCCCACTCCCAGGGCGGCCAGGGCCCGGGGTATGCGCTGGACCCAGTCGCCTCCCGCCAGAGTTGCGAACTCCGGGACGGGGTAGTGCACCTCAGGGCATATTCCGTGCGCGCCGGCTATCTCCCAGAACATCTTGGTGACCTCCGCGCGCACGGAGGTTGCGCTGTGGTGGACGAGTGTACCCACGAGGGCCACCGCTGCCTGCTGGCACCGCGTGGGCACCCGTGTGAGCCCCAGGGCCCGGTCATCCTGCAGGCTGTCCCGCGAGGCGTCGAAGGCGTATCGTGCCCTGTCCTTCGCGACCTGGACCGTGATGTGGTCCAGGTGGCGTGCAGTGTCGGAGTCGTCGGCGATGAAAGGGGCGACGTACTGCGTCACCCCTCCGAGGATCGCCAGGATGACGTCCTGCACCACTTTCGGTGGCGCGAGGGTGTTAAGGCACCAGTGGTGTACTGCCGCCAGGCGTAGCCGGTGCTTGCGCTGCAGGGAGAACTCCCCGTCCGGCTGCAGCTGGAGTCCCAGGTAGGGGACGGAGTCCGCCGCTGGTACCCAGTACCACGGGTTTTCCAGGTGGGGGCAGAGGCGTAGCTGCAGGCCCGGGACCCCCTCCGTGGTGGCCATGGCGCACTTGCGGGGGTTGAGCTCCATGCCCATCATCCCCAGGTAGGCGGCCACCGCCTCCACGCCCTCGACGAAGTGCTGCAGCGTGTGGGCCACCACCAGCAGGTCGTCGATGTAGGCCTGGATGAGGCCGTGCTCGGCTCCTCCCGGCGGGCGCAGGCGGTGCCCCTGTGCCCTGAGCAGAGGCTCCAGGAGGAGCGCGTACAGCAGGGGGCTCTCGGGGTTGCCCTGCCGGACGCCGCGTAGCATGTAGACGGGCTGCGTTAGCCCGTGTGCTGTGACGATGCGCAGCCTGGCGCACGTGTGGAGGAAGAGCAGGAGGTCAATGACGTCCGGCGGCACGGAGAGGTGGCGCAGGATGAGGTGGAGGGCGCCGTGCGGGGCGGTGTCGAAGGCCTTGCGGGCGTCGAAGGAGAAGACGTAGTTGGGCCTTCCCCGCTGGAGCTGCCGCTGCGCCATGAACAGTGGGGGGCCTGTGTTGGAGCCAGGGAGGGCCCCCTGCTGCCAGTCGCTGACCACCCCGTGCCGTGTGAGCACCTCCGTGATGCGTTGGGTGAGGGGGCCCGTGAGCAGCTTCATGTCCAGCTGGCCCAGGGCTATGGGCCTGTAGTCATCCAGTCTGGCAGAGCCCGGTACCTTGGGGCTGAGCCAGATGTGCGCGTCCCTCCAGTGCATCGGTGGCGGGGCGCCGCGGAGGATGGCCCGGTAGGAGTGGACCAGGAGCCACTGGACGGGTGCCGGGAGGGCCTTGATGAAGCGGGCCTCCACGTGGTTAGGACCCGGGGCCTTGCCATCGGCCTTGTCCAGGGCGGACTTCAGGTCCTGCATGGAGTACTGCTGGACCTGTGTCCAGGCTCCCTCAGGGACCCGTGGGACGTGGCGGCCGAGGACCGCCTGGAAACCCGGGAGGTCCACCGGGCGTTTGTCATACAGTTCTCGCCAGAAGGCGCGAACTGCGAACATCACGTCGTGGGCCTCCGTGAGGAGCGTTTGGGTGTTGGGAACCCGCACGTTCCAGAGGCCCGACGGGCCTGGGGCCTCTACCTCTATGGCTCCCCGCACGGCTTTCCATCGCTGGGCGATGTCGGGGGCGTGGCGGCGCCAGAATTCCTCGATGGCGCGCTTGCGGTCTGCCGCCAGGAGGGCGCGGAGCTGGCGAATGTCCTCCTCGAGGGCGGCTGCTTGCCTCTCCAGCTCCTCCTGCAGCTGGCCCTGCGTGGTCGGGCGGAACCCGGGCGACACACTCTGCAGTTCCTCCGTGAGCCGGAGCGCCGCCTCGGACCGGATGCCATGCCTGGCCGCGTCCGCTTGGTACGCTGCCGGGGCGCGCGCTGCCAGGGTGTCATAGCGGAGGACCGCTGCCTGGAGCTGCTTTCCGCTCTCCGGGGGGTCCCCCTCCGCCGGGTCCGTTCCCGCCGGAGACGGCTGTCGGCGTCCCACCACGCGCTCCAGGGCGTCATGCGTCGCGTGGAGGTGTTCGAACACCTTGTCCACCGCAGCCGCGGGCATGGACCCGTAGTCGTGCTGCTCTGCGGGACCCAGCCAGGGCGCAAGGGAGGGTTCATCCTGCGCGGCGGTGACCGCCGCCCACAGGCAGTGTTGGACGGGCGCGGCCTCGGCGTCGTACGGGAGGAGGCGGCCTTCCGTGTGGCTGTAGGGGGTGGGCATCGCCGCGCGCCCCGCCGCGCTGAGGAGGCCCGGCAGGGCCAGGCGGACCGGGAGGTGGTCCGAGCCGACCACCTGGGGGTGTGCCATGCCGCGAGCCCAGACGCTCTCCCGCAGGGACCACGGCAGGAGGGGCTCGTTGACCAGGAAAGTGTCCACCCTGTGCTGGGACGGGTGGAGCGTGGGGGTCATGTCCTCCTCTCCGCCCGCCGCGGCTCTTCGGAAGCCGCAGGCTTCCCAGCCCGCTCGGAAATGCTCCGTGGCCGGGTTGGCGGGGACATCCATGTAGATGTTGGTGTCACCGGCGATGACCACCGGGTGCCTCCCGCCGAGGCTGCGTGCCGTGGCATACATTTGTATGTCGGCCCAGAACGCCGCCCGTCCCGCCCACGGGGAGCAACCTGCTTGCGGCCCGTGGACGTTGATGAGGGTGAGGCCTCCCCCGTCCGTGCGGATCTCCAGGGCCGCGGCTTTCCCGGGGACAATTTCCGTGAAGCTGAGCACCTCGTGCTCCGCCACGTACTTGCTGCTGACCGCGGTGAGGAGGCCCCCCCCTCTCGAGGTGGAGGTGGCCCCCGTCTCCGCCAGCCGGCTGCTGAAGTAGGCGGTGTACCCCTTGTCCCGGAGTGCCGCGGCCACGTGCATCTCCTGCGCCCTGGTGGCGATCCCCGTTTCCTGGAGCATGATGGCAAAGCCCCCCTCCTGGGGCAGCATGCCGGTGATGAGGTGCTCCTTGTCGGTGCAGGCCGCCGGCCCCCTGCGCCGCCGGAGTGTGTCCCGGAGGGACCGGTCTGGCGGCACGAGGCCGTTGCGCAGGTTCCACGAGAGAAGCCACAGGGCGTCGCCCGTCGTGTCCTCCTGGAGTCAGCTATCCCGCGTCGGCATCGCCGCCGGGTTCGCTGGTGCCGCCAGGGCATCTGGGTGCGCCGCATCCGCTGAGCCCGTTCCCAGCGGGGCCCACAAGGGGGCCCGGGGGACCGGGGGAGTCAGGGGGGCCAGGGGGGCCAGCCCCGCGGGGATGGACTTGGACCCTGGTGGGGCCGCACCGCCGGCCCCCGGGGCCGCTCCGGGTGCCTCCTCGCCTCCATCTGCGTGGTCGGCTGCCTGGGGCGGGGGGCGCCGGGTGTACGGGGCGTGCCACGGGGACCTCCGTGCTCTCCCCTGCAGGATGTTGGCGGCCGCCTCCTTGTCGTCCGCCGGGGCCGCAGCGTGCACCGCGTGCCACGCCAGGTGTTCCAGCATCGCCCCGCTGGTGTAGTACTTGTCCGCACACAGGGGGCATTTCGTCGGCTCCGTGGCCCCTCGCGCCGGGGGGAGCTGCACCGACTTCCGAATGGCGCCCTCCGCCGCTGGTTCGAAGGGCAGGTTGGCCAGCGGCACCGTGTGTGGTGCCAGCGTGCGGCCCGGGGCCGCCGCATCGAGGGCTCGTGTCGCGGGCGCGGGCCCGAGGCCTCGGGTGGCATCGCGCTGCGCGTCCGCTTGCAGCCACGTTTGCCAGTGCGTGGAGCCGATTTGGCGGTCGGGTTTGCTCCTCCAACGCAGGTCGTGGAAGGCCTGTAGCCAGTGGTACACCGTGGTCGGGACCGACAGTGGAGCTCCAGGTCGGCGGGGTGCGCCGCTGCCGGCCACACTCCCGGCCTCGCCGCCCGGGCGTTGTCCTTCAGCCTGACCTGGAGCAGGAGGGCGTGGTGTTCGCCCTCCCGCAGCGCCTTGATGATCATGCGTGTGCAGTCTGCCACGCGGATCACGGCTTCGGGCCCCGGCAGGCGTTCAGGGTCGCAGACGACGACGTGCGCGTCCGCCGGGCTGAACATGCAGACCACCCACTGTGGGTTCTGCTGCCCCCGTTGGGCCACCGCCAGGGTAGCCGCTGGGCGGGCGTGCGTGATGGGCCCCGCGTGGAGGTCCGGGACGTCCGTGGCCCTGATGGCGTCTCCCTGCCACGCGGCCCGTAGATGCTCCTCCTGGTCGGGGCTCCACACCAGTGCGGGGGGGTTCACCCACCCCGGTTCCTGCCTCTTGTTGGGGGCGCTGACAGCGTGCAGCAGGACCGCCAGCGGCCAGGGGTCCGCCGACATGTAGTAGGCCTGGGTGGGCCCCTGTCGCCAGTCGACGTGGGACAGGGGCGGGAATGCCCCTTGCCTGGCGGTGCTGTGCCAGACCGCCCATCGGCCTCCGGCCAGGATGTGCGACCGGTACCCTCCGGCGTGGCCGTGTACGATGGCTTGGTAGCCTGCCGTCTGCAGTACCAGCGCCTCCCCCTGCTTAGGCCCGGGCGGGGGTGCGCCATCGCCCGCACCCCAGACGCGGGTGCGCCCGCGGAGTGTGGCATGCCACGGGTCTGGTGCATCGCGCTGGGGCCCTTGTATGCACCCCGCAATTTGCGCCGGGCCGTGGTGGTGGACGAAGCTCTCCCCGCCGTCTGCTAGCAAAGCCGCCGCGACGACGTACAGTTGCTCCGCCGTGAGGGGCGCCGTCGGCTCGTGCGTCGCGGCCGGCCGTTGGGGCCGCGTGTCGCGGCAGGGGACGTGGGGCAGCAGCTGCGCCGGCCACGCCGCCACTGGACCCATGGTGACGGCCGCGACCGCGGACGCCAGCGCCGTGCGGTCCGTGGGTCTGTACTGCCGGAGTCCCGTGGTATCTCGGGTGAGGTGCCTGCAGGCTGCCATCCAGGCCACCGCTCCGCAGTTCGTGCAGTCCGGTTCGGCACCGCTCGCATCGTCGCCTCCCCACTGCTGTACTGTGGTGGCGGTGTCGAGCGGGGGGCCCCGCTGTAGCGCCTCCGGGCCCTGCCCCGGCGGGAGGGCGGGCGGGATTGGCTGCGGGTAGTTTTGCGCGCCCCGGCGCTCCGGGTGCGTGTGGTACGGGTTCTGCCGGCGGTGTTCCGGGGCTGCCCGTGGCTGGAAGAGGAGCTGGTGCAGGTACCAGTGGCCCTCCGCGGCGGACGGATTGCGGAGCGTTAGCCACTGGTCCACCACGCCTCCTGGGTGCGCGGCCTCGACGCGGCGCTGCAACCCCAGGCGGCCTAGGCGGTTGGACGTGCCCGCGGGTGGGATGTGTGCCTGCGGGTAGAGCACCCGCAGCGGCTCCAGCGCCAGGTCCAGCACTTCGTCGTTGAGCTGCTTCGTGAGGGCCGACGCCCTGTGTAGGGCGTGGAGGACCCCGGGCGTGGGGGCCGTGAGCTGTTCGAGCAGCGGTCCCGGTGGGTACCGCGTACCCGGGTTCGTCAGCCACTCCCTGGTGTGGCTCAGTACGGCTTTCCACACGTCCCTTGTAAAGGCGTGCCGGGGGGCCAATGAGGGGACCATCCGTAGGAGGCGGTGGCACGCCGGCGGCGACCGCATGGGCTGTGGGGCGGCCGCCGTGATCCACCTGCACGCCGTGCCGGGCACGATCGCCCCCCATTCCACGGTCCCCATGCCCTCGGCATGAATCAGCGCCTGGCCTTGGACCATGGGGAAGTAGGGGCTCGAGCGCCCCTTCCCTTCCCTCCACCGTACCCAGGCGGCCCCCGCCTGCAGGCTGCGGAGCAGGGCCACGCCGGGGAGGGGCGGCTGCGGGAAAGCCCCCTTGACGGACTGGGTGGCGTGGGCCAAGGTGCCCATTGGTAAGTACCACAACGGGAGGGTCCAGGGGCCCGGCAGCGGTTGCGCCACCCCTGCGTCCCATCGCCACTCGGAGTCTGGCGGGGCGGCCGGGACCGTGCCCGTCTGCAGGAAGTGGCGTGCATACTTGTCGGGGTGCCGTTGGAGGGTTGCCGCGAGGCTGAGCCCCTCCGCCGCTGGTGCCACCGGGAGGCCGCCCCGGGGCCTGCGCCAGGGGTATTCCTGGTCGGCCGGCCAGGTGTGGAGGTCCCGGGCGATGTCCTCCGCGGTCCCTGTGGGGGCGTCCTCTGGTGCCAGGTGCCACATGACGGCGAGCACCGCCCATGTGGAAAAGGGCCACGCCCGCGGGGGGGTGTACACCTGGATGGTCCACTGTGGGCACGCCCGCCGCACGCGGGACACGTGGAGCACCCCTCGGACCATGTCCGCCGCCAGGACCAGCACCATTCCCGAGGGATCCACAATGATCCCCTCTGCGGGTCCACCGTGGCGGCCCCGGGTGTGCAGGGCCACCGCCGCTTGTCCCGCGTGGGTGACGCGGTCGACGGCCTCCTGGATGTTCACGCTGCCGCGCGCGGTCTCATCCAGGATCCAGCCCTGCGTCACCCCGTAGCGTAGGGCGGCGCGTGCGGCCGCGGGCTTCACCTCGGGCAACGCTCCGTCGTCGGCATCGGGCTGGGGGTGCTGTCTGGGGCACCAGCCTTCGCCGGTGCAATGGCCCCGTTTCCACGCGGGGCAGATCGCGGATACGCTGCCCGCCGGCGGCGCAGGTTCCGCGGGCGCGCCCCCCGCGGGGGGCTCCGGCAATGCCTCCAGGTCGGAGTCTGTGCCCGCGTCCTCTTGTGGGGGGTCTCCTTCGCCGTCTCTGAGTCCCAGCGCCCTGATGACCTCGTGTGCTTCGTCCAGCGTCGGAGATCGGGGGCGTGTCTTGCGTGGTGCCGCGGGTTCCGCCATTGCTATGTCGCTGTGTCTAAGAGCAGGGGGCGGGGTGCGGATGTCCCGTGGCTGGTGCGTTGGTGCGTTGGTGCGTTGCTCGGTGTGGGGGCGGTGGATGGGCATCCCCGGGGGGGCGCCTTCCAGTGTTGCGAGGGGCGTCCGGTGTTAGGCGCTGTCCCTCCCCCGGCCGCTCGTCCTCCGGAGCGTGCAGCCAGGGTTCCGCGACCCGCGTGTCCCGGGCGCGGTCGGTGCGGGCAGTGGACCCTGCACCGGCCCCACAGCGTAGCACTTGCGGGCCGGCGTTGCTCGCTGTGGGGGTGGCGGAGGGGCGCCCCCGGGGGGGGTGCCTGCCACCGTTGTGAGGGGCGCCTGGTGTCAGGCGCTGTCCCTCCCCCGGCCACGCTCGCCCTCCGTAGCGTGCAGCCAGGGTTCCGCGACCCGTGTGTCCCGGGCGCGGTCGATGCGGGCGTGTGGACCCAGCACCGGTCCCACAGCGTGCGCCCCTGCGGGCCGACGCTGCTCGCTGTGGGGCTGGCGGAATGGCGTCCCCGTGGGGGGCGCTTTCCACCGTTGTGAGGGGCGCCTGGTGTCAGGCGCTGTCCCTTCCCTGGCCGCTCGTCCTCCGGAGCGTGCAGCCAGGGTTCCGCGACCCGCGTGTCCCGGGTGCGGTCGATGCGGGCATGTGGACCCAGCACCGGCCCCACAGCGTGCGCCCTTGCGGGCCGGCGTTGCTCGCTGTGGGGGTGGCGGAAGGGCGTTCCCGGGGGGGTGCCTTCCACCGTTGTGAGGGGCGCCCGGTGTCAGGCGCTGTCCCTCCCCTGGCCGCTCGTCCTCCGGAGCGCGCAGCCAGGTTTCCGCGGCCCGTGTGTCCCGCGCGCGGTCGATGTGGGCGTGTGGACCCAGTACCGGCCCCACGGCGTGCGCCCTTGCGGGCCGGCGTTGTTCGCTGTGGGGGTGGCGGAAGGGCGTCCCCGGGGGGGGCTGCCTTCCACCGTTGTGAGGGGCGTCTGGTGTCAGGCACTGTCCCTCCCTCGGCCGCTCGTCCTCCGGAGCGTGCAGCCAGGTTCCGCGACCCGCGTGTCCCGGGCGCGGTCGATGCGGGCAGTGGACCCAGCACCGGCCCCACAGCGTGCGCCCTTGCGGGCCGACGCTGCTCGCTGTGGGGGTGGCGGAAGGGCGTCCCCGGGGGGGGTGCCTTCCACCGTCGTGAGGGGCGCCTGGTGTCAGGCGCTGTCCCTCCCCCGGCCGCTCGTCCTCCGGAGCGTGCAGCCAGGGTTCCGCGACCCGCGTGTCCCGGGTGCGGTCGATGCGGGCGTGTGGACCCAGCACCGGCCCCACAGCGTGCGTCCTTGCGGGCCGGTGTTGCTCGCTGTGGGGGTGGCGGAAGGGCGTCCCCGGGGGGGGTGCCTTCCACCGTTGTGAGGGGCGCCTGGTGTCAGGCGCTGTCCCTCCCCCGGCTGCTCGTCCTCCGGAGCGTGCAGCCAGGGTTCCGTGACCCGCGTGTCCCGGGTGCGGTCGATGCGGGCGTGTGGACCCAGCACCGGCCTCACAGCGTGCGCCCTTGCGGGCCGGCGTTGCTCGCTGTGGGGGTGGCGGAAGGGTGTCCCCGGGGGGGGTGCCTTCCACCGTTGTGAGGGGCGCCTGGTGTTAGGCGCTGTCCCTCCCCCGGCCGCTCGTCCTCCGGAGCGTGCAGCCAGGGTTCCGCGACCCGCGTGTCCCGGGCGCGGTCGGTACGGGCGTGTGGACCCAGCACCGGCCCCACAGCGTGCGCCCTTGCGGGCCGGCGTTGCTCGCTGTGGGGGTGGCTGAGGGGCGCCCCCGGGGGGGGTGCCTGCCACCGTTGTGAGGGGCGCCTGGCGTCAGGCGCTGTCCCTCCCCCGTCCGCTCGTCCTTTGGAGCGCGCAGCCGGGGTTCTGCGACCCGTGTGTCCCGGGTGCGGTCGATGCGGGCGTGTGGACCCAGCACCGGCCCCACAGCGTGCGCCCTTGCGGGCCGGTGTTGCTCGCTGTGGGGGTGGCGGAAGGGCGTCCCCGGGGGGGGTGCCTTCCACCGTTGTGAGGGGCGCCTGGTGTCAGGCGCTGTCCCTCCCCCGGCCGCTCGTCCTCCGGAGCGTGCAGCCAGGGTTCCGTGACCCGCGTGTCCCGGGTGCGGTTGATGCGGGCGTGTGGACCCAGCACCCGCCCCACAGCGTGCGCCCTTGCGGGCCGGCGTTGCTCGCTGTGGGGGTGGCGGAAGGGCGTCCCCGGGGGGGGTGCCTTCCACCGTTGTGAGGGGCGCCTGGTGTCAGGCGCTGTCCCTTCCCCGGCCGCTCGTCCTCCGGAGCGTGCAGCCAGGGTTCCGCGACCCGTGTGTCCCGGGTGCGGTCGGTGCGGGCGTGTGGACCCAGCACCGGCCCCACAGCGTGCGCCCTTGCGGGCCGGCGTTGCTCGCTGTGGGGGTGGTGGAAGGGCGTCCCCGGGGGGGGGTGCCTTCCACCGTTGTGAGGGGCGCCTGGTGTCAGGCGCTGCCCCTCCCCCGGCCGCCCGTCCTCCGGAGCGTGCAGCCAGGGTTCCGCGACCCGTGTGTCCCGGGTGCGGTCGATGCGGGCGTGTGGACCCAGCATCGGCCCCACAGCGTGCGCCCTTGTGGGCTGGCGTTGCTCGCTGTGGGGGTGGCGGAAGAGCGTCCCCGGGGGGGGTGCCTTCCACCGTTGTGAGGGGCGCCTGGTGTCAGGCGCTGTCCCTCCCCCGGCCGCTCGTCCTCTGGAGCGTGCAGCCAGGGCTCCGCGACCCGCGTGTCCCGGGCGCGGTTGATGTGGGCGTGTGGACCCAGCACCAGCCCCACAGCGTGCGCCCTTGCGGGCCGGCGTTGCTCGCTGTGGGGGTGGCGGAAGGGCGTCCCCGGGGGGGCTGCCTTCCGCCGTTGTGAGGGGCGCCTGGTGTCAGGCGCTGTCCCTCCCCCGGCCGCTCGTCCTCCGGAGCGTGCAGCTAGGGTTCCGCGACCCGCGTGTCCCGGGTGCGGTCGATGCGGGCGTGTGGACCCAGCCCCGGCCCCACAGCGTGCGCCCTTGCGGGCTGGCGTTGCTCGCTATGGGGGTGGCGGAAGGGCGTCCCCAGGGGGGGTGCCTTCCACCGTTGTGAGGGGCGCCTGGTGTCAGGCGCTGTCCCTCCCCCGGCTGCCCGTCCTCCGGAGCGTGCAGCTAGGGTTCCGCGACCCGTGTGTCCCGGGTGCGGTCGATGCGGGCGTGTGGACCCAGCACCGGCCCCACAGCGTGCGCCCTTGCGGGTCGGCGTTGCTCGCTGTGGGGGCGGCAGAAGGGCGTCCCCGGGGGGGGTGCCTTCCACCGTTGTGAGGGGCGCCTGGTGTCAGGCGCTGTCCCTCCCCCGGCTGCTCGTCCTCCGGAGCGCGCAGCCAGGGTTCCGCGACCCGTGTGTCCCGGGTGCGGTCGATGCGGGCGTGTGGACCCAGCACCGGCCCCACAGCGTGCGCCCTTGCGGGCCGGCGTTGCTCGCTGTGGGGGTGGCGGAAGGGCGTCCCCGGGGGGGGTGCCTTCCACCGTTGTGAGGGGCGCCTGGTGTCAGGCGCTGCCCCTCCCCCGGCCGCTCGTCCTCCGGAGCGTGCAGCCAGGGTTCCGCGACCCGTGTGTCCCGGGTGCGGTCGATGCGGGCGTGTGGACCCAGCACCGGCCCCACAGCGTGCGCCCTTGCGGGCCGGCGTTGCTCGCTGTGGGGGTGGCGGAAGGGCGTCCCCGGGGGGGGCTGCCTTCCACCGTTGTGAGGGGCGCTTGGTGCCAGGCGCTGTCCCTCCCCCGGCCGCTCGTCCTCCGGAGCGTGCAGCCAGGGTTCCGCGACCCGTGTGTCCCGGGTGCGGTCGATGCGGGCGTGTGGACCCAGCACCGGCCCCACAGCGTGCGCCCTTGCGGGCCGGCGTTGCTCGCTGTGGGGGTGGCGGAAGGGCGTCCCCGGGGGGGGCTGTCCTCCACCGTTGTGAGGGGCGCCTGGTGCCAGGCGCTGTCCCTCCCCCGGCTGCCCGTCCTCCGGAGCGTGCAGCCAGGGTTCCGCGACCCGCGTGTCCCGGGTGCGGTCGGTGTGGGCGTGGGGGCCCGGCACCGGCCCCACAGCGTGCGCCCTTGCGGGCCGGCGTTGCTCGCTGTGGGGGTGGCGGAAGGGCGTCCCCGGGGGGGGTGCCTTCCACCATGGTGAGGGGCGCTTGGGGTCAGGCGCTGTCCCTCTCCCGTCTGCCCGCCCACTGCCGGGTGGGTTGCCGGGGTTCGTTGGGTGTGTGCGGTGTGTGTGGTGCCTGTGCCGTGCGTGTCGTGGTGCGTGGTGCTGCTCTTTCCTTGGTCCTCCGGTGCTCCCCTCTCCGGTGTCTCGGTGCGGTGTTGTGCTCGCCGTGTGCCCGCCGTGTCCCCTCCTCTGTGTGCGCCCCTTGCTCGTTCGCTGGCTACCCCTTGTTCCTTTCGCGGCTTCGTTGCTCTTTACCCTTTCCTCTACCCCTCTCCCTGGCATGCACTTTTTCCCTGCCTCCGCTTTGTTGCGTGTCTCTGTCTTTTTCCTTGTCGGCCCGGGCTTCCTCTTTTGAACCTGCGTAGGGAGAGAAGGGTGCGTAAACGAGCGTGCGGCGGCGGCGGTTTTGTCGCGACACGGCACCTCGAGCTGGCTGGTACGTCATGCGACATTCGTGTGCGACCGGCTTGCGTGTAGGTTTATCGCCCCACTTGCTCCCGGCTTGTTTCCACCCCCCTTTGGTCGCTACCTTTTCTCGTCGCCCGTTCCGCGCGCGCGGCGTGACGTGCAACATACCTGCCTCTTTCCCCACTACCTTAACGTGTCCTAGTCCTCCCGCCTTGTCGGGCGTTCGCTTATGTGTGACGACGGCACGACGCAATACTTGCCTAAGCGTCTAAGACAACCCTACTTTAACGCCCGGACGACGCAGACACGAGCATACGCTTCTCTTCGGGACCTGTGAGGATAGAACATGGGTGCGTGCACGTGTGTTTGTTGGGACCCGGCACTCGCCGGCGCTATGCTATTGGTGTGTTTGCTCTTCTTGTCCCCCTCCCTGGCTATTTGTGTGTTCTAACCCACGCAACTCCGCGGTTGGCGACGTGGCACGACATGGTAACATACTTGTGTTCTTGGTGGCGGTGTGTGGCTTGTCTACTATTCGTTTGCATGCGGCGGCATACCTTTTGTTCCCTTTCGCTCCCTTTCGCCTCCTACATAAGCGGGCGTGCGGGTGGGCGGTGGGCGCGTCTCGGTTACGTAGCGTAGCGTGGCAACATACTTGGACCCCACTTGTCACGTGTGTACGCTTGGTTTTTTTTTTTTTTTTTTTTTTTTTTTTTTTTGTGTTGTGCTTTACCTCGGTGGTCTTTTTGTTCCTCCCTGTTTGTCCCTTCATACCATGTTGCTCGCCCGTGGCGGTGTTGGCCTTGCGGCGTTCCGGGCATGCGCGTGCGGGCATACCTTTCTTTCCCTATGCGAGCGGGGGTGAGCATAGGCGTTCTTTCGGTGCCACCTCTTGTTGGTTTTCCTTGCCGGTGCGGTTTTCGTTGCGCTTTTCGTGGCGGCGCACTTTGGCGTTGCTTATCACGTTACTTGTTTTGCGCTTGTTACGGCGTCATGCACACAACGTATGGCACATAACATACATACTTGCTTTCCGGCGGCCGGTGGCGTTGTTGTTGCTTGTGTGTATTTTTTCATGCACGACATTCAACATACTTGGGTACATGTGCGGCCTCTTGCTCTTTTTGTTGTGCTCCCCTTCGCGCGTATTTCCGAAAAAAAATAGGCAGTATCAAAATTTAAAGAGAGGTAGGGAGGTAGGTGCACTCGGTCGTGGAGGAGCGCCCCATGGTTCCCACTGGCGTTGCGGCTGTGACGAACAGGAAGAGGCTCCACGCTTGAAGAGGGGAGGCAACTTATATCCCGCCAGACCTGACTGGTGGCCCTCAAAAAGCGGCTCCGGGCAACAAGCGCACTACACACCTGCCGACACTTCAGGTGCCCAACCTCGACCGAAACCACACACACCTCCAACACATACCCCCGGAACCCAAGCCCCATCCAACCCCGGACTGGGTGCCGGAGGTTGCCCCCTATACCTCACACGACAGAGCATACAATTACCCCAACCCCATCCAATGTCTCGCCCGCGTGCTCGGCAACACGGACAGCCCAGCGCACATCCAAGAGCTCCAGGGTAAACTGACAGTCCCCCTCTACAGGTTGGCGCTACGCCCAGCATGCATCCCAGCCCAACTGCAGAGACGACACATCCAGCTCCTCAGGGAGCAACTACCACTCCTCACCAGGGTCGCCTGATGGCTCGTCCGCAAGCACATCCACGTCCCGGAAGAACTCACCCGGCGCCCGTGTGACCACACCACCCCGGAGGACTGGGGACACTTCAAAATATGTCCCCTCCATACGGGCAGGGACACACTAGTGGGCTGGTCCCCGGCCGAAACCCTACAGCAACACGAAGGCTGGCCAGCCCACAGCCACGCACACCAGACCACTGAACACCTCTTCAGGGATCAGCTGGTAAAGGAAGCCACTATGAGAGGGGCGGTGACTCAGGCCCTACACCGACAACTCACCAAACACGCGGAAAACCTGATGTGGGCAGCAGCGCACCTCCACCTAGAAGCAGTCCGCAGAGCAGCGGCCCAGATGGTACACCGGGAACACCTCCTGCTGATACAAACAGAGCAACTCACCGACCCCACCGCCAGGGAGCACATGCTGCACCTCATCCATGCGGAGGATGACCCAGAAGTCCACTAACCTGCTTTGCACCCCACACACGCCCCCCATCTCCGTCCGCAGGCCTCCAAGACACCACCGGAGCACCCGAGAAGGCCACTCACCGCAAGACCCCCCCGCCGAAAGCACCCACGACAATTCAAGGCCCACCTTTCACCAATGAGACCACCTGGCGCCGCCCAGCAAAACCGAGCCAGACCAGGACCACCCATACATCGACGTGAACGCGCAGGACATCAACAGCCCATCCCGCCAAGCCCCCCCAGACCCAGAACATCCCCCCCCTCGCTGTCGGACTCAAAGAAGCGTGTTTCGCGGTGTGTTGGAGCGAATGATCAAGGGTTCCGGAGCCACCATCACCAAATAATCCCTTTTTTTGCCCAAAAAATGCCAATTTTTTGGCCTAAAAGAGCATTTTGGGGGCATGAGTGGTCAGTTGTAGGGCTCCATACCCTATTTTGAGTGTGGTGGACTCAGAATAACGTGTTTTGCAAGGTTTCAGAGCATCTTATCGAGTGTTTGGAGCCGCCATAACCAAAAAACCGTACTTCCCGCCAAAAACAAACATGTATGGTTTGAGCTATACAAAAACTGCTATTCGCAACTAGGTGGTGAATGTCACATTTCTCGGATACGGCCGGTTGGAGATGGAATCAAGCCTGCATTGTCGATCTAGGGGCTGGAAAATTTCCAATTTGGACAGTGGGGGGGGGGGGGGCTAACTCCGGAAAATATGCTCTTTACGGTATAATTTGACAAAAAAAGTAGTATTTCTGATTGTAGCTGGTTTTGAGATTTTTGGACCCCATAAAATCCCAGGTGCAAACCCTCCACCATCCGCGACCCCGACCTCCTCTGAGCAGCCCTCCAAGGCAGGGCCTTAGACACTCCCCTGGGCTGGTACCGCCTACAGGAGAGCTGGACCAGGCTCACCGTCAAAGCCCTTCAGGTCCTAGCCAACCCAGGCAAAGGCCTCCACGAGGACTTCGTAGACCTCGTCCTCTGCCAAGTTCGTCAACACGCCGAAGGCCAGCACGTCTGGATCCCCCCCATCGAGTGGGGCCAGGCCCTGACACACGACACCGACACCAAAGTCAGAAGCCGGGGAGCCACACGCCTACGACGTGCCCCAGCGGAGAGGAAACCCCCAGCAGACCCGAACCACCTGGAACAGTGGGAACAGGCCACCGCACCAACCCGCGACACTGCCCTACACGCCGCCGGCCTCCGCACCCCCGACAACCACCTCCCCCCCCCACCTACAGACAGCGACCATTGCCCACCAGACGTCCGGTGTACAGCCCTTGGACGCCAGCAGTACTGCGTAGTGGCCGCCACAGCAACATCCCCCGGAGCACAATGGCTTGTCAAAGCGACCATGCTAGCCCCAGGGGCCGCCCGACCAGGGGCAGTAGGGGACCCAAGCACGCCCCACAAAGTCATCCGGGGTGTCCTCCAGCCGGAGGACAAAGCCCTGGCCCGTGCCCCCACCCACATCACCTCGGGGTGGGTAGGTTACCGCCTATGGTGGCCACGCTCTGCCTGACCAAGTGGATGAAGCGCCGCTGGCCGTCCACGGGGACCGTGCCCTGGATCTGGGCCATCCCTACCGCCCACACACAAGTCGCGGCAGGCCCAGACACACGGACAGACCCCCCCCCAGGCCGCAACTCCCGGTCACCTGCTGAAACCACGCCATCCACAGGGTCCTCCGCCGCGTGGACCTTAACCCAGCACTACAATACCCTCTTCCAACCACTTACCAAGAGGTGCACCAAATACGCACACTCGTCTGCGAAATCCTTGCCGCGGCCAGAGAAGACGGCAACTTCCCCTCCAAACCAACCAGCCTACAAGTGACCACGTAGGCGCGCCGCTGCAAGCGGACACATACACCAACACAACGAGCACGACCCCAGGCCCACACCTCTCCACACAACCCCCGCCCCTGCCCCTTCCTCCCCACTCCCGACCCGGTGGCTCACACACGCCCACCATCGCGCGCAGCCCCGGGCCCGGTGACACGGGCTTCTCTCACCCGGCCAAACAACCACACACGCCCGCCACAGACCCTCCCACCGAACACCCCTCACCGCCTCCCAAATCCGGGAACCCACACACACCCGCCGCGGGGAGCCCAACGCCTCACGGCGCACCCATCCGGCCCAGTTACCCGCACACACCCCCCGCACACACCCCTGAAACCCCAGGCCCAAACCCCCCGCCCCCCGAATGCAGCCCACGCGAACTGTTCCCCCCCCGCGGACACCAACCCACACACCCTCACGCATTGCATGAGCCCAGCGCAGCCGATCCCAGAAGGCGAAGACCGCAACCCCGCGCCTCCCTCGCCCACCGCTGCCAGCCTGGTCACGGCCGGGCCCCCCCAGCCACCCGCCCCCAACCCGCGGCCCAAGGAAATGCCCTCCATCCTCCCCGCTGTGGCCGCGGCGGAGGCCGCCGAGGCCCGCAAAGTCGCACCCGCCCGCATGGCAGCGCAACCCACATCCCCGAAAAACCACTATTTCTCCTCGTCCTCATCCTCATCGATGTTCTCCACCTCCTCCTCAGACCCCCTCCTCCCCGGCGACCTCATCCACAAAGCCACGGCGAAAGCGAAAGCTGCAGCCGCACGTCAAGCTTCCCCAAACAGGCAACCCAGGCACCTCCGCAGCATGCTGCGAACCCCCCCGACCCAGCACCAATGTCGTCGCAACTCCGTGACGAGGTCCTCCTCAACCTCGAACCGGTCCCCAATCCAGAACCCGACGACGAACAAAAACCGGAACCCAAACAACAACACGGCCCGCAGCAGCAGCAGCACCACCATCACAACCAACAACATCACCAACACCACCCCACACAGCTCCAAAAACCACGTAAAGTACGACAGCAGCAGAAGCAACCCCGCCCTGACCCAAACCCTAACCGAGAGCTGTGCCAGGAGCCCCCACCAACCACATCCTGAGCCCCCTTCCGCCCAGTGAGAGCCGCCACCACACAGGCGGCCACCAAACAAGACCCCGTCCAAACCCTCGTCAACGTCCCCAGCTCCAAGCGCCCGGTCATCCACCCAGCACAATCCACCACCGCCACCAGTCAGACCGACCCGGTACATTGGGACCCAACGACCGCAGTCGCCGTTAAGCCCGGCCCCCAACCCGCCCCCACTACCCACCAAGCCGTACGGCCCCAGGGGCTGCAAACGATGCCCGACCCCCCAGCCCCAGCGGAGCGCCAAGGGATCCTCGAGGCATACCCGCAGCACTATCAAAACCACTACCAGCGCCACCGCCACAAACGCCCACACCACCGCCACCACCACTACAACCACCACCAGTACCACTGCCAACCACCCTACCCCGGGGGGGCCTCACCCCGTGTGCACGAGCAGCACGAGCGCATGAAATGGCAGCACCACCCACCGGGCGCTCCACCCCACTACCCCACCTACAACCAGGGGCCGCCCCCCCCCTACAAAGAACCGTATCTGCTCAGCCACCACGTCCAGGCCAAAGGGGCCTCCCAGGCAAGCCCCAACCGGGGCCAGTCAGTCGACCCGTACCACCAGCTGCCACCGCCGCCGCACCCCTACGCGGCAGATCCACGGAGTGTGGGGGACCCCCCCAACCCAGTACTATGCGGCACCACCGGAGGCCCCCGAGGCCCCGCCGATGCCTCCAGACTGGCGCGACTCGCCCCGCGACGAGGCCAGGTCCGGCAAACGGCGGCGCTCCCGCACCCCCCCCGCGCCAGGCACCCACCCCAGCTCTCACGCACCCCACAGCGCCACCGCACCTCAATCGCTCATTTGCGCCGCTCCTGCTCTGAGAGGCGCCCCTGGACCCCGCAGGGCTGCGTCCCGGCGGCTCGCGCCCCCCTGGGCGACGCCACGCACGCCACCGCCGTCCCATGTTCGCATCCCCCAACCCCCCGAACAGCACCGCGCTTCCCGTTTTCCGCGCCAACCATACGCATCCTCCACCCCCAGCCCCCTCCAACGCCGCTCCAGATCTCCGGGGAGTCGCCGGGCCCGCCACTCCCGTCCAATGTCCACGTTCCCCCCCCCCCATGAACAGCACCGAGCTTCCCGTCCCCCGCGCCGCCCGTACGCATCCTCCACCCCCAGCCCCCGCCAGTGCCGCTCCAGGACGTCGAGCTCGGAGCCCTCCCCCCCCAAGGTCCCCGCCCACCTCGTGTGGTGGTCTGCCCGCGCCTTGCGGGAGCTCCACCGCTGGGTGGAGTGGGCCGGGGGAGCGGGAAGGCGAGAAGGGGTGCACATGGTGCACACCTTGGTGGCGATCCGCACCCGCACCCCCACCAGCCCCAACGAGGTCGTCCCAGAGGCCGCCATGCCACAGGCGGCACAGGAAGCCCTCCTCCAGGACGCGGTCCAGGGCTTCCGCCCCCCAAACAGCCCCGAAACCCTCCGCCGGTTGCTCCGGACCACCCACCCCCAGACATGGGCCATCGACCCCCCACAGCCCCCCCCCCCACCACACCACCAGCACACGGGGAAGGGAAATGGCATGGGCAAGGGAAGGGCAAGGGAAGGGAAAGTATATGCCAGCAAGGCGGCGAGGAGAGGCCCAAGGTAGCAGGCAGGCGCCCACAGGGACAGGGCACCGGGGGCGACACAAGATGGGTGCAAAAAACCATCAACGGGCCAGGAAGGGGAAGGAGCAGGGGCCGTGACAAAGAGGGAGAGGGCGCAACAACCCGGCACGAGGGCACACACACAGGCAGGGAACGCCACAACAGAGGGACGAGCACCGCCCCATCCCCAGCCGACACCGCGCGACCCCCGGAGGCGCACGCCCGCCAAGACGCGCCCCTGACGCACGGACCTGACGCACAGGCCCCCAAGAAGGGCAACCCCGCAGGCACGCGCCTGACCCACCAACCTCAACGGCACACCTGGACCCGCGCAGCACGGATCCAACGAGCCACACAACACCTAACCGCGCCCCCCAGCCACAAGCCAGCCCCATAATCTGTGCCCACGTCCCGCACCACGAAATGGGCCAGTCTAACCAGCGCCAACCCCAGCCCACCCCGGAACGGCAGTGAAAAAGGCCCACCACACACCACGGCACAGCGATACACGGCATAACACGAGGCAACACCGCACACCCCACCGCAACGCACTGCCGTGCAACGCACCATGACAAGGCACCGGACAACACGACACACCACAACACGACACGGCGCGGCGCGGTACAGCACAAGGCAGCTAGCCAGGCCACGGCACGACACACCACGGCACGAGACAACGCAGCACGGCACGGCAGAGCAGAGAGCACCGCAACACAGCAAAGACCTGCACGGCGCAGCACGGCAAAGCAGGGCACCACACAGCACGGCGCACCAAAGCACACCACAGCACCAGAGCAAGGGACACTAACCATGGGTCTAACCCGAGCAAGCGGCCGCACGCCCCGGAAGGGGAGGAAACACGCCCACAACCGTGGGACAACGCCACACCAACCCGCCGCACATGGGCTAGGGGCCTCTGCACGCCCGGCAACGACGGCAACCGCCCGCCCACACAAGCCGCCACCAGAAAGTTAAAGCCGGCACAACAATTGCGCAGGGACACGGAACACCCTACCCCCCTTAACCCAGGACCTCACGAAACCGCCTGGCGCAACCGCCCAGCCGGCAGAGCCAGAACCTAACCCGACAGGAAAGACCCCCAGGCCAAGCCTGTACATATCCTACCCGACCCATGGGGCCGGGGCGCGGCCCAGCCAAGCGCAAGCATCAACAGCAACCCGGTTAGCCACACCCTATGCCAACCAGTGCGTGTACCAGCGCACAGAAGGCAGAGGGAGGAACAGGCAGACCCCGGCCCGGAAAAAAAAAATGAAAACAAACAAACAGCACAGAGGAGAAAAAAAAGGGGGTGGGGCAAGAGACAGACACACAGCCACGAAGCCGCCCAACTCAACAAGAGGCGGGCAAACCCCCAAGCCAGGCAACACCGAAGGCGACACCAATGGGGCCCCCCGAAAGAACACCGGAGGACCGCCCTGCCAAAAATGGCTGCTTTGGGACTCGACGCGGAGCGTGCGACACCAGAGCACCTCAGAACCCCACTACCAAGAACATGCATGCATGCTTTGGGGACGGGATACGCCAGGAAGTCCGGTGAACCCCTAGGGTTCCGCCCAAAGGAAGGGACGTGCGCAAGCACCGGGGCACACCGTATCGGCGAGACAAGTACGTCACGGCGGCGGCGATCAGCACTCCCGGGGTGTACTGCCTGGATGTTGACTCTGCCAATCAGTACTGGTGCCTCTGGGAGCCTTGTTTCACGATGTGGGGGGGGAGGCTGCGGAGGGCTTTCCAGAGCAGCAGTGCTTGGCTGCCGAGGCTCGTCGCGGTGGCTTTGTGGAGTGGTTGTCCTGCAATGCCGAGGAGTAGGTGTGTGTCGACAGTGGCGTCCGCTACGAACCAGACCCGGACAACGTGCGGGAGGTGGGCGAGTAGATGGGCCGAGATTTTGGCGATGGCGTCAGCCATGGCCCCCAGCTCCCCATGGGAGGAGGCCCGGTAGGTAGTGTGGCCTGCGACCGACACCATGCTAGCCCCAGGGGCCGCCCGACCAGGGGCAGTAGGGGACCCAAGCACGCCCCACAAAGTCCTCCCGCGTGTCCTCCAGCCGGGGGACAACGCCCTGGCCCCTGCCCCCGCCCAAATCACCTCGGGATGGGTCGGTTACCGCCTATGGTGGCCACGCTCTGCCTGACCAAGTGGATGAAGCGCCGCTGGCCGTCCGAAGGGACCGTGCCCTGGATCTGAGCCATCCCTACCGCCCACACACAAGTCGCGGCAGGCCCAGACACACGGACAGACCCCCCCCAAGTCCGCAACTGCCCATCACCTGCTGAGACCACGCCATCCACAGGGTCCTCCGCCGCGTGGACCTTAGCCCAGCACTACAATACCCTCTTCCAACAACTTACTAAGAGGTGCACCAAATACGAACACTCATCTGCGAAATCCTTGCCGCGGCTGGAGAAGACGGCAAGCTTCTCCTCCAGACCAACCGGCCTACAAGTGACCACGCAGGCGCGCCGCTGCAAGCGGACACATACACCAACACAGCGAGCACGACCCCAGGCCCACACCTCTCCACACAACCCCCGCCCCTGCCCCTTCCTCCCCACTCCCGACCCGGTGGCTCACACACGCCAACCATCGCGTGCAGCCCCGGGCCCGGTGACACGGGCTTCCCTCACCCGGCCAAACAACCACACACGCCCGCCACAGACCCTCCCACCGAACACCCCTCACCGCCCCCCAAATCCAGGAATCCACACACACCCGCTGCGGGGAGCCCGACGCCTCACGGCGCACCCATCCGGCCCAGTTACCCGCACACACCCCCCGCACACACCCCTGAAACCCCAGGCCCAAACCCCCCGCCCCCCGAATGCAGCCCACGCGAACTGTTCCCCCCCCCCCGGACACCAACCCACACGCCCTCACGCATTGCATGAGCCCAGCGCAGCCGATCCCAGAATGCGAAGACCGCAACCCCGCGCCTCCCTTGCCCACCGCTGCCGACCAGGTCACGGCCGGGACCCCCCAGCCACCCGCCCCCAACCCGCATCCCGAGGACATGCCCTCCATCCTCCCCGCTGTGGCCGCGGCGGAGGCCGCCGAGGCCCGCAAGGCCGCACCCGTCCGCATGGCAGCGCAGCCCACATCCCCCAAAACCACCACTTTCTCCTCGTCCTCATCCTCATCGATGTTCTCCACCTCCTCCTCAGACCCCCTCCTCGCCGGCGTCCTCATCCACAAAGCCATGGCGAAAGCCAAAGCTGCAGCCGCACGTCAAGCTGCTCCAAACAGGCAACCCAGGCACCTCTGCAGCACGCCGCGAACCCCCCCGACCCTGCACCGATGTCGTCGCAACTCCGTGATGAGGTCCTCCTCAACCTCAAACCGGTCCCCAATCCAGAACCCGAAGACAAACAAAAACCGGAACCCAAACAACAACACGGCCCGCAGCAGCAGCAGCACCACCATCACCACCAACAACATCACCAACACCACCCCACACAGCTCAAAAAACCACATAAAGTACGACGGCAGCAGAAGCAACCCCGCCCTGACCCAAACCCTAACCCAAAGCTGAGCCAGGAGCCCCCACCCACCACATCCTGAGCTCCCCTCCGCCCAGTGAGAGCCGCCACCACACAGGCGGCCACCAAACAAGACCCCGTCCAAACCCTCGTCAACGTCCCCAGCTCCAAGCGCCCCGTCATCCACCCACCACAATCCACCACCGCCACCAGTCAGACCGACCCGGTACATGGGACCCAACGACCGCAGTCGCCGTTAAGCCCGGCCCCCAACCCGCCCCCACTACCCACCAAGCCGTACGGCCCCAGGGGCTGCAAACGATGCCCGACCCCCAAGCTCCACCGGAACGCCAAGGGATCCTCGAGGCATACCCGCAGCACTATCAAAACCACTACCAGCGCCACCGCCACCAACGCCCACACCACCGCCATCACCACTACAACCACCACCAGTACCACTGCCAACCACCCTACCCCAGGGGGGTGTAACCCCGTGTACACGAGCAGCACGAGCGCATGAAATGGCAGCACCACCCACCGGGCGCTCCACCCCACTACCCCACCTACCACCAGGGGCCGCCCCCCCCATACCAAGAACCGTATCCGCTCAGCCACCACGTCCACGCCGAAGGGGCCTCCCAGGCCAGCCCGAACCCGGGCCAGTCAGTCGACCCATACCTCCAGCTGCCACCGCCGCCGCACCCCTACGCGGCAGATCCACGGAGTGTGGGGGACGCCCCCCAACCAGTACTAGGCGGCACCACCTGAGGCCCCCCAGGCCCCGCCGATGCCTCCAGACTGGCGCGACTCGCCCCGCGACAAGGCCCGGTCCGGCAAACTGCGGCGCTCCCGCACCCCACCCGCGCCAGGCACCCACCCCAGCTCTCACGCACCCCACAGCGCCACCGCGCCTCAACCGCTCATTTGCGCCGCTCTTGCTCCGAGAGGCGCCCCTGGACCCCCCAGGGCTGCGTTGCTGCCGCTCCCGCCCCCCTGGGCGCCGCCACGCACGCCACCGCTGTCCCATGTTCGCATCCCCGACCCCCCCTGAACAGCACCGCGCTTCCCGTTTTCCGCGCTGCCCACACGCATCCTCCACCCCCAGCCCCCTCCAACGCCGCCCCCGCTCTCCCGGGCGCCGAAACGCCTGCCACTGCCGTCCCATGTCCATGTTCCCCTCCCCCCATGAACAGCATCGAGCTTCCCGTTCTCCGCGCCGCCCGTACGCATCCTTCGGCCCGGGCCCCCGCCACCGCCGCTCCAGGACCTCGAGGTAGGTAGGTAGGTATCTCCAGGAGCTCGGGATCCCTCTTTTGACAATGCAGGAAGAAGGTCTTACCAAGGGGACACCCTGTCCCTCCCACTGCCCTTTGTTAGGTGCCTCTTGAGCCGCTCCCGCATGTGCTTGGGAAGGCATTGTCGCGGCCACCCGGTCCATGTGTCCAAGGTGGGAGGGTGTCCCCACATGTGTCCATGAGTAGGGCGACATGCCCCCTCCTTTGGGCGGCAGCTCTGGGGGCTGCCCAGCCGTGTGGAGTATCTCTCACCACAAGGCGTATTCCTGCCGCTTGTCTACGGTACGACGGCCTCACCCTTGTGGCTTGAGTTGCGGGCCCGCTCCGCTCCGCAAGCGACCCCCCCCCTGGACTGTGTACCGGCTCGCCTGTCACCGGTTGCTTCCATGGCTCCGGGTGACGTTTGCCCTGGTCCCCGATGCAGCCTGGCTGGGCTCGGACCAGTGGCCGTGGAGTACCGCTCCTGCCACTGGCCCGGTGGGTCGGCTGGGTCGCCCCAGTGTGTCGGACCCATGGGGTGTTGGTTCTTTCCTGTCCCTCGGCCGCCCTACGTGTGTGCAGTGTCCTGGGCCACTTGGCTCCTGTTCACCGGTGTGTCCGCTCGGTGTGTTGTTTTGCGTGTGCGGTGTCCTGGGCCCCCGCCACCGCCGCTCCAGGACCTCGAGCTCGGAGCCCTCCCCTCCCCAGGCCCCCGCCCACCTCGTGTGGTTGTCTGCCCCCGCCTTGCGGGAGCTCCACCGCTGGGTGGAGTGGGCCGGGGGAGCGGGGAGGCGAGAAGGGGTGCATATGGTGCACACCTTGGAGCAGATCCGCACCCGCACTCCCACCAGCCCCAACGACGTCGTCCCGGAGGCCGCCATGCCGCAGGCGGCACAGGAAGCCCTCCTCTGGGACGCGGTCCAGGGCTTCCGCCCCCCAAAACAGCCCCGAAACCCTCCGCCGGTTGCTCCAGACCACCCGGCCCCAGACATGGGCGATCGACGCCCCACAGCCCCCCCCCCCACCCCACCACCATCACACGGGGAACAGAAATGGCAAGGGCAAGGGAAGGGCAAGAGAAGGGAAAGTATACGCCAGCAAGGCGGCGAGGAGAGGCCCAAGGTAGCAGGCAGGCGCCCACAGGGACAGGGCACCGGGGGCGACACAAGATGGGTGCAAAAAACCATCAACGAGCCAGGAAGGGGAAGGAGCAGGGGCCGTGGCAAACAGGGATAGGGCGCAACAACGGGCACCAGGGAGCACACACAGGCAGGGAACGCCACAACAGAGGGACGAGCACCGTGCCATCCCCAGCCGACACCGCGCGACCCCCAGAGGCGCACGCCCGCCAAGAAGCGCCCCCGACGCACACACCTGACGCACAGGCCCCCAAGAAGGGCAACCCTGCAGGCACCCGCCTGACCCACCAACCTCAACGGCACACCTGGACCCCCGCAGCATGGATCCAACGAGCCACACAACACCTAACCGCGCCCCCCAGCCACAAGCCAGCCTCATAATCTCAGCTCACGTCCCGCACCACGAAATGGGCCAGTCTAACCAGCGCCAACCCCAGCCCACCCCGGAACGGCAGTGAAAAAGGCCCACCACACACCATGGCACAGCGATACACGGCATAACACGAGGCAACACCACACACCGCATCGCAACGCACTGCCGTTCAAGGCACCATGATAAGGCACCCCACGACACGACACACCACAACACGACACGGCGCGGCGTTCTCCCCAGCTGTACTCACGGGCTGGGTGCCGGGTGCGAAGCCCCCGACGACAGGGCCCGGGCACTGCCAATAGGCGGTGTACTAACAGTGTCCGGTGCGCGCACATCCCAGTGCCAAGCACCATCCCCAGGGACCCCGCGGCCCCTAGTACCGGCCGCCATGGCCCTGGGAACGGTCAGCGACCCTCCGTAGAGGACGGCTGACCAAGCCTCCCCCTCCTCTCTTCCCCTACGCGCCCGCCCACGCACCAGCCCACGCAGGAGCCCGGACATGCGCCCCCCCCCCGCCTTTGCCCCACCCACAGGGCCCTCTGCCCCAGCTCCATCCCACACACCCCCATGCAGCTCTCGGTGCCCCCCATGCACTACCTCCCGCAGCCACTCCGTGCCGCCTCCCCTGCCCGCTGCCCCCCCCCCCACCCCCTTCTCCTGCCCTTGCCCCTCTCACAGGCTGGCAGCGCCCGTGCGGCGCGCCTCCAGGGCCCCGCATCGGCGGCCCGCCGCGTGAACAACTGGGCCCAGGCTCGCCGACGAGGAGGCTCCAATGCGGGGTCTTCATGGCAAGCGTCCAGGTGTGCAGGTGGAAAGGGCCCTGGAGGATGCATGTGAGGGGCCCCCGCCCTAGCAGAGGCGCGGTGCCTGGGAGGAGAGGATGGCCAGTGGCGCGGACATGCGCGGGGGGCCCCAACAACGACCCCCCGCCCTGCAACATGTGCGGGAGTGTGTGGAGGAATATAAAGCTGGCCTGAGTGGTTGAGGACTGGAGTGGAGCAGGCTTCCATGCCAACAGCCGTTGAATATGGGTCCGTCGATTGTAAGCCAGATGGCAACGCCCGGAGAAACGGTCCCTGTCCCCGTCCGGTTGGACGCCCCGGTATCGGTATCCACCATCTTTTAGGTACGGTATAAGGCCCCCCGTCCACCACCCCGGCGCCAACACCAGGGAGGGCGTCCGGGAGGGGTAACAGCCCCCGATCCCCCAAAGGCAGCCCCAAAGGTGAGCGCACCACTGGAAGGGGCATGTCTGCGGGGTAAACAAATGCGCTGAGTAAATCCTTAACGTAATGAATAGTGCCTACTGCCGTACCTAATGCTTAACAGGGTAAATGCCCCCCCCACGGGGCCAGTTTAGTGCGCAACCCCCAGAGCCGGACTCGACCGGCCGTACTGAGGCGAGCCCAGAAATGGGTATGGCAGGCCACAGTCCAGCTGGTAGCCACGCCTCAGTACACTCCGTGGGCTCATAAGGCCCGGGGGGGCCCCAAACACCGTTACTTTCCGGAGTTAAGCCCCGGCGGTGTTTGGGGTTGTTCCTGGTTAAGAGGACTCACGTTGAGTCCCAGATACTGTTACCCCGGGGTTATGACCCCCGGTACTGCCTGCTTACTTGCCTGCTGCTGCTACGAGGTAGGAGGGAGTACCCACAGGCCTGGCAGGAGACTCAGAACACCCCCTGGGCTTGGCTCCCCGTCCCCCCCAGGCCGGTGCGCCCAGTTCTCTGAAGAAGATGGCCCCCCCTTGGCCTGGCAGGAGACTCCGAACACCCCCTGGGCAGGACTCCCCGTCCCCCCCGGGCCGGTGCGCCCGGTTCTCTAAAGAAGATTGCCCCCCGTTGGCCTGGCAGGAGACTCCGAACACCCCCTGGGCAGGACTCCCCGTCCCCCCCGGGCCGGTGCGCCCGGTTCTCTGAAGAACATGGCCCCCCATTGGCCCGGCGGGAGACTCCGAACACCTTCTGGGCAGGACTCCCCGTCCCCCCCGGGCCAGTGCGCCCGGTTCTCTGAAGAAGATGGTTCCTCATTGGCCTGGCAGGAGACTCCGAACACCCCCTGGGCAGGACTCCCCGTCCCCCCCGGGCCGATGCGCCCGGTTCTCTGACGAAGATGGCCCCCCCTTGGCCTCGCAGGAGACTCCGAACACCCCCTGGGCAGGACCTCCCGTCCCCCCCGTGCCGGTGCGCCCGGTTCTCTGAAGAAGATGGCCCCCCATTGGCCTTGCAGGAGACTCTGAACACCCCCTGGGCAGGACTCCCCGTCCCCCCCGGGCCGGTGCGCCCGGTTCTCTGAAGAAGATGGCCCCCCATTGGCCTGGCAGGAGACTCCGAACACCCCCTGGGCAGGACTCCCCGTCCCCCCCGGGCCGGTGCGCCCGGTTCTCTGAAGAAGATGGCCCCCGCTTGGCCTGGCAGGAGACTCCGAACACCGCCTGGGCAGGACTCCCCGTCCCCCCCGGGCCGGTGCGCCCGGTTCTCTGAAGAAGATGGCCCCCCCTTTGGCCTGGCAGGAGACTCCGAACGCCCCCTGGGCAGGACCCCCCGTCCCCCCCGGGCCGGTGCGCCCGGTCCTCTGAGGAAGATGGCCCCCCATTGGCCTGGCAGGAGACTCCGAACACCCCCTGGGCAGGACTCCCCGTCCCCCCCGGGCCGGTGCGCCCGTTTCTCTGAAGGAGATGGCCCCCCCTTGGCCTGGCAGGAGACTCCCAACACCCCCTGGGCAGGACTCCCCGTCCCTCCCGGGCCGGTGCGCCCGGTTCTCTGAGAAAGATGGCCCCCCCTTGGCCTGACAGGAGACTTCGAACACCCCCTGGGCAGGACTCCCCGTCCCCCCCGGGCCGGTGCGCCCGGTTCTCTGAAGAAGATGGCCCCCCCTTGGCCTGCCAGGAGACTCCGAACACCCCCTGGGCAGGACTCCCCGTCCCCCCCGGGCCGGTGCGCCCGGTCCTCTGAGGAAGATGGCCCCCCATTGGCCTGGCAGGAGACTCCGAACACCCCCTGGGCAGGACTCCCCGTCCCCCCCGGGCCGGTGCGCCCGGTTCTCTGAAGGAGATGGCCCCCCCTTGGCCTGGCAGGAGACTCCGAACACCCCCTGGGCAGGACTCCCCGTCCCCCCCGGGCCGGTGCGCCCGGTTCTCTGAGGAGGATGGCCCCCCCTTGGCCTGACAGGAGACTCCGAGCACCCCCTGGGCAGAACTCCCCGTCCCCCCCGGGCCCGTGCGCCCGGTTCTCTGTAGAAGATGGCCCCCCCTTGGCCTGGCAGGAGACTCCGAACACCCCCTGGGCAGGACTCCCCGTCCCCCCCGGGCCGGTGCGCCCGGTTCTCTGCAGAAGATGGCCCCCCATTGACCTGGCAGGAGACTCCGAACACCCCTTGGGCGGGACTCCCCGTCCCCCCCGGGCCGGTGCGCCGGGTTCTCTGAGGAAGGAGGCCCCCCCTTGGCCTGGCAGGAGACTCAGAACACCCCCTGGGCAGGACTCCCCGTCCCCCCCGGGCCGGTGCGCCCGGTTCTCAGAAGAAGATGGCCCCCCCTTGGCCTGGAAGAATGCCCCGACCACCCCACTGGGCTGAGCACTCCTCTGCTCCCCCCGGCCTGGAGTGCCCGGTGGAGGTGGAGGCGCAACCCCCGGCAACAGATCCCCCCCCCCCCCAGACCCAGGTGCCCCAGTGTGCGAGGCAACAGCCAACGGGTAGCGCGCAGGGCCGCGTTTCCGGATGGATTCTAATGTACGGGCCCGTAAGGCCGGCCGCCGTAGGCCACCAACGCGCGAGCAAGAGCAGGTTCCGGCGCCTGAGCACTGGGCGGCCCGGAGGAAGGGTTTCGCAGTGCCCATGCATGGGCCTCCGGCCTGCGACTCCCTGCTCTTGCTCTGCAGCCCAGTGACACAGCATGTTCCCATTGACGCCCGCAACTCCTTACATGCAGCGCCCTCCTATCCCCGGAGGCCCGCCTGCAACACACCCCGCGGGGTCCCCGGCTTTTGCCGCCCCCCCCCTCCCCCGCTATACCCACACCCCATACGCGCCCCACCAACCGCTCGTGGAGGTTCACTCCCAGCCAGCGTACCCCGCCTATTACCTGTGGGAGCCGCGGTATGGGCTTCCCCCGCCGCCCTCACCGCTCCCGACAGTACCGTTCCCGGACCACCGTGACCTGGAGTTGGCCTACCTACGGGGCCACGTGGCAGGCCTGGACCGCCGCACCGAGGGGCCTCCGCCCCCTAAGGAGGCGGCGCAGAGGGCGCCCCCGGCGCCGCAGGGCCCTGCCCCCGACGCGGTCGGCGAGGCGACGCCGGCACTGCTGCTGGAACCGGCGAGGGAGACGGAGCCAAGGCAGGACCGCCGGCCCCCGGCACCTACGGAGCCAAGGCAGGACCGCCGGCCCCCGGCACCTACGGAGCCGCCACGCCGGCCCCAGGGCGCAACCTACCGGAGGTCCCGCTCCCCCAGACGGGACCTACGCGACGATCGCCGAGACCACGGCCGTACAAGCCCCGGTAGAGGAGGCCGCACGGCCTACCGCCGGCCCTACCGCTCCCCAGAGCGGTACTACCAGCGCCGGTCCGAGGAGCGCCCCTCCGAGCGCCGAGCCCCCGCCGCTACAAGTGGAGACCGTACGCCCGACCGCCGGGATTACCGCTCCCGTCGTAGTGAAGCGGTACCCAGAACCTATGGCCCATGGCCCGGAGGCCTGTGAGCTGTCACACCCGTTATGGCCCATGGCCCGGAGGCCTGCGAGCCGTCACACCCGTGCGGAAGCCGTTGACACCGGCTATCCCTGTTCTCTAACCCGCGAAATTTGGAATCCGATTTCTAACCAATAAATCGATGTAGAATTACCGTAATTTTATTGTCTTAGGCGATTTTCGGTCGGAAATCGGTGAAATACCCGATTTCTACCGCGATTTCTAATTGTCCTGAAATCGCCGCCTGATGTCGCCTGTTCGCGCGCCTTCGTCGCTTCTCCGTGGCGAATTTTGTAATTGACTTTTTTCAAGTACCTGTGAGGTTCTAAGAGAACTTAAGGGCTGAATCTAGGAGGCATTTAATGTACTTTCATCTGGTGTGTTCACCAGAATTTTTCGCCGTTTCGTTTTCGAGAAACTCAGCGCGCAAGGCTTTCCGTCCATTGTGCGAACTCATCCTTCTCAAGGACCATGAGTTCGGACGGAACCCTACATCCCCCCCCTATGTCTTTCATCCACGCCCCTTTCACGTGGGCATATCACTTTGTATAGGGAAGCGGGCAATGGCGGTGTTTTAGGCAGCCTATGGGTCTCGCAAACCCAAGTCGTTTGCGTGCGCAAACGCTAACTTTGTGGCCTTGTGAGCGTGAACGTTAATGACCGAACACAATGCTCACAAGACCAAAAGCCCGCGGCCATTTTCTTTTTTCGAGCCAACTCAATGATGGCTCCACGCAATTCAATGCGTACCAAAACTCTATTTTCAAAAGAGGGCAAGTTTTGGTCGAAAATTAGGCCAAAATGGCCAAACCCCCGAGGCTCGTACTCGAAGCCTATGGGGAGTTGAGCCTCGAACTAAGGCAATATGTAAAGTAGAGACCACGAAGGACATCGTGGATGGCTTGGTTGATTTTTACAACCTTGCCTTCTATTTTAAAAATTTTCGCCTTGTGAGCACGCGTGCCACATTGCCTCTTTGCACACGCGCTCATATGCAAGCACTAATGACACGAGTGGGCGGAGACAATCTAACCATAGTGTGCATATTTGAAAGCACCCACTATGGGCCTACTCCAAAAGTGTTTACTCATATTTTTGCTCCTCAAGGTCCCAAAGATATGTGCATGCCAATATCGCCGATATATGCACTTTTTCCCATAAATAGTGTGCTTCAAGGATTGAGGTGTGAAAAATGCTTTCATTATGCTTTGAACCTCAACCCTTGTTGCAAAAGGGAAGCAAAGCTTCGGTTTGCATCCATGCAAAAGCCCGAGGCTCCTTTCTCTTGCGATACGGAGATACGATATTTGGAGGGACCACTTTTGGGTGAATTTTGGCCGTTTTGCCCAAAATGGCCACAAACCCCATCTCCCCCTGATTTTGCCCCCGAGGTTGCGTGCGCCACTTGACCAAGGGTAAGGGCAATTCGGAGAGGGCACATAAACCCGCATCGAATGGCATGTTTCCCCATGTGGCCTCTCCTCTCAATGGGAGAGTTGTGAGTCACCCAATTCGGGGTATGTTGCCATTCTGCCCCATTTGTGTGTCACTTTCCCTCCAATGGGAAAAATAGCTAGAGGCGATCATGAGAGTTGGCAAGTGGCATATATTGGGACCTAAGTCCCATGTGTTTATAGCATTTTTGGTTGGAACAATCCTCGCCGTGGCCATGGAGATATGGAATCATGAGTGCGGGCCATTTTGGCCAAATTTCGCTGTTTTTGCCATTGTATGCCATATTGGAATTACCATATCTCCATGGGGCACGGAATCTAGCCAGGAGGGTAGGGCGAATATTGTAGCATATGACCAAGGGTTGAATGCCATTGAGTTTCGTATTTGCTCCTCCGGCTCATCCGGAGTTATTCAACTTTTGGTGCGACCCACGATCCCCCCCTTTGCACCGCATGTTGCTTTCTGCCCCGTCCGTGTGGTCATCCCCTCGGTGAACAGTAAGCAGCCAGCGTGACAGCAAACGATAACCCAGGGCATGGGACCAAAGGGGATATCAAGGGTTGTGAATCAAGGCTTAGCGCGTCAATATCGCCAAGGTTTCCTACCCTGGACGGTCGCGCGAGACGGCCGATTTTGCCTTTTTCGGCATCCTGACCCCACTTGGCGAACTCGTGGCGCCCTGATGCCGGGACTTCAGAGGGAACCAGGTTGAGTGAGGGCTCCAGGGAGTTCGTACCCGAAGGGCATAGGGTCAGTTGCCTCGTCCCTACCTCTGGCGGGTCCAGAGGAGGGGTCAATTTTGGAGTTTTCGGAGCTAATATCAGTTTCCGCTGAAACAGCCCATTTTCAGCTACCAACTCCTAGGGAATAGTGGCGGGGCCATATCTCTGGCTCAGAGAGGAGTTGAGACCTGCTGTTAAGGGAGCATTGGGAGCCAGTGTCCGTTGGCCCTGAACCGACTTGGTTCCGTGGAACTCGCCTGTGGCTGGGCGTAACACGTCCCCTATTGGCAGGGTTTCAGGGTCCGGACTGAGCAGGGCATGGGTTGTGTTTGAGCCCCCGCCCCCACCAGCCACTGGGAGGGTCGGACCTGGGATTGGGATACGAGTTAGGACTGAGTGTCTAGTGTCCTGTGATGCCCTTACCCCAGTCCAGTCTTAACCCCATGTGTACATAGCCTGATGTGTTGCTGTACATACTTTCGTTCCCTTGTTGCAGAGTGGCAAGGATCCTGAAACGCTTTGTCACATGACACGAGCGTATTGATGCCCTTGTGAGCGTAGTGCTTTGCCTGCCTGCTCACCTGTGCGTGTCACCGCAGCGTTTCGTGGCCGGCCCCCCACGGGAACGCGTCAAAAGCGTTTCACCGCCGCGGGGTTACCCATCCCTCGCGTGCCACTCGGGGCCACCAACCCCGAGCAGCGCGGCGCAGCAGCTCGCAGCTCGCAGCTCGCAGCGCAGCTCGCAGCTCGCAGCGCAGCGCAGCAGCTCGCAGCGCAGCGCAGCGGCTCGCAGCGCCGCCCAGCGACAGCGCCGAGTTCGTCATGGAGCCCGCAGCGCCGTCCAGAGCATCGCCCTGACCGCGCCGCAACCGTGAAGGAGGTGCACAGAATAGGACTCCTGCATCAGCAAGTCCCATCGGCCGACCAGCAAGGCCGCGTCAACCACCTCCACAACCACCAGCTGACCAGCACCAGCCGCACACCCAGTCCAGTGCTGCATCACCCGCCTCAACAAACACCACCAGGACCAGTTCGTTGAGCGGAACGAGTGACCACCAAGGACCTCGAGACCAACTACGCCCCCCGCTGCCATGGTAAACTGGCAAGAAGGGGGCAGGACGTGGCCGCGGCCCCACCCCCCTGCGGCACACCTGCTGCGTGGGTTGGTTTGCGACCAGCACTACCGCCACAGCCACCCCCAGTGCGAAGGCGGCATGCCCGGGAGCTTTGAGCTCCGCACGGACATGGCCCCCGACCGCCTGCAGGCCGTGGAGGACTGGCTGCGGGCGGAAGGGTTTGCCTTCCGCTTCCAGCAGAGGCGCTGGAGGACCTGGACCCGGCCGGACAGGCCCGGCAAAGGGCTGCGCCCCGACGGGATTGTGGAGGACGAGAACTCCAACGAGTACCCGTCGGGCGCCTCGATCAATGTCTCCATGTGGGACATGATCGAAAAGAACTTCCCGGAACCGGGGAGCGAGCGCAGGCTGCAGGGCAGCAGCAGCGCGTCTCCGGGGAAGGAGAAGCGGTCCGCCGGGGACAGGAAGCGGGACCGGAAGTGGCAGGAGTACCAGGAGTCCCTGGCCGCCGAAGCCGCCCAAGGCGCCAAGGGCGGAACCCCAGCCCCCAGTCCCCAACGGGCCAATGGCGGTCACCACCCCGGCCACGCCACCCTTGGCGACTTCATCCAAGTCGCCAAGCAGACCCAGGCCAAGCCCCGTCCGCTGCTCCTGAGGAAGTCAGGCCCCAGCAGCGACGTGGAGTCGGCCCATCGCGGGAGGATGCCGGCCGACCAGGCCAGCTCCAGCAGCAGCGTCGCTCCCGACCACAGGGACGTGGCGCGTGCCTGTGAGCGCGCCTGTGGGGTGCCCTGCAACCTTCGGGTTGCCCGGCAACGGGCCAAGCAGCACAGCGCTGCCGTGGAGGACGCCGTCGGCATCGCCCAAGAGGAGGCTGCGGAGTGGGCGCATGGCATGGCCATCCACACCAAGACCGTGGCGGCCATTGCGGCCGGACTCACGGCCGTAGCCGCCCATGGGGCAGCGACTGCCCAGGTCAACGGTGAGTTGGCGGCAGCAGATGAGGAAGCCCGCCTGACGCAGGAGGCCATTGCCTGCAAGGAGGCCGAGGTGAGGGCGCTGGAAGAGGCGCTTGCCCAAGAGAGGGCAAAGAAGGAGGCGGAGGAAAGGGCCCACGCCGAAGCGACGGCTAAGGCCCAGGCGGACGCCGCCAAGAGGGACGCCATCGAGGCCGCGCGACGGAAGGTCGCTGAGGAGAGGGCCAAGACAGAGGCGGAGCTGGCGGCGTTGGAAGCGGACAAGGCTCGGCTGCAGCGGGCTCGGGAAGCCGAGGCGGCTCGTGCCCGGGAGGAAGCCGAAGCGCGAGCTGCCGCACCCACAGCGGCCGCAATGGAGGAGGCAGAGGCCAAACTCCGCCGCGAGACTCCCCCGGGAGGATCACGAGTGGAGACCCTTCGAAAGCTTTTCGAAGGGGACGCTTCCTCCAGGATGACGCTGGACGAGGCCGACACGGGCAGCAGTGGGAGCAGTGGCCCCACCGCCCACCGACGGAGGAAGGGTAAGGGGAAGACCCCCGAGAGGCCACGGAGGCCAGCGGGCGGACACCCCCATGACAGTGACCCCTTCTTCACCGCCAGCGACGGGGATGAACGAGGCCGCCGACATCGCCAAGTGGTGGCTTGGACGGGCGGAGGAGGCGGAGACGTCCCCATGGAACCGAAAAGGTGAGGATGAGGATCTCTCTCCTCCCTACCGGAGCTCGGAGTCTTCCGAGACCGAGACGCCCAGGTGGGGCGACATGGACGAGGATGACGACATGGACTTCGGCATCACGAAGAAGCGCCCATCCTCGGACCCACCGAGGCGACCCGGCGGAGACCCACCGGGACCCCCTGGCAGAGGACCATCAGGACCCCCTGGAGGACGCCCACCAAGTGAACCCCCTGGAGGCGGACCACCGGGCGGGGGAGGACCCCCTGGACCGGGCGGACCCGGCAGAGGCCCTCCTGAAGGACCCCCTGGGGACCCCGACGACCCACCAGGGAACGGCGACCCTGATACCACCTGGCGGTGGATTGTCTACCTCCGCAGGAGGGTCCAGTTCCTCGAGCGCGAGGTAGACACGGGCAAGGGCGAGATGACTCGCATCGCCAGGGTCGCCGCGCGCGCGCAGAGAGAGCTGGACATCGCCAGGGGCGAGACCAAGTCGCTGAACAAGGTCATCAGCGGCCTGCAGCAGAGGCTGGACGCGCTGGAAGCCCGTGGGAGCGTCGGCAGCGACCACCCACCCCTGGAGTCTGGCTCGTCGGACGACGGCTGGGGACCCGGACCAGGTCCAGGCAGACCCCACGCCCCCGGCGGAGCCCCCAGGAGTCGCCCCAGCGCCAGTGCCCCCTCTCTGACCGCCCCCTCTCACCACAGCGCGGGCCGCCGCAACGAGCGCGTGCCACCCGGCAGTGGCAGTGAGGATTGGCGTGATGAGTGGCTCAGCGCGGTGTACCGCAACCGCCGTGCTCCAGCGCGGACACCGGTACGCCCCTGACGCCCCGCACCAGCCCCGGAGCCAATCCCCATGGCTGGTGGACGTTATGGTGGACTCAGGGACGAGGTCCCCAGAGGAGACGTGGAGTGGGATGTCGGTGAAGGTGAGGACCTGGATCTGGACCTGGAGGAGTTCGACATCAGCCCGCCGCGTGGTGTACGACGGGAGGGCGCTGAACGCAGCCGCCGGCGCCGTGATGAGGAGGCATACATGGAAGGAGTACGGCGTGAACATCTGGGTTCAGCGTACATGGAGGAACCGCGGCTTAGCCACAGGGATTCCATGGAGGAGATGGACGTGGCGGCCGGGGGAGACCGTGGGAGAGGCCGATGGGAACCTCGGTCGACCTCGCGGCCGGTGTTCATGGTCTCTAAGGCCGCGGATGCCGCCGTGTGGGAAGACTTGAAGGACATCAAGCCCCCCATGTACGACGGCAACCCCCTCAATCTCGACCGCTTCTTGGAGAAGCTGGGCGATTGGGGGGTAACCGTTACTAAGGACATGCATCCCGCTGATGCGGAGAAGTATGTCTTCAGACGGTTCAGGTACCGCCTGCCGGAAGTGCTCGGAGAGCTATACTTCGTGGCGACCAAGGAGGGGAAAATCAAGACCCTCAGGGAAGCCGAGAAGTGGCTCCACGAGCAGGAGCGGGTGGACGCTCCGCAGGTGGCTGCCAAGCGGTGGAAGTCCATCAAGCTTCAGCATGATGGACGGGAGATTCGCCTACGGGACTGGCGAGACTTCCGAGGGCAACAGCCCCTATTCCGCCGCAACGTGGAGGATTGGAACGAGGGTGACGAGCAGGCTCGCCTGCTCTCCATGCTGCCGGAAGCATGGATCAAGAGCGTCACCAAGCAGGAAGCCAAGCGGGCCAAGTCCAACCACACGGTCAAGATGATGCTCTCCAAAGAGTATCATACGAACGTGGTGGCTTGGACGAGGAAAAACGTGGCCCGGGATGTCAAACGGCACTCCCTGCGGAACGCTCTCCTCATCACCGTCTCGGGCGATCGTGAGAAGACCGCGATGTGGCGCCTTGACGAGTGTGAGTTGAGCGGCCAGACCATCCGTCTGCAGGCCATCCCGGCGCGGATGAGCTGCGACGAGATCCTGGAGTGGGTTGGAGAGGAGGTGCTCAAGGAGTACCGGAACCTCCACAACACCCGCGGGTTGAGGCCCGGCGACCGCGACGTCAACTACGTTGGCGAGGGACCTGGCGGGGAAGCTGCCATGGACCCAGCGGGAGCCGACGGCGATGAGACTCTCGTCGACGATGACGACGACGATGAGCCCGCCGAGATGGCCGTTTGCGCCTTTGTGGCCAACAATCTGAGCGCGGGGAACAACCGGGGAAGCTGGAAGCCCCTGCAGCCGGGTTGGAAGAAGAAGGAGAAGAGGTACCCTCGCCGCATTGGCGACCCTCCGCTGTCCTTTGGGGAGTTCATACGAGCTCACCCTCAGGGCTGTTTCGTGTGTTATGGGAGGAAGAAAGGGTTCAACCATGACCACAGAACATGCCCCACCCACAAGGCCGACACGGAGGCTTACAAGAAGGCGCACGGGTCGAAGAAGCGTGCGCCCGCGGGTATCCGGGAAGCCAAGGTGGAGGTGGACAGGGACGAGCTCTCCAAGCTGGTGTCGCAGGGGACCGAGTTGGCCAAGGAGATCCAGGAGATCAAGAGGAACTGGGTCCCCAGGTCGGACAACAAGAACAAGGAGAACAACCAGAACGACCAGAACAAGGACAAGGACAAGAAGCCTGCTCGTAAGGGAAGGAAGAAGGGCGTCAAGGAGGTTGATGCGGAGGACAACACCCCTTCTTCCACAACCGACGCCCCCTAGCGGAGCCCCTGCAGCCAAGGGCCCCAGGTAGGGCGGTCGCAGGATGGTGACGTGGGAAGCGCCGAACCATCCCAATCGGGAGTGCATAAGCACAAGGGGACTGCCGCGGGCAGAAGGCCCGGTCCGGCACCCAGTCGCGGAGGCGGGGTGAGGGCAAGTGAAGGCACGAACCCTTGCACCCGTCCGTCCTTCGCGACCAAGAATGCGTTTGATGTACTTCAAGATCTATCCGAGAGTATCGGAGGATCACGCGGACTGCAGCTGGATGCTGCAGATGGGCAGCCTGAGCCCATTGTCCACGACCTGCACCAGTAGCTTGTTGAGCTTCTGGAACGGCCGGAGATCCTGAGCTTGCACGCCGTGCGCCGATTTGGGCGTGAGCGGCAGTTGCATCTTAAGGTCCGTGCCTTATGCGGGGAAGTGGAAAAGGTTTTCGACGTGTTGGTCGACACGGGCGCTCAGTTCAGCTTGGTCAAGGCTGGCCTACTTCCGCCAGAGTGTTTGACCGACAGTCGGAAACCTGTCAGGCTGAAGGTGGCGAACGGCCAGCACATGGTAGGAGGCACGAAGGAAACGGCCATCGGGCTGCAATTCGTGAACCATCGTGAGCTGAGTCGCCCGGACCTCGGCAAGGAAATCCTCCTGCAAGGTCGCTTCTACGAGGCCGAGATGGACTGGGACATGATCGTTGGGTACGACTTCATGATGGAGACGGACTCCGGTGTCCTCCCGGCCCAGGCCTCCATGACCCTGTACCAGGACGACCAGCTCTCGTGGCTTTCGTCACCTGAGCACCATGTGGAATGCCAATGGATCCACCCCGAACGGGATCAGCTCGAAGTAGCCGCACTGGGCACTGAGCCGACTGGGCCAGCAAACCAGGAGTACGGCGTAATGCCGGATTTGGCGAGCCGAGTTGTCGCGGACCTGGGAGCTTCGGACCTGGCCCTGGATGCGTTCTCTTCAGGAACCTCCGCCCATCTTTGGGTGTGTGAGAAGTACTGGAGCGCCCGGGACTCCGCGTGGAAGAAGCACTGGGGTCCGTATCAGGGCTTGATGTGGATCCATTGCCCCCGTTGGGACATTCCAAGAGCGATAGCGAAGATTCGCAAGCACCGCTCCAAGGCAGTGCTGGTTGTTCCTATGGCATGCACCGAGGAGGAAAGTACCCGACATTGAGTAGCCTCATTGACCAACATGACCTTAAACAAGGTCGTCCTACCGGCTGGAGAGAGTGTCTATCAGGACGCTAAGGGCCAGCCCATGCCACCCAAGAGATGGCCAACAGAGTTCCACTATGTGGATGGGGGCCTTGATCAGGCCGACGCCATGGACTTCGTGTGTGTCAACCGCATCTCAGCAGAGCCCTGGCGGCAATGCTTTGCGGTTCCCCCTGTTGACATCGGAGAATCGGAGGACCCCCTCACTGAAGAGGAGCTGGATCTGGTTCAGGGTTATATGGATCAGCCCTTTCACGACTGGGGAAACCAGCGTGAGGGAAAAGGCCAGGACAAAGCCTGGTGGGAAGTGGACTCAATCGTCTCTGGTTCCTATGATGGAAATACCTTCGTACAGAGGGTGCTGGATCACATGTCCAGCCAGGACGAGCCGCCTGGCGGAAACCCACCCACCTACGGCGATCTATTCCGAGGCAAGACCAGAGATGGCCCTTTGGGCCACCTGGGAAGACCGCCTGAGCCGAAGACGAGCGGGGTCGCTACCCCTCAAGTAAGCTCCGTGGTCCAGGTGCCCGGTAAAGCCAAGGCAGAGTCCGATGATTGCCCGAAGAGCCAGGCATTGAGGGCCAGGCTGAAGCAGAAGTATGGTGACACCTTCTTCAGCGGAAAGCCTGTGTTTCCCCCACCAGTGCGTGGGCCGTATGGCGAGGCCAAGATACGACTGAAGCAGGACCCCCGTGTGTATCGTCACCAGGAGTTTGCCCTGAGGGGCGAGAGGAAAGAGGCCATGGAGAAGATCCTCCGTGACTTCATCCAGAGAGGCTGGCTTGAGCCGTGCCACTCCGAGAGGGCCTCTCCGTGCTTCGTCGTCCCCAAGAAGGTGGCCGGTGAGTGGCGGCTCGTGGTCGACTACCGCGGCCTAAACGCCCAAACGCAGCACGACAGCTATACGCTGCCCCTCATTGAGGGTATGCTGCAAAAACAACACCGGCGGAGGATCTTCACGGTGATTGACCTGAAACATGGTTATCATCAGATGCCTCTCGCCGAGGAGTCCCGTGCCTGCACAGCCGTGAGCACCCCACTTGGACCTCTCCAGTGGAAGGTGATGCCTAAGGGTGTTCCCACCGGCAATGCGGCTTTTCAGCGGATGCTGGAGAACCTGCTTGAGCCGGTGCGTGACTGTGCGGACCCCTTCGTGGACGACGTGATTATCGCGTCCGGGGACCCCAGTATGAGCTACCAGGAGCACCTGGAGGCACAGAAGAGGGACGTCACCCGAGTGCTGGACCTTCTGGTTCGGCACAAACTCACGGGCAGCAGTGACAAGGCCACCATTGCGGTAAGCGAGGTGGTCTTCGCTGGCCACGTAGTCGGGAACGGGCAGCGAAAGCCCATACCTGGCAAGGTGGCTGCGATTGAGCACTGGGAAAAGCCCAAGACGGTCTCTGAGCTACGGGCGTATCTGGGGTTCTGCAACTACTACTCGGGGTATATCAAAATGTATGCCGAGTATGCAGCCCCCATGACGACCATGCTCAAGGGCAACCGAGAGGAGACCAACAAGGGGTCCAAGAAGGCTCTGGTCTGGGATGCTGATTGGGACGAGCCTTTGAGCCGAGCGCTGCTGAATCCAGAGGAGGATGGCCTCTCTCTTCTTCTTTTCGTCACTCCCCCCCCTGCTGAATCCTTGGGAAACCAGGTAGGGCGACTGACCTTCATATTTCTGAGCTCTTGGAGCCTTGAAGCCCATACGACGTTGCGCAACGGATGCCGCTGTCATCGGCATTGCGATTTTTTGGTGTGTGGTCTGGTTCCATGGCACTTGCGGAATCCAGACCAGTCGACATGTGTCAGCTGACTATATATGGCCTGAACTCAGGCGTTTTCCTGTCCACCCTTCTGCATATGCCTTATCCTAACCGGGGTGTGGTTTGGCGCTCTGTCCAGAGTGTGTTTACACGCCTCTTTACCCCGCTTGTTTTGCTTTTCCGCCCCTCCAGGATATGTGCATCTGTATGTCAGCCCATCACTGAAGTGTGGACTGTTTTTCCCCCCGATGGGATGCGAATCGACTACGAAGGCGCCCTGAGTCGCCGTTTACATGTTCTTACATAGGGTCCAGCTTGGACCAGTATCTAATTACAGATTCTTCTGTTTGAGTGCCCGTATTACTGTGTGCCCTATTCGCTGTGATGTGTGGAGATCCTGATGGCGCCAGGCGGGAAGCCCAGTTGCCTGACTACACTCCTAGCCGTCCGCCACTGTCAGTCCCAGTGTGAGCCTACCGACTCGCAGACGCACTTGCAGTCGGATGGCAGCCTCCGGTGCTCCTGACCTTGGTCAGTCTGCCTGGGAAACTGGTGGTTTGAGGAGTCGACGCCTCCGCCCACACTGCATGAGGACTCCCTCATGTATGGCTTTCGTGGTAATAGGGCGAGGGAAAAGACGGCCTTGATGCCCGATCCCTTAAGGAGGAGCTCGTTCGGCTGTACCACTCTGGACTCGCGTCGTATGGATATGGACATGGTGTGCCCGAGGAAGGACCCGTGGGGACTCTCCCCCAGCCGGCGGGCCTTGGGAAGCTTGGGGTAGCCTGATGGATCTTTGTGGTCGCTCTCCACCTTAGGGACCACCTCGGTCGTCGTGTGACGCCTATGTTGGCCGTGTATGCCACTGCCACTGTGGTGGTGACCGTCACAGCCGGCACCCGGTGCGCCTGGTATGGGTTAACAGGTCCTTTGGATGCCGAACAATCGCCGCCAGGACCCGGGACTTGATACTTGATACTATACTTCCAGTTACTAACAGCTACAGCACCGTACCTGTCATACTGTGGGATTTCAGCCTAACCTGCGAATCAGCCTGAAGTGAGGATGTGACGCCCCCCCCCCCCCCTTCAGGGGATGGTCCTGGGTACCCGCTGCCATGCTTGGGTGTTATCGAGCCCCCCCCAGGGTTTGCTCTAAGGAGGGGGGTGAAGCGGTACCCAGAACCTATGGCCCATGGCCCGGAGGCCTGTGAGCCGTCACACCCGTTATGGCCCATGGCCCGGAGGCCTGCGAGCCGTCACACCCGTGCGGAAGCCGTTGACACCGGCTATCCCTGTTCTCTAACCCGCGAAATCTGGAATCCGATTTCTAACCAATAAATCGATGTAGAATTACCGTAATTTTATTGTCTTAGGCGATTTTTGGTCGGAAATCGGTGGAATACCCGATTTCTACCGCGATTTCTAATTGTCGTGAAATCGCCGCCTGATGTCGCCTGTTCGCGCGCCTTTGTCGCTTCTCCGTGGCGAGTTTTGTAATTGACTTTTCTCGAGTACCTGTGAGGTTCTAAGAGAACTTAAGGGCTGAATCTAGAGGGCATTTAATGTACTTTCATCTGGTGTGTTCACCAGAATTTTTCGCCGTTGCGTTTTCCAGAAAATCAGCGCGCAAGGCTTTCCGTCGATCGTGCGAACTCATGCTTCTCAAGGACCATGAGTTCGGACAGAACCCTACATCCCCCCCCCTATGTGTTTCATCCACGCCCCTTTCACGTGGGCATATCACTTTGTATAGGGAAGCGGGCAATGGCGGTGTTTTAGGCAGCCTATGGGTCTCGCAAACCCAATTCGTTTGCGTGCGCAAACGCTAACTTTGTGGCCTTGTGAGCGTGAACGTTAATGACCGAACACAATGCTCACAAGACCAAGAGCCCGAGGCCATTTTCGTTTTTCGAGCCAACTCAACGATGGCTCCACGCAATTCAATGCGTACCAAAACTCTATTTTCAAAAGAGGGCAAGTTTTGGTCGAAAATTAGGCCAAAATGGCCAAACCCCCGAGGCTCGTACTCGAAGCCTATGGGGAGTTGAGCCTCGAACCAAGGCAATATGTAAAGTTGAGACCACGAAGGACATCGTGGATGGCTTGGTTGATTTTTACAACCTTGCCTTCTATTTTAAAAAATTTCGCCTTGTGAGCACGCGTGCCACATTGCCTCTTTGCACACGCGCTCATATGCAAGCACTAATGACACGAGTGGGCGGAGACAATCTAACCATAGTGTGCATATTTGAAAGCACCCACTATGGGCCTACTCCAAAAGTGTTTACTCATATTTTTGCTCCTCAAGGTCCCAAAGATATGTGCATGCCAATATCGCCGATATATGCACTTTTTCCCATAAATAGTGTGCTTCAAGGATTGAGGTGTGAAAAATGCTTTCATTATGCTTTGAACCTCAACCCTTGTTGCAAAAGGGAAGCAAAGCTTCGGTTTGCATCCATGCAAAAGCCCGAGGCTCCTTTCTCTTGCGATACGGAGATACGATATTTGGAGGGACCACTTTTGGGTGAATTTTGGCCGTTTTGCCCAAAATGGCCACAAACCCCATCTCCCCCTGATTTTGCCCCCGAGGTTGCGTGCGCCACTTGACCAAGGGTAAGGGCAATTCGGAGAGGGCACATAAACCCGCATCGAATGGCATGTTTCCCCATGTGGCCTCTCCTCCCAATGGGAGAGTTGTGAGTCACCCAATTTGGGGTATGTTGCCATTCTGCCCCATTTGTGTGTCACTTTCCCTCCAATGGGAGAAATAGCTAGAGGCGATCATGAGGGTTGGCAAGTGGCATATATTGGCACCTAAGTCCCATGTGTTTATAGCATTTTTGGTTGGAAGAATCCTCGCCGTGGCCATGGAGATATGGAATCATGAGTGCGGGCCATTTTGGCCAAATTTCGCTGTTTTTGCCATTGTATGCCATATTGGAATTACCATATCTCCATGGGGCACGGAATCTAGCCAGGAAGGTAGGGCGAATATTGTAGCATATGACCAAGGGTTGAATGCCATTGAGTTTCGTATTTGCTCCTCCGGCTCATCCGGAGTTATTCAACTTTTGGTGCGATCCAGAATCCCCCCCTTTGCACCGCATGTTGTTTCTGCCCCGTCCGTGTGGTCATCCCCTCGGTGAACAGTAAGCAGCCAGCGTGACAGCAAACGATAACCCAGGGCATTGGACCAGAGGGGATATCAAGGGTTGTGAATCAAGGCTTAGCGCGTCAATATCGCCAAGGTTTCCTACCCTGGACGGTCGCCCGAGACGGCCGATTTTGCCATTTTGGGCATCCTGACCCCACTTGGCGAACCCGTGGCGCCCTGATGCCGGGACCTCAGAGGGAACCAGGTTGGGTGAGGGCTCCAGAAAGTTCGTACTCGAAAGACATAGGGTCAGTTGCCTCGTCCCTACCTCTGGCGGGTCCGGACGAGGGGTCAATTCTGGAGTTTTCGGAGCTAATATCAGTTTGGGCTGAAACAGCCCATTTTCAGCTACCAACTCCTAGGGGATAGTGTGGGGCCATATCTCTGGCTCAGAGGGGAGTTGGGACCTGCCGTTGAGGGAGCAGGGGGAGCGACTGTTGGTCGACCTTGGACCGACTTGGTTCCCAGGAACTCGCCTGTGGCTGGGCGGGACACCTCCCCTATTGGCAGGGTTTCAGGGTCCGGACTGAGCAGGGCATGGGTTGTGTTTTGAGCCCCCGCCCCCACCAGCCACTGAGAGGGTCGGACCTGGGATTGGGATACGAGTTAGGACTGAGTGTCTAGTGTCCTGTGATGCCCTTACCCCAGGGAAGTCTTAACCCCATGTGTACATATCCTGATGTGTTGCTGTACATACTTTCGTTCCCTTGTTGCAGAGTGGCAAGGATCCTGAAACGCTTTGTCACATGACACGAGCGTATTGATGCCCTTGTGAGCGTAGTGCTTTGCCTGCCTGCTCACCTGTGCGTGTCACCGCAGCGTCCCGAGGCCGGCCCCCCACGGGAACGCGTCAGTAGCCCGCCCGGATCGGCCCCCGGGCCGAGCCGGGAGCGACGAGGCCCCGACGACCGGCGCCGGTACCGCTCCCCCAGCCCGGATACCGCTAGGCGCCTGAGGACATGATGCGCCAGATACGGGGCGCCGGCCGCAGTGGGAGCCCCGTACGGCTCCCGACGCCCAACCCCCGCATGTCCCACATGTCCCGAGGGACAAGCCCCCGGGCAAGCGGCAGCGCCATAACAAGGAGGGCGGACGGCCTGCGGCGCAGTCGCCCGCGGGCACCCCGCATAGGCTACCGGTGCACGCTCTGACGGGGACCCAAACGACGCCGGGCCTCCTGGCCCCCTGTGCACAGCAGGCACGACTGCCACAGGACGGTGCCCCCCGCACGCCCCACAAGCACCGTACCGGTGTCACGCAGGCCACCCCAGGCCTCCGGGGCCCGGGCTACGCCTCCCCGAGCGGGGCAATGAAAGCCCCCCAGCAGCCCCGCGCCGCGGACCCGCCGACCGTCCTGCACATCCGGCGCCTCCCCACAGCATGGTCCCGCCGTCACCTGGCGGACCGTTTCATGTGGCTGGATGGGGCGGAGGGGGTGGCGGAGGAACTTTATGGAGGACAAAACCACGGGTACCTGACCTTCCGCGCCCACACGCAGGCGCTGGCGGCGTGTGCGGTAGTCAGCGCTGCCCTGGGTACGGTAGCGCCCCCGCCCGGCTGCCTGCCGGCGGCAGTCCACTGTGTTGACCGCGGTGTCATCCGGGACCTCACCGTGCACACACAGCGAGACGCCCCGGGCGAGGAGCGGCACGACACGCTGTCCGCCGGGGCTGCCCCCCCGCACATGGACCGCCCCTCCCTCACCGAGGATGACGTCCGGCGCCTCATAGCCGATGCCGTGGGCGGAGCGCGGCAGGTGGTACATCCGCGGCCGCAGGAGCCCGCCCGGGCGCCTACAGCCGACGCGGTCGGTGGCGCCGGCCGCCCCCTACCTCGAGGCCCCCCTCCGGCGCAACAGGCGCCCATCCCCCGCGAAAGAGGCCCAGCGTTGCCCAGGGACGGGGCAGCCCCTGAGCGAAGCCCAGAGGCCACCGCGGCTCGGGTGAGCCCACCTGCGCGGCCGCGAGCCGCAGCCAAAAGCCGTACCAGCCAGCTTAGCCGGCGTGTCCTGGCGACTACCGGGACGCCTAGTGACCCCGGCCAACCGGGTGCCGGGCATGCCAGCGCAGGGCCCCCCCGGCCCGGCCCCTCGGATGTGGCAGCTGAAAGCGTGTCCCAGGACCTCTTGGGCGCGGATTGCGGGGAGGAGGGCCATCAGCAAGCCCTCGCCAGCGCCCCAGGGGCCCCTGCGGCCCACCCCCAGACGCCCGCTGGCAACCCCATGACCGCCCAGGCCCACGACGGTGCTGAGGCCTCAGCTCCCCCGACGGAGGGCCACCCCCAGGAGAGACCCGCCCTGGATTGGTGTACAGTCTGTCGCTTCTGGCGCCCCAGCCCATGCGACCAGTGCCCCCTGCAGGGAGCCCCCCAGGAGGAAGACGAGGCTGCGGAGCAGGCCCCGGAAGGAGAACGGAAGCTAAGGCCCCGTGAGACCTCGCCCGCTCTCAGAACTCCCGCTTCGCACGCGGCGGATGACCCTCCGCCCGCCCCCATCGATGTGGATGCGTCCCAGGGCACGGCCACCCGGCTGGCTGGCCTCCTGGATGATGGAGCGGGCGCCCTCAGCCCGCTGGAGCCCCTACCGCCGGCGGTAGAGTTGGATGACGACCCTGCACCGCCAGCAGCCGGCCGCGCCGACAGCCCGCCGGGCGAGCGGGGCCCGCACGAGTCCCGCCTGGCGGCGCTCATCGCCGATACTGCGCTGGAGGAGGCGAACCCCTGCAAGGCCCTGGACGTTGCTGTCTTCCTGGACAGCGAACGCCTGTCGGCGGTGGGACGCCGCATGCGGGCGGCGGGCCAGGACACCAGCCCCGTCCCCGGCCCCCATTCCCCGGAGGGAGACGGCCTCCCTCCCCTCCTGGCCCAGTATGCAAAGAGGACCCGCGAGCTGCTCCAGCTCGTGGGCTATACCCTAGGGGTCCCCTCCTTCTCCCTCTCCAGCTGGGAGGGAGATGCCATCCCGGCTCCTCACCCGCCGGGACTTGGGATCACGGTGTATTACGTGATCCAGGGGAGGGTGCAGCTCTGCCTCCCCGCCCCCGAGGGCGGCACGCGCCCAGGGTGGTGGCTCCAGGCCATGGCATATGTGTATGCCTGGTCTGCCCCACCCCCGCCCCGGGCGGTCCCCCCGGATACCATGGCCCTGGTGCTGATATGCCAGTGCCCGGTACATGTCCCCCGGGGCGCGCCGGCCACCGCTCCCCCCCCGGTCCAAATCTGCGTCAAGCGCGGGGACCGGTACACCCCAGTCGCCACGGCGAGCATGGACCTCGGGGACCACAAGGCCACCCTCAGCCCACCCGGAGGCAACCCCCTGGCCATCGCTACGCCCATGGTGGCCAGGGCCACCTACGACAGGGCTCGGGGGGGACTCGTCGTCGTCCCCTCGGCCCTGGGGGCCCAGCAGCTCCGCGACGCCGACTGGAAGGGATGGAGCGCCTCGTGGGTCAGCTACGCCCGGGCCCTCCAGCCGGCCAAGCCTGTCGGCTTCAAGGTCCTGGGGGCGCAGGCCTCGGCCCTTCGAGACTGGGTGCTCCCCAGGCTCACGGGCGAACGGCCAGCGGGGACTCCCTCCCTGACCACGGTGTTTGGCCTCATCGGGTGTGACCTGCGGGCAGCCCAGGAGGCAGCTGGCGGCTTGGCCACACACACCGACCCCCAGGGCGGACCCACTACCTCAGAGCCGGACCCGGAGCGGGAGCACCCCACTCCCCTGCAGTCCCAGAATTGAGGGCACCCCTGAGGACGTGCACGCTGTGGGGTACCTGTGGCTCAACGTCCGGGGCCGGTACCTCCGGCAACGCCTCCTGGCGCAAGCCCTACACATGGCAGCGCGCCGCCCTGCCCTCCTCGTCCTGGCTGAGGCCCAGTCCCGGGCAGGCCCCGAGGACCCCCCCTTCCTGGACTACGCCCGTCACGTCGTGCTCCCCGCCAACGGCAAGACAGGGGCGGGCCTGGAAGTATACGTCCGCACCGGGACAACCACCCGGGCTTCCCTCCTCTGGGGCGCGGAGGATGCCAACGCCCTCCTCATGGAGGTCCTCACCCCGTGGGGTCGGCATCATGTGCTGGCAGCCCATGCCCCCCAGATCAGCATAGGCCTGGAGCCCTACGTGAGATGGTGGGCCGCCGTCTGGAGGGAGGTCACCTGCCTGGTCGACCCGACGACCGTCCTGGTTGGCGCGGACACCAACTCGGCGGCCGGACCGGCAGATAGAGGGACCCCGCGCCCCGAGGACACGGGCTACCGCACGTTCCTGAGGGCCTTCAACCTCAGGGACTTGGTGGACCTTCACCCGGTCCCGCAGGACACATACTCCTGCTTCCAGGGAGCCGCGCGCTCCCGCATCGACACGGCCGCCTGCCACAGCGAAGCGCAGTTCACCATCGCCTCGTACCACTACTGGGCGAGCACCCTCCTCTTGGACCACCACGTCCCCCTCCTTCTCACCATCGCCTTCCCGGTGAACCGGCTGGACAAGCCCAGCCCCCATACGGTCTCCCGCACCCCGGAGTACCGGCTGGGCCCAGTGGCCCTGTCCCCGGCCGACACGGCCGATTTCCACAACTCAGTACTCCGCAGGAGAGCCGTGGACCCCCAGCTCGCAGCGATTCGGTGGCTGAAAGGCCTGCAAAGGGCCATCTACGACTGGGCCCACGCCACGGGCAGGGTCCGAGCCCTCCGCTTCCGGCAGTACCGCCTCAAGACGCGCCCGGCGGAGCGAGCTCCCCCCTCGCGGGCTCCCCAGCAGCCCTTCCCAGCGCGCAGCATGCTCCCCACGGTGGGGCGGTTTACAGTGATGGCCCATAGCATATTGGGCACCTCGGTGACGGCGGGGCACGCACTCAAGCGGAGCCTCGTGGCCTTGGGAGAGGCCCAGCGCCAGCAGAGCCTCCGGGGGGTGAAACGCAGGGCCCTCCAACGCAAGCAGGAGACCCTCAACTTAAAACGCACCCCAGAGCAGTGGAGGGAGGCCCAGCGTCGTAGCAGGGGCCCCCCGCGCGATGTCTCGGAGATCCCCCTGGACAGCAAGGCGCTCCTCATCCCCAGGGAGACGTTGTCTGCCCTGTACTTGAGCCGCCTACGGCTCCAGGGCCATAGCTACCGCATCCGAGATGACCCCGACCGATGGGCCCACTTCCAGAGGTACCCCGGGCTCCTGCCGCAGCATGCCCCGCAAGCCCGCGGCGACTATGTCCAGCCCCGCCACCTCTGGGGGGTGCAGTCGGGGAAGGCCCGCGGCCCCGACCTCCGCCTATCCGAAGCGGACGTCTGCATCGATATATCTTGGTACCGACACCTGACGGAGGCGGACCAGAAGACCCTGTGCACCGTGGTGCGCAGCCTGCCAGTCAGCCGCACGGTGGGCAGGCGGGGGCGGGTTACCCTACTCCTAAAAAACCCGGACCAGCCGGTCGAGGAGGCGAACCTCCGGGGGATAACCATCTCCTCCCACGTCTCCAAACTCGAGCCCACGGCCTTCTATGCCGTGGCGACAGCCGTCTACGAGCAGGCCCTGGGGGGCCCCTGCCTAGTGGGGGGCATGCGGGGTATATCCCTCCAGGAGGTCGTCCGCACGGTGCACATGAAGCTGGACCTGGCCAGGCTTCAGAACCGAATAGTGGACGTCCTGATCACGGATCTCGCGAAATTCTTCGACGTCATCGCGCAGAACATTCACCCTATAGTGGGAGCCCGGGTGGGCCTGGGAGAGGCCGACCACCTCGCCACCCATACCGAGGGTTTCTCCTACACCCTGCCCTTGGGCCCCTGGCAGTCCCACACCCTGACGCAACTCCTGGGTACCCCCCAGGGTACCGTCCAGGGGGTCCATGCGGGGGCGACGGCGGCGCTCCCTTTCTTGCGATACATTGACATCGCATACCGGTCCTCGGCGGTAGAGCCCTTCCGCTTCCCGGGATTCATGTGGGTGGACGACACGATCGTCCTCTTGGAGCGGGGCGATTCCCACCCCATACAGGGGGTCCTGTTGGATCAGCGGGTATACTACCAGGGAATCCTGTTGGTGGACGTCCCTGACCGCAAGATCCAGCACGGCTCCGCGTCAGACCCACGGCCCCTACGGTCGCCTACGCCAGCAGCCGTGGCCCGCCACCTGGGCCGCGCGTGGGTGACGTGTACCCCAGACCAGCGGCGGGAGGCGCTGGCAGGGGCCCCGGAGATACAGCCCTCCAGGGTCCTCCGATATATGGGAACCAACATTTACCTCCAGGTGGCGCCTACGGCCCCCCGCAACCTGCCGGACGTTAGGGCGGAGCTCTGGACACAGCTCCGCCCCCAGCGGCTCTCCCCGGACGCGGCCATGATGGTACTCATGGCCAAGCTCCCGAGCAAGCTGGTCCCCCTGGCCAGCGTGTACCGCCCCACGGCCAAGGTACACGCGGCAAACGATGCCCTCATGGTGCGGGCATACAAGCACGTGACGGGCATCTCCCGCCACGCTCATACCGACGCGCTCTGGGGACCCTGGGAGCATCAGTGCCGGGGTCTCACTCGGTCAGAGCACTGGTGGCAGGCGGCGGTGGTTCGAGAGTGGGTTCGGCAGGGGGCCTGGGCCAAGCAGGAGTTCCGGGACTCCCAGGCCTACTCCCTGCAAACGCACCAGGCGCTCAGGGGGGGCTGCCCGGCGGTGCTTACCCCGGGGCAGTACACGCATCACCCCAAGTGCCCCCACCTCATAGCCACGCTGCAGCGGGTCGTGGATGAGGTGGCCATGCCCATGTGGAAGCCAGGCCAGTGCTCAGGGACCACCCCCATCCTGGTCCGCGGTCCCGGTGGACCGCGATCGGCGGCAGCGGCGGCCCCTGCCCCCCAGGGTGGAGGTGTACACGACTCAGTATGGCGCCGTCGCGCAGGTGGTCGTCCCCCCGACGGTGTACGAAACGGTGCAGGCCCTGGGCTACCATCACCTCGGTGACCTCTACACAGCGAATCACCAGGTGCTACCGGAGCGGGCCCTGAAGAGACGAGCGCCAGCCCGCAAGGGGATCCCGGGGCTACGAGCGTGGCTGGCCCGCCACGCTGCGGTACTGGTCCCGCTCCTGAGGGAACCCACGCCGCGATGGCAAGCGGCGCCCAAGGACTGGATCCCGAGAGCCGTGCCCACCTATCAGGCGGAAGTCATAGTGGGGGGCCGGGCGGCCAAAACCACCCGAATGGAGACGATATACCATAGGGGGCAGCCCCTCCGGATGACCGCGGCCCTGCAGGACACCATGGAGACCGCGGGCTGGGCGCCAGATCCCCGGATGTGCCAGCAGCCCCCGGGCACCCTGCCCAGCGACACCAGGCTCCACCGCCTCCTGGTGGCCCTCCTGGATATGCAAGTGCAGGTGGATGTGCCACTGCACGCCCAGCTGTGGGGCGACCACCGGCAGGAGTCCCTGGCCCAGCTCCAGCGCACTGGGGTCAGGGTGCCCACCGTCGTGTGGACAACAGCCCCCCCGACTGCCGCCTACTGGAACTGGGCCAGCACATCGCAGGCCCCTCTCGTGACGGTCACCTCGACGCTGCCGCTGTTTCCGTGGATCGCCGTAGCCCCGGCGGCGGTGGCGCGCTTCCAATATCCAGCGGAGTGCATGGCGCACAAATGCCCGGGGCACCCGCACAAGGGGCCCCTCTATTACTCCCTCGATACGGTGGGGACAGTGCCAGCAGAGCTACACCAGGCCCTGCGCACCCACCTCAGGGAGCACCATGGGGACATGGCCCTCCTGGCGCCCCACGGCCGGGCGACCGACCCCCCGCGAGTGTTGGCCCCAGAGACTCGCCCGGGCGTCTGGTTCCATGACCTGCCTGCGCTGGCAACCCTCCGAGGCAGTGTCGTGGCGGTGGATGCAGGGGCCACGCAGGCGGGTATGGCCATGGCCGGGGTCAACCAGAGAGGGCCTGGGGAGTATCAGGCCCAGGTGGCCTCAGGAGTGGGCACCTCCCAGGAGGGGGAGGCGATGGCCCTCCTCTCGTATGCCCGCCAGCTGGCGACACAGCAGGGGGTTTACTGGCTGGTGCCGGACTCGGAGGCAGCAGTGGGGGCCGTCCGCACGTACCAGGAATGAGGGCACTGCGGAGATGGCATCCACCACCTCTACGCCACTGTCCTGGGGGGGCAGCGCCTCTCCCCGAGGTCTGCCATCAATGTGGTGACCACACCATCGCACTGGATCACGGACCTCAACGTCCGTGTGGACGCAGCGACGCGGGAGCCGCCGGAGGTGGACCTTACGTGGCTCCTCAGGCGCCCCTACTCATTTATCCCCCAAGTGCCCTTCCGCGACCAGTGCCAGCTCTCCCCGACGGCGCTGAGTGACTGGTTGCAGGACCGGGCCTCCATACCGGCGCAAGCCATCTACAAGGCCCGCTGTGGGGTAAATTTCATGCCAGGGGGGGGCCTCCCCCTGGACTGGTTCCACCACGACCAGCAGCGCCACATCACGGGGCTTCGCATGGACAACATCCCGACCATGACCGTCGTAGCCCACCGTTCCTCCCACCGGGGCACGGTGCTGGATACAACGTGCCTCCTGTGCGGGACACAGCCCGAGACGGCGCCCCACCTGTGGGCCTGCTCGGCTCAATCGCACGAGTGGGGGCCTGCCCGCCGGCGCCTCGCAGCGTGGCTCGACCAGAAGGTGGGGCCACGGGCGGCCCCAGTGCGACACCAGCTGTGGGAACCGACTGTGCTGGAGCAGTGGGCGGCAGCCCTGCGGACCCCCTCCATACAGCTGGCCCACCTGGAGTGTACAGGGCCCCACTCGCTGGGCAGGGAGTTCCTCCATCACGTCGTGGAGGAGTCCATACGGATCTGGTACGCCCACGCCAAGGCGCGTGCCACACTGCTGAAGGCCCGCCTGGGCCCGGGCAGCACAATGGCGTGGGCGTTGCAGGAGCTACGCCTGCACCAGCAAGCAGAAAGGGAAGGGGTGCAGCGAGAGCTCCTGGAATAAGCGCGGTCGCCAGAGGCGAGCTCACCAGGTCTCCCCGACTCCTGCTCCCCCTGCCGAGGCCTACACACTTACGCACAGCGCGCACACAACACACACAGCCAAGCCCGTTTACCTGTACCCGTGGGTAGACATCCCGGCCTTTTGCCCTTTGGTAACAGCGCCTTCGGCACACCACAACACGACACGGCGCGGCGCGGTACAGCACGGGGCAGCTAGCCAGGCCAAGGCACGACACACCACGGCACGAGACAACGCGGCACGGCACGACAGAGCAGAGAGCACCGCAACACAGCACAGACCTGCACGGCGCAGCACGGCAAAGCAGGGCACCACACAGCACGGCGCACCAAAGCACACCACAGCACCAGAGCAAGGGACACTAACCGTGGGTCTAACCCGAGCAAGCGGCCGCACGCCCCGGAAGGGGAGGAAACACGCCCACAACCGTGGGACAACGCCACACCAACCCGCCGCACATGGGCTGGGGGCCTCCGCACGCCCCGCAACGACGGCAACAGCCCGCCCACACAAGCCGCCACCAGAAAGTTAAAGCCGGCACAACAATTGCGGAGGGACACGGAAGACCCTACCCCCCTTAGCCGGGACCTCACGAAACCGCCTGGCGCAACCGCCCAGCCGGCAGAGCCAGAACCTAACCCGACAGGAAAGACCACCAGGCCAAGCGTGTACATATCCTACCCAACCCATGGGGCTGGGGCGCGGCCCAGCCATGCGCAAGCATCCACAGCAACCCGTTTAGCCACACCGTATGCCGACCAGTGCGTGTACCAGCGCAGGGAAGGCAGAGGGAGGAACAGGCAGACCCCGGCCCGGAAAAAAAAATGAAAACAAACAAACAGCACAGACGAGAAAAAAAGGGGGTGGGGTAAGAGACAGACACACAGCTACAAAGCCGCCCAACTCAACAAGAGGCGGGCAAACCCCCAAGCCAGGCAACACCGAAGGCGACAGCAACGGGGCCCTCGAAAGAACACCGGAGGACCGCCCGGCCAAAAATGGCTGCTTTGGGACTCGGCGTGGAGCGTGCGACACCAGAGCACCTCGGAACCCCAGTACCAAGAACATGCATGCATGCCTTGGGGACGGGATACGCCAGGAAGTCCGGTGAACCCCTAGGGTTCCGCCCAAAGGAAGGGACAAGCGCAAGCACCGGAGCACACCGTATCGGCGAGACAAGTACGTCACGGTGGCGACGATCAGCTCTCCCGGGGTGTACTGCCTGGATGTTGACTTTGCCAATCCGTACTGGTGCCTCTGGGAGCCTTGTTTCACGATGTGAAGTTGGATGTAGGGGGGGAGGCTGCGGAGGGCTTTCCAGAGCAGCAGTGCTTGGGTGCCGAGGCTCGTCGCGGTGGCTTTGTCGAGTGGTTGTCCTGCAATGCGGAGGAGTAGGTGTGTGTCGACAGTGGCATCCACTACGAACCAGACCCGGACGACGTGCGGGAGGTGGGCGAGTAGGTGGGCCGAGATTTTGGCGATGGCGTCGGCCATGGCCCCCAGCTCCCCATGGGAGGAGGCCCGGTAGGTAGTGTGGCCCGCGTGGTGGTCCATGTGGTAGTGTCCCCCGCCGTGGGTCAGTTGCAGGGTGGCCCCTCCGGTGATGGGCGTGAGGGCGGATTCACCTGAGCCGTCGGTGAGGAAGAGCAGGTCCACCGGTAATGGCTGTGGGAGGCGGCATGGGTTCATGGGCAGGTAGGCGAATATGGCGAGGCCTGTTCTGAGGTGGGCCACAGGGGTTGTTGGCTGCAGGACGGGGGTGGCATATACTTCTATTCCTTCCGGGATGATGCGCTTTGCGTCGGGGGACATGGCTTTGAGTCCTTGTTCTGGTTGTTTTTGTGTGAGGTAGGAGTAGATGTAGTGGAGGATGTAGGCCGTGTCCGGGTTAAGGTCGCGGTAATGTGAGGGTTTGTGTTCAGTGTTCCGGTGTCTGGCAGGAGTGGTGGAGCGGATAGTAGGGGTGCTTGTGCTCGCACGTTCTGCCTGGTGCATACATGCTGTAACAGATGGCGATTTCTGCAGGGTCGGGGCGTGGCCAGGTGGTCGCTGCGGTGAATAGCCACTCGGGTTTGTGGTCCGGGGTCCAGGACATTGTGGGGTTCACATCGGTGCGTTGGAACCATGGGGCCACCCATGTGTAGGCCTGTGGCAGCAGGTGGGCTGTGGGGTGGGTGTGGTGGCGTGCTATGAGTTGCAATACGGGCCATGGTGTGATGCGTGCATCGGGGTCACATGCACAACATCTGCGTGGCATGCTCTGGGAGTTGTGGGGGACCTTCCGTAAGTCTTGGGCGGTCATGTGGTGTTTTGGTATGCGCCATTTTGCCTCGTGGTGGATGACGGTGGTCTGTGTGGATTTGGCGTCCTTCGGGGCCAGTAGTAGGCTTAGCGTTGGGACCAGGCCGTAACCGGGGGGATGGCTTGGTGTTTTGAGCCAGTGGGTGTGTAGGGCAGTGTCGCTGGGGTGGGACAGGGGTGTTGCTTTTTGAAGTCCCGGCAGGCTACTTTCATGTCGCACCTATGATTTTACGGGCAAATACGTCACCTTACTCAAAAAGTACCCAAGAAGCAATATTATGGACTGCAACAGCATGTATTCTGGATTCAGTGCCCCCAAAGTGGGGGGTGTCCTCACAAGAACATTTTCAGAAGGCTCATTTACCCTTGTTTTCCCAAAAATCGCCCCCCGGGGAGGGGGGCGTTTTACCACCTTTGACCGAACATGGCACTAACTACCTGCATATGACGTTACTCCAAAACGTATACAAAAAACCAATTTTTTGGACTCTGGAAAGAATTTTCTTTAGATTCAGCGCCCCCAAAATAAGAAGGGCCCTCACGAAAACATTTTCAAAATGCTCACGGCTCATTTACCCGTTTTTTCCAAAAAATGGCCCCGGGGGGGGGGGTTTACCAGATTTCAGCAGACGTGGCATGCATACCAGCAAAATACACGCACAAAGGATACGTGTCCTCACGGGAATGCGACATCAAAGCTTTGAACATGGTACAGGTAGGTAGGTAGGTATCTTCGGGAGCTCGGGATGCCTCCTTTGACATTGCAGGAAGAAGGTCTTACCAAGGGGACGTCCTGTCCCTCCCACTCCCCTATGTCAGGTGCCTCTTGAGCCGCTCCCGCATGTGCTTGGGAAGGCATTGTCGCGGCCACCCGGTCCATGTGTCCCAATTGGGAGGGTGTCCCCACATGTGTCCATGGGTAGGGCCACATTCCCCCTCCTTTGGGCGGCAGCTCTGGGGGGCTGCCCAGCCGTGTGGATTATCTCTCACCACAAGGGGTATTGCTCTCGCTTGTCTACGGTACGACCGCCTCACCCTTGTTGCTTGAGTTGCGGGGCCACTCTGCTTGGCAGGTGACCCCCTCCTGGACTGTGTACCGGCTCGCCTGTCACCGGTTGCTTCCATGGCTCCGGGTGACGTTTGCCATGGTCCCCGATGCAGCCTGGCCGGGCTCGGACCAGTGGCCTTGGAGTACCTCTCCTGCCACTGGTCCGGTGGGTCGGCTGGGTCGCCCCAGTGCGTCCGACCCATGGGGTATTGGTTCTTTCCTGTCCCTTGGCCGCCCTATGTGTGTGCAGTGTCCTGGGCCGCTGGGTTCCTGTTCATCGGTGTGCCCGCGCGGTTTGCTATGGTGCGTCTGCGGTGTCCTGGGCCGGCTGGCTCCTGTTCACCGGTGTGCTCGCTCGGTGTGTTGTGTTGCATGTGCGGTGTCCTGGGCCACTGGGCTCCTGTTCACCGGTGTGCGTGCTGTGTGCGGTGCGCGTGTGCCATGGGTGGTTGTGTCCCTCTTCCTCCCCCCCTAATTTTCGTTTTTTTTTTTTCTTGTTTTTTTTCTTTTTTTTCCGGAAAAAAACCAAAAACAAAAAAGAGAAAAACAGGGGCGCGCGTACACTGCAGGCACAGGCATGGGCAGCTGGTGCGGCGGTGCAATAGCGTTGTGTCCTCTGGCGTGTGTCGTCGGTGCTGTGGCGGCGGTCGCGCCCCAGGGGTGCGGCTCGCGCGTCCTGATGTACACGGGCTTGGGTCAGGGTGGGTTTGGTGAGGTGTCTCTTTGCTTCTGGAGCTGGCTGGTTAGGCGGCTGTGTGGGCTGTGGGTGTGGGCTGTGGTTACGTTTTTCCCTCGGCAGGCTTGGTTAGGAGTCAAGGGTTAGCAGTTTCCGGGTGTGGCTCGGGTTCGATTTGTGCTTGGGTTCTGGCTCGGTTAGGCGGTTGCGACGTTAGCGGGCCTGGGTTCGGTGCCTTTGGGCGTAGTGGTGCTCGTTGTCGTGTGTGTTGACTTCCTTCGGCGTCCGGTTCGTTTGGTGACTTCTGGGCGGGGCCTGGCGTGGCGCCCCGTGGTGGTGGTTTGCTGGGTAACGGGGTTAGATGGCGGCGCCGCTGGTCGGGGGGTCAGGCGCGTCGTGTTGTGTGGCGCGCAGGGCTTCTGGGGTGCTGTGGGTGTCGCCGGTGTCGGTGCGCCGACGCTTGTGGGGTGGTGAGGGGGTGTGTATGTGCTGGGCTGGGCTTTGGGTGATGTCCCACAGGCGGATGCCGTCTCGCTGCGTTTCCTGGAGGGTCTCCCGCAGGCGCCTGAGGACATACGGGTGGTCCTGGGGCGCGGGGAGGTTGCGGGGGTGGACTCCCAGGGGGTGGAGCGCATCGGCCAGCATGGCTTCCCATGCGGCCTGCGGCATCCACCTCCCCGCCGGCCGGAGACGGCAGTTCTCCACCGACCCCTTGCGGGGCCGATGGACCAGGCCCTCGAGGGAGGGCTCTCCCCGGGCCCACTTTCGCAGCTCGCAGAGCTGCGTGTGGGTCCAGCGCTGCCACCACTGTTTCTGGGCAGGCCTGCGGTCTTGGGCGGAGGACTGGGCGTTGGTGGGTGTGACGGGGTCGTGGGGACCGGTGGCGGTGGCGGGCCTGGGGGATTCCTCATAGTCCTGTTCCGTGGGGGTGCGTGGGGAGTGGGGGCGCACGCGGATGTGGACCCGCGGGTGTGCGCGTACGGTCTCCGCCTCGGGGTCGGGCGGGGACTCGCGGCGGCGGCGGTAGTGGGGCATGCGTTGTATGTGGGCTGTCATCGAGGGTTGGTAGGGGGGCGGGGACGCTGCTGGCGGACCCTGGCGTCGTTCTGGCTTGGTCGGGAGCGGTCCGCCGGCTTGGGGTGCGGGCTTTGAGAGGTGGCGGGACGAGGTGCGCCGCGCTTCGGCCGCGGCGCGCTCCGCCATGAAGGTGGTGGCGGTGGCGTCGGTGACGGTGGGGGGGCACCGCGCTGGGCGCTGCTGCCTTCGGGCCTGGGACGGCTGGTGCTGGATGTCATGGAGGACGTCCTCGGGGGGCCGGGCTCGCGCTGCCGTCGTGGCGCCGGGTTCGGACTTGGGTTTGGGCTTGGCTGCAGGTTGCGGTCGTGGCCCGTTGACGGGTTTGGGTGGCGGTTTGACGGCGGTCTTGGGTTTCGGCTGGGTCGTGGGTGTGGGCTTCGTCGGGGCGTGGGCCTTGGCGGTGGCGGGGCTGCTCGCGGTGGTGGCGGGTTTGGGGGCCCGTTTGGGAGGTGTCCCCCGCGGCTTGGGGGGTGGAGTGCTGGATGAGGACGTGGTGGTGGTGGTGGATGAGGTGGTCGTGGTGGTGGAGGTTGTGGAGTCGGAGGCGGAGGAGAGGGCTGCGGGAGACGGCGGAGGGTCCTGGGCTCCGGGGGCGGGCGTATGATGCTGGGTCCCGCTGGGTTGGCCTTGGCCGGTCGGTTGGTCTTGGCGGTCTGACATGGTGTTTCTCTCCTGCAGGCCAGCGTGGGCTGGGTTCGTTCTGGGGGCCGGTTGCTCGTGTGGTGTGCCGCGCCGCTTGGCTCCTGTTCACCGGTGTGCACGCTCTGTGTGTGGTGTTGTGTGTACGGTGTCCTGGGCCCCCTGGCTCCTGTTCACCGGTGTGCACGCTCTGTGTGTGGTGGTGCGTGTACGGTGTCCTGGGCCTCCTGGCTCCTGTTCACCGGTGTGCACGCTCTGTGTGTGGTGCTGTGTGTACGGTGTCCTGGGCCTCCTGGCTCCCGTTCACCGGTGTGCACTCTCTGCGTGTGGTGTTGCGTGTACGGCGTCCTGGGCCTCCCGGCTCCTTTTCACCGGTGCGCACGCTCTGCGTGTGGTGTTGCGTGTACGGTCTCCTGGGCCTCCTGGCTCCTGTTCACCGGTGTGCACGTTCTGTGTGTGGTGGTGCGTGTACGGTGTCCTGGGCCTCCCGGCTCCTGTTCACCGGTGTGCACGCTCTGTGTGTGGTGTTGCGCGTACGGTGTCCTGGGCTTCCTGGCTCCTGTTCACCGTTGCGCACGCCCTGCGTGTGGTGTTGTGTGTACGGTGTCCTGGGCCTCCCGGCTCCTGTTCACCGGTGTGCACGCTCTGTGCGTGCTGTTGCGCGTACGAGGTCCTGGGCCTTCTGCCTCCTGTTCACCGGTGCGCACGCCCTGCGTTTGGTGTTGTGTGTACGGTGTCCTGGGCCTCCCGGCTCCTGTTCACCAGTGCGCACGCCCTGCGTGTGGTGTTGCGTGTACGGCGTCCCGGGCCTCCTGGCTCCTGTTTACGGGTGTGCACGCTCTGTGTGTGGTGTTGCGTGTACGGCGTCCTGGGCCTCCCGGCTCCTGTTCACCGGTGTGCACGCTCCGTGTGTGGTGTTGCGTGTACGGTGTCCTGGGCTCCCTGGCTCCTGTTCACCGGTGCGCACGCCATGCGTGTGGTGTTGCGTGTACGGTGTCCTGGGCCTCCTGGCTCCTGTTCACCGGTGTGCACGCTCTGCGTGTGGTGTTGTGTGTACGGTGTCCTGGGCCTCCTGGCTCCTGTTCACCGGTGTGCACGCTCCGTGCGTGGTGTTGCGTGTACGGCGTCCTGGGCCTCCTGGCTCCTGTTCACCGGTGTGCAAGCTCCGCGCGTGGCGTTGCGTGTACGGTGTCTTGGGCCTCCTGGCTCCTGTTCACCGGTGTGCACGCTCTGTGCGTGGTGTTGCGTGTACGGCGTCCCGGGCCCCCTGGCTCCTGTTCACCGGTGTGCTCGCTCTGTGTGTGGTGTTGCCCGTACAGCGTCCTGGGCCTCCTGGCTCCTGTTCGCCGGTGTGCACGCTCTGTGTGTGGTGGTGCGCGTACGGTGTCCTGGGCCTTCTGGCCCCTGTTCACCGGTGTGCACGCTCTGTGTGTGGTGTTGCGTGCACGGCGTCCTGGGCCTCCTGGCTCCTGTTCACCGGTGTGCACGCTCTGTGCGTGGTGTTGCGTGTACGGCGTCCTGGGCCTCCTGGCTCCTGTTCACCGTTGCGCACGCCCTGCGTGTGGTGTTGTGTGTACGGTGTCCTGGCCCCCCCCGCTCCTGTTCACCGGTGTGCACGCTCTGTGCGTGGTGTTGCGCGTACGAGGTCCTGGGCCTTCTGCCTCCTGTTCACCGGTGCGCACGCCCTGCGTTTGGTGTTGTGTGTACGGTGTCCTGGGCCTCCCGGCTCCTGTTCACCAGTGCGCACGCTCTGCGTGTGGTGTTGCGTGTACGGCGTCCCGGGCCTCCTGGCTCCTGTTTACGGGTGTGCACGCTCTGTGTGTGGTGTTGCGTGTACGGCGTCCTGGGCCTCCCGGCTCCTGTTCACCGGTGCGCACGCCCTGCGTGTGGTGTTGTGTGTACGGTGTCCTGGGCCTCCCGGCTCCTGTTCACCGGTGTGCACGCTCCGTGTGTGGTGTTGCGTGTACGGTGTCCTGGGCCTCCTGGCTCCTGTTCACCGGTGTGCACGCTCTGCGTGTGGTGTTGTGTGTACGGTGTCCTGGGCCTCCTGGCTCCTGTTCACCGGTGTGCACGCTCCGTGCGTGGTGTTGCGTGTACGGCGTCCTGGGCCTCCTGGCTCCTGTTCACCGGTGTGCAAGCTCCGCGCGTGGCGTTGCGTGTACGGTGTCTTGGGCCTCCTGGCTCCTGTTCACCGGTGTGCACGCTCTGTGCGTGGTGTTGCGTGTACGGCGTCCCGGGCCCCCTGGCTCCTGTTCACCGGTGTGCTCGCTCTGTGTGTGGTGTTGCCCGTACAGCGTCCTGGGCCTCCTGGCTCCTGTTCGCCGGTGTGCACGCTCTGTGTGTGGTGGTGCGCGTACGGTGTCCTGGGCCTTCTGGCCCCTGTTCACCGGTGTGCACGCTCTGTGTGTGGTGTTGCGTGCACGGCGTCCTGGGCCTCCTGGCTCCTGTTCACCGGTGTGCACGCTCTGTGCGTGGTGTTGCGTGTACGGCGTCCTGGGCCTCCTGGCTCCTGTTCAACGGTGTGCACGCTCTGTGTGTGGTGTTGCGTGTACGGCGTCCTGGGCCTCCTGGCTCCTGTTCACCGGTGTGCACGCTCTGTGTGTGGTGTTGCGTGTACGGTGTCCTGAGCCTCCTGGCCCCTGTTCACCGGTGTGCATGCTCTGCGTGTGGTGCTGTGTGTACGGTGTCCTGGGCCTCCTGGCTCCTGTTCACCGGTGTGCACGCCCTGCGTGTGGTGTTGCGTGTGGGGTGTCCTGGGCCTCCTGGCTCCTGTTCACCGGTGTGCACGCTCTGCGTGTGGCGTTGTGTGTACGGTGTCCTGGGCCCCCTGGCTCCTGTGCACCAGTGTGTACGCTCTGTGTGTGGTGTTGCGTGTACGGTGTCCTGGGCCTCCTGGCTCCTGTTCACCGGTGTGCATGCTCTGCGTGTGGTGCTGTGTGTACGGTGTCCTGGGCCTCCTGGCTCCTGTTCACCGGTGTGCAGGCCCTGCGTGTGGTGTTGCGTGTACGGTGTCCTGGGCCTCCTGGCTCCTGTTCACCGGTGTGCACGCCCTGCGTGTGGTGTTGTGTGTACGGTGTCCTGGGCCTCCTGGCTCCTGTTCACCGGTGTGCACGCCCTGCTTGTGGTGTTGTGTGTACGGTGTCCTGGGCCTCCTGGCTCCTGTTCACCAGTGTGTACGCTCTGTGTGTGGTGTTGCGTGTACGGCGTCCTGGGCCTCCTGGCTCCTGTTCACCGGTGTGCACGCTCTGTGTGTGGTGTTGCGTGTACGGTGTCCTGGGCCTCCTGGCTCCTGTTCACCGGTGCGCACGCTCTGTGTGTGGTGTTGCGTGTACGGTGTCCTGGGCCTCCTGGCTCCTGTTCACCGGTGTGCACGCCCTGCTTGTGGTGGTGCGTGTACGGCGTCCTGGGCCTCCTGGCTCCCGTTCACCGGTGTGGACGCTCTGTGTGTGGTGGTGCGTGTGCGGTGTCCTGGGCCTTTTGGCTCGTGGTCCGGGTGTGCCTGCTCTGTGTGTGGTGTTGTGTGTACGGTGTCCTGGGCCTCCTGGCTCCTGTTCACCGGTGCGCACGCTCTGTGCGTGGTGTTGCGTGTGCCTTTTGGCCCTTTTGCGCTGGTGCGCTCGTGTGGTGCGTGTTGTGTTGTGCGTGTGGTGTCCTGGGACACTTGGTTCGTGTTCTCGGGTGTCGCGGTGTGTTGCGGTGTGTGTGGTGTCCGGTGTGCGGTGTTGCGTGTGCGGTGTCCTGGGCCTCCCGGCCCCTGTTCACCGGTGCGCGTGCTCGGTGTGTTGTGTGGTGTGTGCGGTCTGGGTGTGGGTGCGTGCTCGCGTGTGCCGTACCGCGGCCGCGACGTTGCGGACTCTTTGTTTTTGTTGAAACCTTTTTCTTTACACATTGCTTCCTATGGCGTCTTACTTATTCTTCCCGTCTTGGACTCTTTGATTTTGGCGACGCCCAAGAGTAAGCGTGTTCTAATGCATGCATGGCGGTGTATGCTATTTACGCGTTGGTTTGTGGACTCTTTGCATTTTGCGACACCCAAGAGTAGGCGTGTTTGTTTAATGCATTCATGCTATGCTACTTATTCTTTATGTCTTGGACTCTTTGTTTTTTGCGACGCCCAAGAGTAAGCGTGTCTTAATGGGCACAAAGGTGGGTGGGGAGGTACATGGAGAAGGACAAAGGAAGAGGAAGCGTGCAAGTCGGAGGGTGTGGCGTGTTAGTTATCCATTTCTTCGGTGTTTACGTGCCGCTCGCGATGCGTTTGTCTTTACCTATACGGCGTGTTAGAGGGCGAGAGGCACGGTTTGTGGACTCTTTGTTTTTTGCGACGCCCAAGAGTAAGCGTGTCTTAATGCATGCAAGGCGGTACTAGGTACTTACTCGTTGGGTTGTGGCCTCCTTGTATTTTGGGCTTCCCACGCTACTTATTCTTTTTGTCTTGGACTCTTTGTTTTATGCGACGCCCAAGAGTAAGCGTGTCTTAATGCATGCATGGCGGCATATGCTACTCACTCTTTGGTTGGTGTCTGGGCGCGCACAAGTCCCCTACTCCTATTGCACGCACTTTGCTAAGTGACTTCTTCTTTGTTGTTGGAGCGCGCACAAGTTCCTAGCGCCTAGGACACGCACTTTGCTAGGTGTTTTGGGGCAAGCAACGCTCAACTTCGTCGCCGTCGCAACTCTGTTGTTCTGCTGGTTCTGTGTGTGTCCTAAATTTTGCGACCTCGCCAAACAGCGGCGTAAAATGTTTTTGGGGGTTTCTGAGGTCGGAAAAATCAATTTTGCGCTTTATTTTTTCTGGTTGTGCGTCTTTTTCTCGGTTTTTTTTTCTTCTGCTGCGATCGCGCGACACCCAACCATTTTGCTCTCTTCTTCTTTTGCTGTTGCCAACTCTTGCTCCTTGGCATACAACCCGAACATGGTACAATCTGTGTTCCATCATGGTGCTATCACCATACGTCGCCCTTTGATTGTTTTGCTTGTTCATACTACCCTCCATGCTTCCTAAATGGCATTATCACCTTCCGAACAGGTCCTTTCTCTCCATAACCACATTCGTGTTATAACTTGATTGCAACAAGGGCTACAAGCATTTTTTCTGGATGCAATGCCTCTTCAAAGGCCATCTAACAATACAGCATTGCCCTTGTATTGGTGCCGTGGTTCTTTGGAGCGCACTAAGGCCGTTTGGAGCCGTTTTTAGTGTCAAAAAGGGGGGGAAAGGATGACAATTGCCCAAACCCTTACGGCCTGGGGAGAGCAGGGGACCAGAAATGTGCTCAGGATGTCGAGTATGCTTAGTTACGCAACCCGATATGCTCAGTTCCTGCGTGCCTTGGAAGGTACCCCCCAAAATCGACCAAATAAACTATTTACGCTCCCGTTGCTGCCGCTAAATCACGAATGAATCTGCGATTACGGGAAATCCTTAGTGAGTGCGATGCCAGATCAGAAATGCATTCTCCAAAAGATTCAAATTTCCAAAAATCGACTTCGCAGTTATGTAGAGATTTCCATGCTCTTTGCAAAAATGCCCACATACTGAGTTATGTGACAAACTGAGATTTAAAATCATAGGCGTGGCTTCCGGACAGGTTGTGCCCCGCCGCTTGTGCCGTCTGTGTGAGCTACTCGCAGAAGAGGCGGTATTGAGGCCATTCGGGAAGTTGTAGGAAGGGTGTGTGGTGTGCCCCGCTGCGGTGAAGGACCCACATTTGGGGGGAAGTGACCTATACTACTGTGATGGAGGCCCCGGCGAGGTGTATGGTGTCGATGGTGCCTTTGGGGTGATGGTAGAGGTCCCCGCAGAGGACCACTAGGGGTCCTTCCTCCGGGCATGTGGGGTTGGTGAGTATGGCGAGGTGCGGGGAAGGCAGTACAAGCTGCAGGTGGTTCCACAGGCGTGTTTTGATGCTGATGGGCATTCTTGTCTGGTGGAGTATCCAGCGTGGGCATGTGTTGCAGGCCTATTCTGCGGCTTGGAGGCGGATCGTGGCGACTTCGCAAACTTCCGGGGAGTGGTTGTGGGTCATGCGGTGAAGGAGGAGGGCGGTGTGCCCGGTGTAGGCTGATTTCACCTCGTCCCCATATGGCGTCCCCAAAGTGGGGCCATGCCTCACGGATGGCGCCAGTTGGTATGGAGGTGGGCCAGCCCCCGTGTGGCTGATGGCCTTGTAGGGGAGTTCATGTTGCGCATACCGTTTGTGCTCTTGGGCGATGCGCTGCTGCCTGTGGATGTGCCACTGTTGCAGGTCTGCCCTGATGTGGGCTATCTGTGTCCTGCAGTGGTGTATGTGGCGGCGGGTTTGCGGGATGTTGATGTGGAGGAGGGTCGCCATTTGTTGCTTCGCATGCCAGAGGTCATGGAGCATGTCCCCTAGGGCCGTGGGTGGCTGGTCGTCCTCAGCATGGGGGTGTTGCTGCAAACCGCAGGCGACGGCGGCTGTGCGCATGGCTGTGAGTAGGTCGGTGGGGTCTGGTTGGCTGCGCCGGCGCGGTCTCTGGCCCTGTGATATTGGGACCAGGCTTCTCTGTCGTGCAGTGGGGGCAGTTTCAGGGGGGCTGGTAAGCCTTGGTCCGCGTCCTCTGGGGGGCTGCGGGGAAGGTTGCAAATGGTGAATCTGATATGCAGGGGCATATGGCCTGTGGGTCCCAGCGGGAGGGGACCTTATCGAGCCTCCGCCCGGATGATGGTGGTGGGGTCGCCATAGCATACGTCGATGCGGGAGCGGGCGGCCGCCATTTGGTCGGGGAAGTGGGATGTTTGGCCTTCGAGGTTGGCGATCAGGTCCACGAGCCCCTGAATTTCGATGGTGTCGCGGACTGCGTGGTCCTTGGGTGTTGCCTGCCCTCCCCAGTCTGCCGGGGTGGGGGGGGCGTTCATGTTGCAGATGATGATGGTGGGGGGGAGCATGACCATCTGGCGGTATGCTTCGGCAAGGACTTGGAGGAGGGGTTCCGTGGCGTCGCCGAAGGGGACGTGGGCGTTGATGACTTTGAGTTGCCATCCGTCCCTCACGACCTCGTAGACACTTAGTCTCCCTGGGATGCAGAGGCGGTGGACGAGGTCGATGTCTGGATGTGGATGCCGGCTCGTGCATATAGGGGGTTCCCTAGGGGATCCCCTTGTGCAAGTAGCATTTCTGGCTTTCTGGTCCGTAGTATATATGGGGGTGGGTTCTGGAGAATTGTCGCGTTGTAGGCCTTGTTCCTGGAAATTGAGGAGGTGGGGGACCCACGGCGTCCCCTGTGCGATCGGGAGCTCCTGAAGGGCGGCTGTGGCGTCCTTGGAGTATGTGATGGCCGGGTGGTTGAGGTCGAGGAGGTTGACGGTAGACTTGGGGGGCGCGGGCTGGTGTTGTGGAGGCTTTCGTCCGCGGCCCTTGCCCTATCTGGGAGGAGGATTAGGGCCCGGAGATTTTTTGCCGGCTAGTGGGTGCTTGGGTAGGCGCAGTGGGGGGAGGCCCTGGCTCCACTCAGGGGGGAGCTTTCCGGTGTACTTGGTGCCTCTGTGGGCCTTGTTCTCAAGTTTGAGGAGCCGGATGGCGTGGGCGCTGTTGAGCTGTAAAGTGTCGCCCAGTTGGTTTTCCAGGGGCGCTGGTGCCTTGGTCTAGCTCTTTCTGGCGGTGCCAGGTCACCCAGATTTGCACCCCCTGGTTGGGGCCCAGCTCCTGGAGGCGTTACTGGATCTTGCCCTCACACCAGATCCAGTCGCCTGTGTGGTTGTTGCGGAAGGGCTGTTGGACCTTTGGCCGATTTTCGAACTCTGGGTACGCTTCGGGCTGGGGCGGTGCTTGTGGCGGGAGGGATGATGATGAGGATGCTTGGTCGGGAGGGTCGGGGGGGGTGCGAGGGGTTGGGAGGTTGTTGCCCTGCTGTCTTTGCTGGCTTGTTGGGGGCTGGCGGCGGGTGCGCCTTTCTTTTCGCCACGCTCGATTTGGCTGGACTGGAGGTGGTAGGGCTCGGGGGGCGTGGGGTTGGAAGAAGGGGTGCCTGGCCTGCCGCCAGGGTCCCGTAGCGGGGGCTCTGCCGGCGTTTGCATGGTAGCTTTAGCGTGGTTGCGCGTGAGGTCGGGGAGCTTGCGTGACGTCTCCGGGGGATCTGTGGGCTATGACAGTGCGGACGGGTTGTCGTGGAAAGGGTGGTTGAGGTGGTAGTTTCCCATTGCTTTTCCCTGCATGACCCGGGCCTCCGTGGGTTCCGGTGTGTGTGGACCGCCGGGGGATCCTTGAGCCCCGGGGAGTGCCGTGTGGAGGGCTTCCCAAGGGGCGCCCCCGCGGCCTGTGAGGGTGGTCGCTTGGAGGAGTCGCTGCCGGTCTTGTGTGCGGTCGTCCGGGTCTACTTCTGGGGTGTAGGCCCGGGCCGTAATGAGGGCTCCGTGTGTCCAGTGGAGGACCCAACATTGGGCGTCCGCTTTGAGGATGTGGACGGCGGAACGTTGAGGGGGCGTGTCCAGGGTGTCTGGGGATGCGATGGCTAGTTCTCTTCTGGAGGGGTCGAGGTGTGGGGTGGCCCTGCGGCGTGGGAGTTGATCGATGTGGAAGGGGTTGACGGGGTCTTTGGGGTAATGCGGTGGTGGTGGCATCGCTGGGATGGCAGTGGGTTCCCATTGGTGTTCGTGGGCGGCGAGGGTGTATAGGGCGGAGGTGATGATGTGTTGGGCTTGTCCCTCCAGGACAATGTGGCGCTGCGTGCCGAAATCCTTTGGTGGGTGGGCTCTGGGGTGGACGGTGATGTGGGCCAGTGCGCGTTGGTGGGCCCTCATTTCCCCGCCCGGCGCCTGGGACCGTTTGTCCCCTGGGTTGTGTTGGTGTTGGTGTTTTGGTGGGGGCAGTCCAAGAGCGAGGGACCATACCCTGTGCAGGGGGATGGCGTATTCCCTGGACCTTTTGGGCAGGATGTATATGCCTGGGTCCCCTGGGACGGTGCCCAGGCACATGTTGCCCGTGATGGTGCGGGCCGGGAGCGGGTGGCGCAGGGGCGAGGTGCACGGCCTGGAGCAGGGCGTGCCGTGGTGTTCACATCGGGGGTGGTTGATGCCGTATGCGGTGATGTGTACGGCGAAGGGTCAGACGGCGCGCTGTAGTTTATGGGATTGGATGTCGTTGGGGCGCGCCACCGCCCGTTTGTAGGAGCGTCCTTCGCTCATCCACACGGCGTCTGCCCCTGATGCCGCCGGGTTCAGGCAGTCTGTGATGATGCCGCTGATCGTGCGGTTGTGGGTGACATCGGACACTCTGGTGGGCGGGGCGCTTATGCGGGGGCTGGTGTGGTCGTCGGGGGGGGTGCGGGCCTTGCGTCTTGCGTCGTGTCGGTGCTGGGCCTCTTGGGTGGGAGTGTGTGTGCCTGTGTCTTTGGGCTTCTTGTTGGGGCGGTCTGCCGTGTGGAAGGGGGTGGGCCAGGAGGGGGTGTGAGGAAGGGTAGGGTTGCCCACGTGTACAGCTTGGTCGCGGCAGTCCCCTCCGCCTGTATGGTGTATCACTCGTCCTCCCGGCGATGTGTGACGAGGACGTTGGGGGCCCTCAGCTGATAAACCTGTGTGGTGTGGGGGAGGTGGCGGCTGACGGTGATCTTGGGGGTGTCGTTTTTGCGGTTGGTGGTGTGGGGGATGATGTACTGAACCGCCAATTCGTCGTGTCCTGTTTGAGCGGGGCATGGAGCGGTTTCGGCGCTGGGGGTCTTTCTTGGGCTTTTGCGTGCGGTGCCACTTTTGTCTCGACCAGGTATTGTGGGCTCCAGGCCTAGGGGGCCCCTACCTGGGTGGCTGCTGCTGCCGCGGCCTGGGGGAGGGCGGTGGTGTTGGTATCTAGGGGGGGGGGCGGGGCTGGTTGGCGGGTGAGGGCGTCTTGGTCCTGATATGGCCACCAAATGGTGTAGCCTCGTTAGGTGTTGCGGTGTGGGGTTTGGGTCTGGGCTTGCTTGATGGATAGTCCGGTCCTGATGTCCTACGCTGCTTGTGGGCTCATCGGTGTGGTGTATGCCCATAACCCCGAGGTGTGTACGCCGTGTGGTGCTTGAGCTACTCCTTGCACCGGGTGGAGGGTGTGGTGGGTGCGCGTGAGTCCTAGGTGTTCCTGGACGAGGACCCCACGAATGTCGTCCTATCTTTGTTGCCAGGTGTGTGTGTGGTCGTTGGGTGCGGGGTAGGTGATGACGATGGCTTGCCATGGGATGGGGCCCGGGTGCACTGTCATGGGTGCCGATGATGTTTGTGGGGGTATGTGGATGGCGTGGGCGGGGGCTGCTGTTATGGGGTATCCCTCCGTTGGTGTGATGGCGTCATCTCCTTGGATTGTGAGGAGGAGGGGGTGGCCAGGTGTTGGTGGGTTCCGTGATTCAGTTGAGGCAGATGGCCTGGAGCCCCGGTATGATTTCGTCCCACCGGAGCGTGCCGTTGTGGACCGCCCATTCCTGCCGTAGGTTCTGAAATCAGTTGCGGCCCAGGGTGGTGCGGTGCTGTGGGGGGAGCTTTATTTTGATGATGGCATTGGCGAGGGGCTCGTGGCGGGGCCGCTCCTGTGGGGTTGGTGGGGGCGGTGGCTGGGGCATCTCGTCCTCTGGTTGTTCTGGGGCTTTCTCTTGTTGTAGTTCTGCACTGATGGTGGCAAAGACGTCCTGGAGCGTGGAGGACGCGGGGGGGTGCGGTGCCGCGTTGTTCCAGGTGAGATTGTAACCTGCTGGGTTTGCAGGATCTTGCTGTATGGTGATGGCGGTGGTAGAGCTGTCCTCAGGCGTCCATCGGTGCGGATTGTGGTCGAGGGGGTGGAGGGTGATGCTGTGGTGGTGCTTCCAGCTGTGGAACGCAAGGAAGGCTCGGAGGCCGTGCCGGGGGTCCCCGCGTGGGCGGGGCTAGGTCGTTGCTGCCGCTTCCAGGAAGGTGTCCATGGTGCCTTTCCAGGTGTCTTCCCAGAGAAGGTCGTCTTCCGGGTCCCACTCGTTGTCGCCCCTTTTGGCCTGCCTCGCCACGGGAGGGTGTCGTGGTTCGCAGAAAGTTCTCGGAGGACGCATTGCTAGTATTGCTCGGCGTCCATGGGATGGGCTAGGGTGCTGGCCTGTGTGGCGTAGATGTCCTTTGGGGGGGGGGGGGGGCGGGGGCGTTGCGGCGCGGTCGGGTTCTTGTTGCTGGTGTCCCGCGTTCTGGTCCGCGTTGGCTGCGCGGGATACGGGGCGGGGTTACATGGGGTGGTCCGGTTCCTGCGGTTCCAGCATTTGCTGGTGCACGTGTGGGCGCGGGGCTGTGTCTGCCAGTAGGGGAGTGGGCTGCAGCGCACGTCCTGTCGGGGGAAGCGGGGAGACGGTGTGGTTGCAGTGTTGCGGGGCGGTGTACGGCAGGGTGGGTGATGCGTGCGGGTGGTGCCGTGCTCGCTTTGCGGTTCGCCGTGACTTCTGACGCTTGGGGTGTGGTGTGTTGCGTTTGTTGGCTTGTTCTTCCCGGGGCTGGGTTCAGGTCGTGGGGCGGTCCTGTGGGGTCTAGTGGGTGTTTGGGAGTTTTCCCTGTGTAGCCTGTTGGTAGGTGGTGTGGTTGTTGCAGGTGATCTGGTGGGGGGGTTGATGATGCTGATGGCGAGGGTGGTGTGGGTGATGCAGTTGGTGATTGCGCCACTGGTGGTGCGGATGGCGAGGGTGGTGTAGGCGATTGTGCAGGCGATGCAACGGCACTGTGACGCCGGTGATGTCCTTGGTGAGGGTGCTGTGGGCGGTGTAGCTGGTGATGGTGGCGCTGGTGATGCCGGCGGTGAGGGCAGTGTAGGCAACATGTTAGTTGATGGTGAGGTTGGTGGGTCAGCCGGCGATGGTGTCGCTGGTGGTATTGGTGGCGCTGTTGGTGCTCTGGTGCTGTTGGTGATGCTGACCGTGAGGGTGGTGGTTGGGTTGGCGATGGCGTGGGTGCTGCTGGTGACGTAACGGGCGGTGGTGTTGCCGGTGATGCCGATGGTGAGGGTGCTGTCCCTGGGCGATGGGGGTGTGATGTATCTGCCCCGGACTGTTGGACACCCGGGTTGGTGGTGGTGATGATGAGGGCGCTGAAGGTCACAAATGGGGTGGTCTGGTCGATGATGCCGATGGTGGGGGTGCAGTAGGTGATGTGGTGGTGAGGGTGGCGTAGGGGATGCACCGGGTGACGGCGAGGGTGGTGACGCCGACGGTCAGGGTGTTGTGGGTGATGTACCGGGTGGTGGTGTCGCTGGTGGTGGTGGTGTTCGGTGTCGGAGGTGCTGGTGATGCGGCCGGTGGTGGTGGTGCTGCAGATGGTGCGGGGTGTTGCAGGTGAAGTCCCGGTTCTCGGCAACAGACCTTTCCTTGGACTGTGGATAGACCCCGCCAGGTGATGGTGGTGCTGTTGGTGTCGATGTTGAGGCTTTCGGGGGCGTTTCACTGGGTGCTCGTGCCGCCAGTGAGGCCCATGGTGAGCGCAGGTGTTGCCATGAGTGATGGTGCTGGTGGTGACGGCGCTGCCAGTCATGTAATGGGTGAGTGTGCTGCTGGTGATGCTGATGGTGAGTGTGCTGTGGTGGTAATGCGGATGATAGTTCATTGAGGTTGGTGGTGGTGATGGTGAGGGCGCTGTTGGTGTCGCCCCGGGTGTTGGTGCCACCGCTGACGCTGATGGTGAGGACGCCGCAGGTGTCGCACGTTTTCGGGGTCGGCGTCGTCGGCGGTGCTGATGGTGAGGGTGTTGCAGGCGGTGTACCGTTGACGGTGTTGGTGATGTTGATGGTAGGTTGTGGTGTAGGTGATGGTTCTGGGTATGGGTCTGCGCGCGGCGGTCATTGGCCTGTTGTGGGCTGCTGCTGCTGGCGGTGTTTGTCGTCTTATGGTCCTGTCGGTGTTGGGTGGCGCAGGTGATGTCATTGGTGGGGTTACTGCAGGTGTTGCTATGGTGTCCCTGGTGATGAAGTTGGTGATTGTGCGGCAGGTAGGGTTTGGGTTTGGTGAGGATTACATTGTTGTGTTGGCGTCGTTGGTGATGATAGTTAGTGAGAGTAGGTGCTGCAACCAGCGATGGTGAGGCTCGTAACGGCGGTGGTTGGGGTGCCGGGTGATGGTGAGGGGCGAGGTTGCCGTCGCCGGTGCTTTGGGTGCTGCTGGTGGTGGTGCCCCTGGTGTAGATGGTGGGCGTGGTGCAGGCGATGTCATTGTTACTGGAATGGGGGATGGGATGGGGGAACCGTATCCAGCTGCCTGTGCTGCCGGGGGCACGGATAGCGACGGTGATGTGGGTGATGTACTGGCTGATGGTGCCGCTTACGGTGGTGTTGCTGAGGGTGGTGTAGGTGACGCGCCGGGTGTTGGCGTTCTTGGTGATGCCGACGTTGAGGGTGTTGTCGGTGATGCCCCGGGTGTTAGTGCCGCTGGTGATGCTTTCTTAGATGGCGAGGGTGCTGCAGGGGGTGTCACAGCTGCCACTCCCGCTGGTGATGACGACAGTGAGGGTGTTGCAGGTGATGGTTCTGGGTGTGAGTTCGCATATGGGTGGTCGTCGGCGGTGCTGGGCGTGGGACCTCGGTTTAGCGGGCGCTTGTGGTCTGTTGGTTTGCCGGTCCTGGCGGGGTTGGTCGCTTCTGCTGTCTGGGCATGTCCTCGCCAAACGCGGAGGGTGCTGATGGTGAGGGTGGTGTAGGTGACGGTGTTGTCCATGTCGGTGATGTCTGCGGTTGCAGGTGTTGCACCGGGCTATGCCGAGGGTGAGGTTGGTATAAGTGATTTCGGTTTTGGTCGGTGGCGGCGTCGTCGGCGACGCCGCCGGTGGGGGTGGTGCCGGTGATCGTCCAGTTGATGCCATTGGTGTGGGCACTGCAGGTGACGCGTCGGGCGTTGGTGCTGCTGGTGATGCTGATGGTGACGTTGGTGCCCCTGGTGCTTGGGTTGTTGGCGCCGTTGGTGATGCCGATGGTGAGGGCGTTGCTGGTGATGGATTGCTGGGTCGTGCCGCTGGTGATGCTCCGACGGTGAGGGTGCCACACGTGATGGGTGCTGGTCTGCGCATGGATGGTCCTTGGTGGTTCTAGGCCGTCGCCTCTCCTGGCAGAGGGCGTTGCTGGTGGGTTGGCGCGCCGGTCCTGTTGGTGTTGGTCGCCTCCGGTGACGTCGGGGCATCTCCTCGCCACTCCTGGCGGAGGCTGCCGCTGGTGTTGCTAATGGTGAGGGTGGTGGATGTGATGGTGTTGTTGATGCTGATGGTGCTGCGTAGGGTTTGGGCGCTGTGGTTGGTGATGCTGCGGGTGGTTGGCGGTGCCATTGGTGATGCTTGCGGTGAGGCCGTTGTCGTGGATGCTCCGGGTGATGCCGATGCTGCGGGTGTTGCAGGTGATGCTCTGGTTTACGGTGTGTAGGTGGTGCTCCGTTCTGCGCTGCCGCTGGTGATCATGATGGTGAGGGTGCCGGAGGTGGTTCTGTGTGTGGAGCTGCCCAGGCGTGTGGGTGGTTCTTGGGCCTTGTTGGGCGTGGGCTGTTGCTATTCCTGGCTCGGGGCCAGGCGGGTGGCGTTGCTGGCCAGTTTGCCCGCCAGTCCTGCTGGTGCCCTTGGTGATGCCCGGTGAGGGTGCCGTAGGTGGTATACTGTGTTGGGGGCGTTGGTGATGGCGATGGTGAGGGTGTTGCAGGTGAACCAACACGGTTGTTTCCGTCTCTGACGATGCCTACGGTGAGGGTGTTGCCCGTGATGCTCCGGCTAACGTCCTTGGCAAGGGTGGTGTTGGTGGCGCACAGGGTGTTGCTGTCGCTGGTGATGCCGACTGTGAGGGTGTCGCAGGTGATGCTTTGGGCGATGGCGCTTCTTGTGGGGCTCTGATGGTGAGGGTGTTGCTGGTGATGGTGCTCGGTGTGGGCCCGCGCATGAAAGGTCGTCGGTGGTTCTGGGCGTGGGGCCTGGCCACTTCTGGCGGAGGGCCTCGGGGGCGTTGGTGGTCGCCTGGTGGTCTGTTGGCTCGCCGGTCCTGGTGGTGTTGGTCGCCTCTGTTGTCGGGGTAGCTCCACGCCAATCCTGGCGTCTGCAGTTGCAGGTGTTGCACCGGGTGTTGTCAAGGGTGGGGGTGTTGTAGGTGATGATGCTGATGCTGCGGGTGGGTGGCGGTGCTGCTGTGATGCTAATGTTGGTGGTGCTGGTGATGTTGATGGTGAGGGTGCTGCCCGCGGTGCTCCGGGTGTTGGCGCCGCTGGTGATGTTGATGGCGAGGGCGCTGCAGGTGATGCACTGGTCGATGGTGCTGCTGGTGATGCTCTGACGGTGCCGTAGACGATGGATGTGGGTCCGCGTATGGCTGGTCGTCGGTGGACCTGGGCGTGGGCCCTCGCCACTCCTGGCAGGGGGTCAAGTGGGTGTTGCTGGTCGGTGGGTGCGTGTGGTCCTGGCAGTGTTGGCTGTCTCTGGTGTCGGGGCAGCTTCTCGCCACTCCTGGCGGAGGGTGCCACTGGTGCTGTTCGTGGTGAGGGTGGTGGATATGATGGTGTTGTTGATGTGGATGGTGTTGCAGGTGTTGTACCAGGTGATGCCTAGGGTGAGGTCGCTGAGGTTGGTGTTGCTGCGGTTGGGTGGCGGTGTCGCTAGTGATGCCGTCGGTGCTGAGGGTGCTGTTGGTGATGCTCCGGGTCTTGCCGTTGCTGAGGTCGCATTGCTGGTGGTGCTGTTTTTGATGCCGGTGGTGAGGGCGTTGCAGGTGATGTTACGGTTTACAGTGTCTCTGGTGATGATGATGATGAGGGTGCTGCAAATGGTTCTGCTTCGGGTCCGTGTTTGGGCGGTCTTTGGCTTGTGTTTGGGCGCGGGTCGTCTCTGTTCCCGGTTGGGGGCCTGGTCGGCGGCGGTGCTGGCCTGTCTTGTCGGTACCTCTGACGATGAGGGTGCGCCGTAGGTGATGTACTGGGTGATTGCGTCGCCGGTAATGACGATGGCGAGGGTAATGCAGGTGATGCTCCGGGTGATGTCGTTGGTGAGGGTGACGTAGGTGGCGCACCAGGTGTTGGTGTCCCTAGTGGTGGTGATGGTTTGGGTGCCGCAGGTGATGCTTTGGTGCATGGCGTCTCTTGCGATGCTCTGGTGGTGAGGGTGTTGGTGGTGATGGTTCTTGGCGTGGGCCCTCGCCATTCCTGGCGGACAGCCTGGTGCGTGGAAATGGTTTGGTTGGTTCACCAGTCCTGGCGGTGCTGGTCGCCTCTGGTGTCGGAGGGTGCCGCTGGTGATGTTGATGGTGGGGGTGGTGCAGGTGATGGTGTTGTTGATGCCGTTGGCGTGGATGCTGTAGGTGTTGTACCCGGTGATGCTGCGTGTAGGGTGCGATGCCGTAGGTAATGCTGTCGGCGGTGGTGCCGCCGGTGATGGGCCGGTGATTGGGCCGGTGAGGGTGCCACAGGTGCTGCTATGGTTGATGGTGGTGCTGGTGATGCCGATGCTGAGGGTGCTACCGGTGGCACCTTTGGGTGCGGGTCCGTGCGTAGCGTGGGTGTGGTCGTGGTCGTGGTCGTGGTCGTTGGCCGGTGTTGGGCGTGGGCCCCCACCATTCCTGGCAGAGGGCCTGGCGGGCGGCGTGGCTGGCTCCTTGTGGTGATTAGATGATGGCCAGGGTGTTGTAGGTGTTTTGCTGGGTGCTTGGGTTGCTGGTGATGCCGACGATGGGGCCGTTGTGCTGGATGTTGCCGAAGATGAGGGTGCCGTGGGCGTTGTACCGGGTGTTGTTGCCACCGGTGTCGCCGACTGTCAGGGTGCCGACGTTGATGCTCCGGTTGTTACCGTTGGCGAGGGCGTTGTAGGTGGCGTTTCGGTTGTGAGTGCTGCTGGTGACGCTGATGCTGAGGGAGTTGCAGTCGATGGTTCTGGGTGTAGGTCTGGGCGTGGTTGGCCATTGCCTGGTGCTGGATGTGGGACCCCGCCACTCCTGGCTGAGGGCTTGGTGGGTGGCGCTGATGGTTGGCTTACCCACCTTCCCTAGTTGATTCGGGCCCCGCGTCGTTTGACGTCATCCTGACGCCAACGTGACGCTAAATTATCCTGATGCCTTCCTGACGCCACCCTGACCCCTTCTTGACGCATCCTGGCGCATCCTGACGCGCTCCTGACGCCTACATCTCTACCCTGACACACATGTGACGCTTGACTGACGCCATCCTAACGCATCGTGACGCCATCCTAACGCCATCATGACGCCATCCTGACGCATCCTGACGCGTTCCTGACGCCATTAGACTATCCTGACGTTCCCTGACGCCATCTGACGCCATCCTGACGCCATCCTGACACTGTCTTGACATTTTCCTGACGTCATCCTGACGCCATCCTGACGCATCCTGACGCAACCTGACGCCATCCGTGATACATTCCTGACATCATCCAGACGTCATCCTGACGTTATGCTGACGCAATCCTGACGACATCCTAAAGCATCCTGACGCATCCTGACGCGCTCCTGACGCACCGTGCCGCCCTTGAAGCTCCAGGGCCAGTTGGAGTAATTGGGTGCCACCCTGACCCTAACCCTACCTACGATTTTTGCAAAAAATATCCATTTCAACAAAAAAAACAGTTTTGCGCACCATTGCCCTAACCCTAACCCTTACCCAATATGGCAATGTAGCATGCAACCAAAACACTTCAAATCATCAAACAGAATCTTTAGAATAAATTGCAAACGATCATTGTTAGCAAAAATGCACATTTCTTATCTTTGCACTTTCCTTCCGGTGCCATTCCGCAAAAACACGTTTTCTCCCCGAACGGCCGGGTTTGTCCGTATGACAATCGTTTAGGCGAATGTTCCCATCTTGGGCGTGGAGTTTCATGACCATAACTGTGTTGCCCGGCGGGCTCCTCGGTTGGTTGTTCGTATTTTAAGTTGGCGACGCCGTCCGTCCGTGTTTGCCCGAGTCTGAAACCATCTTATCCTGGAATTTCCATGAAGCAACTTGTTCGTTGGAACAATCGCTTCGCCCAAACTTACGTTAGTAGCCACATATTGGACAGTTCCTCCTTCATGAAGTTCCTGACTGTAGCAATGATGGGCGTTGTGTGTAAATGGCAGGGACATAATCTGTGAAAAGTTGTAAATTGCATACCTCTGAACAATTTTCTTGTAAACCATTTTCTTCTTTTCGGGATTTGCTGCCGTCGTACCCGCTGCCCGCTATTCAATTCAACCACCTTTAACTCACAAAGGAAAGATATTTTTCTGTTCAAAAAAGAATTTTCGGCATTTCCTGCCATAAAGCCTTCTGAAAGATGTTAAAAACATCTCATTAGGTTTGTACCCTGTGCAACATTTTGTCTTTTATGTGTAATCTATGTCTGGTAAGTATCAACCCCGGAGGCCTGATTGACACCCTGAGATGCCATCAGGTCCTGGTTGCGCCATCCTAACGCTATCCTAACGCTATCCTGACGCTATCTTGACGCCATCCTGACGCCACCATAATATCCTGACGCCACCCTGACGCCATCCTGACGCCATCCTGACGCTCCCTGACGCCATCCTGACGCTATTTTGGCGTTTTCCTGACGCCATCCTCACGCATCGTGACGCAACCTGACGCCATCTTGACGCCAAACTACCCATCATCCAGACGGCATCCTGACGGCCACCCTGACGCATCCTGACGCCATCCTGACGCCATCCTGACGCTATTTTGACGCCATCCTGACGCCATCCTGACGCCATCTTGACGCCATCTTGACGCTATCCTGACGCCATCCTGACGCCATCCTGACGTCGTTACGTCGCAGGGCCGGATTCATGTGGTGTATCTGGTCTTGGGGTGGCCCTTTAGCCCTCCTGGCGGAGATTCCGGAGCGCCGTTTCCCGTCGTTCCTTTGTGGGGTTCGTCGTTGGGGTCGGCGGTGGGTTCCTCGCCAATCCTGGCTGAGGGTTGTTGGTTTCTTTTGGGGTGGGTGTTGTGTGTGCTTGTGGTGCGGGCGGTGTTCGCTGTTTCGTGTGTTTTGTGTGTCTGTGGCGCTTGTGTTGGTGGCGGCTGTGGTGGTGGTGGTGCTGTGTGTTGTGTGTGTGCAGGTGCGTGTGTGGTATTGCGGTGGTGTGTTTGGTTGACCGACCTCGCCTCTCCGGTCTTCGGGTGGCGGCTCTGTGTGGGTGGGGGGATTGTGTGTTGTGGTCCCTCGCTAGTCCTGGCTGAAGGGACTGGGTGGGGTTCCCTGCCACTTTTGGCTGGGGTCCGGTGGTGCTGGTGCATTCCCCTGTCCCCTTGCGTGCTCTTCCCCCTTTTCCCCTTGGCTGCCTTCCCTTGCGTGTTGCTCCCCTGGTGTCTGCTCTGGGACTACCCGGGCTGTGGTGGGTGTGCGGTGGGTTGGGTGGGGTGGGGGGGGAGCCTTGACGCTGGCTCGGGTCCCATCCCCTGGTGTTTCCCCTTTGGGGGGGCGATGCTTGCACTCCCCGTCAGGGTGTAACTCTGTTGTACATGCTGTCCATTTGTACCCGCTCCGTACAAACAAAGCTGCGCCGTAGCCAGGTACTCCGGCCGTTCCCCAGACCGGGGCGTGTACACTGTGGGTCGCAGGGGAGTCCTTGCGGGATAGGCACGTCTCCGGCGTGCCCGAGTGGACGGTGTGCCCTACCCTCACCCCCTCGCTGGGCCTGAACCGCAGTATGTGCCGTGGGGAGTGCTCCTGGTCAGGCCGATTGGTCACCCCCCCAGGCTGGTGCCACCTCGGGCCGCTGAACAACGGTCCTGTCCGTATCCAACCTTATTGCGTGTGCTCAGGTGGGGCTCATACGGTCACCGGGGGGCCCCCGAACCCCTGAGGCTGGGCCCCTCGCCTGTGTCCCCTGTGGGCGCCTTTCGTCCCGTCCCCCCCCTCCCGCTGTGTTTGCCTCGAAGGTGGGTCCTTCGCGCCTCCTGGCTTGGGTGCGGTGGTGGTGCTGGGGGGGGGGGGGGGGTCGCCACTCCTGGCTGAGGTGCTTGTATCCGCATCCCCGCCACTCCTGGCTGGGGCCCGCTGCCGAAGGTGTTGGGTGGTCCCTCGCCACTCCTGGCTGAGGGTCCTGGATGCGGTTCCCCGCCACTCCTGGCTGGGGTCTGCTGGTGGTGCTGGGGGGGTGGTCCTTCGCCACTCCTGGCTGACGTCCGCTGGTTTGTGGGACGTGGCTAGGTGCGATTCCCCGCCACTTGTGGCTGGGGTCCGGCACTGGTGGCGGTGGGTGGCCCCTCGCCACTCGTGGCTGAGGGTCCGCTGTCGGTGGTGGTGGGTGTTCCCTTTGCACTCCTAGCTGAGGGCCCCGGGTGCTGTTCCTCGCCACTCCTGGCTTGGGTCTGCTGGTGGTGGTGGTGTGTGGTCCCTCGCCTCTCCTGGCTGAGGGTCGTCCTGCTTGCGGTTCCCAGCCATTCCTGGCTGGGGCCCGCCGGCCGCGGCGGCGGTGGTGGCCCGTTTCCATGGGGTTGGGTGGGGGCTTCCCGTGTTGTGTGTGTTTATGGCGCGGCCGTGTGTGTGGTGCCCCCGCTTTTCTGTGTTTCGTGTATTTGTGATTTCTCTGTTGGCGGTGGTGTGGGTGGTGTGGTGTGGGTGTGTCTTCCACGTGTGTTGGTGTGCGTGCGTGTGTGGGTGTGGTGTGTCCGTGGTCTGTGGTTGCTTGTCCTCGACTTTCTCAGCTGGGGCTTGCTGCTGTTTTTGGTGTGCATGTGGCTTGTGTGCATTGTGGTAGGTCCCTCGGCACTCCTCGCTGGGTTCCGCTGTCGGCCGTGTTGGGTGTTCCCCCGCCACTCCTGGCCGAGGGCCCCGGGTGCGGTTCCCCGCCACTCCTGGCTGGGGTCCGCTGGTGGTGGTGGTGTGTTAAAGAAAGAACACTGTGCGTGATCCGTTTGCAACTCCAAGGACACGGATTTGCCCATTTACCAACCATTGCATTCCACACGGCAGTTAGTGCCTTCCAGGATCTTGAGGGTTTGTGACGACGGCTCCCCTCTTGGCATTCGCAATCAAGTCCCGTGGCAGCCACCTACTGGGATTTCTTTCGTTCCCTATTCGGGTGGGGTGAGCGTGCACGACCCTTGTCACCCCTGTTCTTCGAACCCGAGCGAGAACGCTCCGAGTTCCTACCTCCTCGATCACGGGACTCAGAGCGTCGGTCCCGATCTCGAGACCTCGAACGCCCCTCTCTTCCTCGGACCTGCCAGTTATCAGGCCGAGGTTTGTAGCTTGGGCGACCCAAGTCGCAACAGTTTGCTTCAGTATGACCTTATTGCCAAAATGATAACAACGCAGCTTACCAGCATCCTTGGATGCACTGGCACTGCGGCCAGTACTGTGTCCTCCTGGACGGGACAAACTACCAATACTTCGACCCACCTCCGGAGTTTTTCCACGATCACGGCCAGGCACCTATGATTTTAGCAGCTGTTTTTTCCCAAAATTCAACGTCATGCATTTTCAGAACGGCTATATCAAACTGTACACAGTAGTACTGTTTTTTTTTGTGTTTCCTCAAAATTTTAACAAAATTATGCTGTCGCTGGAGCTGGAGCCGCAGATCAACTGTCAACAACTGCCGCGTACGCGAGTTTCAGATTCCCGACCGAAAGAGAGGGCCTTACAGGGCTGGAACCGGTGGTATAGAGGTGATATATGAACAAATTGTCATCACCATTGGTAGAAGCCTACATGACAAGCGATGTCTTGCCTTTATTCTAGGCTATTCATCCCTTTCTCATGCAGCATGGGGCCCAATATCCATATGGTTCATAGGTAGGGTTTTGATCACCTATCACCGTCCACACACATGTTTGGGGCTTGGGTTGGTATTGTATGCATTTGAATGATAAGAACTACATAAAATATGATACTATGTGCATAAGAATGGGATGAACAATGAACATTTGAGGTGTTTTTGGCCCTATTTTGCACCGTTTGTGGTCCATTTCCATATGGTTCATAGGTAGGCTTTTGCGTGCCTATCACCGTACACACACATGTTTGGGGCTTAGGTTGTTATTGTAAGCATTTGTATGATAGGTGCTACATATAATATGATAGTATGTGCATAAGAATGGGATGAACGATGAAGATTTGAGGTGTTTTTGGCCCTATTTTGCACCGTTTGTGGTCCAATATCCATATGGTTCATAGGTAGGGTTTTGATCACCTATCACCGTCCACACACATGTTTGGGGCTTGGGTTGGTATTGTATGCATTTGAATGATAATAACTACATAAAATATGATAGTATGTGCATAAGAATGGGATGAACGATGAACATTTGAGGTGTTTTTGGCCCTATTTTGCACCGTTTTGTAGTCCATTTCCATATGGTTCATAGGTGGGTTTTTGCGTGCCTATCACCGTACACACACATGTTTGGGGCTTAGGTTGTTATTGTAAGCATTTGTATGATAGGTGCTACATATAATATGATAGTATGTGCATAAGAATGGGATGAACGATGAAGATTTGAGGTGTTTTTGGCCCTATTTTGCACCGTTTGTGGTCCAATATCCATATGGTTCATAGGTAGGGTTTTGATCACCTATCACCGTCCACACACATGTTTGGGGCTTGGGTTGGTATTGTATGCATTTGAATGATAAGAACTACATAAACTATGATACTACGGGCATAAGAATGGGATGAACGATGTAGATTTGAGGTGTTTTTGGCCCGTTTTTGCACCTTTTGCGCTCCATATCCATATGGTTCATAGGTAGGGTTTTGATCACCTATCACCGTCCACACACATGTTTGGGGCATAGGATGGTATTGTAAGCATTTGAATGCTGGGTAAGAAATTAAATATGATACTACGGGCACAAGCATGGGATGAACAATGTAGTTTTGAGGTGTTTTTGGCCCGTTTTTGCACCATTTGTGCTCCATATCCATATGGTTCATAGGTAGGGTTTTGATCACCTATCACCGTCCACACACATGTTTGGGGCTTGGGTTGGTATTGTATGCATTTGAATGATAAGAACTACATAAACTATGATACTACGGGCATAAGAATGTGATGAACGATGTAGATTTGAGGTGTTTTTGGCCCGTTTTTGCACCTTTTGCGCTCCATATCCATATGGTTCATAGGTAGGGTTTTGATCACCTATCACCGTCCACACACATGTTTGGGGCATAGGATGGTATTGTGAGCATTTGAATGCTGGGTAAGAAATTAAATATGATACTACGGGCACAAGCATGGGATGAACAATGTAGTTTTGAGGTGTTTTTGGCCCGTTTTTGCACCTTTTGTGCTCCATATCCATATGGTTCATAGGTAGGGTTTTGATCACCTATCACCGTCCACACACATGTTTGGGGCATAAGATGGTATTATAAGTATTTGAATGCTAGGTAATAAATGAAATATGATACTATGTGCACAGGAGTGGGTTGAACAATGTAGATTTGAGGTGTTTTCGGCCCATTTTTGCACCTTTTGTGGTCCATATCCACGGTGGACAAGTATTGCAAATTTCTTGTCATACCTGACGTTGTTCCACACCACATATAATCATATACAAAGATTGTCTCACTGCCTTCATGCCATTGTTGCGTGCTTTGTGTGCCAAGAGGAGGTATTTCCTGTGTATTACGCCTTCCGAGGTAGGGTGAGCGAAGGGTGAAAAGACGGTGATCGAACATGACATTGCTCCACACCACATATTCTAATATACAAAGATTGTCTCACTGCCTTCATGCCCTTGTTGCGTGCTTTTTGTGCCAAGAGGAGGCTTGTCCTGTGTATTACGCCTTCCTAGGTAGGGTGAGCAAAGGGTGAAAAGACAGTGAACTAAGGGTGAACGAATGGTCAAAAGACAGTGAGGGAATAGTGAATTGCGAGCATGCATGGCAACCAAATGTGATTTCCCTTTGGTACAACCCACAGGGCTAAGCAATGGCTCCTATGCTGACGTAGATGAGGCAGTTTGAGAACATTGCCTGGCTTTGTGTTTGCGCTGCCATTGCTTCATTGCCCACATCGCACTCATATCATGTTTGTGACCTAACGAGGTATGGGGGAAATTTCATCCGGTTTCAAATTGGATGGTTGCCCATGTCATGTGTCTCGTTATGGGCAGATGAAATATCACACACACAACACACACCACACGCACTCAGTGGAATGTACCAATGTGCATTGCAACGCGCGTTGCATGGCAACCCAAAGAGCCGGCTTAGGCAATGTCCTAGAAACACTTGGTGGCAACAATCTCCCAAACAGCTGTATTTGCACTTTTGAACCCACAATGGTTGATTTCATTGCTGTCGCTGTGCTTTCGTGTGATTTGGCATTGATGAAATTTTTCCCTAGAGCTCGGTTAGGCTTGCCAAGCAACAAATTGTGACCCTACATGCCTTTTACTCAAGATAATCTTCCGGAGGGTGCAAAAAGTGCCCCTGAATAGCCATATTTGCACTTTTGAAGCCACAAATGTGGATTAGAGTGATTTCGTTGTGATTTCGTCGTGATTACCAACCTGAGTGATTTGTGGAACCCAACAAGATAACTCCATGCATGCACACACATTTGCATTTGCATATTGATGGTATGTTGGGTGAATTGTATGGGAATGCTTAAATTCGACCCAGTGGTGGAGGACAGAAGCAACCGTTAGGGAGCTTGTGGGTCCATGCTTGAAATATCATAGTTGAAATATCGCAGAGGAAATATCACAGTTGTGTCGGTCATTTTTTGCCCGCCTGTCCCATCTCTCCATTCAAGTGGTGGTTTGGCTTGCCGTTGTGGTGGTTGATAATTCTGCTGCGGTTGCAATCCATGATGCATGATGCATGATGCTCCACTTCTCTTCTCAAAGCAATGTTGTCTATCCCGCAAATTGGCGGTACTCTTCCAGTGTTGGCAAGGGAGCAGCTGTGCATGTGGCTGCTGTGTTGGAGTTCCTGAGCAATGAGATGTTGGAGCTTGCGGCCAACGCATCAAGAGAAAACAAGAAGTAGCAACGTATCACGCCTCGGCTCTTGATGGTATGCACTGTGTGCCCCGTGCACATCCCATGTTGCACGCACGCACCAACTGTGCACACTGCGCGCACGCATTGTGCACACTGCATGCACGCACGCATGCACAATATCAGTGTGTCACAATATTAGTGCCTTCTGTCTGCTAAGAGTTTCAGCGAAAATCTCTGGGTCTGGGTGACAGAACACCTTCGCTGTTTGTCCGTTCCCGACTCAGATTATGTCTTTTTGACACTGTGGAGCTTTTGCTCGTGCCTTTGGCATTGCGTTTTGCACTGTGCACACTGCACGCACACATTGTGCACGCTGCACGCACGCGGCAGAGGTGGGGCATGCATGCGTTGTGCGTGCCCTGTGCATGCTTTGTGCATGTTGGGGGGGCTTCGGGGCACAGGGCGGGTGTGTATCCAAGCATTCCGAAATGATGCCATGAACGACGCCAGCCAAGTGGCCCTGCACGACCTTGAAATGGAGAGAGATGGGAAAGGGTTTTAGGGATGGGTTAAGGAAGCCAAAACTTTCCTCGAGTACACGAAGTATGCACGCACGCACGGTGCACACTGCACGCACGCATTGTGCACACTGCGCGCATCTTATTCTCTTGGCCATCGCCTCTTAACCCATTTTTTTTTGTGGGGTGGACTCGATGCAAGGCATGCTGGACCGGCGCGTTCCGGACTGCAGATGCAGCAAATTCTGCGATCGCTTTGCGATAAATAGGGTGCCACGTGGGGGCGAAGACACTCGTTCAAGTCATCCTCCAAAAACTGACCCACTGTGAGCACTCCTGCCCGAATGAGCGCTGGCGCAAAAGGAAAGTTGAAGTCTGTTCATTGCGAAAGGCGGCATTGTGACAGACACGCTGATGAGCTTTGCATCCCCTTCTGTGCATCACACAGGGCCAGTCGCCGATACATGTTGCCGTCGGTTCATATGCCGCCGTTGAGGCGTTGAGGCCGGATGACGCCTTGGTATTGAGGATGCAAGAGGCCTTGTCGGCGTTCCTCCCCCTCCTGTTCAAGGTGCCGCGTGTCCAAGATACAACATGTGCATGTACCGCATTATTTTGGGACCTGGCTACAAGGGTACTGTTTCATGGGAATCAGTAACATCAAGAATGTGCTGAAGCTGCATTTGACGCTCTCTGGATTGCAATCCTTGGATTCATGACACTGGTGCTGCTGGCAGACACAGAGAGGGAGCCCCTGCTGGAGCACGTTGAGTGGGGCACCCTCTTGTTCTTTGCAGGTTACGATCATTGAAGCGGTACGTTGTTGCATTGCGCATTGGTTATCAAGGCAGTAGGAATACGTAATGCCACCGCATGCAGGGATTCCATTTCATGCGAAAAAGTTGCATGGCCGCAACACATGACAGAATACAGTGATCAGTCTGTGGGTCTCACTGTTTTTTGAATTTTGTTTTGTGCAAGCAGGAATCCAGTTTCTGCCACCCTCGGTACCTACCCCCTGTGATGCGCGGTCGCTGGCATGGCGGTAAGTGAGTCCCTCAACGCCTCTCACAACACATTCCAACTTTTCATCCCTAGGAAAAGCGATGGCGGCAGTGGTTGCTATCATGGCAACCATTATGACAGCTTTTTTGATATTTGGGCAAATGGTTACGGCAGCGTCGATTGCAGGGTGGCGTTAACGCAACCAAATGGGGGATGGGGGCTTGATGAAAATGTTTGTAGTGTGCACGCACGCATTGTGCACGCTGCACGCCCGCATTGTGCAAACTGCACGCACGCACTGTGCACACTGCACGCACGCATTGTGCACGCTACACGCCCGCATTGTGCACGCTGCACGCCCGCATTGTGCACACTGCACGCACGCATTGTGCACGCTGCACGCACGCATTGTGCACGCTGCACGCCCGCATTGTGCACGCTGCACGCACGCATTGTGGACACTGCACGCACGCACTGTGCACGCTGCACGCACGCACTGTGCACGCTGCATTTGACGCTCTCTGGATTGCAATCCTTGGATTCATGACACTGGTGCTGCTGGCAGACACAGAGAGGGAGCCCCTGCTGGAGCACGTTGAGTGGGGCACCCTCTTGTTCTTTGCAGCACTCTTTGTGCTCATGCACATCTCATGCACGTCTCGAAAAGCTTGGGCTCATTGAGTGGATTGGAAATGTTGTGGTTACGATCATTGATGCGGTACATTGTTGCATTGTGCATTGGTTATCAAGGCAGTAGCAATACGTAGTGCCACCGCATGCAGGGATTCCATTTCATGCGAAAAAGTTGCATGGCCGCAACACATGACAGAATACAGTGATCAGTCTGTGGGTCTCACTGTTTTTTGAATTTTGTTTTGTGCAAGCAGGAATCCAGTTTCTGCCACCCTCGGTACCTACCCCCTGTGATGCGCGGTCGCTGGCATGGCGGTAAGTGAGTCCCTCAACGCCTCTCACAACACATTCCAACTTTTCATCCCTAGGAAAAGCGATGGCGGCAGTGGTTGCTATCATGGCAACCATTATGACAGCTTTTTTGATATTTGGGCAAATGGTTACGGCAGCGTCGATTGCAGGGTGGCGTTAACGCAACCAAATGGGGGATGGGGGCTTGATGAAAATGTTTGTAGTGTGCACGCACGCACTGTGCACGCTGCACGCCCGCATTGTGCAAACTGCACGCACGCACTGTGCACGCTGCACGCCCGCATTGTGCAAACTGGACGCACGCACTGTGCACACTGCACGCACGCACTGTGCACACGGCACGCACGCATTGTGCAAACTGCACGCATGCACTGTGCACGCTGCACGCACGCACTGTGCACGCTGCACGCACGCATTGTACACACTGCACGCACTCATCGTCGCCCGCATTGTGCACACTGCACGCACACACTCCGAACATTTGCACTGTGCGCATGCACGCATTCCGCACACTTCACACACGCACTGTGAACATGCGCACTGTGCACACCGTACGCATGCACTGTGCACACTGCACTGTCTTTTGGCAGGACCTCTGTATTTACTGATTTTTGTTGGCCATACCTGGGAACATTCTCTATGGGGCATCCGTTCTGGCCTACTCCATGGAGGCCTCCTGGATCTGAAAACAAATCCCACTCCTATTGGGGAGCATGGAGACCGTGGTCTTTAATTTAATTCTGGTGTTTCAGATCATCTTGTTTGGCAAGCCGTCGAGCAAACCTCTGCTAGCCAGTGCATACAGTCCAATGCAGTATGAGTATTGGCCTTGGGTGCAGGAATGCTGTGCTCCTTGGAGGAGGGAGGGACCCCATGGGGCAAATGCATTACTCAGTGCAGGCACTGCTCAGTGCACAATTTGGCCCAGAATTTCATGCTCAAGTTGTTGCTCTTTCCAAATGTCCTCAAATGATCAGTCAACATGTGCGGACCATGGTGCACACAGGGATGGATGCAGGTTCTGTATTTCTCAAGGTGGTCCCCTTCTCCACAAGGAAGACGTCTTGGGCATCATTTGTTGCGTTTGAAAAAAAGATTATCCCAAGCCCCCCCCCCCATATTTCAGGCTGTACCATGGGTCCAAAATGTTGCCTTTGCCCCCTGAACAACAGGTCAGGGACCCCCCTCCCCTATTTTGAGGGTGCTGGATGCGAAAAAAGAGATTGTAGGGACACACAGATCGTGACTCACACAATTTGCAACATCCGTATGCACCAAAATCTGCCGTTTTTCCATGAAAAACCGGCCAAAAACGGCCGTTTTTCGGTCAAAAATTGAGTTTGTTGGCCTCAGACAAGCAGTTGAAGACCCCCCCCCCTATTTTGAGGGTGCTGGATGTGAAAAAGCAAGTTGTAGTCACACACAGGTCACGCAAACACAATTTACAGCATCCGTATGCACCAAAATTTGCCATTTTTCATGAAAAAAACGGCCAACAATGGCCATTTTTTGGTCAAAAGTTGGGATTTTTGGGCTCTCCCCTATTTTGAGGGCGCTGGATGCGAAAAAGCAGATTGTAGGGACACACAGATCACGCAAACACAATTTACAGCATCCGTACGCACCAAAATATGCCATTTGTCATGAAAACCGGCCAAAAATGGCGCTTTTTTTGTCAAATATTGATTTTTTGGCTTTGTACAAGCAGTTGAAGGACCCCCCCCCCCCTATTTTGAGGGTGCTGGATGCAAAAAAGCAAGCTGTGGTCACACAAAGATCACGAAAACACATTTTGTAGCATCCGTATGCACCACAATTTGCCGTTTCTCATGGAAAAAACGGATAAAAATGGCCATTTCTTGGTCAAAAAATGATTTTTTTTGGCCTCAGACAAGCGGTTGAAGACCCCCCCCCCCCTATTTTGAGGGTGCTGGATGTGAAAAAGCAAGTTGTAGTCACACACAGGTCACGCAAACACAATTTACAGCATCCGTATGCACCAAAATTTGCCATTTTTCATGAAAAAACGGCCAACAATGGCCATTTTTTGGTCAAAAGTTGAGATTTTTGGGCTCTCCCCTATTTTGAGGGCGCTGGATGCGAAAAAGCAGATTGTAGGGACACACAGATCACGCAAACACAATTTACAGCATCCGTACGCACCAAAATATGCCATTTGTCATGAAAACCGGCCAAAAATGGCGCTTTTTTTGTCAAATATTGATTTTTTGGCTTTGTACAAGCAGTTGAAGGACCCCCCCCCCCCTATTTTGAGGGTGCTGGATGCAAAAAAGCAAGCTGTGGTCACACAAAGATCACGAAAACACATTTTGTAGCATCCGTATGCACCACAATTTGCCGTTTCTCATGGAAAAAACGGATAAAAATGGCCATTTCTTGGTCAAAAAATGATTTTTTTTGGCCTCAGACAAGCGGTTGAAGACCCCCCCCCCCCTATTTTGAGGGTGCTGGATGTGAAAAAGCAAGTTGTAGTCACACACAGGTCACGCAAACACAATTTACAGCATCCGTATGCACCAAAATTTGCCATTTTTCATGAAAAAACGGCCAACAATGGCCATTTTTTGGTCAAAAGTTGAGATTTTTGGGCTCTCCCCTATTTTGAGGGCGCTGGATGCGAAAAAGCAGATTGTAGGGACACACAGATCACGCAAACACAATTTACAGCATCCGCACGCACCAAAATATGCCATTTTTCATGAAAACCGGCCAAAAATGGCCGTTTTTTTTGTCAAATATTGAGTTTTTGGCTTTGTACAAGCAGTTGAAGGACCCCCCCCCCCCCCCTAATTTGAGGGTGCTGGATGCAAAAAAGCAAGTTGTGGTCACACAAAGATCATGACAACACATTTTGTAGCATCCGTATGCACCACAATTTGCCATTTCTCATGGAAAAAACGGCTAAAAATGGCCATTTTTTGGTCAAAAAATGGTTTTTTGGCCTCAGACAAGCGGTTGAAGACTGCCCCCCTATTTTGAGGGTGCTGGATACGGAAAAAGGCAGATTGTAGGGACACACAGATCACGCAAACACAATTTACAGCATCCGTACGCACCAAAATTTGCCGTTTTTCACCAAAAAAACGGCCACAAATGGCCCTTTTCTGGTCACATATTGATTTTTTTTGGCTTCGTACAAGCAGTTGAAGGATCCCCGCCCCCTATTTTGAGGGTGCTGGATGCAAAAAAGCAAGTTGTATGCACGCACGGACTACGAAAGCACAATCTACAGCATCTGTATGCACCAAAATTTGCTATTTTTCATGGAGAAACTGCCAAAAATGGCCGTTTCTTGGTCAAAAATTGAGTCTTTTGGCCTCAGACAGGCAGTTGCAGAGCCCCCCCCCCCCATTTTGAGGGTGCTGGATGCAAAAAATCATGCTGTGTGGACACACCGATTGCCCAAACACAATTTACAGCATTCTTATGCCCCAAAATCTGCCATTTTTCAACAAAATCGGCGAAAAATAGCCATTTTTTTTATCAAAAATTGTTTGTTTTTTTTAGCCTGAAAGAAGCAGCTGAACCACCCCCCCTCCCGATTGGAGGGTGCTCGTTGCAAAAAAGCGAAATACGCCAAAGAACTACATAAAATATGATAGTATGTGCATAAGAATGGGATGAGCGATGAAATTTGAGGTGTTTTTGGCCCTATTTTGCACCGTTTGTGGTCCATTTCCATATGGTTCATAGGTAGGCTTTTGCGTGCCTATCACCGTACACACACATGTTTGAGGCTTAGGTTGTTATTTTTGGGGAACAATGGGGTAGGAGGAACCCCCCCCCCCTGCTATTTGGGGGGTTTATAATTAAAACAAAAGGTTACTTTTGGTCTTTTTGGGTACAAAACCTATTTTCATGGTTTTTTCGTGCCTATACTATACTATACAGGTACACTGGTGTGCAGCACTGTTCTGCTGCACCACCCCAGAGCAAACAAAAATACTCCAAAATAGGCCAAATTCCAAGGTTTTTGATAGTTTGGGAGAAAGCTCGGGTGGGAGCAACCCCCCCATCCCTATTTTGGGGCCAGAGAATCCAAAGAAAATTGGAATTTCTGTCGAAAATCCTCTATAGGCAGGTACACTGGTGTGCAGCACTGTTCTGCAGGACCAGCCCAGAGCAGGCAAAAATACCCCAAAATAGGCCAAATTTCAGGGTTTTTGATATTTTTGGACAAAATTCGGGTAGGAGGACCCCCCCCCCCCTATTTTGGGGCCGTAGAAACCAAAAAAATAGGTCATTTCTCGCGAAAACCCCCTTTTTGTCGACTTTTTGAATTTTGGGAAAAAACAGCTGCTAAAATCATAGGTGGTGTAGACCCTGAGCGCCTGGGCTCAGGAGTTTTACCTGTACGTTTACGCCCACTGGAGAGTAGCAGTCCCTGCTACGAGTACGGTCACGGTTACCTGGACCATACACATCGCGATCATTTGTCTGGCTTTGCTTCCGTTCTGCCCCCCTGTCTCTGGATTCATCCAGGTGCTTGTCTCGGTACTCGCCCCGAGACTTGTCACGGGAACGTTCTCAAGTTCACCCCTGGGATGGGAATGAAGACCTATCACGGAACCCGTCCCTGGGCGTATTTGCGGAACTTCTCCAGGCAGAATCATCACGGGAGGCTGAGGAAATTCGGCGGTAAGGGGAAGGGGGCTTCTTGCCATCAAACGCCCGCACCTCACCTGCATGCTGACTCAACCCGTATTCATGCTCAGCAAGTTGGGCTGCCTCTTTGCTCCTCAGATATGGCATTACAAAAAGGAACAAATCCTGGAAAGTAAACCGCAGACCACCAGATGCCCGCTTACGATTGATTTTATCAATGATATGCCGGATCAAGGGTGTCTTACCACTCGTACGATGCTTGTAGAAAGCCCGTACGAAGTAATTGTGGGCCATAGCACTTGTAACACTACCATTTACTCGACTGCCATTGTTGCACCAGTACCGCATGCAGTCAACCATGCCTTCGGTGGTGAGGCGCTTGTTCGGGATTAGGCGATTCTGGAAGTCTGTCAATCCCTCGCCAGTGTTTTGGTTGTTATGGCGAGCACTAGCCATGTATTTGAAGGGGCCAAGAAAATACAGCTGAGGCTCATTTCAATCCAGCCATTCATCACTTCCTCGTCTTCTGGCTGTGAGGAAATGAGAGCATCCATTTGAACCTTGGGACGTAGGTATTTTCCAATGGAATCAAACAAACTGAACAGCCTTTTCTCAAAGACCCGCCAAGACGAGTCTTTGTTGTATTTGGGTACGTTGTTCATGGCTTGCATCCTTTGTTGTGTGTCCCTATCGAGGGAATCCTGCCCATCTTTATAGAGCCCAGATTTGGCCTCTCTGCTTCCTCCAGAGTGAGCAGGAGACTCCTCCATGATTCGTCAAATCACATCATCATCCGGACGGACTTCCAGAAATGCCCAACCATATGTCAAACCGGTGGGCCAAAAAAGGCTCTTGCCATTCCCCTTCCCTTTACGAACACTCGGCGTATACGGGGGCATGGGGGCTCTTCGGCTTCCCATGTAACACTAACACCAACATGCGTGTCACGAGGCGGCTTGGAGCCAGGGGGGTATGCTGTAAAAGTAATGCGGGTTTCGCCATTAACCTCCGACCGCTGAAGCATTTCTTCAACCTGCGTAACGGCTCTTTGAGCCTTCTCCACACAGGCTTCCACTTTCGAAACATGCCTCGCCACCTTTGACAAATTCTCCGCTACCGCTGAGCGGTCTCGTCCAACCCCCATCTCCATTTTCTGCATTCGTTTGAGAGTTTCCTGGCATGATTGCTTGTCACTTACCACTGCCTCATTCAGTTTCTGTTCCACTTTGCAATTTGTTCTCTGACGGAAATGCTTTGTGTGTTCACTCTCCCTCCTCCGACCGTCCATCCTTGGGGCAGGCGGCCGGGGCCCGCTGCCCTTGTGTCGTTGGCCGCGGGGAGTGCGGGTGTAGGGGCCCGTCACCATACCCACAGAGTACGCTCTCGCCGTCCGGTGTTGTGCGCCGTTGGGGCGGCACGAGGGCGCTCAGGGGGGGGGGGCGCCGTGTCTCCTTGAGGGGTGTCCGGAGTTGAGCACTCTGCTCCACCCAACTGACAATTATTGGGGCAGGCGGGTGGGACCCGCTGCCCGTTTGCGGTCAGCGCCGGCTGCGTGGGCGTGGGGACCCGTCACCAACCCCACAGCGCACACTCTTGCGAGCTGGCTTTGAACGCTGTGGGGGCGGCATGAGAGCGCCCAGGGGGTGTCCGGGGATGGGCACTCTCCCCCTCCAAACCGGCTGTCCATGGAATAGGCGGCGGGGGCCCGTTGCCGGTTTTCTGTGGGCGCGGGGGGTGCGGGCGTGGGGAGTGGCGGGCGTGTAGGATCCAATGCTTCCCGATCCCGTGCTACTAAAACCAGCCTCTCCACGCGCCGTGTCTTCTAAGGTTTCAGTGCATTGCAGTATGGGTCCAAAACAAGGTGCGCATTCTTGTCCAATTGTGTTACCTGGTAACTCCTTTGAGTATCATTTTTCAACACTGCGCGAATATGGCCGCGGTAGTCGGTATCTATCACTCCGGCTTTGACGTCAAGCTCGGCCCTCAAAGCCGCCAAATCAGTAGGAATTAATACCCTACCGTGGGTCCGTATGAGGACATCATTGGCTTCAAAAATATCATATCCTGCGGAGCCAGCAGTGCCCATAATGGGCAATGTGGTCTTAGGGTGAAAGCAATTTAACTTTGAGGCCAGGCAGGGGAGGTCTGGTGAGGTCTTTCAGAAGACCCAGCAATGCACTTGGGATGGAGTACTCACCGGATTGCAAGTCCACAATGTTTCGATTGCCAAAATCATACGGACTATGTTGCATCAGTTGCACTTGTTCCGGAACACGAGGACAAGTATCCTCACCTGAAGTCGGAGGAACTTGAATAGGAGGCTCTGGCTGAGCCACATATCGGGTTTGTATACGTAAAGACTTCTTTTCTCCCCTGATATCGTGACGTTCAAGACCCAAAACAAGCTTATACTCCCCAAATATGGAACCGGGAGGGTACTCCACAGCCCAGGTTTTGCAGGTGACACGGTTTTTGTTGTATGCTTTACAATTAATATGCGCTTGACAATTATCTCAATTGGCTAAAATTTAAGATTCATTGCTCAGGCTTTGTTCGCAAGCATTTTTCAGTGCACAGAGTGGTTTAGCCTGGGGGAGGTCTTCTCAGGCACTGCTCAGTGAGTGCACAATTTGGCGCAGAATTTCATGCGCAAGTGGTTGCTCTTTCCAAATAATGTCAAATGATCAGTGAACATGTGCGGCCCAGAGTGCACACAGGGATGGATGCAGGTTCTGTACTTTTCAAGGTGGTCTCCTTCTCCACAAGGATGACGTCTGCGAATAGAAAGATGTCCTTGATTAGAGCCCTATAGATTTTGATCAAATCCTGCAGGTTTTGGATGGTGAAATCCCAAAACCAAAGGAGCAAGTAGAGCAAGAACAGGATGTGGATCGAATCAATGAATAGTTTGAAATCCAGTGTAACACAGAAGGGCTGCAGATGAACAAAGCAGGTAAAGATACAAAGATTCAATCACAAATGCATATAACAAAAGATTTTAATTGAAAACTGGCCTGACTCTAGCCTCCAAGTTAGCATCAAGCACTTCAAGTGCACTCTTTCGGATGAAATGCAGTTGGTTAGGAGTATGGGGCAAAGGAGTCAGGCCAGACACAGATTATGAGTTGGCCAAGCAACTGAACTCAGAAACGGTTAAAAAGTAGAACCACAATAAGTGGTAGAAACAATTGAGTATAGGGGTCTTGGGGTGGGAGACCACTAGGCTTAACATCCAAGGCCTAAAACATGAAATGCCTGATTTATTTCGGTATATCCTGCATGAAGGAAGATACCTCCGCTCAGTTGAGTGGTAGGGGTGAACTTCATGCAGGGCTAGGGTTATAACCCTAGTTACTTTGAGCAAGTGTACTTAAAGCTTCAAAAGTGTGATAGAAGAACTTAAGTTAGTCTTAGCATCAACAAAAGGGTTTTAAGGGGGGCTTGGCCTGGATCAAGCCCTCCAAGAGAGACATGGCAGTGACTTTTTCCTACTCCCCCCTGGAGTACTAGTTGATCAAGCTAGTAGGACCAAGGAGAAAGGCTCAAATATTCCCAAAGTTACCTCAGAAAATGCATGGAACCTACCAAAAACATTCTCATTAGTTCATAGAAGCTTATCACATTGTAGGTGCCCTTGAAAAACAGTGTAATGTACCGTGATTGATGCCCCTTCGATGGGGCATTCCTCAAAAGTCGCCAGCGTGCGACGAAAACGTTTGGTAAAAACTTGGGGGTAGTGGGGTTTGAAACCAGGACTCCCTCCCTAGAGCACATATGCTTGCCCACTAGGGTACAGTCGAACACTTTAATGCGGACGGCTATCGCTGTATAACCAGCACTTTAGTAAACGTCCTGATCAAGGGCCAGGGCGGAGCAATACTCCCAATGGAGGACACAAATCTCCAGGAGCTGAAAAAAAAAGAAAATGAAACCAACAGGGAATGAATCCTGTGGTTTAGCGAAAGGTGTAGCGATTTAAAAAGTCAAATCGCTAAAAGTTGACGAAACCACACGAGAAATCGTCCTTTTTACACCAAAACTTAAAGTCGCAGACAAGCGCAACAGAAGCGGACTTCAGAAAAAGGTTTCTGCAAGCGTAAACGGCTCTTGAAAAAGAAGGTATGAGCCGTAGTTTTTAAAGTTCTAAAGGAAAATTTTGCCCAGTTGCATCAAAATGTTTATAAACTTTAAGGAAAAGTATCCAAAATCAGCCCACACCACAGAGCAGGTGGACAACCCACCTCTCAGGTATGCCACTGTCATTTCACACGCTTGCATTGCGTTCGTGTTGGTTGCTTCGTTAAAATATTAGGGTTGTCAACGCTGCGTTCGTTGGAGGTTCGGGTGCTCCTCTCCTTTGCTCTGCACAGGTCAAAACAGGAATGAAAGGTATGTGATGCGAATGGAGCGCGCAGCGCGCACGTAGGGTTAGAATATGCGCTGTGCTCGCGATGCATGTACCCAATTGAGGCATTCCCACGCTGTGTCGCTTTCCCTGTGCCCCAATTCACCCTTGTTCCCTCTTCACAGGTAAGAAAAGAAAGTGCTTGCTCGTTTTTGTGTTGCCGTGGCGCTAAAGTAGGGTTGCTTAAAACGCTTAGGCTTGTTTTGCGCTGTGCAGTGCGCCACTCTCTCTCCTCTTTCTGCAGGAAACAAGACAAGGGAAGCATGCATGACACACAGTGCATTAATCGCTTAGTTTAGTTTATAATTCACTGTAGGTTTGCTTAAGCGCGTAGGGTTGTTTTGCTCTCGTGTTTTCCTCGGCATTCATACGACGCGTGGTGAGTAAGGTAGGTAAGCCCAGGAGGAGCTCACATCCTGGTTGAGTCACGCTTGTGATTGGTGATGTTGAGTAACATTAGGCAAGAAGAAGAGAAATTGGGAACCTTGTGCATATCTGTGCATGCATATGACGCATTAAAGGGTAGGCCACGCGAAGTGGGCACGGTACAACTCTTGTTTAGGTTACCCAGAGGCTCCACCCTACGTTCTTTAAGAGAACGGGTGGAGTTCCTTAAGCTTGCTTGTTTGTACTGAGGTTCAGGAACGGCAGGGTTGGTACAATACAGTACGTGTAATGTATTGTATCGTTCCGATACAGTACTGTAATGTAATGTATTGTATCTCAAAATTTTCTGACAAAGTAGTGTTTTAGTTTACAACCTGCAATGGTTTGCGAAAAAAGGTTTTTTGCCTTTGTTTACATTTTCTGGATACCTTTTGTTCTATATTTGTTTATGATGTTCAAGACAGGGTTGGGATTAACAAACGTTGCTTGTTTATTTTTTTTTGAAAATTAAGGAACGAACGAACGAACGATGAAAATAAACAAACATCGTTTGTTAATTTTTTCCTTGTTCATGTTGTTTCGGTTTGCTTCTCATGGTTTACTTGCTTCTATTGAGCCCCTTCGTAGTGCTTTTTCAAAAAAAGTAGACTTACAATGTTTTCTGTGGACAAAATAATGTTTCGGAATTTTTTTAAAAACCATTGTGCTTCTTTTGAAAAAAGAATAATTCAGATATTTTTGAAAACCATTGCGTTCGAGGTCAAGGCCCCAGGAATTCCAGCCTCACAAAGGCACCTGTCCCCAGGCTGACCACCAAATGGCCAAAAATGGCAAATGGCAAAAAGTGAGCAACCAGCAAAAAATAAAGCAAGCGCATGTATCTGTACAGCTGCTGCAGCACACATAACAGGTCCCTGGCGTCACTTGAAGCCTCTGTGCAGAAGTGAAATTTTGAGATTCAAATGACATCACTGAGATGCAGCAGCAAACTGACTGAGTCCACCATAAAGGGTCATATAAAGGACAACGAAGGCTCACTCAAAACTGTCGAGACAACAGAAGCGAGCGCGCCGACACTCAAATAACAGTCACAGCACGCGCCGACACTCAAAGGACACTCACAGCACGCGCCGACATTCAAATAACACTCACAACACGCGCCGACACTCAAATGACACTCACAGCACGCGCCGACACTCAAAGGACACTCACAGGACGCGCCGACATTCAAATAACACTCACAACACGCGCCGACACTCAAAGGACACTCACAGCACGCGCCGACACTCAAAGGACACTCACAGCATGCGCGAACACTCAAATGACACTCACAGCACGCGCGAACACTCAAGTGACACTGACAGCACCTTCTTCCTTTTGTGCTCCTTCTTCGTCTTCTTTGTCTTCACTCCTCAGTCTTCTTCGCTGCTGCAGCTTCTCGATCTTCTTCTGTCTTCTTCTTAACGTCTCTTTGATCTCCTTCGCCTCTTCCGCTTCTTTCTTCTGTTCTTTCTCTCTTCATATTCTTCCCTCCTGTTCTTCTTCTCCTTCTTCTTCACTTGCTTCTTGTGTCGCCCTGCAAACGCAAGACAGGCAGAAAAATTCAGCCACCAATGTTAATGAAACGAAATCCAAATTAAAATCATTGCAAATTCTATAAAGTACCTCACATTTGCACTGTTAATCCTTGGGCATGTTTGTTTGCTCAGCGGCGCCCGCGGCTGGCGCCAGATGCTAGCCTAGGAACAAGACGCGTACTGTATTGTATTCTCGCGATACAGTACGCGTATATATACGTTACGGGTATATATACGCCGTCTTTTCCAACCCTGATTATAGGGCAGCCTGAGAAGCGTATAATACGTGGAGACTGTCTTGGTTCCTCAGTCTTGAACCTCAGTCATTGGCCCTTGCTCTACAGGTGGGAAGGTAAGGGCGATTGCTGCAGTCCCACTTTGGCAGCGCCAAAATAATCTGCGCGGATCACAAAAACAAAAAATTGCAGCTCAACCAGGAGTGGTGAGGGCAGTCCGACTTCACCGCCATGCATGCTGTGCACACACACTGAGCACTCCCTCCCTCCAAGCCCTGACAGGGGAACGCGTAGTGGCGTCCCTGTTAGGCCACAGCTGCTTAGTAGCGCTCTGTGCTCTTGCTTTCTCACAGGGGGGTCAATAGGACCCGAGACTTCATTGACATCAACTCCCAGTAGAGTGTGTAGGTGTTAGGGTCAGCAAGCCTGGCAGGTGTTGAGTGCAAGTCATGAGTGCTCACCCTGCCTTCAAAGGCTGGTGCTGGCGTTAGTGAGTGTAGTGTAGTGGTGTCTCCTGTCGAGCGTGCTTTTCCACGTGGGCAGGGGAGAGCTTTAGCTTTTGGCCTTTAGCAAAAATTCGGCGTTTTGTATGCCCTCAGCACACTTGGCCACCCCTCCCCTCTAGTAGGTAGGGCTTTTGCCATCTTCCCCCAAGGATAGGCGCCAGCACAGAAATTAGGCGCCAAAGGAGTGGGAATAGTAACTGACCAGGACCTTCGGTCCGACATCAGCGAAGCCCGGTCTCCAGGAGACACGCCGAGGAGAGCAGTGAGACACACACAGACATACGTAGCACACATAGGGGTATATTAAACCTTGTAAGGAAGGGTACAGCCCCATGGGTCTGGACCAGTCAGGGGTCCCAACTGTTGGCTCGCTTGTCCCCAAGGAGGGAAGGCACACCTTGCCTCATAACACCTTGTTTGTCATTCCCCCCCTGGTGTAGTAAGCCACCGTTCTTCGTTGGCTCCCCAAGGTCATTACATCAGGGCAGTCCCCATGCAACACATGGTCAACAAGGCATACACTCGCTGGGTGGCCGCAAACTTGATAAGCGGCCACCTGGTCCACGCTTCAAACCATAGGCATGGGACTGCAAGGCACAGAAAGGGTCAGTGCAGTGCTCAGTTAGCAGTGGTCTGTGAAAAACTAATGGCCTTCGGCCAGGGGGTGGTTGTCACGGGGGGCAAACGGCCCTGTCCTGCGATGCAATGCGGGGCAACTGTGACAACTGCTCTTACATCCATACACAGGCACGTCTACACAAGACTGCTCACTGCACCTGTAAGGTTAGAACAAAGTCAGTAGACTGACACAGGGAAATTAGTTTTTCTTTTTACGCTGGGACAGAGTCTCAGCACGGGTTAGCAGCTGCCCCTCGTTGTTCTCAACGAGGTAGGAGCGGAAAATGGGGTTGATACCCCCATCTGGTTGTATGAAGGCTGACATAGGTTCCCAGGTCGCCTCAGATAACCCATAGCCATCGCACAGGGTTAGGAATCTCCAGCCCTGTTTATACTCGTGGCGAGCAATACCTGCAACCGCGTAGTAACCATCGACTGCCATCTCATCGGCAGTCATCTCTTCGAGTTCGTCTGCCTCCTCTGGACTGGCAGCGTTCTCTAGGTCTATACGCTTGACCTCACTGTCGCTAAGGCGCCACTCATCCCAGGACAAATCGTCAGGGGAGTGATAGTGCCTCAACTGTTTAGGTGCACACAGCAGTTCACCACCAAGACGTGGACTGCACCTGACATGGATCCTGGATCCATCTATCCTGATGATACGATAGGGTCGAAAATAAGGGTCCTGTAGACAGTTACGTGGCCAGGAGGGTAGGCGTGAATGGTGAACCAAAAAGAAGGTCACCAACCTTGAAACTGGTAGGTCGCCGTAGGCAGTTCCGTCGGCTCAGTTCACGGTCACGAATGTGTCTCAGGTTGGTACCAGCCTGGTTAGCCATAGACTGCTTGTGTTCCAGCCAATCTCCCACAGGGCTCTTGAAGTCCTCAGGAAAGGGGGTTTTGAGGAACCAAGCAGGTTGTCCTCCATGGAGCAGTTCGTGTGGGGTGAAACCCGTAGAAGAGCTCCGCTGTGAGTTCATGGTCAGCACTACCCAGGGCACTAGGCGTACCCAGTCTTTGGTACGCTCCTGTTTCATCAGGATTCTTAGGTTTTGCTCCACCACACGGTTCTGTCTCTCACAGAGAGGGTTAGACGTGTGGGTATAGGGCACACCTGTGGTTACCTCCACATTGAGGGCATTTATCACTCGTTTGTACCACCGAGTGTCCTTGCGGATGCGTACATTCTCATCAGAGTGCACCTGCTTAGGTGCTCCATAGGGTTGTTCGACCAACATTTTCACAGTCTGCTCACCTGTGATTTTCTTATTGCAAGAGAACACCCGGGCGAAGCGAGATAGGCCATAGGTGAACACTAGGCAACTATCATAGCCGCTGAAGCGTGGTAGGCCGTGAATGAAATCCACATAGAGAAGAGAGTTAGCACAATAGGGTATGGGTAAGCTGGAAATCAGTCGCTATCCCTACTGTCGCTCTGCTTGCTAGAATGACAGCCACAAGCGTCCACAATGGTCTGCATACGAGACCTCAGTTCAGTCAGGGTTAGAGTAGAGTAGAAACACTCACGGAAGAAGTGCACCGAGCGATTAGCGCCAGTGTGACCAGAACTGAGAATTAGGCACCCATCCAGCCCTGCCTCAGGCACATCAATACGGTCCTCATAGAAGAGGTCCGGTTGTTTTTATACCACTGGTACCCGTCGATGACAGGGGGTTCGAGACAAGTGCTGGGGGTCTGGAGAATTTCTTTCTACTCTGACTGATATTCGGTTAGGCTCCAACCCTCCAGGTTTCCAGCAGTGCGCATGGACAGGTCAAGTTGGACATCCATACGCTGGAAAGCCTTATTGGCGAGCGCCTCAGAGCTCTCACCTATAAACGCATCAAAGTTATTGCGCGATATATAGTCAGACAGTTCATTTTTTATACCGGGGATATGATGAACTGTCAGCCTGAACTGGCTCAGCTAAGTCCATCACCGCTTTAGTTTTGCTTTCTCTGGTGATTGGCCCTTCTGAAAAGACTTCACAGGTTCCTGGTTACAAAGCAAGACAATAGGGTTAGATCCCAGGAGTCGTGATTGTGACAAAAGCACCAACATACCGGCCAGGAGTTCCTGGTCATAAATGCTGTAATTAGAACGCGCTTGCTTCAATTTCCAATTCCAGTGTCCCAGTGGCACCAGCCGCCACTCACTGGTAGGATAGTCATGTTTCAAAGAACCATCACGGTGCAGTCCGCTAGTACGATAATGGCAGTGGGTTAGTTCAGCTGGTTTAAGCATTGGTAGATCGTTCCACCCCCCCCTACATCACTGGCATCAGTGATCAGGACTATCTCGCCCTTAGGGCGGGGTACTCCCAGGCAGTTGGAGGAGGCAATTTTCTTCTTCAACTCCTGGAAACACCACTCCTCTCTGGCGGTTCACCTCCAGGGAGTAGTTTTCTTGATTAGGTCAGTGAGGGGGGCAGAGGAGTAGGTAAAATTGTGTATGTGACGCCGATAGAAATTACAGGCGCCCACAAAACTCCTCAATCGTTGTAACGGCAGCAGTGACAGCACTCATTTATACATCAATGCGATCAGATTTCAATGACTCTCAGATGTACATTAGTGCAGTAAATTTTCCACTTGTTTTAATGTTTTCCGTTCGCCGCCAGATGTCGCCTGTGAGCGCGCGTCGAGTCGCATTTGTCTTTCGTGATTTCGCAATCCGATTTATTCAAATTATTTCGAATGATTTCACGTTGTGTCATTATGTGCGATGAATGCGCATTGAGATTCTATGTCTGCTCCATTTTTGTAGACCGGGTTTTCTGACTATTCATATTCCACCATGGAGTTCACTGGACTTACAAGTGCTTCGCATATGTCGCTCCTAGAGGCTGGACAAGGGTCTGAAGAGGGTCATGTGGGTTCGGAGATATCAGGGGCAGTGTCGGGCGTTACGACCCCTGGGGCATCAAGGCTACAGGCTTCGCAATTACAAGAAAGATCCGCCACTATGCAGCGGTTACATGGTAGCAGAGGAAATCATGACTCTGCTTCTGGAATCTCCACAGACACCCTTAGATCATCGGACTTTAGCGGGGCTATTACTCGTTCTGGGTCACTGCGTGTTCCCCCTGAGGTTACATTCGTGGCATCTCCCCAGCGAACCGAAGATCACCCTTCTGAATGTCCTTACTGTGGCCATAGGCATTGGCCTGGAGTTCATACTTGTGCTGATTGTTGTGTGAACGCCCCACCCAACCTTAAACCGGGTCGAGAATCTCCCTCCTCGAGTGAATCTGGTTCCTCCTCTCACGCTCTACCTGATCTTGAAGACAGCAGCAGCGAAGGAGAGCAGTCTGATACTGGAATTAGTGGTGATTACTGGGAAAACCACTTCCAGGAAATCTGGAACCAAGAATTCCTGCACCGCCAGAATTGGCTGCTGGCGGAGGCGGGCTATCGTGGCCGCCTGAGGGACTGGTTCAGGGCGTCGTGCTAGTTCATCAGGGACAGTGGCCGCCTGCGATTTGACGCCACATTGCAGGAACAAGAGGACTGGGAAGAGCTGATGGATCAGTTCGACCACCAGGCTGCCGTGATGGTGCAGATGGCCATCATCGCCGAGGAAAGACGCCAGAATGTGCATCCGCACGCTGGTCCGTCCGGCGCCTGGGGTCCGAACGACGACGAGGTCGACGAAATGAGGTGTGATTCGACACATTCTCACCTCTCCAGGGAGCAACTGTCCAAGCTTCCCAACTCCAACTCCAGTGTTGACAGCTGGGTTGATGAAGTGAGAAGCAAAGGAAAAGGTACAAGATGCCCGTCCTGTGGTGAGTGTGCCAAGGAGTGCTCCTGTTGACGCCAGATTTCGTCGCTGGAAGACAGGGTGAAGGAGCTGAAGAAGGCCGCCAAGGAGAAAAAGAGGGATTACGACAGCAAGTGGAAGGAGATGGAGCAAAAGCTAGAGAAGTTGACCAATCCGGTACAAAATCTGAGCACTACTGGGCTCACTGGACCAGCGCCTACAATGGCGAGTCACCCACCACCTACCTCCTCAGCTGCACCTGCATCCACGCCTTACGGCGTTCCACATTCTCCGGCACCCCCAGCTTTTACTGGTCACATCCCAGATGTTACTGGAAATTCTGGTATCCCCCCTACTGGATTTACAAGTCCTATTGGGTTCAATCTGGGTACTGAAGGAGGAGAATTTTCGTCGGAGAGGTCTGTACTGTCTGTTGGTACTGTTGAAGATACCACCGTGAAGGAGAGATCAATGGCCTTGAAGAGAAAAGGCAAAGAAAAGAAGGAAAACGAGGTCAAATTAAAGGAACAGCAGAAGAAATTGAAGGAGATGAGGCTGCATCAAGCACAACCAACGCCGTTTGTGCAGCCTACTGTGGACCAGGCGTTGCTGGCGGCCGGAATTGCGCAGGCACAGGCAATGGGAGGCGCCGCTGTCAACCCAGTGTTCGTCAATCCGGTTGGCACATCCACGGGTTTCAACCTGAACCACCTGCTCAATCCGTTGCACATGAGGCTGAGGGGTTCAGTAATGAAGCAGCCGAAGTTCTCTGGGCACCCAAATTATTGGGCTTCGTTCGAACGACAGTTCATGGTCTGGCTGCAGACGGAGAAACTGGACAAGAAACTCTGGATTCTCGGGTTGATGGACTGTTTGACTGGCAAACTCAGAGAAAGTACATACAATCTTTATGGGGAAAGGCAGAATCAAGGAGATCCCCTGACTTATGAAGAGTTGTATCGAAGTCTCAAGAAGAAAGGCTCTCGACTTCCTGAAGATCATTACAGGAACCGTCTTGAGAACTTCAGGGCGATCAAGAAATTGTTTCTTGAAGAGATCCAAATAGCAAGGCAGGATTGGGAGTTTTTGGTGCAAGAGGCGGAGAACTCGGGAGAAGGACTTTCTGAAGGCGAGATGAAGAAGATCCTCCTGAGCAAGCTCACGCCAGAGACCAAGCAGAAGATCAGGGACTCTCAGGCGGACCAAAAAGTCCTGGGCAACTGGGTTGAAGTCCGAGGATTGCCAGAGACTATGGGAAAAATGGCAGTTCGTGAGTTGCTACACTCTATCAGTGCTACTGGATTGAAAGACATCACTATTCGTGAGGGCAGATGGAGAGTTGGTTTCCATGATTCTGAACAGTCGGAGTTTTTCTGTAGCATGGTGGATGGGAAAGTGAAGTATAAGGGAACAGTTTTGAAGGTGCCACCGTGGATCTTCTCGTACAGAGTCGAGCAGATCTGGGACCAACTTGAAAAGTATGCCAACTTAGAACGCCAGAAGTCACAGGATGCACAAGGCTTCGGAGGCAAGGTCAGTGTCGTTGGTGAGCAAGGATGCTCCGTGTGCATTGCCCTTGGAAAGGAAGGTCGAGCGGCGACTCACACGACCGCAGATCACAGGTGGACGCCCTCAGATCTCAAGACAATTCAGTCCAAAATGGATGGAAAGGGAAATTCTCCCAAAAATCCCCAGCAGGATGAAGCACGAGATGCTGACCAGCATGGAAGGGGAAAGGGTAAAGGGCAGTCCAAAGGAAAGAACAGAGACTGGACACCAAAAGATTACTCGCAGCAAGGCGGAGATCCAAGTGGCTCAAGATGGACCGATGCTGGTGGAACATCTGGTGGAAAATCTGGTGAAAAAGGTGGAAAAGGCCAAGGAAAGTCCGGGAATCAAGATGATTCCAAGGTGAATGGCAACCCCCTGTATACGGAGACGCCAGCAAACAAGACCTTCGGCAACAACAAGGATACTGGAGGTCGAGGCAAGGGCAGATCCAACGAATCCAACCCCAATTCCAACACCTCCAACAACAAAGGCCAAGGAGGTAAGAAAGGTGGTGGTGGAAAGTCATTTGGTGGTCGTGGACGTGGAAAAGGAGTCAATGCCGTTGAAGCAGGAGAAGAATAGGTTGACGAAGGACAAGTACAGGACGTACAGCCGAACGTCGAAGAAGAATGGCAATAGGGAAGCCAACTTCACGCAATTCCCAACACTGGGGTTGATTGGCAGGAAACAAAGCCCATCAGGGTAGTTGGGGCGGTGGATGGACGCTGCTGGGATCGGCTAGCGCGCTCCTCCGGCCTCCTGTACCCTGCCTGGGTCCTCAGCGCTGTCCGGCGAGGCAAGCAGCGCCAGTTTGTCTGCTGGATCCAGGTCAGAACGACGGATGGTAAGGTTAAACTTGCCAGATGTCTGATTGACAATGGTTCAGAGGTCAATCTGGTGAGGAAAGGCTTTCTGCAGGAGGATGAGGCGAAGATGTCCTCGACACCTGTCCAGCTGGAGGGAGTCAGCGGACATCGCCTTGATGGTGGCGACAGAGAGGCAGAATTGGCGGTCAGATTGGTGAAACAATCTGTGTGGAGCGTGGAGGAGACGGTCACGGAGGAGTGGTTTCCTGGAAAATTCTTTGAAGCCAGCATAAAGTATGATTTATTCTTGGGTCAACCTTGGCTTCACGCTCACCGTGTGTCGCTCATGAGACACAGGACATGCTTCCTCCAGGATCCGTCGACCAGCGACCCATCCGACCTGTATTATCTGCACCCATATACCAAGAGTATACACCAATTCAAGGAGCGAAATAAGCTGCATATTCAGCAAGATGGGCAGGAATGGACAGGGAATCAAGAAGAATTCGACGAAGGAAAGGTGGAATCATTGAACTGCAAGAAGTGGAAGTTTGCTATCGTGTAGTCGACAAATGGCGGGACATTCTGGTGGATTATTTCGAAAGGAACCACAATTTTCGTCCGCAAGTTGATGCTTTTGCAAACAAGAAGAATAAAAGATTTCCGAAGTTCTACGACGATGCCTGGAGTTAGGACTGGTCTGAACCTCTATGGATCAATCCGCCCTTCGACGATTTTCCTCGTGTGGTGCAGAAGCTGAAGCAATCCGGCGCAAAGGCGGTTTTAATTGTCCCCAACTGGCCAAGACAATCTTGGTTCAAGGACATTATGGACATTTCAATCGACATTGTCGAGCTACCTCACAAGGGAGTGAAGCTGTATTGCGAAGACAATGGCAAGCCTTTGCCACAGCGTTCGTGGAGCACGTTGGCGTGCTTAGTTGACGGGAATCTGGGAGATTATTGGCAAGATGACAGTGAAATGGGAACAGAAGAGGTCATCTCAAATTCCTCAAGAATCGACGAAATTGAGGTGGATGAAGACGATCGAGAGCGGAATCCCGACGTATCGTCGCGGAAGGAGGGAAGGACAATCGGCGGCCCTCAAGAGAACGCCTCCATCCATTCCAATTCGTCCCCATCAGACAAGAATCAAGTCAAAAATGTCAAGGTTTCAAGCAAGAATGATGACGAGTCTCCAATTGACAGGAATGCAGCTGAATTCGTCCGACCATCCCTTCAAGACATTCGTGGACCCCCTTCATTGGTGGGATCCCACAGAGGAGCGAGCTCAGGTGAGCTCCATCCGCCAACAATGCGACGAAGAAGTTTGGAATGAATTCGCCAAGAATATGAGACCACGACCAACAATTCGCAAATTGGTGGACATAATGTCGGTGATTGAATGTGGGAATCAGGTCGACGGAGACAAGATATCTGCAAGAAGGGACGCAGTGTTCAAAGGTTATCAAGATGACGTGCTGAGTGGGAAGTTGTGGAAAAACCCCCCAATTCGATGTGAAAATGGGGAAGCCAAGACTGAGATAATCCAAGGCTCAAAGGTGCACAAACAACGTCCATTCTATCTACACGGCACCAAAGCAGATGCCCTGCGAAAGATTATTGAGCGCAATCTCTATGAGTTCGGTTGGTTGGAGGGCTGCATGAGTTCTGAGTGGTGTTCAGCACCATTTACTGTGCCAAAACCCCCGCCTGCTGACCAATCCAGCATAGATGCTTGGCGTCTAGTGGCGGATTACAGAGCCCTGAATGCCGCCACGGTACCAGACGCGCATCCTCTTCCTTTAATGGAGAAGGAGATCGCCGCGAGAGCCAAAGGTAAGCTCTTTACTGTGTTGGATTTGCGCCATGGTTTTCACCAAATGCCACTTCGAAAGGAGGATAGGCATTTGACGGCAATGTGCACGCCCTGTGGCACTGTGCAGTGGACTGTACTGCCGATGGGTCTGAAGAATGCGCCGTCGATGTTCCAGAAGATGATGGAGACTATTTTATTTCAGAAGCATAAGTCTCTGGATTTACAAGAATTCTGCAGCATCTACATTGACGACCTTCTGATTGCCACGCCGTTGGGAAAAAACTTTGATGAGTGCCTGAAGTTGCACGAAGAACAAGTCCGAAAAGTTCTCGAAGTCCTTCGACAAGAGAACCTCGTGTGTGGACCCAAGAAGGGCAAAATGTTCCTCCAGAGTGTGGAATTTTGTGGCTCTGTCTTGGAAGATGGGACAAGAAGACCGGCCCCAGGGAAAATGGCTGCCCTGCAGCTCTGGGAAAGGCCTAAAACCATCACGCAGCTTCGTGCCTTTTTAGGCTGCTGCAATTACTACCACGAGTTCCTTCCTCTCTACGCCAAGTTCTCTGGTCCATTGGCAGAGTTACTCAAGGTTGGCAAAATAGAAGGAAAGAAGGGATCTCAAGTCAGGCTCAAGTGGACGCCAGAATGTGAAGAGGCCTTTACTGGTCTCAAGGAAGCACTGGCAAATGTGGTTACATTAAAGACTCCGTGGTTGGATGGAAGACCTTTTTATATTCGGAGGGCTGGGCGTCTTTTGGCCACGCCCACCTGGCCGCCCCCGACGAGGCCACCGCCACACGGATGGGCCTCACGGACCAGGAAACCTACGTCAGAGGCCTCAAGACGAGCCTCCAAGGGGCACACCGCTGGCACGCCCGGTCCCCGTCGCCCCCACGGGGACAGGGGGGTTCACCCGCCCCCGACACCCACCTGGCCAAGAAGACCAAGACAGGTCAGGGGGCCCGCCAACGCGCCCGCCAGCAGGGCGCGACGCCCCGACCAGGGCCTGGGTCTAGCCACACCGCACCACCCCGGGGCCCAGACCCCCGGGGCACACCAACAACACCGCCACCGCCAGCGCCCACCACCACCACCATACCGCAGCATCCGAACCCTGCAGCCCAGTCAGCCACCACCGCCCACACACGTCCACACCAAGCCAGGACCGCCATACCCGCAGAGCCAGGGGACATGGCACCACCAAAACCACCACCACGCCCCCGTCCCTCCCAGGCCCTACCCCCTAATGCCCCCATGCTACAGCGACCCCCACCAGCTACATTCCCACCACGCCCCAGCACAACCAGGCCCCACGAACCACCCACCCCACATAGCGCACATCACCGCACCACAACATCACGTATTCCACCACCACCAGCCCCTGCCACCACACCCACCAACGCCGGGGTACCACACACAACCAGCGCACCCTCAACACCACCACCACGTGGTCCAGCACCACCCGCCGCCCCCTCTACACGGGCCCACGACACACGAGCCACGGTACACCCCCATGGACCCGCGAGGAGCCGCGCACGCAGACCAGCAACACCAGGGCCTAGTGGGAGCGCCCCACCACCACCAGCAGCCCCCCCACCCGCACCCCATACCAGCAAGCACCATCCACCAGCAGCCACCCATTACATACGGACGACAGCCCCACCCGGACGCTCATGAGGCCGCCTCCCACCCACACCCCAGCACCACAACCAGTCAAGAACCGCAAGGGCCGCACGGCGCACACACGCAACACCCACACGATCCACGGGGACGCCCAGACCCCCAGCCAGCACAACACCCACCCCCACCCCCCCCACCACCAACAGCGCCACCCCCACAACCCCCCCCCCCCCGAGACCAGGCCACGGAGGCAACACGCGGCAAGCAGCACCAGCCAATTGACGTCGATACCCCCGCTGCCGCACGCCACCGCGAATCCCCCCTCCCGCGACCGCCACAAGAGACCCCATCACCGGACCCCACGCGCAACAACGACGACCACCCCCCCCAGCCCACACCACCCTCCCTATCACACCCCGCACCAGCAGCCGCCGCACCGGCCGAACCCTACGCCCTGCACAACCCCGCAGCGGTACGGCAGCACCTCCGGGGACTCGGGGAACACGACGTCGTGCTGTGCCTCCGCACCTCCGGCACCAGCACCCGCATCCGGGCGGCCACCCTGGTCCAGGCGGCCACCCTGGGGGAAGGCGTCCGAGACTTCCTCTTCGACGCTTTCCTCCACGTCGCCCGACACGACCGCCCCCCACGCGCCCCCCCCGACGGCGAGAGCCCGCCCCTCACGGGGAGCCGGATCTGGGTGCCCCCCATCGACTGGGGGCGACACCTAGTCGGACACCCCGTGCCGGGGCGGGTGGACACCAAGGGCAGCACCCGCTACCACGAGCCCGACATGGCCCACCCCCCACCCGGCGCCACCCCGGACAACACCAAAGAGTAGGAGCGGGAAACATGGGTAGCCCGGATGGCCTCCCTGAGCAACTTCCGGCACCATGTCCCGGGGGACATCCCCACCCCCGACGAGCAGCAGCCAGCCCCCTCCACGTACATGACCCTCATGTACAATCTGCACTACACCCTCTCCACCACCCACTACCACGCACCCACTGACCACTGGATAGTACACGGCATCGACTCCCTCCTCCCCGCCGACTACACCCCCCCCCACACAACCCAGGCCCCGACACGTACGCCAGGGGGGACGACCCGGACGACCCCCACATCTGGGGCACGTGGGAACGCAAATCCCTGGACACGCTGCTCTCCATCCGCAGCAGCTGCCAGGGCCTTGGTAGAGCGATGTATTGCCTCGCCAAGTGGACCCAACGTACCTGGGGGATCCCCACGGACGGATGGGTGTGGGTGGTCACGCTGCGCCCCGAGCAGAGGGAAGCCCCCCCAAACCGCAGGGGACCCACCCCCCCACGCCCCACCACCCTACAGCTCTGCCCATACATGGTGGCAGCCCGCCTCATGACACTGCTCTGGCCGGGCCCAGACACCCCCACCCAAAACTACCCCCACCTCACAGAGGAGGACATGCCCGGCATCCAGCGATGCTTCTTCCAGACCCTGGACTACCTCCAGCAAACACAGCCGCACGTCCTGGAGCAGATATGGCCTTCCCCCGGAGAACCCACGTGCCCGCGCAACCAAGACAACGCCGCCACACCAGCAGCACGCACGGATCACCAGGGAAAACGCGCGCACACGCCCGGTGCCCGAACCTGCACACTCGTTCTCGCTACTTCCAGGACCCAGCATCGTACGCCCGCCCCCGAAGCCCAGGACCCTCCGCCGTCTCCCACAGCCCTCTCCTCCGCCTCCGACTCCACAACCTCCACCACCACGACCACCTCATCCACCACCACCACCACGTCCTCATCAAGCACTCCACCCCCCAGGCCGCGGGGGACACCTGCCAAACGGGCCCTCAAGCCCGCCCCCAAAGCGAGCAACCCCACCGCCGCCAAGGCCCACGCCCCGAAGAGGCCCCCACCCGCGACCCAGCCGAAACCCAAGACCGCCGCCAAACAGCCACCCAAACCCGTCAACGCGCCACGACCGCAACCCGCAGCCAAGCCCAAACCCAAGTCCAAACCTGGCGCCACGACAGCAGCGCGAGCCCGGCCCCCCGAGGACGTCCTCTATGACATTCGGCCCCAGCCGTCCCAGGCCCGGAGACAGTGGCGCCCAGCACGGCGCCCCCCCACCGTCACCGACGCCGCCGCCTCCACCTTCATGGCGGAGCGCGCCGCGGCCGAAGCACGACGCACCTCGTCCCGCCACCTCTCAAAGCCCGCACCCCAGGCCCACGGACCGCCCCCGACCAGGCCAGAACGACGCCAGGGTCCGCCAGCAGCGTCCCCGCCCCCCTACCAACCCCCGATGACAGCCCACATGCAGCGCATGCCCCTCTACCACCGCCGCCACGAGTCCCCGCCCAACCCCGAGGCAGAGACCGTGCGCGCACACCCGCGGGTCCACATCCGCGCGCGCCCCCACTCCCCGCGCACCCCAACGGAACAGGACTACGCGGAATCCCCCAGGCCCGCCACCACCACCGGTCCCCACGACCCCGTCACACCCACCCACGCCCACTCCCACGCCAAAGACCGCAGGCCCGCCCAGGCATAATGGTGGCAGCGCTGGACCCACACGCAGATCTGGGAGCTGCGAAAGTGGGCCCGGGGAGAGCCCTCCCTCGAGGGCCTGGTCCATCGGCCCCGCAAGGGGTCGGTGGAGAACTGCCGCCTCCGGCCGGCGGGGGGGTGGATGCCGCAGGCCGCATGGGAAGCCATGCTGGCCGATGCGCTCCACCCCCTGGGAGTCCACCCCCGCAACCTCCCCGCGCCCCAGGACCACCCGTATGTCCTTAGGCGCCTGCGGGAGACCCTCCAGGAGACACAGCGAGACGGCATCCGCCTGTGGGACATCACCCAAAGCCCAGCCCCGCACAAACACACCCCCTCGTCACCCCACAAGCGTCGGTGCACCGACACCTGCGGCACCCACAGCACCCCAGGAGCCCTGCGCACCACACAACACGACGCGCCTGACCCCCTGGCCAGGGGCGCCGCCATCTAACCCCGTTACCCAGCAACCCACCACCACGGGGCGCCACGCCAGGCCCCGCCCAGAAGTCACCAAACAAACCGGACGCCGAAGGACGCCAACGAACACGACAACGGGCACCACTACGCCCAAAGGCAGCGAACCCAGGCCCGCTACCGTCGCAACCGCCTAACCGAGCCAAAACCCAAACACAAATCAAACCCGAGCCGCACCCCGAAACCGCTAACCCTTGACTCCTAACCAGGCCCGCCGAGGGAACAACGTAACCACAGCCCACACCCACAGCCCACACAGCCGCCTAACCAGCCAGCTCCAGAAGCAAAGAGACACCTCACCAAACCCACCCTGATCCAAGCCGGTGTACATCAGGACGCGCAAGCCGCACCCCTGGGGCGCAACCGCCGCCACAGCACCGACGACACACGCCAGAGGACACAACACTGTTGCACCGCCGCACCAGCTGCCCGTGCCTGTGCCTGCAGTGTACGCGCGCCCCTGTTTTTCCTTTTCTTTCAAAAAAAAAAAAACACAAAAAAAAAACAAACGAAAATTAGGGGGGGAGCAAGAGGGACACAACCACCCATGGCACACGCGCACCGCACACAGTGCGCACACCGGTGAACGGGAGCCAAGTGGCCCAGGACACCGCACAGGCAACACAACACACCGAGCGAGCACACCGGTGAACAGGAGCCAAGTGGCCCAGGACACCGCAGACGCAACACAGCAAACCGCGCGGGCACACCGGTGAACAGGAGCCAAGCAGCCCAGGACACTGCACACACGTAGGGCCGCCGAGGGACAGGAAAGAACCAATACCCCATGGGTCGGACGCACTGGGGCGACCCAGCCGACCCACCGGGCCGGTGGCAGGAGCAGTACTCCAAGGCCACTGGTCCGAGGCCGGCCAGGCTGCATCGGGGACCATGGCAAACGTCACCCGGAGCCATGGAAGCAACCGGTGACAGGCGAGCCGGTACACAGTCCAGGAGGGGGTCACCTGCCAAGCAGAGTGGCCCCGCAACTCAAACCACAAGGGTGAGGCGGTCGTACCGTAGACTAGCGGGAGCAATACCCCGTGTGGTGAGAGATACTCCACACGGCTGGGCAGCCCCCAGAGCTGCCGCCCAAAGGAGGGGGCATGTGGCCCTACCCATGGACACATGTGGGGACACCCTCCGACCTGGGACACATGGACCGGGTGGCCGCGACAATGCCTTCCCAAGCACATGCGGGAGCGGCTCAAGAGGCACCTGACATAGGGGAGTGGGAGGGACAGGACGTCCCCTTGGTAAGACCTTCTTCCTGCAATGTCAAAGGAGGCATCCCGAGCTCCCGAAGATACCTACCTACCTACCTCTTTACTGTGTTGGATTTGCGCCATGGTTTTCACCAAATGCCACTTCGAAAGGAGGATAGGCATTTGACGGCAATGTGCACGCCCTGTGGCACTGTGCAGTGGACTGTACTGCCGATGGGTCTGAAGAATGCGCCGTCGATGTTCCAGAAGATGACGGAGACTATTTTATTTCAGAAGCACAAGTCTCTGGATTTACAAGAATTCTGCAGCATCTACATTGACGACCTTCTGATTGCCACGCCGTTGGGAAAAAACTTTGATGAGTGCCTGAAGTTGCACGAAGAACAAGTCCGAAAAGTTCTCGAAGTCCTTCGACAAGAGAACCTCGTGTGTGGACCCAAGAAGGGCAAAACGTTCCTCCAGAGTGTGGAATTTTGTGGCTCTGTCTTGGAAGATGGGACAAGAAGACCGGCCCCAGGGAAAATGGCTGCCCTGCAGCTCTGGGAAAGGCCTAAAACCATCACGCAGCTTCGTGCCTTTTTAGGCTGCTGCAATTACTACCACGAGTTCCTTCCTCTCTACGCCAAGTTCTCTGGTTCATTGACAGAGTTCCTCAAGGTTGGCAAAATAGAAGGAAAGAAGGGATCTCAAGTCAGGCTCAAGTGGACGCCAGAATGTGAAGAGGCCTTTACTGGTCTCAAGGAAGCACTGGCAAATGTGGTTACATTAAAGACTCCGTGGTTGGATGGAAGACCTTTTTATATTCATACAGACGCCAGTCGTTACGCCATTTGTGCTACGATCGAACAAGTCGATGACGAAGGTCACCATCATCCTCTGGCTTTCTGGTCTCGCAAGCTTACAACAAGACAGCGAATTTGGAGTCCAAGGGAACAAGAAGCCTACGCAATCCTTTGTGCCTTACGGCGTTATGAAGGTCGGATCTTGGGCCATCGCGTTGAGGTACTGACTGACCACAAGTCACTGGAGAGCTGGAGGACAGAACATGTGGATACCCCTGGTGGACCAGCTGGGAGGAGAGACCGTTGGCATGAAACTCTCAGCAGATTTGACCTCCATGTGACCCACATTCCGGGTCGCTACAATACAGTGGCGGACGCCCTGAGTCGCTGGGCCTACCCAGCCTCAGAGGCTTACTCTGAAGTGAGTTTTCATGGGACAGCGACGGATAAAGCCGAAGTGATTGAGTTTGATAAGGAGGAACAAGCACTGATCAAGAAACATTGTCTCCAATGTTCGATTAAGAATCGGATGAAGGTGGAATTGGTCAGATGCAAGGAGATTACCAGGGCAGATCAGACTGCAGGAGTTAACTCTGACTCTGAGTCGGCGCTGCCACTCCTTAATGTGTTTCCAGTGACAAGATCCAAGGCAAAATCCACGCTCCCTCCAAAACAAAAGGACAAGGAAACTTCCTTCCTCTATGTTGATTGGACGAAGATGTACAAGGAGGACAAGTTCTTTGGGTCTGTATACCACAAGTTGAAAGGGGACAAGCCTTACGACTCTGAAGGGACGTCTGATTTCAAAATTCAAGGCGACAAGTTATTTTGGCAAGGACGGATTTGTGTTCCTGATTGTCTAATTGACCAATATGTCAAACATTGGCATCGGAATGAGACATCCCACGGACATTCTCGTGTTCTGGAGCAGGAGCTACGACACAGAGTGTACACACGGGACCTCAAGAGTGCCTGTGAACGAGTTGCGAGAGGATGCAAGCAATGTCGGGCGACCATCTTCAAGAATCAAAAGGCAGAAGGACTACTGAAGGGATTACCAATTCCTGAGAGGTTGTTCGACAAGGTGACGGCGGATGTCTTCGAGTTGGGACAAATCCAAGAGGAATGTCTCTACACGAGGAAGCCTATCGATGGGGTTTTGTTAATTCAAGACCGCCAGAGTGGCTACATCCAGGTCCTCCCTTGCAACACGAAGCATCTCACCTCTGAAATGGCTGCCAAGTGGACTGCAAGTCAGTGGATGAGTAACTGGGATGTTCCCAGTGAAATTCTGACGGACAGTGGGAAGGAGTTTATTGGGACTTGGTGGGAGAACATGTGTGCTCTATGGGGAGTTCATCATCTTCGTGCCCGAGTCTACGACCATCGAGCTCTCCCTGCTGAACGCGCTGGCAGAATTCTTATTAACATTCTGAGAAAGTTCCTGGCGACTGAAAAAGACTACAATTGGTTGGAGACAATTTACTGTGTCTTGAGGAGATACCATCGGACCAAGAATTACACAGGATTAAGTCCGAATGAGCTTGTTTTTGGTCGTGAGAAGATGGGTCCAGGACCAGTGATGTATCATCCAAGGCAGTGCTACGACGCCTCGCAATGGTTTGAGAGGATCAAGGATTTAGAGTCCAAGTGGATCCAAGCCAAAGTGGAGAGTCAAGCAGATTGGTTGAATTTCAAAAATAAGTCAAGAACGCAAGGAAAACCCTTCGAGAAAGGCCAGCAAATTTGGCTTCGTAAGTCAGACGAGACCCTGAAGGACGACAGCAAATTGTTACCCTTGTGGGATGGCCCATTCCAAGTCAGTGGTCAACTAGATGAGACTACATTCAACATTGAAATTGAGCCAGGCAGGCATCAAGAAGTACATCGAGACCGTTTGAAGGCCGAAGTACCCTGCCCCAAAGGAAAGTTCAAGCCTTTCTATTGAACTTCGAAGTACCTGAGCGACAGGAAGATGATCACCAGCAGTTTTGAGTTGGAGAAGATCCTTGATTACAAGAAAAATGCTCGGAACAAGTGGTACTTTCTGTGCAGATGGAAAGGATTCGTCCAGAAGAAGACAAATGCGAGCCAGCTTCAAGTTTTGTCCATGGGTATACGGACACTTTCATCAAGTTCCTGAAGAAGCACCCTGAGATTGACCGTGAGCTCTAGCTGATCAAAGATTGTGTCACCAAGGAAGACTTACAAGCACAAGAAGAAGCTCCAATCGTGGCAGAATCCATTCGAGACAAGATCTGATCAGAATTTGAATCGCCGAAACTTTCGAAAAGGTTTACGGTCTGCACTTACCCTTGGCATTGGGACAAAACAGTCCTGGCGCATCGTCTATGTGGTTCGATGAACAGATGATGGGACATTCTGGGATCATCCTGGTCATTTCATCCATCATTCTCATCATGGTCATCATGTGAATCATGTGCTTCATTGTAGATGACTTCCATCGGAAGTTCCGAAAGGCCTTTATCCTCAACCACGACGACACTCTCGTGTTTTGCTGTCGACTGGACCCCTCTACTCGCCTTGGGAAGGACTCGTTCGAGTTCGTGCTCATTACAGACATTCTGACACATGACTGAGTCTGATGCATTTCATGTGTTTGACGGATCTTCTGAGAATGTCACTTCAATCAGCTCTTACATTGAGACTGTTGGTTTGTTTTTCAATCGACTGCTGTCAAAGAGCTTATCTAGACCAAGTGACAACGATGGTGTTCTTACTTGTGTCGACTCGCTGTTCATCTGTGGATTGTGTTGGAATCCTGCTCAGAATCAGCTCAATTTTGGCAAATTCCTTGTACCAAGCATTGGATGCTTATACATGCTGGGACTATAATGAGTCAATTACCCCTTCTGGCTCATACTGGATTAAACATGAAGCCCTGGAGACAATACTGACAGTGTGGTCGCCACTCACTGGGTTTTCTAGGCTATCATTACTTACATGATTGAATTTCCATCATCATGGGGATCATCATGATCATCAGGATTTGACCTGGATTAGCTATGAATGAGAACTGGATTTCCGTTCAGCACAACACACAGCATCTATCGACAATGAGTTGGACCTATATTGGCTTGCTGCAGACTTCGCCGCCCTCAATCCGCATGCGATTCACTGATTTTGGTCTCAATTCAGTCACATTTTGTACCATAATCTGGCATCTGGTCTCATGACTGCAACTGACACCAGCCAGTTTCACATATCTTGGACTCCATGAAGGGATACCCTATTTTTTGGACGCTCGAAGACATGGCGACACTCGTTTTCTGTTTTCTGACAGTGGGATGTCAGATCCTGATTTCATCATGGATCATGGATCTTGATCATGCATGTACATTCTTCACTCAGACTTTCAATTTTCGAATTTTCGAGCTTGAACGAAGCTTTTTCTGTGTGCCCCAAGGTACCTATGCGTTTCATTCAAGTCGATGGCCATCGCGAAGCACAGATTTCAGCGCAATTTTGCTCAATTCAGCTCATTTTCTCACATTTTGCCTTAGATTAGTCGGTTTTTGGTCACTTTCGCCGTTTCGTTCACTTCACTTGACCCAACCTGACATACTGGCGTATGTTTTCTGAGGGGGAGTGTAACTGCAGCAGTGACAGCACTCATTTATACATCAATGTGATCAGATTTCAATCATTCTCAGATGTACATTAGTGCAGTAGATTTTCCGCTTGTTTTCATGTTTTCCGTTCGCCGCCAGATGTCGCCTGTGAGCGCGCGTCCAGTCGCATTTGTCTTTCGTGATTTCGCAATCGGATTTATTTAAATTATTTGGAATGATTTCACGTTGTGTCATTATGTGCGATGAATGCGCATTGAGATTCTATGTCTGCTCCATTTTTGTAGACCGGGTTTTCTGACTATTCATATTCCACCATGGAGTTCACTGGACTTACAAGTGCTTCGCATATGTCGCTCCCAGAGGCTGGATATGGGTCTGAAGAGGGTCATGTGGGTTCGGAGATATCAGGGGCAGTGTCGGGCGTTACGACCCCTGGGGCATCAAGGCTACAGGCTTCGCAATTACAAGAAAGATCCGCCATTATGCACCGGTTACAGTCGTGTAGACCCTTCTTAGGGTCATCGCGAACATGCATGTCCTGTAGGGGCTGCATCTTAGACGCGGCTGGTTTCCATCAGCCATACCCCACGTCGAAACCCAAATATTCCATCTCCTCATTCATAAACTCACATTTTTTGAGTTTCATTCGGAGATGGTTTTCTTGACAAACAATGAAAAATTCACAAAGGAGAAGGACATGGTCCTCTTGGGTATAGTTCTTTTGAGCATCGTAGGGTGGGACCAGTTCAAACTGACTTCTCAGTTAACCACACACCTCAGTTCTCAATGTCATTTCAAACACCTGCCAACCTTTGTGAAGCCTAGTTCTTTCGAGCATTGTGCGGTGCAAAGGGCCCGTGCCCGCAAGTTTGAGACTATTTGCCAAAGATGAGCTACAAAGCCTGACCGTTGGAATGGGTACTTCTGCACCACAGGAGATCCCTTTTCAGGAAGAGTCAAGGGTTGCAGAACAGGCTCCGCAACAAATCAGGCAAATAGTAAACTCACAACTCACAGAGCCAAGACCGGGCAAAGAAGGCACAACACAAGCAAGTGCACACCACGTCAACTGTCAACTGTTCCGAAGCCTTTACCAGCAACACAAATCAAGTCCCAGGGACCTCAGTTCTCAACAGTTCTCACCAGTTCAACGTTGTGTTTGCAAGCAAGGCAAAACAAAGGCAATTGCAAAGCATTAGTCAGAAATGTTGTGTCAAAATTTAGCAGTCAATAGCCGGAAATGTCTGGAGCGATCTCCACTACAGCTGAGCAGCACAAAAACAGCAGAACAACAATATTAAAACGACTTTTGGCAGGCATCTTTAGATTCAACCAAAGCATTGTAATGTTCTGACACATCCACAATTTGGTGCCAAGGGATCAACTGTATTCAAGCAATGGATTTTGCAAAAATTCATGTTTGAACGACAAATTTTTGGCACCGCGGCCGTTTCAGATTCAGTGCGGTAGCGTGAATGCGGTTTTGGCCGCAGAATGCCCCACAAAATCATAGGTGTTAGTATCTAAACTCATGTCGTCGATGTGGGCCTCCATTTCTGCACTCCGAGAAATCAACTCCTGTACTAGAAGTCTGCGCCTCAGTATGTACAAAATTTTATTCATCAGTTCCTGGAAGAGCGCTGGGGCATTAGCCAGCCCGAAGGGCATGACCTTCCACTTAAACAAAGGACCCTTAGGGGTTATAAAAGCCAGCAGCTCCTGAGCTGCGGCAGTTAGGTCTACCTGCCAGAAACGACTGCGTATGTCCATTTTGGTCTTGTACCTGCACTTGGCAATACGCTCCAGGGTATTTTCCATGTTAGGAATACTCCCCGAGTGGTTCTGGGTTTTCTTGCCGACCTCACCATAGTCAACAACCAGTCATAGGGCAGTCGACCCTGGTTCAGCAACCAGAAAACAGGGACTGCAGTGATCGGGGTAGTCCCTCTTCTTACATTCCTCTACAAAGCCAGCATCAATACATTCCTGGATCTGGCGCTCGATTTCTTCCACCTGTTCCTGTGGAGCGGGATAGGGACGACGCCTCACTCGTGTCTTTTCGAATTCAGGTTTCAGTTTCAGGTCCATCTGGACCAGTTTTTTACAAGCGAGGGGGGGCGGCAAGGCGCCGAACACCTCCTCATAGGTTAGCAGCAGTTTCTTCAGTCGGAGGTCAAGGTTAAGACTCTCGAGTTTCTGTAGGAAATCCTCCTCAGCTTGGAGGTTGCTTTTTTCATGTTCCTTCTTTTTCTACCGATCAGCAGTTTCAGCAGGTACAGAACCATCGTCCCACTCAGGGGAACATTGCTGCCCATAGTGCAAAGAATACACTAGTGGTATCTCAGGATCAGGCAGCATATAGGAATCATCGTCCTCCTCAGACCAGATGGAGGTTTTCCAGGTCTGTCTGAAGTATAGCAGCCGCTCATGTCGCTCAATACCTTCGGCCTTCAGGTACAACAGATGTCGGAGTTCCTGAGTGTCATGCTCAGACAGTGGCATGTTATTAGAAGCAGGCCGCGCTAGAGCATCAGGACTCCGGGCCACAGGTTCACCTGTCTGCATAGGCTGCATGTGTAGCACTGGCTTCCCAACAGGGGAAGTGGGTTCTGAGGCTGACTCTAGATCTACCTCCTCCAGCAACAGCTGGGCTAGGAAGGCACTGTGTTTTAGATCTCATTCAGGTTAACCTGAAGGGCCGCCAGTCCATTTTCAAGAACGTGACGGGCAAATTGGTATTTTTCAGTGCGATAGTTAGTCTTGGATGCGTAGCGCAGCCCAGACTCTTTTCGTCCTGACAGCTCCAAAGGTACGGAGAAGAGCCCACTGCCAAAGTGGCAGTGCAAAGAATAGGGGCGCTGGAGAGACAGCATTTTTACCTGGGGGTTTCTTCGTAGGAAGTCGGTACCAATGACGATGTCAAAGGCGTCGGTGTCCGGCACTCTGCAGTGTTGGGTCACAGTTTTGTCGCCCAGGAATATAGTCACATTGACCCCCCCCAGGGAATGGATGGTACGCCCATCCCCTACTCTTATGGTTCTAGTTTTCTTGAACATTTTTAGCAGGCGCCGGGCCACTATGGAAAGTGTTGCACCGGTGTCGATCCCCGATTTTCACGAGGATCCAGAAAACCAAGTCCTCCTCTTCGGAGCCGCCCCCCTACTCCTCAGCAGGGAACTTGACATCCACCCCTGCAGCCATCAGGGACTTTGCCATCCAGGCCAGTCGCCTCTTCTTGGAGTTATTCCCCTCAGGGGAAGCGTTATCCCCCTGTGGGCGCTTCTTGGCTTCACCTTCGGCAGGAGGGGGAGTAGCGGCGGGCGCTGAAGAGTGCCTCTGGGGGTTAGGGGGTCCACCTTTGCAACCCCCTTTGCCACCCCCTTCACCGCCTTTATCCCCATTCTGGTGGTTTCTGGTGGGTGTTTGGTTCTTCTGGCGTTCAGCCTCCTGCCGCTTGAATTTATCACTCTCTCGTTTCTATCTGTGACATTTGTCCTCGTAGGGACGACGTTTGCCACAATAGCCACAGGTGATGGTACACCCGAAATGACCTTGATGGGTCACAGTCTTTCCATCCTTGGAGTGCTGCTGTCGTTTCATCTGCAGCATACAACTACTGCTGTGGTCGCAGTCAGGGGCATGACAAGGTCCCCCCTTGTCATTGACAGGTTTACAGTAGAACAGAGGGGGTGTACCTGCATCAGGTTTAACCTCATTCTTGGCACGTATGTTACCCCTTCCTTTACCACCTCCCTGGTTGGCGTTAGTGGGATTTTTAGGCCCTTTCCCTTCGCCACGTTGGGGAATAGGGGTACCACCTCGACCCAAGTGCTTCCTGAGGAATGTGGGAGTCATTCTCCCTCTCAAGAGCTAGCTCAATCAGAAGGTTAACCAGTTCATCGTACGAATGGGCCCGGTTCTTCCTTTCAGAGGTAGCGCAGCAGTCATCCCACGTAGGTTGGGAGATCTTACTCATGAGCCACAGTCGGGGCTCAGTGGCTCCATAGGAGCCCACATTCATCCGTGAAAAAAGATACTCTAGGTCGGACACGTATTCAGAGACTCGCGCAGCGGATGGAAACTCAGGGAGCATAGGTAGCTCCTCTATCTGTGTGCGCACACTGAGGTCAGTCTCATAGAGTGGGAATGTTTTCTCTAATCTTTGGAGTACCTCTACCCAGGTTGAACAGGTTTTCACAATCTGTTTCACCTATTTTTGCAAAAATTTCTTTTTGCAGGAGCGTTTCAGCAGTGAGCATTTGGTGGCCACATCCACATGGGATTGGCTTGTTAGCAAAAGAAACTCAGCAAATTCTTCTGCCCATTCAGGCAGATTTTTCGGGTCGAACTCCGGCAACTCGAGCTGGATGTTCGCCTGGGCAATTGGTCTGCCCTTCTTCCCAACCCCCGGGGTTAGGCCAGAAGGGGGAGGAGAGACACCGGCAAGGGGTGCCAGGGCTGACAGCCCTCTTTTCTCAGTCTCCGTCACCGGTACGTCCTGTAATTCAGCAACTGGGACTGTCCTCGCGCGAGGATGACAAGGGCTGGGGCAAGTGACCTTGGGTAGCAACCTGGACACCCTTGATCTTTTGAGATCATCAGCCAAGGTGCTCCATCCGGGTGAAGGTGAGAATAGAGTTGGCTTGGGTAAGGGTTCAGTGATACCCAATTTAGCCTTGACAGCCCCCGACAGAGCTGTAGCATCCGGGTTTTCCGATCCGGATAGAAGTTTGGCCAAAAGTTCGGCCGTACGATCCAGAGCCCCTTAGGTGGGCTCTGGGTGAAGAGGATCCAGACTCTTTTCAGGAGCCATTGAAGTTATCGGCAGGTCTGGATGCCATGCTCTCGGGTGCTCGTGTACTCTTGGTCGGCTCGGTAGTGATACTGTGTCCGCCATGTCTGTAGATGGCCCCGAATAAGGGAAGGAACCCATCTCAGTTTGGCACGTCGACCCGAGGGCATCAAGAGGTATTTCTCCATCTTCTCCTACGGTGGGCTTGTGGTACTCTTTGTGGAGCATGAACTCGTCCATCCTCCTTTGTAAGTCCTCTTGTTCTTCAGGACCACCTCCAAGTAAGTAAGTAAGTAAGTAAGGGCGGGTGCGTCCGCAGCCTCATCTGACATCTCCTTGCTTGTTTTACATGGTGGCCGCCTCTGGCGGGAAGGAGAGCTCTCCACCATCATTCTACTGGCGACCCCTGTCTCACCTCACGGCCGAGAACTTCAACCAGGTTCCCTTGGGGCATGACCGGCGGTAGGTGTCCTTCAGTCGCTGCCCTCACGGTCTCCGCTCCTTCCGGTCACCCATCGAAGGATCCTCTGGCCTTTCCCCCCTGGCACAGCCTTTCAGGCGCCTGCAGGCGGGTTTCCTGTGGATAGCCCTCGCCGACAGCGGAGCATTTCTCTCTGTCAACCACATTCCACCACTCCCCATCCCTCACGGGTTGGAGTACCCACTCGGCACCCGGATGCACTTGGGTGTCGTCCATCCGCGGCTGGAGGCCAGGGGGCGACCCTTTCCACGTTCCCCTAGGTCCCGCTCACGCGTGAACCTACGTGTACTTAGGCCATTGACCCAGGGACCTCAGGGTCAACCCTCAACCCTGCGGACACCTCACGGCCGTCCCGGAGTTCAGGGCATTTTCCCTACTTCCCGTGGCCAGGCTCCCCATGGTTGGCCCATGGTTCATCAGTCCATGGTGACTGGTTTCCCAATCCCGAGGGGCTGTTGCTTGGCGCTTTCGGCCTCCCTTCCCATCCCATGTCCCGTTCCCCTTCGCCCCATACCGACACCGGCCAACTCCCCGCGTCCCGTGGATTTCGGATCCCATGGGGCCGTTGTGTGGCCCGTTCCACACCCCTGTCCTAGCCCTGTGCCCCCATCCCATCCCTCATCCCGTGTTTATACCCCACCGGGCCGCCAAGAACCCCGTGGCGGGGGCCCACAGGATCCTCATCCATCCGGGGACCGTTTCGTGCTCCTCGCACGGGTCGCTCCTATCCACTCCCCTTCCTCCGCGCACTCGGCGCATTATCCTCCGCCCGTTCCTGCCCGGATGGTCTGGCCACTTTTCCCTTGTCATGGCACCTTTGGCCCACCTATGTTTTGGCACGAGAACACAGCGTGTACAGGCGGCTGTGGCCTAGCAGGGACGCCACTACACGTACCCCCACTAGGGCTTGGAGGGGAGTTGTGTTCTGTGTTCCGTATGCTTGCACCGCCTGCTGTCTTGCCGTCCTTGACGTCGTCTTGCATACCTACTATGGCACATTGCCCTTCTGATGTTTGTCCCTCGCCACTGATGGTCGAGGGTCCTTCTGTCTGCTGTTCCCCCCATACCTGGCTCGGGCGTGGTGCTGTGTGTGTGATCTGCGCCCTGGGTCATCCAGGGTGGGCAGCCCATGTGTTCCACCTGCGTTTGTGCACAAGAACACAGCGCGTGTTGTGTTTTTTTTTTTTCGTTTGCGACTGTGGCCTAGCAGGGACGCCACCACACGTACCCGTGCTAGGGCTTGGTTGGATGGAGTGCTCCGCTGTCGTGCCCCGCCTGCGTCGTGGTGTCCATATTGATGCCCTCTTTGTTGTGCGTGTGTCGCCGCCCTTGGTTTAGCTGGGTGGGCGGCTTCGGGTGCACCTGTTCACCCTACTTATCCCACCTGCGGTACGAGAGTCTCATGCATGGTGGGGGTGTGGAGAGGCGTAGCTACCAGCACTTGGTTCTGGCCTGCTATACCCGGTCAAGGGCCCGCCTCAGCGCGGCCTGTTGAGCCCTGCTGTTGTGCGGACAGGCTGGCAGCCCCAGATTATCCTGTCCGGGGCGCCAGGCCGCCACTTGTCCCTGGATGATCCAGTCCGGGGGACGGCGGCTCCTGGGCTGTTCCGCTCCGGATGATCGAGTCCGGGGCATCTAGTCTTTTTTCACCGGTTTTTGCTCGCTTCGTGCTTCGGCCATTCCTTCTTGCTTTGCCCCGGATGATCCAGTCCTGAGCACTTCTTGGCCTCGTCTCCGCTTTGCTGCATTACCTCGGCCTCGTCCGGGTCTTCGCATCACTGCATCACCATGGGCTCCTCCTGTTCGCTGCCGCACTGCTTCTCAATGGCCTCATCCTCGTGGCTGCTGCTCAACTTCACCTCGGCCTCCGCCTCTTGTTTACCCCTCTGCTTCACCGGATGATCCAGTCCGTGGGGTGTCGTGTCTCCTTCCTCCGCCTTTTGTGCTCGTTTTGCTTGGGCCGCTCCTTCTTGTTTTGCCCCAGATGATCCAGTTCTGGGCTCTCCTTGTCTTCGTCTGTTCTTGGCTGCTTGTGCTCGGCCTCGTCTTGGTCACCCCTACTCTGCATCTCCTCGGGCTCCTCCTCGTCGCTGCTTCGCTGCTTATCCTCGGCCTCGTCCCCGCGGATGCTCCACCTCATCCCCCCGTCCTCGTCCACTTGTGTGCATCTCTGCGTCACCTTGGCCTTGTCCTCATCCTGTCTTCTCCGCACCTCCCCGGCCTCGTCCTCCACTCTGCTTTGCTGCATCTCCACGGCCTCGTCCTCTTGGCCACTGCTGAGGCTCCCCGTGGCGCCTGCTGCTTGTTCCTCCCCGGATGTTCCAGTCCGGGGGGCGTCCACCGCCGCTGGTCCCTGGATGCTTCAGTCCGGGGGGCGGCGTTGCCTGCTGCTTGGCCCACCCGGGACGATCCAGTCCGGGTCGTCTGGCCGCCACTTGTTCTCAGTTGATCCTGTCCGGGGGGTGGTGGTCCCTGCTGCTTATTCCGCCCCGGATGCTCCAGTCTGGGGGGTGTCGTGTCTCCTTCCTCCGCCTTTTGTGGTTGTTTCGCTTGGGCCGCTCCTTCTTGTTTTGCCCCGGATGATCCAGTCCTGGGCTCTCCTTGTCTTCGTCTGCTCTTGGCTGCTTGTGCTCGGCCTCGTCTTGATCACAGCTACTCTGCATCTCCTCGGGCTCCTCCTCATCGCTGCTCCGCTGCTTCTCCTCGGCCTCGTCCCCGCGGCTGCTCCACCTTCTTCCCCTCGTCCTCGGCAACTTGTGTGCTTCACTGCGTCACCTTGGCCTTGTCCTCTCCGCTTCTCCCCGGCCTCGTCCTCCACTCTGCTTCGCTGCATCTCCACGGCCTCATCCTCGTGGCCTCTTCTGAGCTCCCTGTGGCGCCTGCTGCTTCCCTACGTGCTCATTTGGATCAGGTACTTCACACAGTGGTTTTACCCGGTTTAACCTGGTTGAACTCGGAAGGGGCGCGGTTGAACCGCTGAACCGCGGTTGAACCGCGGTTGAACCACCGCCAGCGCTGGCGGCGGCGGCTGGGCCAGCGGCGCGCGCTTTTCTGAAGAAAATATTTGCATAACCACCTGAAACTGACGCGTGAGAAACCTTTTTTAAAAAATGTCCCACCACTGGCTGCAAGTGGTGAACGACCACTACAGCGGGTGGGGGGACCAACAGCTGGTGGACGACTTGTTCACCTTTTTTTGCACAAACGGCACGACAACACGCCTATGGAAACAACTTGCTGACCAAATTGGTAACACACAGAGGGCTTCCAAACAGACAAAAAGGGCTACAAAAAAAGGTTTCACAGGATCCGACGCTGTGCGCCTCATTTTGGACGTTGGGATGCTGAAGCGAAGGTATGTGGCATAATGCACACATGCCTACAAGTGGTTCAACGTGGTTCAACGGTGCGGTGGAACCCTTATCACAAATGAACAATTGTGATTGTGCTTCATGACAACGTTTGCACGGCATAATAATCGCTTAATGTTGCCCAAAGCATGAACAAATGAGTTGCAACGTGTTGCCCGTGTCACAAATGTGAATACTTTGTGGTTTGTACCATTGGACGCTTTTTGGTGCCATGACGGCAACCCATTCAACCGCAGGTTGAACCGCGCACTTTATCCCAATTTCTTGGTTCAACCGTCCCTAGGTACAAGAAGCTTATTTTGTGGGCCGATGCCAAAGAGAAGAAAACCCGTGCAAGCACCGTCCCATGGACACATTGCTTTCCGTCGTATGCAACGATGGATAAAGCTTGGTCCACGTTAAGTGAGAGACAAGTACTAAAAACGACCATAAAGGATGGAAGAGTTGGGGTTCGTTGGGATGTGGATGATTGGATACAATATATAGGTGATCAAAGGGATGTGCTAGAAGAAATGCACTTCCCAAGATTTAGGGATGATCACCCCTATGTACTTATAGTGCGTGGTGATGGGTTTCCATGTGGAGCAAGGTCATGGTGCCAAATTGCATGTGCTTTTGCAAACCACATGCAAAACGCACGAGCTTTGCTCTACAAATGGACCCTTGACCTTGCTCTCGTAAGTGAGCATGAAACGGATCTTGTGCGTGTCCTCTTTGGAGAGACACTAAAAAAATACAACAAATCATTCCCCGTTGCTACATGGTGCTCCGACGATTTTGGGTGCGAACAGTTGTCATTATTGGAGGTGATAGCCCTTGGCTTTGTCATGTACTTGGTCTATCAACATTTTATGAAATTGGTTCAATTTATTCTTTTGCGACATGGTCTAGGGAGAAAGAAAGATGGGTAGGGTGTGAATGGCGGAGAAGTACAAGACTTGAAGCAAAATTCCTAAAGTATAGGAAACAAGGAGTTGGTTGTGTTGGTGCAAAAGGGTGCATGGAAAGTGCACTATTGAAAGTGGATGACCGTATAGGTTGTGTCATCATGTGTGTTCTTCATCTTGTGATACGATGTGGTGAATACTGAACAACGTTTGTGCGCACACGAGCCACAATGTTGACGGTACCACAACGATCCAAGGTTCAAAGCCTCCTAAAGGACGCTAAGACCAATGTTTCTTTGAAAGGCCGGTCCTTCCCCGATGGGGAAGAGACATGGCACTTGTTTGCCAATTGGTTGCCCATTGCAAAGAGTTTGCGTCTAACACAACATGTCACCACTACCGTTGAGGACATGGGGAAATTGCTAACCGCTATCTATCGGTGGACAAATGATCCATTCGTCCAAGGGTGTGCACAAATTGCAAAGAGGTTTCAAAACACTATATGTCCCCATAAACAATCACCCTACTTGCTTTGGCTCCGCAACGAGGGGGCCATCGTATTGGGTAATTTGCAACCTTGGGGGGGGCCATGTTTTGTGGCGACATTGTTGAGTCGCTTAACTATGTCTTTAAAGACAACTTTCTGACCACAAGTTCCCGGGGTGGTGGTCGTAAGGCTACCGAGGAGGAAAAGGATGAGCCAATGCTCCGACATGCGCACGAGCGAACCTTCCTCTACAAGGAGATGCCTCGATGGGACGGGCGGCGGCGACGGGAAGATGAGCACGTAGTGCACGCTCAATTGGAAGTTGGCAACTAGGAGGTGTGTGTGTGGTTCAACCGTGGTTCAGGAGGTTCACCTGTGCGGTTGAACCGGCTTCCCCACGGTTTCACCCCTGCTTCTCTCCGGTGCCTTTGCGCCATGGACCCCGAGTCTTACGGGAAGGCCTTGCAGGACTGCCTGCGGGCACTGGGTACGGGACAAGGCGGCGATCCACCTGCCACGCCAGCGCCACAAGCAGCGGCAGCGCCTCCAGCCCCCCACCTGGCCGACAAGCTCCCGCTGAAGAAAGAAGTGGTGGTCCACAACACCTGCAACCCCGACACCACCCTGGCACCCGAGACCCCTGAGTGGCGGTGGTGGGCTGATGTGACGCCGAAGTACGTGTTCCGCCGTGCCATGACGCTCTGGATGGAGAACCACCGCCAAGAAGACAAGGATGGGGTCCAGTCCTACCCCTGGGAGACGAAGTGCCTGAGCGCTGGGGAGTTTTCAGAGTGGAAGGTCTGTGTGTGAGTGTGTTTTGGGGTCGTTGTGTTGGTCTGCTGTTGTCTTGTTGTGTGCTAGTTGATTGTGCTGGTGTTTTTTGGTCTTTTGGTAGATGTTTTGATATGACGCATGCTGCGTTTCGTTGCTGTGTGTTTTTGTGTCTTTGAATGTTCTGATGTGCATTTGTGTGGTGCGTGTTCTGATTGTAGGTGCTGCGTGTGGGCCTGTCGAGCGACCCCCAAGGCCACATGTCCCTGGACAAACCAGGTCTGGATGCCCTGTTCAGGATATGGGCGACTGCGGGGTGCGGTGTTGCCAGGAGCGCGTCCTGGTTTGGCGCGGATTCCGTGGGCCGGGACGGTGGTCACAGTGAAGGACACGGTCCACGCTTCTTCTTCAAGGCCCCGGTGGAGTTGCCGCCCGGTTGGTTCGACGAATTGGAGGTCCAGCGTTACACGGTGACTCCGAGCAGCATGCTGGCTATGGGCGCCACCATCTCAGGTGGGGGAAAGCACAAGAAGGCCAAGGCAAGCGCCGCGACGGCAGCAGCGGCGCCAACGGCAATGGTACCATCACCATTTGTGCAGCCAAGTGTAGTTCAAGCGATCCAAGGGGTGCAACAGGTGTGCAGTAGTTCAACCGTCGTTTCAGCAGGTTCAACCGTGCGGCTGAACCGCCCCCACCGTCTTCCACCGTGCACAGTTGAGCGTCACCTTCCTACACACTGAATCGCGTTCCCCCACTTCTGCGGTTCACCTGCCTCCTTCCTTTCTCTGCAGTTGACCGCCAGTGATGTGCCTGAGCACATGTTCGTGGTGGATCGGCAAGGCCCTGGCAATGTCGTCCGCGGGCGACGGCCACCCATGCCCATCGTGGAGTGGTGGGACATGTGGTATCGGCAGATCCCTGGCGCCGCTCAAGTGGTCGACCGCATGAGTCGTGGCGTGCAGCGGGGCTTGCGGGAATTGAGCAATGCCGGGCAAGGCAGTCCTGCGCCAGAACGGCAGAGGTCAACGCCCCTGGAGTCCAGTCCAGCCGTCACCACCGCGCCCCAACCAAGTCCTGTGGGAGAGAGCTTTGAGGAGTTCTACAAAAGTGTGTGGGACCGCCCACTTGGAGCAGGTGCAGCATCCGAGAGCAGTGGAAACGCCCCCAAGCCTCCACGTCTTCCAGCACCACCGCCACCAGAAGAGACGAGCACCCCCGGAAGCAAAGTGGTTCCAAAGTCCCTGTTTCAGTCCGCCTGGAAGGAGCTCCGGAAGGAGAAGCGGACAAGTGCAAAGGCTGAAGCACCGCCCACGAAGGCCGGAGTCTCTGGCGACAAGAAGCCGAAAAAGAAAGCCAAAACTGGCAGCGGTGCTTCCTCGAAAAAGCGGAAAATCGCCCCGGACAACAGTGAGACGGACGACTCAGACCCCTTTTGAAGAGCACGAATGGGTTCTCAGCCGCAAAGCATATCCAAAAGAAGAAGAAGAAGAAGGTGGTTCCGGCCCCGAGTTCCGAGAGTGACCCTGGCAAGCTCCCCAGCGACACGGTGCAGGATGTAGCGGCCCTGGCAACTGAGTTGGCTGCGGGAGCGAGGGATGGCGACGCGGAGAAAGCGATCAGGGCAGAATCGGCGCATGCGTCAGCTCTGGAGGTGTGCACGGTTGAACCGGTGAAGTGTAGTTCAACCGCACGCTTGAACCGCCTGAACCACGGTTTCACTATTTTTTCTTTTTTGCAGAGCCTGGATCAAGCCCAACAACGACGACTGGCGGTTGAGGACACGCGCAAACAGCTGCGACAGCGGTTCGGGGGAACTGTTTACCAGTGCCCTACTTTGTGCAAATGGGCCTTCTCGTCCTGCATGGATACGTTGGGGGCGTGATTTATTATGGGGACACATTGTGTATCCTCGATATGGGGTCATCCTTAACGCTCTTAGGCCCCACATGCCTCTGGCGTGGTCTGGACAGCTCATTGTGCTCGTACCGTACACAGGCATTGCATGGGGACGTCTGCCTGTGGCAATGCAGAATGAACTGGTCACGTTTGGCTTCCCAAGGTGAAGATGTGTTTTTTGTGTAGCGCTTCGTGCAACAGCAGTTGAACCGGTGAAGCCGGTGCAACCGCGCGCCTGTCCAGCGGTTGAACCACCTCGAAAGCCGGTTACATTTTAGTGCAATCCATGAGGAAACAAGCTTCTGACAATCAAGTGTAGGCTTGCATGTAATTGTTGTTCACTAAAAAGGGTCCAAAGTCCTAAAGGGAATCCAAACAAGGCGCAGGGGTGTATGTCACCACGCCTAACGAAAAGTTGATGGTGAAGCCGTGCGGTTTCACCAATACAGCCGCCGCCACTGGCACCTACACCACCACCGCCGTGAAATATGATCCAAGAGAAATAGGTCTCCAGTGTTTTGCACCAATGAGGTAAGAAGGTTTTCAAAAACATTCTTTTTAGGGGGTGTGGCATCTCTTGGAGGGCTGAAAAATAGCGGTTTTCAGGTTGCTACTTAGCAATTTGTTGCTGTACCACGATAGGGGTTCAACCGTGGGGAAGCCGTAATGAAAGTGCGCGGTTGAACTCGGTTGAACCACGGTTTCACTTGGGTATTTCAAGGGTACCTGATCCAAATGAGCACGTAGGGTTGTTCCGCCCCGGATGTTCCAGTCCGGGGGGCGTCCACCGCCGCTGGTCCCCGGATGCTCCAGTCCGGGGGGCGGCCGTTCCTACTGCTTGGCCCCCCGTGGACGATCCAAGCCGGGGCGTCTCGCCGCCACTTGTCCTCAGATGCTCCAGTCCGGGGGGTGGCGGCCCCTGCTGCTTGTTCCGCCCCGGATGTTCCAGTCCGGTGCGTTGCGACTCCTTCCGTCGCCTTTTGTGGTTGTTTCGCTTGGACTGCTCCTTCTTGTTTTGCCCCTGATGTTCCAGTCCTGGGCTCTCCTTGTCTTCGTCCGCTCTTGGCTGCTTGTGCACGGCCTCGTCTTGGTCACCCCTTCTCTGCGTTCCCTCGGGCTCCTCCTCGTCGCTGCTCGGCTGCTTCTCCTCGGCTTCGTCCCCGCGGTTGCTCCACGTCATCCCCCCGTCGTCGTCCACTTGGGTGCATCACTGTGTCACCTTGGCCTTGTCCTCATCTTGTCTTCTCCGCTTCTCCCTGGCCTCGTCCTCCACTCTGCTTTGCTGCTTCTCCTCGGCCTCGTCCTCGTGGCTGCTTCTGTGGCTCCACGTGGCGCCTGCTGCTTGTTCCGCCCCGGATGTTCCTGTCCGGGGGGCGTCCACCACTGCTGGTCCCTGGATGCTCCTCTCCGGGGGGCGGCGGTTCCTGCTGCTTGACCCACCCCGGACGATCCAGTCCGGGGCGTCCGGTCTCTCTGGCGCTGCTTGGCCCCGTCTTCCCTTCGGTGTCGCCCCTCGGCCGTGGTTGTGCGGTTGTGGTGCGCGCTGTACGGGTTTGGGGCACCCGGCGGCCGTTGTTGCCTGGCACCTGTCCGTGTGCCGTGGTTGTGGCCGGCGGCGTGCCTCCCTGGCGTGCCTCGTGGCTCCGCATGGTCCACCGCGCCTCGTCCGGTCTGGTCGCTCTCGGTGCTCCGGTCGGCTTTCCCAACGCCGTGGTGCCTTTCCCCATCCCGGAGGCTTTCCTCCCGGATTTACTGGGCTGCTGCGCGGGGCACGCAGAGGCTGGCCGAGAACGGGGCTCATTGTGCCTGCCGCTGGCCCCCACCAAGGCAGGGGCGCTGGTCTCGCTCCGCGTTGTACCCGTTCAGGGCCCCGCGATGGGGTTGTCCCTGGCGGGACCCTCCGGCGTCAGTCTTGGGCTGCGTGCGCTGCGGTGGTTGGCGTGTGTGGACCCGGTCACTGACGTGTCCGGTTTCCCGTACCGTCCGTCTTTCGACGGGGGACTCGGCCGGTGCACCGGGGCTATTTCGTGTGGACGCCGACACCTCCCCTTTGCGGGTCGGTGGACGCCACGCCCGGGTCCCATGCGGGTGTGCGTGCGCTCGTCCTTCCTAGTCGGGTCGGGCGGGCCGGCCTCCCGGGCGCGTTTTGGTGCGCCTCACCTTCTCCTCTGGCCGCTCTGTCTTTGTGCTTTGCTCGGCTGCTTCCCGGCTGGTGTTGCCCCTTTCTTGGTCCTTTGTTGGTCCTCCCCTTGTTTCCCCTCCCCCCTCCCCCCCTTTTTTTTCTCGTACGCGCCCCCCCCTTTGTCTCTTGCTTTCTTTGGTTTCCGGCCCTGGGTGCCTTGGGCCCTGGCGCTTTGTTTTTCTTCCCCCCCCCCCGGCCTGTGTTTTTTTTTTGCGCCCCCCTGATCTCTGGCTTTCTCTCGTTTCCGGCCTCAGGTGCCCTGGGCCTTGGCGCTGTGTGCTGTTTGTTTTGTTGGCCTCCGGCCTCTCGGCTCTCCGTGCTCTCTCGCCTCGCTTGTGTTTCTCGCCCGGCCGTTGGTTGCTCCTTGGTGTTTGCTGCTGCCCCCCCCCCCCCCCTTTCGTGTCTCGCGGTTTTTGTCGCGGCCTCTCGGTGCTCGGTTTTTTTTTCGTTGTGTGCCCCCGTTGTCTTCGGCTTTCGCTGGTTCCCGGGCTCGGTTGCCCCGGGCCTTGGTGCTGTGGGTTTTTCCTTTGTGGGCCTTCCGCTTCTCTGCTCTCCGTCCGCTCTCGCCTCTTTTGTGTATCCCGCCTCGCCGTTGCCTGCTCTCTGGTGGTTGCTGCCCCCCCCGCGTCCTCTTTTTGGCACGCTGTTTTCGTCGCTCGGTGCTCCGTTTTTTGTTTTTTTTTTTCGCTGTTTCGTTCCTTCGTTGTCTCTGCCCCCGCTGTCTCTGGCTTTCTCTGGTTTCCGGCCCCGGATGCCCTTGGCCTTGGCGCTGTGTGCTGTTCTTTTGGTGGCCTCCCACTTCTCGGCTCGCTGTGCGCTCTCGCCTCTTTTGTGTTTCCCGCCTGGCCCTTGGCTGCTTCCTGGTGGTTCCTGTACCCCCCCCCCCTCTGTGTCTCGCGGTTTTCGTCGCGCCCTCCCGGTCCCGGGGTTTTTTTTTCTTTCGTTTTTTTTCTTGCGCCCCCGTGTCTCTAGCTTCCTCTGGTTTCCGGCCCCGGGTGCCCTGGGCCTTGGCGCTGTGTGTTGTTTGTTTTGTTGGCCTCCCGCTTCTCGGCTCGCTGTGCGCTCTCGCCTCTCTTGTGTTTCCCGCCTGGCCGTTGGCTGCTCACTGGTGGTTGCTCCCCCCCCCCCCCCCTCCCCTTTTGTGTCTCGCGGTTTTCGTCGCTGCCTCTCGGTGCTCGGTTTCTTTTTTTTCGTTGTGCGCCTCCGTTGTCGCAGGCTCCCTGGTTTCCGGCCACGGGTGCCCTGGGCCTTGGCGCTGTGTGTTGTTTGTTTCCCGCACGGCCGGTTGTGGCGCCCCGTGTTTTGCTTCCTCCGGCGTCGTCTCGTGTGGTGCTGCGGTCTGTGGTGTGTTTTGTGCTGTGCCTGGTGTTGTGTGGCGTGCTTGTGTCTGATTGGGTTCTTGCGCCGTGTTGCGGTGGGTCTTGTTGTGCTGTTTCTGTTGTGCTTTGCTGTTGAGCGTTGCTGCGTTCTCTGCTGGTTTCTTTTTTTTTCGTGGTCCCTTGCCTTTCGGTGGTGTTCCGTGCTGTTTCCGTTTCTGTGCTTTGCTTGTGCGTTGCGGTGCCTGTCTGCCTGCGGTGTTGCTCTCTGTGCGTTGCTCTCTTGCCCCTGCTGCGCTGGCTGGTGTTTTGTGTTGCTGTCTGTGGTGTTTGCGTGTTTGCTGTTGGGCCTGGCTGTCCTCTGTTGTCTCCTTTTGGGTCGTGGTGGGTCTTGGTGTCGTGTTTCGGTGATGTGCTGTGGTGTGTCCCTGGGTGCTGTGCTGCGCCGCATTGCTGCGTGTCGAGGCGCCTGGCGCTGCGTTGTTGTATGCTGTGTTGTTTTGTTTTGCTCTGCTTGGTGCTGTCGCGCGCTGTGACGTGTCTTGGGCGCTCTCTATCGTCCTGTGGGCCTGTGTCTTCGGCGCTGTGTGTTGTCTTGTCTCGCCGTGCTGTGTGCGTTTTGCTGTGGTTTGTTGCTGCCTGTTGTTGTGCTTTGTGCCGTGTGCATCCTCGGGTGTCATGCTGTGCGTTCCCTGTCACCTCTGCCCTGTGCGGTGTTGCTGTGCTTCCTTGCTTTCCCTTTGTGCCCTGCTCCCCTGTGCTGTGCCCCGTGGTGCTGTGCTGCCGTGTGGTGTTGTGGTGTCCTGTCCTGCTGCCTTGTTTGTTTCGTTTCTTCTACTTGCAAAACCGCTGCAAAATTGGTTTTTATTTCAATTAAAATTTTTTGAAACAAAATAAAATTATACACTACCCAACGCACGCACACTCGCACACTTGCAGGCAGCAAGACCATGTCCGCCTCACTGCCTTACCTGTCACCCCGCGTTGGTGACGGTGTCCGGGATGGTTCCTCCTTGGTGGCTTCGGTGTCCTTGTCCTTGACGCCATGCACGGACCACCTGCAGCGAAAGAGAGGCAAAAGTGTCGAGGGTGGGGCACGGGCGGGACGGGAAGGTACATGGTGAATAAAAGAGGGCGTGCGGGAGCGAGGGCATGGGCGTGGCGTGTTATGAAAATTTCTTTTGAGTTTTACGCGTTGCTCGGGACGCTGTTTTCTCTGCGTAGACGGTGAATCAGGCGACGACGGGCACACGGTTATGCTCCTATTAACGTTACGGCGCTTACAGACCACCTCCAAGAACAGTAGAAGACGAGGACGGACAGGCCGACCGGGCGATGGACGCTTCGACACGCCTGTGGAGCCTTTGCAGGCTGTCCTCACCATGGGCCGCTAAGGTTTCCATGGTTAATGGGGTTGTTCTGGGCGGATTTAGATTCGCCCTTCTGTGCTCTGGATCTTCCTGAGACCCAGATGCTGCTCTGAGTGGCGGTTCACTCTTTGAGTCGGCTACACTGCCAAGTTGTACTTGTACACTTCTGATCTGCCAGGTTCGGGAGGACAGTTGAGTGGACATGTTCAATACGCTTTTCAGTGTGCTTTTTTTGTGCTTCTACTCAGAGTCGGTTCGAAAGGTTCTCAGGGTTTGCCTCTGCTACCGGAGGGATGTCCTTGATTAGTGCCCTATAGGATTTGATTAGATCCTGCAGGTGTTTGTTGGTGAAATCCAAAAGCCAAAGGAGCAAGTAGAGCAAGAACAGGATGTGGATGGAATCAATGAATAGTATGAAATCTAGTGTAACACAGACGGGCTGCAGATAGACAAAGCAGGTAAAGATACAAAGATTCAATCACAAATGGATATAACAAAAGATTTTAAGTGAAAACTGGCCTGACTGTAGCCTCCAAGTTAGCATCAAGCACTTCGAGTGCACTCTTTTGGATGAAATGGAGTTGGTTAGGAATATGGGGCAAAGGAGTCAGGCCAGACACAGTAAAGATCACAAGAATACAATTTACAGCATCCGTTTGCAGGAAAATTTGCCATTTTTCATGAAGAAATGGCCAAAAATGGCCGTTCTTTGGTCAGCAGTTCAGGTTTTTGTCCTCAGACAAGCAGTTGAAGACAAACCCCTCCTATTTTGACGGTGCTCACTGCGGAGAAGCACATTTTAGAGCGACACGGATCACAAAAACTCCATCTACAGCATGCGTATGCGCCAAAATGTGCTATTTTTCATGAAAAAACGGCCAAAAATGGCCGTTTTTTCGTTACAAATTGGGTTTTTTTAGCTCCAGATCAGCAGTTGAAGACCCCCCCCCCCCTACTTTGAGGGTGCTGGATGCAGGAAGGCGGGTTGTAGAGGACAAAAAACGCAAGAAAATATTTACAGCGTCCGTATGCACCAAAATTTGCCATTTTTCAGGAAAAAATGGCCAAAAATGGCTGCTTTTTTAGTCAAAATTTGAGTTTTTTGGCCTCAGAAAAACAGTTGAAGCCCCCCCCCCCTATTCTGAGGGTGCTGGATGCAAAAGAAAACATGTTATATGGACACACAGAGCGTACTGGATGCGAGAGCATAGGTGATAGAGGGACACAGATCACAAAAACACAGTTTGCAGCATGCGTATACACTAAAACTTGACATTTTCATGGAACAAATGGCCAAAAATGGCCGTTTTCTGGTCATGAAATAGGTTTTTCGGCCTCAAGTGAGCAGTTGAAGACTCCCCCCCCCATGTTCTATGGACACACAGAGCGTTCAAACACAATTTGCAATATGCTGAACTACTTAAAAGGGTGGGTTTTTTATGCTGCAGGTTTTTGGATTTTTGGACGTCATAAAATCCTATGTGCAACATACGCTTGACAATTATGTCGTTCCCCAAGGAGACTACCCGTGAGGCTCGACAATAACGTGCGATGACCGTCAAAAGCAGATATGCAGACTCCCATTTGGTCACCATGTATAGGGCATACATGAAGCATTTTGCACACCATGCATCGAGTGCGGCATTTCTGATCGGGATGGCATGCAGGGCAATGTGCCTGCGTACACATAGATACGCCTGACCGCACCTTAATTGCTTCAATGGGCACGAGGTATGGTAGTCCAGGAAAAAGGGCTAGCTTAAATGTCATCGGAAATGGGAATCCCAAAATAGGTTTGGTCGCAATTTTCAGGATGTACACAAACACTTCCTTACACCTAGATACTCTAGGCCCTTTTGTACCTTGGACTAGTGAAGCGGTACCCAGAACCTATGGCCCATGGCCCGGAGGCCTGTGAGCCGTCACACCCGTGCGGAAGCCGTCGACACCGGCTGTCAGCGGGATATCCCTGTTCTCTAACCCGCGGAATCTGGAATCTGATTTCTAACCAATAAATCAATGTAGAATGGCCATAATTTTATTGTCTTAGGCGATTTTCGGTCGGAAATCGGTGAAATACCCGATTTCTACCGCGATTTCTAATTGTCGTGAAATCGCCGCCTGATGTCGCCTGTTCGCGCGCCTTCGTCGCTTCTTCGTGGCGAGTTTTGTGATTGACTTTTCTCGAGTACCTCTGAGGTTCTAGGAGAACTTAAGGGCTGAATCTAGAGGGTATTTAATGTACTTTCATCTGGTGTGTTCACCAGAATTTTTCGCCGTTGCGTTTTCGAGAAAATCAGCGCGCAAGGCTTTCCGTCGATCGTGCGAACTCATGCTTCTCAAGGACCATGAGTTTGGACGGAACCCTACATCTCCCCCCTATGTCTTTCATCCATGCCCCTTTCACGCGGGCATATCGTCTTGTATAGGGAAGCGGGCAATGGCGGTGTTTTAGGCAGCCTATGGGTTTCGCAAACCCAAGTCGTTTGCGTGCGCAAACGCTAACTTTGTGGCCTTGTGAGCATGAACGTTAATAACCGAACACAATGCTCACAAGACCAAAAGCCTTAGGCCATTTTTGATTTTCGAGCCAACTCAACGATGGCTCCATGCAATTCAATGCGTACCAAAACTCTATTTTCGAAAAAGGGCAAGTTTTGGTCAAAAATTAGGCCAAAATGGCCAAACCCCCGAGGCTCGTACTTGAAGCCTATGGGGAGTTGAGCCTCCAATCAAGGCAATATGTAAAGTAGAGACCACGAAGGACATCGTGGACGGCTTGATTGATTTGTACGACCTTGTCTTCGGTTTTTTAAAATTTCGCCTTGTGAGCACGCGTGCCATATTGCCTCTTTGCACACGCGCTCATATGCAAGCACTATTGACACGAGTGGGCGGAGACAATCTAACCATGGTGTGCATATTTGAAAGCACCTACTATGGGCCTACTCCAAAGGTGTTTGCTGATATTTTTGTTCCTCAATGACCCAAAGATATGTTCATGCCAATATCGCCGATATATGCACTTTTTCCCATAAATAGTGTGCTTCAAGGATTGAGGTGTCAAAAATGCTTTCATTGTGCTTTGAACCTCAACCCTTGTTGCAAAAGGGAAGCAAAGCTTCGGTTTGCATCCATGCAAAAGCCCGAGGCTCCTTTCTCTCGTGATACGGAGATACAATATTTGGAGGGACCACTTTTGGGTGAATTTTGGCCGTTTTGCCAAAAGTGGCCACAAACTCCTTCTCCCCCTGATTTCACCCCCGAGGTTGCGTGCGCCACTTGACCAAGGGTAAGGGCAATTCTGAGAGGGCACACAAACCCGCATCGAATGGGGTGTTTCCCCATGTGGCCTCTCCTCTCAATGGGAGAGTTGTGAGTCACCCCATTTGGGGTATGTTGCCATTCTGCCCCATTTGTGTGTCACGTTCCCTCCAATGGGAAAAATAGCTAGAGGCGATCATGAGGGTTGGCAGGTGGCATATATTGGGACCTAAGTCCCATGTGTTTATAGCATTTTTCGTTGGAAGAATCCTCGCCGTGGCCATGGAGATATGGAATCATGAGTGCGGGCCATTTTGGCCAAATTTCGCTGTTTTTGCCATTGTATGCCATGTTGGAATTACCATATCTCCATGGGGCACGGGATCTAGCCAGGAAGGAGAGCGAACATTGTAGCATATGACCAAGGGTTGAATGCCATTGAGTTTCGTATTTGCTCCCCTGGCTCATCCGGAGTTATTCAACTTTTGGTGCGATCCACGATCCCCCCCTTTGCACCGCATGTTGCTTTCTGCCCCGTCCGTGTGGTCATCCCCTCGGTGAACAGTAAGCAGCCAGCGTGACAGCAAGCGATAACTCAGGGCATGGGACCAAAGGGGATATCAAGGGTTGTGAATCAAGGCTTGGCGCGTCAATATCGCCAAGATCTCCTACCCTGGACGGTCGCCCGAGACGGCCGATTTTGCCATTTTGGCAATTGTGACCCCACTTGACGAACCCGTGGTGCCCTGATGCCGGGACCTCAGAGGGAACCAGGTTGGGCGGGGGCTCCAGGGAGTTCCAATGCGAAGGGCATAGGGTCAGTTGCCTCGTCCCTACCTCTGGCGGGTCCGGACGAGGGGTCAATTTTGGAGTTTTCGGAGCTATCATCAGTTTGGGCTGAAACAGCCCATTTTCAGCTACCAACTCCTAGGGGATAACAGCGGGGCCATATCTCTGTCTCAGAGAGGAGTTGGGACCTGCCGTTAAGGAAGCATTGGGAGCCACTGGCGGTTGGCCTTGGTTCCCAGGAACTCGCCTGTGGCTGGGCGAGACACCCCCCCTATCGGCAGGGTTTCAGGGTCCGGACTGAGCAGGGCATGGGTTGTGTTTGAGCCCCCGCCCCCAGCAGCCACTGAGAGGGTCGGACCTGGGATTGGGATACGAGTTAGGACTGAGTGTCTATTGTCCTGTGATGCCCTTACCCCAGTCCAGTCTTAACCCCATGTGTACATATCCTGATGTGTTGCTGTACATACTTTCGTTCCCTTGTTGCAGAGTGGCAAGGATCCTGAAACGCTTTGTCACATGACATGAGCGCATTGATGCCCCTGTGAGCGTAGTGCTTTGCCTGCCTGCTCACTTGCGCGTGTCCACCGCAGCGTCCCGTGGCCAGGCCCCCCACGGAAACGCGTCAAAAGCGTTTCACCTCCGCGGGGTTACCCATCCCTCGCGTGCCACTCGGGGCCACCAACCCCGAGCAGCGCGGCGCAGCAGCTCGCAGCTCGCAGCTGGCAGCGCAGCGCAGCGGCTTGCAGCGCCGCCCAGCGACAGCGCCGAGTTCGTCACGAGCCCGCAGCGCCGTCCAGAGCATCGCCCTGACCGCGCCGCAACCGTGAAGGAGGTGCACAGACCAGGACTCCTGCATCAGCGAGTCCCATCGGCCGACCAGCAAGGCCGCGTCAACCACCTCCACAACCACCGGCTGACCAGCACCAGCCGCACTCCCAGTCCAGTGCTACATCACCCACCTCAACAACCACCCCAGGACCACCCGATCGAGAGCACCGATGGTGAACTGGGACGAGGCGGGCAAGACGTGACCGCAGCCCCACCCCCATGCGGCGCGCCTACTGCGTGGGTTGCTGTGGGGGCAGCAGTACCGCCACAGCAATCCCCAGTGCGAAGGCGGCATGCCCGGGAGCTTCGAGCTCCGCGAGGACATGGGCGAGGACCGCCTGCGGGCAGTGGAGGAGTGGCTGCGGGCGGAAGGGTATGAGTACCGCTTCCGCCACAAGCGCTGGTGGACCTGGACCCGCCCGGACAGGCCCGGCGAAGGGCTGCGCCCCGACGGGATCGAGGAGGACGAGACCCCCAACGAGTACCCGTCGGGCGCCTCGATCAACGTCTCCATGTGGGACATGATCGAGAAGGAGTTCCCGGAGCTGGGGAACGAGCGCAGGCTGCAGGGCAGCAGCGCGTCTCCTGGGAAGGAGAAGCGTTCCGCCGGGGACAGGAGGCGGGACAGGAAGTTGCGGGAGTACCAGGAATCCCTGGCCGCCGAAGCCGCCCAAGGCGCCAGGGGCGGAACCCCAGCCCCCGGCCCCCAACGGGCCAATGTTGGTCACCACCCCGGCGACGCCACCCTTGGTGACTTCATCGAAGTTGCCAAGCAGACCAATGCCAAGCCCCGTCCGCTGCTCCTGAGGAAGTCAGGCCCCAGCAGCGACGTGGAGTCGGCCCACCGGGGGAGGATGCCGGCCGACCAGGCCAGCTCCAGCGGCAGCGTCGATCCCCACCAAGGGGATGTGGCGCGCGCCTGCGAGCGCACCTGTGGGGTGCCCTGCAACCTTCGGGTTGCCCGGCAACGGGCCACGCAGCAGAACGCTGTCGTGGAGGGCCCCGTCGGCATCGCCCATGAGGAGGCCACCGAGTGGGGCAGAGGCATGGGCTACCACGCCTCGACCGTGGCAGCCATCGCGGCCGGTCTCACGGCTGCGGCCGCCCATGAGGCAGTGGCTGCCCGGATCAGGGCAACCGACGAGGAAGCCCGCCTGATGCAGGAGGCCATTGCCTGCAAGGAGGCCGAGGTGAGGCCGCTGGAAGAGGCGCTTGCCCAAGAGAGGGCAGAGAGGGAGGCGGAGGAAAGGGCCCACGCCGATGCAACGGCTAAGGCCCAGGCGGACGCCGCCAAGAAGGACGCCATCGAGGCCGCGCGACGGAAGGTCGCTGAGGACAGGGCCAAGACGGAGGCGGAGCTGGCAGCGTTGGAAGCGGAGAAGGCGCGGCTGCAGCAGGCCCGGGAAGCTCAGGCCGCTCGTGCTCGGGAGGAAGCCGAAGTGCGGGCTGTCACAGCCACTGCCGCCGCAATGGAGGAGGCAGATGCCAAACTCCGCCGCGAGACTCCCCCGGGAGGATCACGAGTGGAGACCCTTCGAAAGCTTTTCGAAGGGGACACCTCCTCCAAGATCACGCTGGACGAGGCCGACACGGGCAGCAGTGGGAGCAGTGGCCATACTGCCCATCGACGGAGGAAGGGCAAGGGGAAGACCTCGAGAGGCGGCGGAGGCCAGCGGGTGGATACCCCCACGACAGTGACCCCTTCCTCACCGCCAGTGACGGGGATGAACGAGGCCGCCAACATCGCCAAGTGGTGGCTTGGACGGGCGGAGGAGGCGGAGACGTCCCCATGGAACCGAAAGGACAGGATGAGGATCTCCCTCCCCCCTACCGGAGCTCGGAGTCTTCCGAGACCGAGACGCCCAGGTGGGGCGACATGGACGAGGATGACGACATGGACTTCGGCATCACGAAGAAGCGCCCATCCTCGGACCCACCGAGGCGACCCGGCGGAGACCCACCGGGACCCCCTGGCGGAGGACCATCAGGACCCCCTGGAGGACGCCCACCAAGTGGACCCCCTGGAGTCGGACCACCGGGCGGGGGAGGACCCCCTGGACCGGGCGGACCCGGCAGAGGCCCTCCTGGAGGACCCCCTGGGGACCCCGACGACCCACCAGGGAACGACGACCCTGATACCACCTGGCGGTGGATTGTCTACCTCCGCAGGAGGGTCCAGTTCCTCGAGCGCGAGGTAGACACGGGCAAGGGCGAGATGACTCGCATCGCCAGGGTCGCCGCGCGCGCGCAGAGAGAGCTGGACATCGCCAGGGGCGAGACCAGGTCGCTGAACAAGGTCATCAGCGGCCTGCAGCAGAGGCTGGACGCGCTGGAAGCCCGTGCGAGCGTCGGCAGCGACCACCCACCCCTGGAGTCTGGTTCGTCGGACGACGGCTGGGGACCCGGACCAGGTCCAGGCAGACCCCACGCCCCCGGCGGAGCCCCCAGGAGTCGCCCCAGCGCCAGTGCCCCCTCTCTCACCGCCCCCTCTCACCACAGCGCGGGCCGCCGCAACGAGCGCGTGCCGCCCGGCAGTGGCAGTGAGGAGTGGCGTGATGAGTGGCTCAGCGCGGTGTACCGCAACCGCCGTGCTCCACCGCGGACACCGGTACGCCCCCGGCGCCCCGCACCAGCCCCGTCGCCAATCCCAATGGCTGGTGGACGTTATGGTGGACTCAGGGATGAGGTTCCCAGAGGAGACGTGGAGTGGGATGTCGGCGAAGGTGAGGACCTGGACCTGGACCTGGAGGAGTTCGACATCAGCCCGCCGCGTGGTGTACGACAGGAGGCCGCTGAACGCAGCCGCCGGCGCCGTGATGAGGAGGCGTACATGGAAGGAGTACGGCGTGAACATCTAGGTTCAGCGTACATGGAGGAACCGCGGCATAGCCACAGGGATTCCATGGAGGAGCTGGACGTGGCGGCCGTGGGAGTCCGTGGGCGAGGCCGATGGGAACCTCGGTCGGACTCGCGGCCGGCGTTCATGGTCTCTAAGGCCGCGGATGCCGCCGTGTGGGAAGACTTGAAGGACATCAAGCCCCCCATGTACGACGGCAACCCCCTCAACCTCGACCGCTTCTTGGAGAAGCTGGACGATTGGGGGGTAACCGTTACTGAGGACATGCATCCCGCTGATGCGGAGGAGTATGTCTTCAGACGGTTCAGGTACCGCCTGCCGGAAGTGCTCCAAGAGCTATACTTCGTGGCAACCAAGGAGGGGAAAATCAAGACCCTCAAGGAAGCCAAGAAGTGGCTCAACGAGCAGGAGCGGGTGGACGCTCCGCAGGTGGCTGCCTAGCGGTGGAAGTCCATCAAGCTTCAGCATGATGGACGGGAGATCCGCCTACGGGACTGGCGTGACTTCCGAGGGCAATACACCCTCTTCCGCCGCAACATGGAGGATTGGAACGAGGGTGACGAGCAGGCTCGCCTGCTCTCCATGCTGCCGGAAGCATGGATCAAGAGGGTCACCAAGGAGGAAGCCAAGCGGGCCAAGTCCAACCACACGGTCAAGATGATGCTCCCCAAGGAGTATCATTCGAACGTGGTGGCTTGGGCGAGGAGGAACGTGGCCCGGGATGTCAAACGGCACTCCCTGCGGAACGCTCTCCTCATCACCGTCTCGGGCGATCGCAAGAAGACCGCGATGTGGCGCCTTGACGAGTGTGAGGTGAGCGGCCAGACCATCCGTCTGCAGGCCATCCCGGCGCGGATGAGCTGCGACGAGATCCTGGAGTGGGTTGGAGAGGAGGTGCTCAAGGAGTACCGGAACCTCCACAACACCCGCGGGTTGAGGCCCGGCGACCGCGACGTCAACTACGTTGGCGAGGGACATGGCGGGGAAGCTGCCATGGACCCAGCGGGAGCTGACGGCGATGAGACTCTCGTCGACGATGACGACGACGATGAGCCCGCCGAGGTGGCCGTTTGTGCCTTCGTGGCCAACAACCTGAGCGCGGGGAACAAACCGGGAAGCTGGAAGCCCCTGCAGCAGGGTTGGAGGAAGAAGGAGAAGAGGGAACCCCGCCGCATTGGCGACCCTCCGCTGTCCTTTGGGGAGTTCATACGAGCTGACCCTCAGGGCTGTTTCGTGTGTTATGGGAGGAAGAAAGGCTTCAACCATGACCACCGAACATGCCCCATCCACCAAGCCAACACGGAGGCCTACAAGAAGGTGCACGGGTCGAAGAAGCGTGCACCTGCGGGTATCCGGGAGGCCAAAGTGGAGGTGGACAGGGACGAGCTCTCCAAGCTGATGTCGCAGGGGACCGAGTTGGCCAAGGAGATCCGGGAGATCAACTGGAACTGGGTCCCCAGGTCGGACAACAAGAACAAGGAGAACAACCAGAACGACCAGAAGAAGGACAAGGACAAGAAGACTAGAGGGGGAAGGAAGAAGGGCGTCAACGAGGTTGATGCGGAGAAGAACACCCCTACTTCCACAACCGACGCCCCCTAGCGGAGCCCCTGCAGCCAAGGGCCCCAGCTAGGGCGGTCGCAGGATTGTGACGTGGGAAGCGCCGAACCATCCCAGTCGGGAGTCGATAAGCACAAGGGGACTGCCGCGGGCGGAAGGCCTGGTCCGGCACCCAGTCGCGGAGGCGGGGTGAGGGCAACTGAAGGCACGAACCCTTGCACCCGTCCGTCCTTCGCGACCAAGAATGTGTTTGATGTACTTCAAGATCTATCCGAGAGTATCGGAGGATCACCCGGACCGCAGCTGGATGCTGCAGATGGGCAGCCTGAGCCCATTGTCCACGGCCTGCACCAGTCGCTTGTGGAGCTTCTGGAACGGCCGGAGATCCTGAGCTTGCACGCCGTGCGCCGAGTTGGGCGTGAGCGGCAGTTGCATCTTAAGGTCCGTGCCTTATGCGGGGAAGTGGAAAAGGTTTTCGACGTGAGCACTGGGGTCCGTTTCAGGGATTGATGTGGATCCATTGCCCCCGTTGGGACATTCCAAGAGCGATAGCGAAGATTCGCAAGGACCGCTCCAAGGCAGTGCTGGTTGTTCCTATGGGATGTACCGAGGAGGAAAGTACCCGACATTGGGTAGCCTCATTGACCAACATGACCTTAAACCAGGTCGTCCTACCGGCTGGAGAGAGTGTCTATCAGGACGCTAAGGGACAGCCCATGCCACCCCAGAGATGGCCAACGGAATTCCACTATGTGGATGGGGACCTTGATCAGGCCGACACTACGGACTTCGTGTGTGTCAACCGCATCATAGCAGAGCCATGGCGGCAATGCTTTGCGGTTCCCCCTGTTGACATCGGAGAATCGGAGGACCCCCTCACAGAAGAGGAGCTGGATCTGGTTCAGGGGTATATGGATCAGCCCTTTCACGACTGGGGAACCCAGCGTGAGGGCAAGGGCCAGGACAAAGCCTGGTGGGAAGTGGACTCAATCGTCTCCGGTTGCTATGATGGGAATACCTTCGTACAGAGGGTGCTGGATCACATGTCGAGCCAGAACGAGCCGCCTGGCGGTAACCCACCCACCTACGGCCATCTATTCCGAGGCAAGACCAGAGATGGCCCTTTGGGCCACCTCGGAAGACCGCCTGAGCCGAAGCCGAGCGGGGTCGCAACCCCTCAAGTAAGCTCCGTGGTCCAGGTGCCCGGAAAAGCCAAGGCGGAGTCCGATGATTGCCCCAAGATCCAGGCGTTGAGGGCCAGGTTGAAGCAGAAGTATGGCGAGACCTTCCTCAGTGGAAAACCTGTGTTTCCCCCATGGGTGCGTGGACCGTATGGCGAGGCCAAGATACGACTGAAGCAGGACCCCCGTGTGTATCGTCACCGGGAGTTTGCCCTGAGGGGCGAGAGGAAAGAGGCCATGGAGAAGATCCTCCGTGACTTCATCGAGAGAGGCTGGCTTGAGCCGTGCCACTCCGAGTGGGCCTCTCCATGCTTCGTCGTCCCCAAGAAGGTGGCCGGTGAGTGGCGGCTCGTGGTCGACTACCGCGGCCTAAACGCCCAAACACAGCACGACAGCTATACGCTGCCCCTCATTGGGGACATGCTGCAAAAGCAACACCGGCGGAGGATCTTCACGGTGATTGACCTGAAACATGGTTATCATCAGATGCCTCTCGCCAAGGAGTCCCGTGCCTGCACAGCCGTGAGCACCCCACTTGGACCTCTCCAGTGGAAGGTGATGCCCATGGGCGTTACCAACGGCAATGCGGCTTTTCAGCGGATGCTGGAGAACCTGCTTGAGCTGGTGCGTGACTGTGCGGACCCCTTCGTGGACGACGTGATTATCGCGTCCGGGGACCCCAGTATGAGCTACCAGGAGCTCCTGGAGGCACAGGAGAGGGACGTCACTTGAGTGCTGGACCTTCTGGTTCGGCACAAACTCACGGGCAGCAGTGACAAGGCCACCGTTGCGGTAAGCGAGGTGGTCTTCGCTGGCCACGTAGTCGGGAACGGGCAGCGAAAGCCCATACCTGGCAAGGTGGCTGCGATTGAGCACTGGGAAAAGCCCAAGACGGTCTCTGAGCTACGGGCGTATCTGGGGTTCTGCAACTACTACTCGGGGTATATCAAGATGTATGCCGAGTATGCAGCCCCCATGACGACCATGCTCAAGGGCAACCGAGAGGAGACCAAGAAGGGGTCCAACAAGGCTCTGGTCTGGGATGCTGATTCCGACCGTGCCTTTGAGGGGATGAAGCAGGCGCTGCTATCCGCAGTGGGTCTGCACCTCGTGGATCCCGACCGAGGGTTTGTCCTGCGCACCGACGCTTCCGACTACGCCGTAGGCGCTGTGTTTGAGCAAGTGCTTGACGACGGGAGGCACGTGCCCGTGGCCTTCTGGAGCCGAGTCCTGGCGGAAGGCCAGAGACGGACGTGGACGCCCCGAGAAAAGGAGGCGTATGCCATCATCGTGGCTCTCAGGAAATGGGCTGGGTACATAGCTCTCCATCCCGTCACCGTCTGCACCGACCATCAGAGTCTGCAGTCGTGGCACAAGGAGCACGTGGACACCCCCTCTGGTCCCGCCTCCCGACGGGCAAGATGGCATGAGACCTTGGCCAAGTTCGACCTCACGGTTGTGTATATTCGTGGGAAGGATAACACCGTGGCGGACTGTCTCAGCAGGTGGGCCTATCCCGCCAGTAAGAGCATGACGGACATCTCTGCCCATGGCGATGAGGCTGAGACCGCTGAAGCCAAGAAGATCATTGAAATGGAGCGCCTGATGGAGGAGGAGGGTGTTAAGTGCTTCGTCGTCATGGTTGCGGATGCCCCCCTCGGATCTAGGATGGGCAGAGCAGTCCGAGTACTCGCCCCTGATGGAGCTGAGTCCGACAAGCACCTCTTCCCTGAGTCTTGCCTCCAGGACAACTGGACCGACGACTACGCCAAGTCTGAGGCCTTTGCGGCCGAGTATAGGGCTGTGACCGACCCTGATGATGGGCAGAAATGGCCAAAGGGGCTGACTGAGGAAGATGGCAAGCTCTACCGAAATGGTAAGCTGCTAGTACCGGAGTCCCGGGTGCTCGAGCTATGTGAAGCTTGGCACCACCACATGCTGCACCCCGGGGTCAAGAAGCAAGCCCTTGACATGCAGCGTCGGTTCGAGATCGACCATATCGTTCTCTACACCGCCATCAAGAAGGTCAGGAAGGGTTGCTTGGTCTGTCAGGCCTGCAATCCCGATAACCGGAACGTCAAGGGGGAAGCCCAATAGACCCCGGTTCCTGACCAGCCCATGGAGAGCGAGGCCATTGACGTCTTCTCCATGCCCGAAGTGCACATTGGCAAGGAGACCTTTGACTGTGTGGTTCTCTGTGTGGACCGCCACAGCGGCTACGTTGTAGCCGTTCCGGCACGCAAAAAGGGGTTGCTTGCCAAGGAAGTGGCAGTCATGATGATTCGTCATTGGCTGACGGTCTTTGACATCCCCCGCAGCATTTGCAGTGACCGAGGGCCCCAGTTTACTGGTGGCTGGTTCAAGGCTATGTGTTCCCTCATGGGAATACGGCATGCCAAGAGCGTCGCCTATCTCAGCCGGTCTAACGGCCGTGCTGAAGTGGCTGGACGGCAGCTGTTCGAGAAGCTGCGCAAGATCCACATCACCAATCCACGGCGGAACTGGTTTGAGGAGATGTAGCCTGCTCTGAAGGCCCATCATGACACCCCCATGCCGGGCGGTTTGTCCCCTCACCAGATTCTGTTCGGCAGGGACCCCCTTGGTCGGGGACTTCCCTTGTCGGGTGATGGCATGGCTATGGACGCCAAGGAATTCTTCGCGCGGCAAGAGCAAGCGGCGCGGGACATCCGCCAGCAGCTCGAGAAGGAGCATGCTGAGCGTCAGAAGTCCGCCCCGAGCTTGACAGTGCAGAAGTTCAGGGTGGGAGACCCGGTGTGGGTGATCAGACCCCGCCCTATGGGCACCCACCGCACCAAAACTTGGTTCACACCTGGAGAGGTGGTTTGCAGGATTGGTGAGGACACCTACCGCATCAAGGTGGGTCACGGACAGTTCCGGGAGCGCCACGAGAGTCGGCTCCGTGTGCGGGAACCCGACCTCCGTGGCCAACATGTGTCCCTGAGCTACGCCGCACATGAGGCCGATTCGGACGACGACTATGCTGAGCAGGACGACTATACAGTCGAGAAGATCCTTGCTCAGCGTCCGAAAGCCTCGGCACCCCGAGGCCTGGAGTTCAAGGTTCGTTGGCGAGGCTATGGGCCGTCACACGACACCTGGGAACCAGTCTCCTCGTTCGTGCCGCGGGTCAATACTCCCTTCATGGAGTACATCCGCAAGCACAAGACCAAGATCCATGTCTCGGACTTGGCAGCACTCACCCGGGCGATTGCAGCCAGGGGTGCCTGATCAGCGCCCTAAGCTCTCCCCTGATCCATTTGAGCGCTTCTGAGGTCGACGGATCGTTCCTTACTTGCTTGCTCTCTTCCATCTTTCGGTGACCTGCCATCAGAGTGGCCATATACCCCCCCCCTGCTGAATCCAGAGGAGGATGGCCCCTCTCTTCTTCTATTCGTCACTCCCCCCCCTGCTGAATCCTTGGGAAACCAGGTAGGGCGACTGACCATCATTTTCCTGAGCTCTTGAGGCCTTGAAGCCCATACGACGTTGCGCAACGGATGATGTTGTCATCGGCATTGCGATTTTTGGTGTGTGGTCTGTTTCCATGCCACTTGCGGAATCCAGACCAGTCGACGTGTGTCTCGAGACTATATATGGCCTGGACTCAGGCGTTTTCCTGTGGACCGTCCTGCATATGCCTTATCCTAACCAGGGCGTGGTTTGGCGCTCTGTTCAGAGTGTGTTTACACGCCTATTACCCCGCTCATTGCTTGTTCTTCTGCCCCCCCCAGGATATGTGCATTTGTATGTTACGATTGTCAGCCCATCACCGACAGATGGACTGTTCCCCCCCCCCCCCTGAGGGGATGCGAATCGAAATACAGAGGCGCCCTGAGTCGCCGTTTACATGCTTTCACTTAAGGTCCAGCCTGGACCAGTACCTAAGTACATATTCTTCTGTCTGAGTGCCCGTGATACCGTGTGCCCTATCCGCTGTGTGTGGAGATCCTGATGGCGCCAGGCAGGAAGCCCAGTTGCCTGACTACACTCCCAGCCGTCCGCCACTGTCAGTCCCAGTGTGAGCCTACCGACTCGCAGACGCACTTGCAGTCGGATGGCGGCCTCCGGTGCTCCTGACCTCGGTCAGTCTGCCTGGGAAAGTGGTGGTTTGAGGAGTCGACGTTTCCGCCCACACTGCATGAGGACTCCCTCATGTATGGCCTTCGTGGTAATAGCGCGAGGGAAAAGACGGCCTTGATGCCCGATCCCTTAAGGAGGAGCTCGTTTGGCTGTACCACTCTGGACCTGTGTCGTATGGATATGGACATGGTGCGCCCGAGGAAGGACCTGTGGGGACTCTCCCCCAGCCGGCGGGCCTTGGGAAGCTTGGGGTAGCCTGATGGATCTTTGTGGTCGCTTTCGACCTGTGGGACCACCTCGGTCGTCGTGTGACGCCTATGTTGGCCGTGTATGCCACTGCCACTGTGGTGGTGACCGTCGCAGCCGGCACCCGGTGCGCCTGGTATTGGTTAACGGGTCCTTTGGATGCCGAACAATCGCCGCCAGGACCCGGGACTTGATACTTGATACTATACTTGCAGTTACTAACAGCTACAGCACCGTACCTGTCTTACTGTGGGATTTGGGCAGCCTAACCTGCGAATCAGCCTGAAGTGAGGATGTGACACCCCCCCCCCCTTCAGTGGATGGTCCTGGGTACCCGCTGCCATGCTTGGGTATTATCCAGCCCCCCCCAGGGTTTGCTCTAAGGAGGGGGGTGAAGCGGTACCCAGAACCTATGGCCCATGGCCTGGAGGCCTGTGAGCCGTCACACCCGTGCGGAAGCTGTCGACACCGGCTGTCAGCGGGATATCCCTGTTCTCTAACCCGCGGAATCTGGAATCCGATTTCTAACCAACAAATCGATGTAGAATGACCATAATTTTATTGTCTTAGGCGATTTTCGGTCGGAAATCGGTGAAATACCCGATTTCTACCGCGATTTCTAATTGTCGTGAAATCGCCGCCTGATGTCGGCTGTTCGCGCGCCTTCCTCCCTCTTCCGTGGCGAGTTTTGTGATTGACTTTTCTCGAGTACCTGTGAGGTTCTAAGAGAACTTAAGGGCTGAATCTAGAGGGTATTTAATGTACTTTCATCTGGTGTGTTCACCAGAATTTTTCGCCGTTGCGTTTTCGAGAAAATCAGCCGCAAGGCTTTCCGTCGATCGTGCGAACTCATGCTTCTCAAGGACCATGAGTTCGGACGGAACCCTACATCTCCCCCCTATGTCTTTCATCCATGCCCCTTTCACGCGGGCATATTGTTCTGTATAGGGAAGCGGGCAATGGCGGTGTTTGAGGCAGCCTATGGGTTTCGCAAACCCAAGTCGTTTGCGTGCGCAAACGCTAACTTTGTGGCCTTGTGAGCATGAACGTTAATGACCGAACACAATGCTCACAAGACCAAAAGCCCTAGGCCATTTTTGATTTTCGAGCCAACTCAACGATGGCTCCATGCAATTCAATGCATACCAAAACTCTATTTTCGAAAAAGGGCAAGTTTTGGTCGAAAATTAGGCCAAAATGGCCAAACCCCCAAGGCTCGTACTCGAAGCCTATGGGGAGTTGAGCCTCCAATCAAGGCAATATGTAAAGTAGAGACCAGGAAGAACATCGTGGACGGCTTGGTTGATTTGTACAACCTTGTCTTCCATTTTGTAAAATTTCGCCTTGTGAGCACGCGTGCCATATTGCCTCTTTGCACACGCGCTCATATGCAAGCACTATTGACACGAGTGGGCGGAGACAATCTAACCATGGTGTGCATATTTGGTAGCACCTACTATGGGCCTACTCCAAAAGTGTTTGCTCATATTTTTGTTCCTCAATGACCCAAAGATATGTTCATGCCAATATCGCCGATATATGCACTTTTTCCCATAAATAGTGTGCTTCAAGGATTGAGGTGTTAAAAATGCTTTCATTGTGCTTTGAACCTCAACCCTTGTTGCAAAAGGGAAGCAAAGCTTCGGTTTGCATCCATGCAAAAGCCCGAGGCTCCTTTCTCTCGTGATACGGAGATACAATATTTGGAGGGACCACTTTTGGGTGAATTTTGGCCGTTTTGCCCAAAATGGCCACAAACTCCTTCTCCCCCTCATTTCACCCCCGAGGTTGCGTGCGCCACTTGACCAAGGGTAAGGGCAATTCGGAGAGGGCACACAAACCCGCATCGAATGGGGTGTTTCCCCATGTGGCCTCTCCTCTCAAAGGGAGAGTTGTGAGTCACCCCATTTGGGGTATGATGCCATTCTGCCCCATTTGTGTGTCACCCTCCCTCGAATTGGAAAAATAGCTAGAGGCGATCATGAGGGTTGGCAAGTGGCATATATGGGGACCTAAGTCCCATGTGTTTATAGCATTTTTGGTTGGAACAATCCTCGCCGTGGCCATGGAGACATGGAATCATGAGTGCGGGCCATTTTGGCCAAATTTCGCTGTTTTTGCCATTGTATGCCATATTGGAATTACCATATCTCCATGGGGCACGGAATCTAGCCAGAAAGGAGAGCGAACATTGTAGCATATGACCAAGGGTTGAATGCCATTGAGTTTCGTATCTGCTCCTCCGGCTCATCCGGAGTTTTTCAACTTTTGGTGCGATCCACGATCCCCCCCTTTGCACCGCATGTTGCTTTCTGCCCCGTCCGTGTGGTCATCCCCTCGGTGAACAGTAAGCAGCCAGCGTGACAGCAAGCGATAACCCAGGGCATGGGACCAAAGGGGATATCAAGGGTTGTGAATCAAGGCTTGGCGCGTCAATATCGCCAAGATCTCCTACCCTGGACGGTCGCCCGAGACGGCCGATTTTGCCATTTTGGCAATTATGACCCCACTTGACGAACCCGTGGTGCCCTGATGCCGGGACCTCAGAGGGAACCAGGTTGGGTGAGGGCTCCAGGGAGTTCCAATGCGAAGGGCATAGGGTCAGTTGCCTCGTCCCTACCTCTGGCGGGTCCGAACGAGGGGTCAATTTTGGAGTTTTCGGAGCTATCATCAGTTTGGGCTGAAACAGCCCATTTTCAGCTACCAACTCCTAGGGGATATTGGCGGGGCCATATCTCTGTCTCAGAGGGGAGTTGAGACCTGTTGTTAAGGGAGCATTGGGAGCCACCGCCGGTTGGCCTTGAAACGCCTTGGTTCCCAGGAACTCGCCTGTGGCTGGGCGGGACACCCCCCCTATTGGCAGGGTTTCAGGGTCCGGACTGAGCAGGGCATGGGTTGTGTTTGAGCCCCCGCCCCCACCAGCCACTGGGAGGGTCGGACCTGGGATTGGGATACGAGTTAGGACTGAGTGTCTATTGTCCTATGATGCCCTTACCCCAGTCCAGTCTTAACCCCATGTGTACATATTCTGATGTGTTGCTGTACATACTTTCGTTCCCTTGTTGCAGAGTGGCAAGGATCCTGAAACGCTTTGTCACATGACATGAGCGCATTGATGCCCCTGTGAGCGTAGTGCTTTGCCTGCCTGCTCACTTGCGCGTGTCCACCGCAGCGTCCCGTGGCCAGGCCCCCAACGGGAACGCGTCACTAGAAGAAGGACACTAACCCATAACCCCTGATGGCGACATGAAATGACCGACTTATCTGCCCCAGTCACTTGCAAAGGTTAGGGGGCATCCACAATGAAATTGGCCGGAAACCTTTTCCGGCCCGCTACCGCCAAAGAGTGAGTAGCATATGCCGCCATGCATGCATTAAAACACGCTTACTCTTGGGCGTCGCAAAAAACAAAGAGTCCAAGACAAAGGGAATAAGTAGCGTGGGAGTCCCAAGGTACAACGAGTAAGTACCTTGTACCGCCTTACATACATTAAGACACGCTTACTCTTGGGCGTCGCAAAAAACAAAGAGTCCACAAACCGTGCCTCCCGCCCCCTAACACGCCGTATAGGTAAAGACAACCGCATCACGAGCGGCGCGTAAACACCGAAGAAATGGATAACTAACACGCCACACCCTCCAAATTGCACGCTTCCTCTACCTTTGTCCTTCTCCAGTTACCTCCCCACCCACCTTTGAGCCCATTAAGACACGCTTACTCTTGGGCGTCGCAAAAAACAAAGAGTCCAAGACATAAAGAATAAGTAGCATAGCATGAATGCATTAAACGAACACCCCTACTCTTGGGCGTCGCAAAATACAAAGAGTCCGCAAACCAACGGTTAAGTAGCATATGCCGCCCCGCAAGCATTAAGACACGCTTACTCTTGGGCGACGCAAAAAACAAAGAGTCCAAGACAAGAAGAATAAGTGGCATAGCATGAATGCATTAAACAAACACGCCTACTCTTGGGTGTCGCAAAATGCAAAGAGTCCGCAAACCAACGCGTAAATAACATACTTCGCCATGCATGCATGAAGACACGCTTAATCTTGGGTGTCGCCAAAATCAAAGAGTCCAAAACGGGAAGAATAAATCAGACGCCATAGGGAGCAATGTGTAAAGAAAAATGTTTCCGCAAAAACAAAGAGTCCGCAACGACGCGGCCACGGTATGGCACACGCGAGCACGCACCCACACCCACACCGCACACACCACGCAACACACCGAGCACGCGCACCGGTGAACAGGGGCCGGGAGGCCCAGGACACCGCACACGCAACACCGCACACCGGACACCACACACACACCGCAACACACCGCGACACCGGAGAACACGAACCAAGTGTCCCAGGACACCACACGCACAACACAACACGCACCACACGAGCGCAAAAGGGCCAAACGGCACACGCAACACCACGCACAGGGCGTGCACACCGGTGAACAGGAGCCGGGAGGCCCAGGACACCGTACACACAACACCACACACAGAGCGTGCACACAGGTGAACACGAGCCAAAAGGCCCAGGACACCGCACACGCACCACCACACACAGAGCGTGCACACCGTCGTACGGGAGCCGGGAGGCCCAGGACGCCGTACACGCACCACCACACACAAAGCGTGCACACCGGTGAACAGGAGCCGGGAGGCCCAGGACACCGCACACGCACACAGAGCGTGCACGGCGGTGACCAGGAACCGGGAGGCCCAGGACACCGTACTAGCAACACCACACGCAGGGCGTGCGCACCGGTGAACAGGAGCCGGGAGGCCCAGGACGCCGTACACACAGCACCACACGCAGAGCGTGCACACCGGTGAACAGGAGCCGGGAGGACCAGGACACAGTACACGCAGAGCGTGCACACCGGTGAACAGGAGCCGGGAGGCCCAGGACGCCGTACACGCACCACCACACACAAAGCGTGCACACCGGTGAACAGGAGCCGGGAGGCCCAGGACACCGCACACGCACACAGAGCGTGCACACCGGTGAACAGGAACCGGGAGGCCCAGGACACCGTACACGCAACACCACACGCAGGGCGTGCACACCGGTGAACAGGAGCCGGGAGGCCCAGGACGCCGTACACGCAACACCACACACAGAGCGTACACACCGGTGAACAGGAGCCGGGAGGCCCAGGACACCGTACGCACAACACCACACGCAGGGTGTGCGCACCGGTGACCAGGAGCCAGGGAGCCCAGGACACCGTACACGCAACACCACACACAGGGCGTGCACACCGGTGAACAGGAGCCGGGAGGCCCAGGACGCCGTACACGCGACATCACACACACAGAGCGTGCACACCGGTGAACAGGAGCCAGGAGGCCCAGGACGCCGTACACGCAACACCACACGCAGAGCGTGCGCACCGGTGAACAGGAGCCGGGAGGCCCAGGAAACCGTACACACAACACCACACGCAGGGCGTGCGCACCGGTGAACAGGAGCCGGGGAGCCCAGGACACCGTACACGCAACACCACACACAGGGCGTGCACACCGGCGAACAGGAGCCGGGAGGCCCAGGACGCCGTACACGCAACACCACACACAGAGCGTGCACACCGGTGAACAGGAGCCGGGAGGCCCAGGACACCGTACACACAACACCACGCACAGAGCGTGCACACCGGTGAACAGGAGCCGGGAGGCCCAGGACACCGTACACGCAACACCACACACAGAACGTGCACACCGGTGAACAGGAGCCGGGAGGCCCAGGACGCCGTACACGCGACACCACACACAGGGCGTGCACACCGGTGAACAGGAGCCGAGAGGCCCAGGACGCCGTACACGCGACACCACACGCAGGGCGTGCACACCGGTGAACAGGAGGCGGGAGGCCCAGGACACCGTACACACGACACCACACGCAGGGCGTGCGCACCGGTGAACAGGAGCCGGGGAGCCCAGGACACCGTACACGCAACACCACACACAGGGCGTGCACACCGGTGAACAGGAGCCGGGAGGCCCAGGACGCCGTACACGCAACACCACACACAGAGCGTGCACACCGGTGAACAGGAGCCGGGAGGCCCAGGACGCCGTACACGCAACGCCACACGCAGAGCGTGCGCACCGGTGAACAGTAGCCGGGAGGCCCAGGACACCGTACACGCAACACCACGCACAGAGCGTGCACACCGGTGAACAGGAGCCGGCAGGCCCAGGACACCGTACACGCAACACCACACACAGAACGTGCACACCGGTGAACAGGAGCCGGGAGGCCCAGGACGCCGTACACGCGACACCACACGCAGGGCGTGCACACCGCTGAACAGGAGCCGGGAGGCCCAGGACGCCGTACACGCGACACCACACGCAGGGCGTGCACACCGGTGAACAGGAGCCGGGAGGCCCAGGACACCGTACACACGACACAACACACGGAGCGTGCACACCGGTGAACAGGAGCCAAGCAGCGCGGCACACCACACGAGCAACCCGCCCCCAAAACGAACCCAGCCCACGCCGCCCTGCAGGAAAGAAACACTATGTCAGACCGCCAAGACCAACCGACCGGCCAAGGCCAACCCAGCGGGTACGAAGAGGGTGGGCAGGCAGGGCAGGCCGGCGAAGAGGGACAGAGGGACAAGGCGTTGAAAACGAGAGGAGGGGTCCGAACGCCCCCCCCCCCCTACCGTGCACACACCCCACTGCCGCGCGCCGGGCCACAGCCGGGCACCAACAGGGCCCGCCATGGAGCCAAACGGGCCCGCCAGAGAGAGGGTGTGTCCCCGCGCCTGCGCAGCAGCACGCCCGGGCAAAGAGCGCGCGCCACACACAGGCCAAGCAGGGCACACACGCAGCACCGCACGCCAGCACGCACCACGGCACAAAAACACGACACCACCACGGCAAACACCCACACCCGACGACGAACGAGCCGCCAAGAACAAGTCCAAGCCCCGCAGTCCCCACAGCGCGACAGCCGCCGTCCGGAAGGACGTGTGTGCGCCCGGCAGTGAACCCAGCCCCTGCCGGCTACGAACCAGCCGCCGTCCGGATGGACGTGTGTGCGCCCGGCAGTGAACCCAGCCCCTGCCGGCTACGAAACAGCCGCCGTCCGGATGGACGTGTGTGCGCCCGGCGGTGAACCCACCCCCTGCCGGCTACGAAACAGCCGCCGTCCGGACGGACGTGTGTGCGCCCGGCAGTGAACCCAGCCCCTGCCGGCTACGAAACAGCCGCCGTCCGGAGGGACGTGTGTGCGCCCGGCAGTGAACCCAGCCCCTGCCGGCTACGGAGCAGCCGCCGTCCGGAGGGACGCGTGAGCACCCGGCGCCACCTGCCGGACGGGCTACCGGACCACCGGGCCCGCGCCACCCGGAGGGGTGAGTGCTCAGTTATCGCAAACCACACGCCCAATGGTACCACACCCAACACCACCCGCAAGGACACACCATCACCACCACCAAGCACGCCCACCCGCCACCACACACCCAGGGCCCGTCATCAGGGCCACCCGCCGACACCACAACCACCAAGCAGTCCAGCCACAACCACCACCACCACCCGCCACCGGCCGCCCACAACATCACCAACAACACCCTCCCCCCCGGCAGCACTCGCGACGCCGTCGCCAAGCACACCACCATCCGCCCCGCACCACACCTGCCACACCCCCACACTTCACACCACCCACACCGGAAACCGCCAACACCACCGTCCCACCCTTACCACCTGCAGCACCGTCACCATCGACGTCGCCAGCGGCATCACCATCACGCCCGACTGCACCGCGCGAACGACACGCCCACAACCAGCACCCAACCCCAAACACCCACACCGACACCACCCACGCCGACCAGACCCCACAACACCCACACAACGCACACACGGGCCATGCTCCACCAGACAACACAAACCACCACACGCACGGCAACAGCGCACCCGACGCCCGCAGACCCCCCGCAACCCGCGCCACGTACACACCAACACGCACACCCGCACCCGGCCACGCCCACCAAGCGCCCGGCGCACCGACCACCACACGCACAGGCAACCGCCCAACGCCGGCACCGACTCCGCGGGCAGACAGGCAGACAAACCACCCCGTCGGCATCACCAACAGCACCATCGCCCAAGCCACCACCTGTGGCACCAACGCCACCATCGCCCGTTGCACCAACGGCAAACCCCCCTCCGGCCCCCCACCACCCGTGCCCAACGCGTCACCTACGGCACACACCGGCCTCACCGTCACCCATTGCATCGCCTACGTCACCCTCGCCATCGGCACCACCGACGACACCACCGCCCACAGCACCCCCGGCAACACCCTACGTAGGGACAGTACCAGCGGCGCCACCAGCCGGCACACCACCTGCAGCACCCACATCAACATCGCCACCACCCATGACATTACCCACAGCGCCCTCACCATCGACGTCACCGGCAGCACCCTCACCGCCGGCACCACCAGTCGCGCCACCACCCACTGCACCACTTACAGCGGCCGCCGGAGCCGCAGGCCCCCCCAGCGCCCGCCCCGTCACCTATGACACCAACAACGTCACCAACCCCGTCGCCGCCCGGCGCGTCACCCGAAGCACCCACGTCAACAACACAGACCCGTTTCGACGCCTACAGCACCCCCCCGTAGGCGTCACCAGCATCACCTCCACCCATTGCATCGCCCACGGTGCCCCAGCCCAACCCACTGCGCCTTCGCCGCACACATACCCGACACCCAGACAAACCAACCACGCCCACACTGCCCACCACCCCAACAGCCCACGCCACGTACACACCCACACGCACGCCCACGCCCGGCCACGCCACCCAGACACTAACCAGGAGCCGCAGCCACCCACGCAAGCGCCACGCCACCACTGCCGCCAACCACCCGCCGTCAGCCCCCCCCGGACGGGCGCCCTGGGAACCGGGAGCCGGCACCGGCACACACCCAAACCCACGCACAGCACCCCAGCGACCCCCCCAAAAAAAAAAAACAAAGCCAAACAAGCCAGCGAAAAGAGAGGAGTAAGGGACAGGCAGAGGAAGGGGCCACGGGGGGAGCAGAGGGCAAACACGCAAGCCCACACACGCGCGCCCCCCCCCCCCCAGCCAACCCGACCCCGCATGTCCCGCACCCTCCCAGGAACCAGAAAGCCCAAGACCACCCCCCAGGCACCACCACAACAGACCACCATGAGGAGCCGCCGAGGACGACACACGACACACCGCCGCCAAACACACGGTCGACACCGACAAAAGCCCCACCCCCGCCACCCGCCGCACCCACCGCTGCGGCGCCCCAACACACAATGGTGCCCCCATGGATGCGGTACACCCCAAAAACCCCCTTCAGCCAGCTGACCAGAGGCCACCACGGGACACACCAAGGGGACGCCGCGGAATACCCACCCACAGAGCGGCCCCGACACCCGCTACCCGCCGGCAACCTACCACGGGCCCACCCCACACCCGAGCAAATAGCCCCCCCCCCACCGTAGAACCTATACACCCCAGCCACACACCGCCAATCACCACCCGCGGGCACCGCACCGGGGCCACAACACGCCCAAGCAGCCGCGACCCACCGACCCGCGGACCTCGCAAACGCAAAACCCCACACCACCGGGCCCACCCAACGGCGGGCCGACACCCCCAAGCACCACACGACCACACCCCCCTGGTTGCGACACTCCAGTCCCGCACACCCCGCCCCAGGGGACCCCAGGCCCTACGCCACACCGACCCCGCACAGGCCACGTACTGAAACACACCAGGAGAACGATCAAGAGACCACGCGGGGCTGCCCCACACCGCCAGAGGACAAACCACAGGCGACAGCCCACCTCACCAGACCTGGACACGGTGCCCCCCCCCCCCAACGGGAAGGCCACCACACGGCACAACACCACCATACCGCACCGCACCCCCCTCCCCCACCCGGGGGCACGGGACACCACAGCCCACCAACACAGGAACGAAGCCACGCCCCGCCGACTCCGCACCCCACCCCACCGGCACCACCCCTGGAAACCCCGCACACCTCGCGCCAGCTCAATGCCCACCACCGGCCACAACCCGAACCGCACACAGGGGCAACACCACCGGCCAGGACAGCCACCAGCGTGCAGCCACACACCACAGCCACGCCAAACGGCGCGCCTCCCCCGGCGCACGACCCCGCACCGGCCGCCGCACGTGCCCCGAACACCAGCATCACACGCCCACCGTGCCATGAAGCAGCACCCCAGCACGTGAACACGCACGATGACCCCATGGCCCCCGACATCGACAGCCTGCTAGAACTGGAACTCCAACACACGGAGAACACGGAGCATCATATGGACCTCACCCCGCCGGAGCTCGAGCCCACAGCAAGCAGCCCCGCGGACCCCAACCCGCAAAATGCCCCCCCGCGCCCCCCCCTCCGCGAGAGGGCGCCCTGGACGCACCTGTCCAACGCCCTGCGGCGCCACCACCCCACCCACGAAGCCAGCAACGGGCCCGCCGAGTACCGGGCGTCACTCGAGCACGACCTGCCCGACGTCACGGGGCCGGGACTCCACTGGTACACCACCGCCCCCCCCCCCTCCAGGCACCCCCACACAAGAATGGGAGGACGAGTACGCCGTCGACGTCACCGACATGACGGCATACATGGAAAGCGTGGAGGACCCGGAGCAAGACACCGTCCTCAGCCTCCTCGCCTACCACAGCTGGAGATGGGGCCACCAGGTCACCCTCCACCGACCGCAGGACGGGCCCCACCAGTGGTCCCCAGAGCAAACGGCGAAGTGGGACATCGTCCTCCAACTCACCCCCGAGGGTTTCTACACCCTCACGCACAGCGGATTACCCGACGCCGCACCCAATGCACAGGCGCTGCCGCTGGCCCAGCCCCAGGAGGACGACGCAGACGCACCCCCACGGAGGAATGTCATTGGGACCCCCCCACAGCCACCACCGAACGCATGCCGCACCGGCTCACCAAACGTCACCTTCCCCACGACTACCATGCCACCAACGACTCGCGGGGACGCCGCACACTGCCCCTGCAGTGGGCATCACCCGAAGGCACCTTCACGTGGGGGGAAATGCTCCCCGGCGCCGTGGCGCTCACGTACCTGTGGCTCCGGGACGCGGAGACGCACGCGCAGCCCCCCGGCACACACCTCCTCCTCACCCTGGAGGGAGAGGCCGCCGTCGAAAACGTCCACACAGCGGAAGGAGAGGACTACGTGACGGCGAACGCAGACACCGCAGTATGGCTACACGCTCACGAGCACACCACACCCCCCACCGTAGTACCGGGGTCACCCCCCTGGCACGTGGTCATCGTGCGACTGCCCACAGGAGCAGACACAGGAAGCGCCCAACAGGGATGGGCGGACAGGTGGGCACACGTGTGCGCCTCCCTGCACGAAGGGCTGCACAGACCCTCCCTCACCAGTCACACCCTCGAGCCAGCCCCCACAACGGCCGAATCCCACACCGGGGCGGCCCCCCCCACCGGAGTCTGGGCCTACGCGCGCACCCTCCACCGCGAGGCAGCGGAAGCCCTCAAGACCGCCATCTCCAACCACCAGGGCCTCGTGCACACCCCCCACGATAACACACAAAAGGGCTACACCCTATGGTGGCACCACCCCGCACCAGAAGGGGGCCTGCAACCACCGGCAGACCAGCCTGGCATCAGCCCAGACCTCACGGCGATCGCCCGCGCCGTCGCCGCCATGGCCCAGCAAGTTGGGGCGCCACCCCAATGGGCACCGTCCATCATCAAGGAAACGGCGGCACGCCACAACCCAGCTTTCGCACACTTCCGGGGACGCCCCATTCATCCCACCCTACCAGACCTCGACCTCCCCGCCCACGATGCGTGGGCAGTCCACATCCTCGTGCCCCACGACACCGCGCCCAAAACAGGGGACGCGACGCCACGCATCACCAAACAACTCCCCAATACCGCACTCCACTACGACATACCAAGGCCCAACGTCATCGTCACCCACAACACGGGTCGCGACCACTACTACCTCCAGGCCACGCATGAGCGCTCCCCCATCACCGTATACACCTTCACCACCTACCCTGGCCTCCAGCCACCGCAACACCACCCGCGCCCGGCATTGAAGCATCCCCTACACGTCGCCCCGACCCCACGCAAAAGGCCCACCCACCACGCGCCCCCTCCCGCCGACAGCACCGCCCTCCACACCGCCCGCAGACGGGCCGCGGCACAACACCAAAGCCACCTGCTCCCACGCATTAACGCTGGACCCGGCACCATCACCGAGGCCACCCACAAAAGCACCTTGAACCTACTGGCTCGCAAGCTACGCCCCAAAATGGCACTGGAGGACACGCTCTGGATATACTATGGCGAAGGCCGCACGGCACGAGTGGCGGACCTCCGCAACATCATCCCCCGCCACATCCAGCGAGCAGTAGGGCCCTTCACCGTGTACGCAGTACCGCACCCCATAACAGCCCCATGCACCCACTGCAACCCTCGGTGCGCGCTACCATGCGCAGGCGCTCTGCAGCAACCCCTGCCCACCCCTACCTACAGGGGGGGCATATACCTCGGCACGGTGCCCGGGGACCCACACCCCTCCCTCCTGCCCGCAGCGGACCGCCACCACGCCATACCACTACACCTTATCGAGCACCTGGCGGTGGGACCATCCCCCTTCCAGAATCGCCCCCCCCACACCCCATCCGACGGACGCCCGCCAGATGAGCCGACACACGCCACACCTGGACCCAAACGCGCCATCGCACTCCTCACCCTAAAGGCGGAAGCCGCCATCCCCCGAGACCTGGAGGGGGAAAACCACCTCATGGTGGAAGGGCTGACGGAACACGTCCTGATCGCAGCGATGTACGCCACGGCGTCCGCATCCCGCCTCTGGGAGGACCGCCCCTCCCCACCTCTAGCCCAAGCAGCGCAGGACGCCCCCAACACGGGCCCCACCGCCGAGGACATCCACCAAATCCTCAACATGCGAGCACCCCCGAAGACCCACCCTGCGGTCCGCCCCATCCAGGTCGTCAGCTCGGACGCCATGGACGCCCCCCCGACCACCACGGAGGTCCACATCCTCAAAGACCGGGACACCTGGTGGACGGTGGAATGGGACGACCACGGCAAGGTCAGACGGGCAACGGCACACGCCCCCGACGGCGAAGTCCCGCCCCCACCACGCGGAAGAGACCGCTTGCGACTCGCCGCACGCGTCCCCCACGCCCCAGAGGCAGCCTGGGAAGCGCTGCACTACGCCCTCTACTGGGCGCAGGGGGCGCCAGAAAGCCCCCTCCCCCCGGAACGCACCCCAGCGTGGACACGCCACGCCACCCGCTACACGGCCCACATGCGCCGCCACGGGGCAGGCACCGGGCACCGGCTCCTCACCTGGCCCACAGACCCGCCCGACGCCCTGCAGGAGGCCGAGGAAGTGCTTGGCCTCATGACCAAGCAAGTGTTCCAGCTGACGGACCCCGTCCCCACGTCCAAGCCCGACGTCCCAGCCGCCCGAGAACACCCCGTGTTTGCACCGGGCCACGCACCCGTACAGCGGCCCCAGGGCGCACCTCCCCAACGGGGACAACCCGCTGCCCGGCGCCGCCAAGGTGCGCAGAAGCGCAAGGCCCCCACACAGGCCAAACCCGCGCCAAAGCCAAGGGCCAAGCCGAAGAGCTGGACCAAAGAAGAAGCCGCTGCCCTGTATCCCGAATACGCCATCAACACCCGGGTGCAGCTGCCCTTCGAGTACCCCACGGCCGCGGTCCCCTCCAAGTGGATATGGGCCGCAGGGGAGGTCAGGCACCGGTACCTCGTCACCGGGGACCACCAGGGGTTCAAGATCCACGTCAAGTGGGACCCGGCCACCCCCAACGACAAGAAGCTGGGGCGCACCATCGAACTCTGGCGAGACCAAGCCGGTCGTGAGATGGTCCCCATGCAGCTGTGCACCCCCGACACGGAGCACCTCACCGGCACCGAGGACACGGGCGAAGTCCACAATACATGGGCCCTACCCCAGCCCCAGAAGCGGAACCGCAGGGCACCCGCAGCTCAGGGCGTCATCGACCTCCTCGACGCCTGACGGGGCCAGGGCCGGACACGGCCCGCCCCCCCAACTACCGGTCCCCAGAAACCGGCGCCTGCAGAAGCCCACGCCCGCATCAACATCCTCAACGAGCCCGCGGTCACCTACGACCCCACCAAGGCCGCCACACTGCAAGCCATGCCCGGGCCGCACCCCCAAGGCGAAGACCTCCTGGGATTCCTGGAGCAAGCCCTCCGCAAAGCGGACCAACCCGAACCAGCACCGATCCTGGACCCAGAGGGGAACAAATATCACGCCCACTGGGAACGGGGGGTACCCCTCTACCACAAGACGTCGGTCACGGTACATGCCCACCCCGACCTCGGAGTGGATGGTCGCCTCGGGGGGTACGAGTGCGTGGGGCCCGGATGGCAGCTAAACGTGCTACTCACGCACGTCCCGTTCGGGGAGGAGACCAAGGACTTCCTGGACACCCTGAGCCTGGCGTACCGCCGACTCTCCCTCCTGGCACCCACCATCATCATAGGCGACGTAAACGCCGCCCCCACCGACGACGACCGCACCGGCCCACCCACAGCCACCGACACAGTTGTCCGGGACGCCATGCACCAACTGGGCCTCACCGACCTCACGGCAGGACTCACCGGCACACCCTCTCATTACCCCCACCAAGCCGGCACCCACCCATCCCGCATCGACACGTGCTACGGGGACCCAACCACAGTGCGCGTCCACGAAGCAGCCTACGGGGACCTCCCGCCCACAGGCACGGGCCACCGGCCCCTCTACATCGACCTCATCATCCCCAACCTACCCCCACCCACGGCCACCCTGCCAGACGACACCCTCCCACCCACACTGCAGTTCCCGGCCGAGGACGACCACGGCGCCTGGCACAGGTATAACAGGGCCCTACACGCCATCCTACGCCGCCCGGGTGCACCGACACTCACCACCGCCATGCGCCGGGCGGCACAAGCATGCGGCATGGAGCGTGACACCAACCACACGGGAGCACCACCAGACCTCACCCTCCAGCAACTCGTCCTTGACATCTGGACCACGAAAGGGGAACTCGCCACCCTGCTACGCCCCAGCACACCGGAGGCACGAGACCGGGACGCCCACCTCCGTGCGCTCCTCACCACCCGCCGCCGCCAACTCCAGGAATGGCACGCCCACCGCATAGCGGCAGCAGCCCAGGAACGCGAAAGATAGGGCAGAAACGACACGCCGTACAAGTCCCTACGGTACGTCAGCCGCATCCTGGAGGACACGGGGCGCCGTACCATCCACGCGGTACGCACCCCCGAAGGAGGCCTCACCAATGACCCCGACGCCGTCCTCCAGGCAGTCCTGGACAGCTTCCAGGCACAACACGGGGACGCCCTCCCCGAGCTCGACCCCCACACCAGAAACACCATCCGCGAGCATGTGCCCAGGGTCTTCAACCGGGAACAGCGGCGCGCCATCGAACACGACCCCTTCAGCATCTCAGAACTGCAACGCGCCCTAGACCGCCTGAAGAAGGGGGTCTTGCCCGGCGTCGACGGTTTGCCGGCCGAAGCGTACCAACGTCTCACCCTGCCCATCAAACGCCGCCTGGCAGCCCGCCTGTGGGACATCGTCACGGGCGCCACGCCCAACCCCCCTGAGTGGGCCAACCTGGTCCAGCCCCTCTACAAAAAGGGGGACTGGGCGCAGCCGGGGAACTGGCGGCCCATAGTCTGCGCCACCACCGAGGTCAAGCTGGTGTGGACGCTCATCCTAGGCCGCATCGCGCCAGCGGTCTTCGCCCACGTGCCCGCCAGCATCTGGGGGGCCATGGCCGGCAGGTCCCCCCACGAGGCCATCTTCCTCCAGGACACCGCACTGGACATGAACCCCTACGAGATGATCATCGCCTCCCTCGATGTCCAAGGCGCGTTCCCCCACGCCCCACACCGGCTCCTCACGGAGGTATGGGATGCCATGGGCCTCCCATTCCTATCCTTCATGACCGGGTACATCCAGACCCGACTCTACGCCGTCATCACGGCCGCGGGCCTCACCCCCTGGACCGGCACAGACAGCGGGGTCCCCCAGGGAGGCGCCGAAGGCCCCTTCCTCTACCTCCTCGTCACCCTGCCACTGGCATTCGAGCTAGCACGGGTATACCCGGGGTACGCCCCATACCCGCTACGGTCCCCCCTCATCAACTTCGCGGATGACAACCTCCTCACTACGGCCACCCGCCACCGGGACCCTGAGAACGCAGGGCTACCAACAACCACCGAACAAGCGTCCGCCATTCTCCAACTCACCACAACCTACCTGGACGCCCACCAGCTCCTAGTGCACCCCCGCAAATCGGTCAGGCTGGCCGACGCCAAGACCCCCACCCCCCACATCCGGAAAGGCGAACCCCTACACCTGGAAGACACCACAGTCCACCTGGGAGTCACACAGGCCACGCAGCACCACCACATCACACTCCCAAGCAAGCTAGAAGAGCGCCTCGCCCGGCTACCCCAAATTGCCAGGGGGGACCTCCTGTCTACGCAGGGCCTGGCGTACTTCATGGAAGCAGTGCTCAACGCGGCCATCGGGTACCAAGCCCTGCACCTCCCGCGCCCCCAAGACGCACTACGCCACGCTCGACAGCAAGTGACGAAGGCATGGGCGCAACACGGAGGCTGGCCCACGTCTTTCCCCAAGGAGGCCATGATGGCCCACTGGGGCTACTACGGAGACAATACGGGCGCCCTGGTCGACATGGCCTATGCCAAACACGCAGCACACCTCCTACACAGGGTAACACACAACCACCAACCAGAAGTTCGCGAGGCGGCAGCCATACGCATGAAAGAAGCGCAAATGGCCCGCAACACCTGCCCCCGGTGGATACTGGCACAACACGGCGTCTCCACCCCCGTGGGCACTGGCATCTGGGCCCAGCTACAACTCCTCCTACCGCACCACACACACGCCATCCTGACAAACCACCACTGCGATCAACAGGGGCCACTCGTGGCCACACACACCGACATCCACCGACGCCCGGCAGGCGAGGTGGACAGCCTGCGCCTCGTAGGGGCCACCATCACCATAGTGTATATCACCCCAACACAGATGAAGATCATGGCCCAATGCGACGCCCACCACGCCCCGTTCCTTTCCGACCCAAAATGGCCAGCACGCCACGTCTTCCAAGCGTACCTCCGCGCATGTGCTACGAAGGCAGGGCGCGACATGCCGGGGCCCAAGGACATCGACACGGCGTACACAGCCTTCCAGCGCCAGCACCCCCGGCCCCGCCTGAGCGAGCACGAGACCCCCAACGACGGCGGCACACCGCAGGGGGAGCCCACCCCGTCAGCCGAAGGCTGGACACCACCCACCATCCTGCCACTAGCACCAAACGGCAACAAACATGCTACCCGCACCGTCCAGCGACACCATGCCCCCTGGTCCATCCCCAAACACAATGCACCGGAGACCGATGTACCACCAGTCAGACACAGTGACCAGGGCATACCACGCACGTGCTGGCACTGCGGCCCGGCAGCCCTCGACACTCCGTGGCCCCTGCTGCACCTCATCTCCACCCACTACCTCACCCCCACCGCCGCCGCCACCGCCGACCAGCAGGCATGGCTCTCCCCCTGGTTTCACACGGTACCCCCAGACCACCCGGCGCACGTAGCCTGGACCCGGACACCCACGGCGACATGGACGTTCACCAACGAGCGGGCAGACCCGGACAGCGTAGCCATGGAGTACGACCGCTGCGACCCACACCGCGCAGGACCTCAGGAGGCACCCATGCGCCCCCTACAGCACAAATGCCCCACCCTCCGCGGCGACAAAGACGACAAGGAGCGGCGACAGACCATCACGTGCCAGAAGTTCCACCCCAATACGGGATACCTCTTCCACCTGATGTACGCGTATCTCACCCAGGGACGCCCAGACAGGGGCCTCCTCCGCCTCACCCCACGAGCCCAGGCCATCATCACCCAGGGAATAGGCGTCTATGCAGCGCCACTACTGCAACCCATGCAAATCACCGCCAGAACCACCCAGGGGAACCCCATCTACGTCTATCACCCCACAGCAATCGCCCGCCTACCCATACCCAGCGACACCGACATCATCTACTTCACTGACGCATCCGGCACCCAGCAACGCACCCCCACGGTCGGTTGCGCCTCTGTGCGCATCACCCGGCACGCGGACGGCCTCCACGTGGATCACCACACCGGGACCACCATCTTTGGGGCGTCCTCCCACGGCAAACTGCGCACCATGGCAGACGCCGTCACCGCCACACCGCCACCCGCGACGGTCCGGCCCCGCAACATCTGGGTAGTCGTGGACGCCACGGTCGACATCCACCTCACCAGGCGCCTTGCGGACCTGCCCCTCCACAAAGCACTCGAGTCCGGCCTCACCACACAAGCGTTGGGACTATGGATGGCCTTCAAGGGCATGCACCCCCAGGACGCCCTACACATCATCAAGCAGGAGTCACACCGCTACGCATACGGCAATGGACGCGCAGACACGCAGGCCAAACACCAGAACACCAACCACATCCCAGGGCTCGAACGCGTGCGACTGGACACCCCACACCACAGCCACCTGCAGCACCTGCCCCCGATACCCCTGGCCACACAGCCCCCCCAATGGATGCCCGAGGACACGCCGTACACGGATCGAGACAAGCAGTACCACTACCCCACACCCATCCAGCAACTGGCCACCACACTGGGCCACCCAGCGAACACCGAACTCCTCCGACGCCTCGAAAACTCCGTCCACACCCCCCTCTACTACTCCGCCCTGCGCCCGGATAGCCTCCCAGCACACCTACAAAAGCCCCGACTCCAACTCGCCCTCGAACAACTTCCCCTCCTCACCCGATACCACCGATGGTATACGCGCCGCTCGATCCACGTCCCCGCAGGACACACCAAATGCATCTGCAGCCACGCGGAAGAAGAAACATGGGACCACTTCAAGGCGTGCCCCCTGTACAGAGGACTGGACACCCTCACAGACTGGAACCCAACCCACACCATCGCACAGCACGCCGCATGGCTGGCGCAGTCCCCGGCGACCCAGCAACTCACCACCGTCCTCAAGCAGACGGAGGTGCTCGAGGCAGTCCGCAGGGGACTCGTCCCCACTGCCGTCTACACCTTACTACGCACCGACCCGGAGGACCCCCAGGCCACGGCGGCGCACATGCAGCGGACGGCCGTTGCCAAGACGGCGGAGCAGCTCACATACCGCACCCACAAATACCTGCAGCATGCGGCAACCCTGCCCCCAACAGACCAAGCCCACCTCCTCAAACTCCTGTTCTACCAACCATGAGAACCTACCCCGTGACATACCAACACCGAGCCCCCACCACGACTACACACCGTCCACCGAGCACAGCACTGGCACAGCACACACGGGCGCCACAGGCACCGCACACGCTCCCACCAGCATGCGCGCGCCACCAGCCCCCATCCCCGCACGCCGCCGTCCGTCCACAGGTACCACCAACCACCAGCCACCGCATGTCCCCTCTGCGTTCGCCAGCGGCTACCACAGACAGCCCTGCCCTGCAACCCAGACCACTGGGTCTGCCTGGGAGCCGCGCACCGCCTCACCCACTGCCCCCACTGCGGGGACCTCAACCCCCGCCACCGCGAACGGCCCGCGGCCCCAGCCGCACCCCCCCCCCGCCAGCCACCCGAGCTTCTTCGGGTACCTCACCGACACTCTCCGGGACCAACTGGGAGGGTACTACGTGGCGGACGCGGCGGACCACGCATGGGCCATAGCCGTGGCCGCGGGCAACACACCCCTGCCCCCCCACAGCCCACCCCTACGCCACAGCGGAGGCGGCTTGAACGTGGTAGCCCGCCACATCCTCCTCGCCCTATACCTCCACCACCGAGACCTACACCTCCCGGACCCACAACTCCCGGCCCCCCAAGCAGCAGCCCTGACGCTGGAAGCGTGGGCCGACACGGCACCAGAGGAGATAGCAGCCTACCTCCGAACCACGTGCCGCCGGTTCACAAAGGCCCTCGGCCGACGGAAGGGAACACCTTACCCCCTCAGCGCACTCCTCTACCCGGCACACCACCCCCACCCCGCACAACAGACGCCCCCGGAGGGCTGGGCGTCTTTTCGGGACGCCCACCTGGCCGCCCCGGACGAGGCCACCGCCACGCGGATGGGCCTCACGGACCAGGAGGCCTACGTCAGAGGCCTCAAGACGAGCCTCCAAGAGGCACACCGCTGGCACGCCCGCTCCCCGTCGCCCCCGGGGGGACAGGGGGGTTCACCCGCCCCCGACACCCACCAGGCCAAGAAGACCAAGACAGGTCAGGGGGCCCGCCAACGCGCCCGCCAGCAGGGCGCGACGCCCCGACCAAGGCCCGGGTCCAGCCACACCGCACCGCCCCACGCCCAGACCCCCGGGGCACACCAACAACACCACCACCACCAACGCCCACCACCACCATCGTACCGCAGCACCCAAACCCTGCAGCCCAGTCAGCCACCACCGCCCACACACATCCACACCATGCCAGGACCACCGTACGCGCAGAGCCAGGGGACATGGCACCACCAACACCACCACCGCGCCCCCGTCCCTCCCAACCCCTACCCCCTAATGCCCCCAAGCTACAGCGACCCCCACCAGCTACATCCCCACCACGCCCCAGCACAACCAGGCCCCGCGAACCACCCACCCCACATAGCGCACATCACCGCACCACACCATCACGTGTTCCACCACCACCAGCCCCTGCCACCACACCCACCAACGCCGGGGTACCACACACAACCGGCACACCCTCCACACCACCACCACGCGGTCCAGCACCACCCGCCGCCCCCGCTACACGGGCCCGCGACATACGAGCCACGGTACACCCCCATGGACCCGCGAGGAGCCGCGTACGCACACCAGCAACACCAGGGCCTAGTAGGAGCGCCCCACCACCACCAACAGCCCCCCCACCCACACCCCATACCAGCGAGCACCATCCACCAGCAGCCACCCATCACATACGGACCACAGCCCCACCCGGGGGCTCATGCGGTCGCCTCCCACCCGCACCCCGGCACCGCAACCAGTCAAGAACCGCAAGGGCCGCACGGCGCACACAGGCAACACCCACACGACCCACAGGGACGCCCGGACCCCCAGCCGGCACAACACCCACCCCCGCCCCCCCCCCCCCCACCACCACCAGCAGCCCCCCCACCCACACCCCATACCAGCGAGCACCATCCACCAGCAGCCACCCATTAGATACGGACCACAGCCCCACCCGGACGCTCATGCGGCCGCCTCCCACCCACACCCCGGCACCACAACCAGTCAAGAACCGCAAGGGCCACACGGCGCACACACGCAACACCCACACGACCCACAGGGACGCCCAGACCCCCAGCCAGCACAACACCCAGCCCCGCCCCCCCCACCACCAACAGCGCCACCCCCGCACCACCCCCCCCCGCCCCCCCCCCCGAGAGCAGGCCACGGACACAACACGCGGCAGCCAGCACCAGACAATCGACGTCGATACCCCCGCCGACACACGCCACCGCGAATCCCCCCTCCCGCGACCGCCACAAGAGACCCCATCACCGGACCCCACGCGCGACAACGACGACCACCCCCCCCAACCCACACCACCCCCCCCATCACACCCCGCACCACCAGTCGCCGCACCGGCCGAACCCTACGCCCTACACAACTCCGCAGCGGTACGGCAGCACCTCCGGGGACTCGGGGAACAGGACGTTGTGCTGTACCTCCGCACCTCCGGCACCAGCACCCCCATCCGGGCGGCCACCCTGGTCCAGGCGGCCACCCTGGGGGAAGGCGTCAGAGACTTCATCTTCGACGCCTTCCTCCACGTTGCCCGACACGAGCGCCCCCCACGCGCCACCCCAGACGGCGAGAGCCCGCCCCCCACGGGGAGCCGGATCTGGGTGCCCCCCATCGACTGGGGGCGACACCTGGTCGGACACCCCGTGCCGGAGCGGGACAGCACCCGGGGCCGCATCCGCTACCGCGAGCCCAACATGGCCCACCCCCCACCCGACGCCACCCCCGACAGCACCAAAGAGTGGGAGCGGGAAACATGGGTAGCCCGGATGGCCTCCCTAAGCAACTTCCGGCACCACGTCCCGGGGGACATCCCCACCCCCGACGAGCAGCAGCCAGCCCCCTCCACGTACATGACCCTCATGTACAATCTGCACTACACCCTCTCCACCACCACCTACGACGCACCCACAGACCTCTGGGTGGTACACGGCACCGACTCCCTCCTCCCCGCCGACTACACCCCCCCCCCACACAACCCAGGCCCCGACACGTACGCCAGGGGGGACGACCCGGACGACCCCCACATCTGGGGCACGTGGGAACCCGAATCCCTGGACACGCTGCTCTCCATCCGCAGCGGCTGCCAGGGCCTTGGTAGGGCAATGTATTGCCTCGCCAAGTGGACCCAACGGACCTGGGGGATCCCCACGGACCGATGGGTGTGGGTGGTCACGCTGCGCCCCCAGCAGAGGGAAGCCCCCCGAAACCGCGAGGGACCCACCCCCCCACGCCCCACCACCCCACAACTATGCCCGTACATGGTGGCAGCCTGCCTCATGGCGCTGCTATGGCCGGGCCCCCACACCCCCACTCAAAACTACCCCCACCTCACAGAGGAGGACATGCCCGGCATCCAGCGATGCTTCTTCCGGACCCTCGACTACCTCGAGCAAACACACCCGCACGTCCTGGAGCAGAGATGGCCACCCCCCGGGTAACCCACGTGCCCGCGCAGCCGGGACAACGCCGCCACGCCAGCACCAGCACGCACGGATCACCAGGGAAAACGCGCGCACACGCCCGGTGCCCGAACCTGCACCCTCGTTCTCGCTACTTACAGGACCCAGCATCATACGCCCGCCCCCGAGGCCCGGGACCCTCCGCCGTCTCCCGCGGCCCTCTCCTCCGCCTCCGACTCCACAACCTCCACCACCACGACCACCTCATCCACCACCACCACCACGTCCTCGTCCAGCACTCCACCCCCCAGGCCGCGGGGGACACCTCCCAAACGGGCCTCCAAACCCGCCCCCACCGCGAGCAGCCCCGCCGCCGCCAAAGCCCACGCCCCGGCGAAGCCCACGCCCACTACCCAGCCGAAGCCCAAGACCGCCGCCAAACGGCGACCCGCAGCCAAGCCCAAACCCAAGCCCAGACCCGGCGCCACAACGGCAGCGCGAGCCCGGCCCCCCGAGGATGTCCTCTACGACATCCGGCCCCAGCCGTCCCAGGCCCGAAGGCAGCAGCGCCCAGCGCGGCGCCCCCCTAGCGTCACCGACGCCACCGCCACCACCTTCATGGCGGAGCGCGCCGCGGCCGAAGCGCGACGCGCCTCGTCCCACCACCTCCCAAAGCCCGCACCCCAGGCCCACGGACTGCTCCCGACCAAGCCGGAACAACGCCAGGGTCCACCAGCAGCGCCCCCGCCCCCCTACCGGCCCCCGATGACAGCCCACATGCAACGCATGCCCCACTACCGCCGCCGCCGCGAATCCCCGCCCAACCCCGAGGCGGAGACCGTACGCGCCCACCCGCGGGTCCACATCCGCGTGCACCCCCACTCCCCACGCACCCCCACGGAACAGGACTACGAGGAATCCCCCAGGCCCGCCACCGCCGCCGGTCCCCACGACCCCGTCACACCCACCCACGCCCACTCCTCCGCCCACGACCGCAGGCCCGCCCAGGAACAGTGGTGGCAGCGCTGGACCCACACGCAGCTCTGGGAGCTGCGGAAGTGGGCCCGGGGAGAGCCCTCCCTCGAGGGCCTGGTCCATCGGCCCCGCAAGGGGTCGGTGGAGAACTGCCGCCTCCGGCCTGCGGGGGGGTGGATGCCGCAGGCCGCATGGGAAGCCATGCTGGCCGATGCGCTCCACCCCCTGGGAGTCCACCCCCGCAACCTCCCCGCGCCCCAGGACCACCCGTACGTCCTCAGGCGCCTGCGGGAGACCCTCCAGGAAGCGCGGCGAGACGGCATCCGCCTGTGGGACATCACCCAAAGCCCAGCCCCGCACGCACACACCCCCTCACCACCCCACAAGCGTCGGCGCACCGACACCGGCGACACCCACAGCACCCCAGGAGCCCTGCGCGCCACACAACACGACGCGCCAGACCCCCCGGCCAGCGGCGCCGCCATCTAACCCCGTTACCCAGCACACCACCACCACGGGGCGCCACGCCAGGCCCCGCCCAGAAGTCACCAAACGAACCCGACGCCGAAGGAAGCCAACACACACGACAACGAGCACCACTACGCCCAAAGGCGCCAAACCCGGACCCGATACCGTGGGCTCCTCTCCACCCTCAGCACGACACACACGTCACTGACGTCACTCCTCCGCCGTGCCCCCTCCCACGCCACCGCCCCGCCCCCCCCCCCCTCCCGCCACACGTCCCCACGCCGCCCAGCACCCGGCCCCACACACTGCGCCACAGCATTGCCTTAGTCCGGCTCCTCCACCATCGCGCCACTTGGCACCTCACAGTAGACCGCCGTCCTGTGGTCCCGCTCCCCCCAACACCGCTCCCGGGGCCGCACCCGGCCCACATTTCGTGTTCGCCCCCACGTCGCGGGCCGCGGACATCCTCCCGCTCCTCGCCGCCACCCCTCCAGGGCATCGCATACTGCTTGCCGCCAACCCCTCGGTCCTCAGTGAGGTCCCCATCGAGCACGCCGACGCCCTGCACGTGCGCCCGCTGCTGCCCAACCTGCACGCTGCGTACGCCCCCGGCACGCCCGTCGACCCCTCCGTGTGGGACTCCCAGTGAGGCCACCGGCCAACGGCCGGCCCGCACGCACCACCCCGCACTCGCCTCGGGCACACGACCCCGTGGACGCCGCTACCCACACGCCCGGCCCCGCGCAACCGCCTAACCGAGCCAGAACTCAAGCACAAATCAAACCCGAACCACACCCCGAAACCGCTAACCCTTGACTCCTAACCAAACCCGCCGAGGGAACAACGTAACCACAGCCCACACCCACAGCCCACACAGCCGCCTAACCAGCCAGCACCAGAAGCAAAGAGACACCTCACCAAACCCACCCTGACCCAAGCCTAACCGAGCCGAAGCCCCAACACAAATCAAACCCGAGCCACATCCCGAAACCGTCAACCCTTGACTCCAAACCAGGCCCGCTGAGGGAAATACGTAGACACAGCCCACAGCCACAGCCCACACAGCCGCCTAACCAGCCAGCACCAGAAGCAAAGAGACACCTAACCAAACCCACCCTGACCCATACCCGTGTACATCAGGACACGCGAGCCGCACCCCTGGGGCGCGACCGCCGCCACAGCACCGACGACACACGCTACAGGACACAACACTATAGCACCGCCGCACCAGCTGCCCATGCCTGTGCCTGCAGTGTACGCGCGCCCCTGCTTTCCTCTTTTTTGTTTTTTCTTTTTCTTTTTTCCCAAAAAAAAAAAAAACGAAAATTAGGGGGGGAAGAAGAGGGACATGACCACCCATGGCACACGCGCACCGCACACAGCACGCACACCGGTGAACAGGAGCCCAGTGGCCCAGGATACCGCACATGCAACACAACACACCGAGCGAGCACACCGGTGAACAGGAGCCAGCTGGCCCAGGACACCGCAGACGCACCACAGCAAACCGCGCGGGCACACCGGTGAACAGGAGCCCAACGGCCAAGGACACTGCACACACGTAGGGCGGCCGAGGGACAGGAAATAACCAATACCCCATGGGTCGGACGCACTGGCGCGACCCAGCCGACCCACCAGGCCAGTGGCAGGAGCGGTACTCCAAGGCCACTGGTCCGAGCCCGGCCAGGCTGCATCAGGGACCATGGCAAACGTCACCCGGAGCCATGGAAGCAACCGGTGACAGGCGAGCCGGTACACAGTCCAGGAGGGGGTCACCTGCCAAGCAGAGTGGCCCCGCAACTCAAGCCACAAGGGTGAGGCGGTCGTACCGTAGACAAGCGGGAGCAATACCCCTTGTGATGAGAGATACTCCACACGGCTGGGCAGCCCCCCAGAGCTGCCGCCCAAAGGAGGGGGCATGTGGCCCTACCCATGGACACATGTGGGGACACCCTCCCACCTGGGACACATGGACCGGGTGGCCGCATCAATGCCTTCCCAAGCACATGCGGGAGCGGCTCAAGAGGCACCTGACATAGGGCAGTGGGAGGGACAGGACGTCCCCTTGGTAAGACCTTCTTCCTGCAATGTCAAAGGAGGCATCCCGAACTCCCGAAGATACCTACCTACCTACCTGTCTATTGTCCTGTGATGCCCTTACCCCAGTCCAGTCTTAACCCCATGTGTACATATTCTGATGTGTTGCTGTACATACTTTCGTTCCCTTGTTGCAGAGTGGCAAGGATCCTGAAACGCTTTGTCACATGACATGAGCGCATTGATGCCCCAGTGAGCGTAGTGCTTTGCCTGCCTGCTCACTTGCGCGTGTCCACCGCAGCGTCCCGTGGCCAGGCCCCCAACGGGAACGCGTCACTAGAATAAGGAAACTAACCCATAACCCCTGATGGCGACATGAAATGACCGACTTATCTGCCCCAGTCACTTGCAAAGGTTAGGGGGCATCCACAATGAAATTGGCCGGAAACCTTTTCCGGCCCGCTACCGCCTCGGTAGCACTGCCAGTGTCGGCCAGGGAATCCACATCCACATGTGCAGGCCCTGTATGCCCGTCCGCTGCTGAACACTCAAGTTCTGCTTTGGTGACCAGCTCACGATGCGCAGACTTACGCTTGTTAATTCGGCCCGGCGTGTGGGTGCGGGAACCCGTCACCTACCCGGCAGCGCACGCTCTTGCAAGCCCGCTTTGCGCGCTGTGGGGGCGGCACAAGGGCGCCCCGGGGAGTGTGCCTTTTGCCAGGGTCTGTGGCGTCCAGGGTTGAGTGCTCTCCCTCCCCAAGCCGCCCGTCCATGGGGCAGGCGACCGGGGCCCGCTGCCCGTTTTCCGTTGGCGCGGGGGGTGCGGGCGTTGGGACCCGTCACCAACTCCACAGCGCGCGCTCTTGCAAGCTGGCGTTGCGCGCTGTTGGGGCGGCACATGGGCGCCCGGGGGGGGGGCACCTCTTGCCTTGGTGTGGCGCGTCCGGGGTTGGGCGCTCTCCCTCCCCGAGCCGCCTGTCGTTGGGGCACGCAGCCGGGGCCCGCTGCCCGTTTTCTGTTGGCGCCCGGGGTCCCGCGCGTCTTGCGAGCTGGCTTTCGCTGGTGGGGCAGGAGGAGGGCGCCGGGGGGAGGGGGCGCCTCTTGCCTGGGTGTGGGGCGTCTGGACGCGGGCGTTCTCCCTCCCCAAGCCGCCCGTCCATTGGGTAGGCGCCCGGGGTGCGGTGCCTGTTTTCTGTCGGCGCGCGGGGTGTGGGCGGGTGGAACTGTCACCAACCCCGCAGGGCTCTTCTGAGCTGCCTTTGTGTGCTGTAGGGGCGGCACGAGGGTGCCCAGAGGGCGCCTCTTGCCTGGGTGTTGGCCGTCCGGGGTGGGGTGCTTTCCCTCCCGTAGCCGCTCGTCAACGGGGCAGTTTGCCGGGCCCCGCTGCCTGTTTTCCGTGGGCGCGGCAGCTGCGGGCTTGAGGACCCGTTACCAACCCCACAGCGCGCGGTCTTGAGAGCTGGCGTTGCGCGCTGTGGGGGCGGCACATGGGCACCCCGTAGGGAGCGCCTCGTTCGTTTGTGTCGGGTTTCCCGGGTCCGGCACTCAACCTTGTCCGACCGCCCGTCATTGGGGCGTGCGGCCGTGGCCCGCTACCCACTGGCTGTTGGTGCGGTGTGCGGGTGTGGGGGCCCGGTTTTCTTTGGCACCTGCTGCCGCGCCGGCGTTCCTCGTGTGTTGTGCCCGCCTCCCGGCCGTTGTTGCTTGGCACCCGTTCCTTAGCTTTGGCTGCGGCTGGTGCGTGCCTCTCTTGCGTGCCTCGTGGCCTTGCCTTAGTGCAGCGCACCACGTCCGCTCCGGTCTCTCTCTGTGCTCCGGTTGGCTCCCCCATTTCCGTGGTGCCTTCACCGACCCCAGGGGCTCCCGCCCCCGGATTTACTCGGCGGCTGCGCGGGGCACGTTGAGGCCGGCCGAGAACCTGGCACATGGGGCCTGCCGTTGGCCCATGTTGAGGCAGGGGCGCTGGGCTCGCTCTCCTCGTACCTGTTCAAGACCCCGTGATGGGATTGTCCCTGGTGGGTCCCTCCGGCTTCGTTCTTGGGCTGCCTGCGCTGCAGTGGTTTGGCGTGTGTGGACCCGGTCACTGACGCATCCCGTTTCCCGTACCACCCCTCCTTCGACGGGGGACCCGGCCGGTGGACCAGGGCTGTTTCATTTCGACGCCAACAACTCGGCTTTCCGGTCGGAGGACGCCACACCCGCGCCTGACCTTTCGTTTGGCCATTTTGTCATTCTTCTTTGGTCGGCCCCCTCCGGGCTGGGTTTGCCCTTGGGTTTTGTTTTTTCCTTCGTGCTCTCGCTCCCCCGGTGCTGGCGCCTCTGCTGCCTCTGGCGTTTTGTGCTTTCTGGCCCCGGGTGCCCTTGGCCTTGGCGCTCTGCGTTTTCTCCTGCCCCCCCCGCCTTCGCTTCTTATTTTTTCTTTCCTCCCTGCTTTTCCTCTCCTCCTTGGCCGTGCGCCCTGATGTCTGTGGCGTTGGGGTTCTCTTGTTCCCGAGCTTGGTTGTCCTTGGCCTTGGCTCTGTGCGGTTTTCTGCCCAGCCCCCCCTGCTGTGTGCGTTGTGCCTTCAGCTGCCCCCTGTTGCCGTGTCCTGTGCTGTGGTTGCCCGCCTCGTGTTGCTGTGGGCTGCTGCACATTGTGCGGTGTTTATTCTGGTTGCTTTCTGTGAGTTGTGCCGTGCAGTGGCCTGCTGTTGGTTGCTTGCTGTATGCTGTGCCGCGTCTTTGGTGGTGCAGTCCCGCTGCGTTGTTCGCCTTGTGGCTTGCTTTCTCGCCTTGGGCTGCGTTCCCGCCTGCTGTGCTGTGTGCCTGGTCGCTGTGCTGCGCCGCATTGTGCGTCAAGGATGCTTTCTCTGGCCCTGTTTGGTGCCGCTGCGTGCTGTGTTGTGCCCTTGGGCCCTGTCTGTCGCCCTGAGGTGTTGTGCCTTCCGGTGCTGTGTTCTGTCGTGCTTGTCTGTGCTTTGTGCTCTGCGCGATGCGTGTTTCGCCGTTGTGTTTTGATGCGTGCTGTTGTTCGCCGCTGTGCTTTGTGCTGTCTGTGTCCTTGGGTGTCGTGCTGTGCGCTGTGGTATGGTTGCGTCGTGCTGTTCCTTTGGTTTGTGCTTTTTCTGGCGCCTCGTGCCGTGGTGCGTGCTGTGTCTTTTTTGTGTTCTGCGGTGTGGTGTTGCGCTGCCGCAGCTGGGTGCGCGGTGTGCTGTGCTGCTGCGCTCTGTGCCGTCTCCATCTTGGTCCTGTTGTGGTGTGCCGCGGCTCCTCTTGTGCGCTGCTGTGTGGTGCTGTGCTGGCGCACCTGCGCCCTGCCCCCGTGTTGTGCAGCGTTCCTTCTGTTGTGCTTGGTGGTATCCTGTGGTGCTGCCTGTGGTTTCTGCTTGTTTGTCGGTCTGGCGTCGTGGCCCACTGCCCTGTTGTGTGCCGTGGTTCGTCATGGCACCCTGCTACCGTGTGCGGTGTCCTGTGGTGCTGTGTTTCCGTGTGGTGCTGTGCTATAGTGCCCTAGTGTCTGTTTTGCTTCGCTGGTGGTGTTGGTTTGCTGTCGCATCTTTTTGTTACGTCTGCATAAATGGCAGCACTCGTTTTTCGTTTTCCAAAATAAATAAAATTTATACTCAGCGCCACACACGCCAGCAAAACATTTCTGACTCAAAATTGACCCGACGAATTCCATGGCGTTGTTGCTGTTGATATTGTCTTGCGCTGGCTCTTGTTGTTGACATTTCACGTGGTACTCCGAACTCCGTTTCCCACACTTGAACTTGTGGTTGAACTTTTGGGTGATTGCGGTGTTGCATGGGATTGACTGAGTATCTCCCAGGACCATCCACCTGCAACGCGAAGGGAGGCAGAAACAGGCAGAGCCAGGCGCAAACAGGAGGGGTAGCTACATTGAGAACAACAGACAGCGAGGAGGCGTTAGTACAGGGGCGCGGCGGCTTAGAAAACCTCCTCTATACTTTTACGCCCTGCTCGCGACGCGTTTTTCTTTGCGTGGAGGGCCCCTCCAACGACCAGGGGCACGGCGATCTGGTCCTATTAGCGTTACAGCGCTTACGGCGCTATTTATTTTGCCTATGTAAGGTCAAAACATTTGTCCGTCCGTTTTGTCGCGTATCGCCGCACACTTCTTGCCCTCAGCGGTTTTATGCTAATTACCTTTCTCTTCAGCTATTCAGAACGTTTTTTTGTTGTGTTTTTCTTACCTTTTTTTTGTAGCAGGCATAAATGTATCAATGAGACAATGAGTGACGCTATGACGAGGGTTAGCAACCAATTTCATGCGCATTCAAACGGCATTGACAGATTGGAAAAATATGTGAAGGACAATATGTCCATGATCAAAGAAATCGGCAGCAAACTTCATAGCCACCTAATGGACCCACCCCGTCCATACAAGGGGTTAGCGGAAAATATGGTTGGACGGTTGGTTGAACAAAAATCGGATACCGTCGACGAGGCTGGCATATGCAGCTCTTCCACAGGAACGGTCCCCCACAAACGCGGAAAACAGGTGCCTCACGTAAGGAGGTCACTGAGACGGGTCACACGGCGAAAGCGGTTCACTCAACTTCACGAACTCACCAACAATGGGGCACAGAAGTGCATGCACATTGAGCTCCCTTGTCCACGATGCCGCCGAAGCACATGTTGCTACAGAATCGGAACATCCAACAGCACTCAGACACCCGTTGCATACAACCCGAGAGCACATCCCTGCCATGCTACACCAATTAAGGAAACCGGTCGTTGTACCAGATGAAGATGCATGGTGGCGGACATCCGATGTCCTGAATGCACGCAATTATTTTCCCTACACTCTCCCCATGCCTACACCTTTTGCAACCCAGCCCGAATAAATTCGTTTCAAGAGACAATTCAAAGAGTCCCTGCACATGCTAAATGCCTTTTGTCTGTGGTGCGTTAAACAGAACCGCCACAACTGGAGCGACCAGGACTTGGACCTGGACCTGGACTTCCGATCCGCTACTAACATCTTTTTACCCATACAATGTGTGGCATGATTCAATCCCGTGTTGCGGGTCAATGGGCAAGGCCCAGCAACAAATACAAGGCGGTGTCATGTCGTGTGCTCCCGCTCTCTCCTGCCACGAAACGTGGGCACAAATGTCTGGTCTATTGAAAAAACTGCGACGGAAATCAGGTTTTTGCTGCATCGTGCTCATTCCCGATTCCGCTCCAAATGCCTTGTCCATCATGGCCGTATTGAGCGCTAGTATGCCCTGACACATACCCTGTAATGCACCGTTCCCGCCCTTAATCACCCATGGTGTGTGGGTGCCTCCGTTTTCGTTTCTCAACCTACTGATATCCGGGTTCACCTAATGCACAATGCGCCTGCCGAGACCCGATACCCTGTGTACACAAACACCAGTGTCTCGATTCTTTGGGAAAAAAACGCATATCCGTTGCCTTTTTTCGGCCACATTTTATGCGTTCCTTTTCAACGACGAGTGGCTACCGAGTCCAGGACGTGTAGTGGCACACCTGGATTTTGGAGGCTGAGACACATCAGAAGATACTGCACAACAAACCAATTAATTCGCATGCAATCAGAGACTTCCGCAACCAAGTTAACACTGTCTACGGCGAAGAAACTGAGCGTTGCTTGCCCCAAACCACCTAGCAAAGTGCGTGCCCTAGGCGCTAGGGGCTTGTGCGCGCCCCAAAACAACCCACACATAGGCAACAACAACGCCACCGGCCAACGACAAGCAAGTATGTTATGTGCCGCGCACCGCGAAAAACCAACGAAACAAGCACAACGCGGAAAGAGGTAGACAAGGAGAATAAATAGGTAACGAACCGCACCACGGTGGAGAGATATACCACAAGTACACGACCAAGCAATGCAAGCCCGCTCATGTAGGAAATACGCGCGAAGGGGAGCACAACAAAAAGAGCAAGAGGCCGCACATGTACCCAAGTATGTTGAATGTCGTGCATGAAAAAATACACACAAGCAACAACAACGCCACCGGCCGCCGGAAAGCAAGTATGTATGTTATGTGCCATACGTTGTGTGCATGACGCCGTAACAAGCGCAAAACAAGTAACGTGATAAGCAACGCCAAAGTGCGCCGCCACGAAAAGCGCAACGAAAACCGCACCGGCAAGGAAAACCAACAAGAGGTGGCACCGAAAGAACGCCTATGCTCACCCCCGCTCGCATAGGGAAAGAAAGGTATGCCCGCACGCGCATGCCCGGAACGCCGCAAGGCCAACACCGCCACGGGCGAGCAACATGGTATGAAGGGACAAACAGGGAGGAACAAAAAGACCACCGAGGTAAAGCACAACACAAAAAAAAAAAAAAAAAAAAAAAAAAAACCAAGCGTACACACGTGACAAGTGGGGTCCAAGTATGTTGCCACGCTACGCTACGTAACCGAGACGCGCCCACCGCCCACCCGCACGCCCGCTTATGTAGGAGGCGAAAGGGAGCGAAAGGGAACAAAAGGTATGCCGCCGCATGCAAACGAATAGTAGACAAGCCACACACCGCCACCAAGAACACAAGTATGTTACCATGTCGTGCCACGTCGCCAACCGCGGAGTTGCGTGGGTTAGAACACACAAATAGCCAGGGAGGGGGACAAGAAGAGCAAACACACCAATAGCATATCGCCGGCGAGTGCCGGGTCCCAACGAACACACGTGCACGCACCCATGTTCTATCCTCACAGGTCCCGAAGAGAAGCGTATGCTCGTGTCTGCGTCGTCCGGGCGTTAAAGTAGGGTTGTCTTAGACGCTTAGGCAAGTATTGCGTCGTGCCGTCGTCACACATAAGCGAACGCCCGACAAGGCGGGAGGACTAGGACACGTTAAGGTAGTGGGGAAAGAGGCAGGTATGTTGCACGTCACGCCGCGCGCGCGGAACGGGCGACGAGAAAAGGTAGCGACCAAAGGGGGGTGGAAACAAGCCGGGAGCAAGTGGGGCGATAAACCTACACGCAAGCCGGTCGCACACGAATGTCGCATGACGTACCAGCCAGCTCGAGGTGCCGTGTCGCGACAAAACCGCCGCCGCCGCACGCTCGTTTACGCACCCTTCTCTCCCTACGCAGGTTCAAAAGAGGAAGCCCGGGCCGACAAGGAAAAAGACAGAGACACGCAACAAAGCGGAGGCAGGGAAAAAGTGCATGCCAGGGAGAGGGGTAGAGGAAAGGGTAAAGAGCAACGAAGCCGCGAAAGGAACAAGGGGTAGCCAGCGAACGAGCAAGGGGCGCACACAGAGGAGGGGACACGGCGGGCACACGGCGAGCACAACACCGCACCGAGACACCGGAGAGGGGAGCACCGGAGGACCAAGGAAAGAGCAGCACCACGCACCACGACACGCACGGCACAGGCACCACACACACCGCACACACCCAACGAACCCCGGCAACCCACCCGGCAGTGGGCAGGCAGACGGGAGAGGGACAGCGCCTGACCCCAAGCGCCCCTCACCATGGTGGAAGGCACCCCCCCCGGGGACGCCCTTCCGCCACCCCCACAGCGAGCAACGCCGGCCCGCAAGGGCGCACGCTGTGGGGCCGGTGCCGGGCCCCCACGCCCACACCGACCGCACCCGGGACACGCGGGTCGCGGAACCCTGGCTGCACGCTCCGGAGGACGGGCAGCCGGGGGAGGGACAGCGCCTGGCACCAGGCGCCCCTCACAACGGTGGAGGACAGCCCCCCCCGGGGACGCCCTTCCGCCACCCCCACAGCGAGCAACGCCGGCCCACAAGGGCGCACGCTGTGGGGCCGGTGCTGGGTCCACACGCCCGCATCGACCGCACCCGGGACACACGGGTCGCGGAACCCTGGCTGCACGCTCCGGAGGACGAGCGGCCGGGGGAGGGACAGCGCCTGGCACCAAGCGCCCCTCACAACGGTGGAAGGCAGCCCCCCCCGGGGACGCCCTTCCGCCACCCCCACAGCGAGCAACGCCGGCCCGCAAGGGCGCACGCTGTGGGGCCGGTGCTGGGTCCACACGCCCGCATCGACCGCACCCTGGACACACGGGTCGCGGAACCCTGGCTGCACGCTCCGGAGGACGAGCGGCCGGGGGAGGGGCAGCGCCTGACACCAGGCGCCCCTCACAACGGTGGAAGGCACCCCCCCCGGGGACGCCCTTCCGCCACCCCCACAGCGAGCAACGCCGGCCCGCAAGGGCGCACGCTGTGGGGCCGGTGCTGGGTCCACACGCCCGCATCGACCGCACCCGGGACACACGGGTCGTGGAACCCTGGCTGCGCGCTCCGGAGGATGAGCAGCCGGGGGAGGGACAGCGCCTGACACCAGGCGCCCCTCACAACGGTGGAAGGCACCCCCCCCGGGGACGCCCTTCTGCCGCCCCCACAGCGAGCAACGCCGACCCGCAAGGGCGCACGCTGTGGGGCCGGTGCTGGGTCCACACGCCCGCATCGACCGCACCCGGGACACACGGGTCGCGGAACCCTAGCTGCACGCTCCGGAGGACGGACAGCCGGGGGAGGGACAGCGCCTGACACCAGGCGCCCCTCACAACGGTGGAAGGCACCCCCCCCGGGGACGCCCTTCCGCCACCCCCATAGCGAGCAACGCCAGCCCGCAAGGGCGCACGCTGTGGGGCCGGTGCTGGGTCCACACGCCCGCATCGACCGCACCCGGGACACGCGGGTCGCGGAACCCTAGCTGCACGCTCCGGAGGACGAGCGGCCGGGGGAGGGACAGCGCCTGACACCAGGCGCCCCTCACAACGGCGGAAGGCAGCCCCCCCGGGGACGCCCTTCCGCCACCCCCACAGCGAGCAACGCCGGCCCGCAAGGGCGCACGCTGTGGGGCTGGTGCTGGGTCCACACGCCCACATCAACCGCGCCCGGGACACGCGGGTCGCGGAGCCCTGGCTGCACGCTCCAGAGGACGAGCGGCCGGGGGAGGGACAGCGCCTGACACCAGGCGCCCCTCACAACGGTGGAAGGCACCCCCCCCGGGGACGCCCTTCCGCCACCCCCACAGCGAGCAACGCCAGCCCACAAGGGCGCACGCTGTGGGGCCGATGCTGGGTCCACACGCCCGCATCGACCGCACCCGGGACACACGGGTCGCGGAACCCTGGCTGCACGCTCCGGAGGACGGGCGGCCGGGGGAGGGGCAGCGCCTGACACCAGGCGCCCCTCACAACGGTGGAAGGCACCCCCCCCCGGGGACGCCCTTCCACCACCCCCACAGCGAGCAACGCCGGCCCGCAAGGGCGCACGCTGTGGGGCCGGTGCTGGGTCCACACGCCCGCACCGACCGCACCCGGGACACACGGGTCGCGGAACCCTGGCTGCACGCTCCGGAGGACGAGCGGCCGGGGAAGGGACAGCGCCTGACACCAGGCGCCCCTCACAACGGTGGAAGGCACCCCCCCCGGGGACGCCCTTCCGCCACCCCCACAGCGAGCAACGCCGGCCCGCAAGGGCGCACGCTGTGGGGCCGGTGCTGGGTCCACACGCCTGCATCAACCGCACCCGGGACACGCGGGTCGAGGAACCCTGGCTGCACGCTCCGGAGGACGAGCGGCCGGGGGAGGGACAGCGCCTGACACCAGGCGCCCCTCACAACGGTGGAAGGCACCCCCCCCGGGGACGCCCTTCCGCCACCCCCACAGCGAGCAACACCGGCCCGCAAGGGCGCACGCTGTGGGGCCGGTGCTGGGTCCACACGCCCGCATCGACCGCACCCGGGACACACGGGTCGCAGAACCCCGGCTGCGCGCTCCAAAGGACGAGCGGACGGGGGAGGGACAGCGCCTGACGCCAGGCGCCCCTCACAACGGTGGCAGGCACCCCCCCCGGGGGCGCCCCTCCGCCACCCCCACAGCGAGCAACGACGGCCCGCAAGGGCGCACGCTGTGGGGCCGGTGCTGGGTCCACATGCCCGCACCGACCGCGCCCGGGACACGCGGGTCGCGGAACCCTGGCTGCACGCTCCGGAGGACGAGCGGCCGGGGGAGGGACAGCGCCTAACACCAGGCGCCCCTCACAACGGTGGAAGGCACCCCCCCGGGGACACCCTTCCGCCACCCCCACAGCGAGCAACGCCGGCCCGCAAGGGCGCACGCTGTGAGGCCGGTGCTGGGTCCACACGCCCGCATCGACCGCACCCGGGACACGCGGGTCACGGAACCCTGGCTGCACGCTCCGGAGGACGAGCAGCCGGGGGAGGGACAGCGCCTGACACCAGGCGCCCCTCACAACGGTGGAAGGCACGCCCCCCGGGGACGCCCTTCCGCCACCCCCACAGCGAGCAACACCGGCCCGCAAGGACGCACGCTGTGGGGCCGGTGCTGGGTCCACACGCCCGCATCGACCGCACCCGGGACACGCGGGTCGCGGAACCCTGGCTGCACGCTCCGGAGGACGAGCGGCCGGGGGAGGGACAGCGCCTGACACCAGGCGCCCCTCACGACGGTGGAAGGCACCCCCCCCGGGGACGCCCTTCCGCCACCCCCACAGCGAGCAGCGTCGGCCCGCAAGGGCGCACGCTGTGGGGCCGGTGCTGGGTCCACTGCCCGCATCGACCGCGCCCGGGACACGCGGGTCGCGGAACCTGGCTGCACGCTCCGGAGGACGAGCGGCCGAGGGAGGGACAGTGCCTGACACCAGACGCCCCTCACAACGGTGGAAGGCAGCCCCCCCCCGGGGACGCCCTTCCGCCACCCCCACAGCGAACAACGCCGGCCCGCAAGGGCGCACGCCGTGGGGCCGGTACTGGGTCCACACGCCCACATCGACCGCGCCCGGGACACACGGGCCGCGGAACCCTGGCTGCGCGCTCCGGAGGACGAGCGGCCAGGGGAGGGACAGCGCCTGACACCAGGCGCCCCTCACAACGGTGGAAGGCACCCCCCCCGGGGACGCCCTTCTGCCGCCCCCACAGCGAGCAACGCCAGCCCGCAAGGGCGCACGCTGTGGGGCCGGTGCTGGGTCCACACGCCCGCATCGACCGCACCCGGGACACGCGGGTCGCGGAACCCTAGCTGCACGCTCCGGAGGACGAGCGGCCGGGGGAGGGACAGCGCCTGACACCAGGCGCCCCTCACAACGGCGGAAGGCAGCCCCCCCGGGGACGCCCTTCCGCCACCCCCACAGCGAGCAACGCCGGCCCGCAAGGGCGCACGCTGTGGGGCTGGTGCTGGGTCCACACGCCCACATCAACCGCGCCCGGGACACGCGGGTCGCGGAGCCCTGGCTGCACGCTCCAGAGGACGAGCGGCCGGGGGAGGGACAGCGCCTGACACCAGGCGCCCCTCACAACGGTGGAAGGCACCCCCCCCGGGGACGCCCTTCCGCCACCCCCACAGCGAGCAACGCCAGCCCACAAGGGCGCACGCTGTGGGGCCGATGCTGGGTCCACACGCCCGCATCGACCGCACCCGGGACACACGGGTCGCGGAACCCTGGCTGCACGCTCCGGAGGACGGGCGGCCGGGGGAGGGGCAGCGCCTGACACCAGGCGCCCCTCACAACGGTGGAAGGCACCCCCCCCCGGGGACGCCCTTCCACCACCCCCACAGCGAGCAACGCCGGCCCGCAAGGGCGCACGCTGTGGGGCCGGTGCTGGGTCCACACGCCCGCACCGACCGCACCCGGGACACACGGGTCGCGGAACCCTGGCTGCACGCTCCGGAGGACGGACAGCCGGGGGAGGGACAGCGCCTGACACCAGGCGCCCCTCACAACGGTGGAAGGCACCCCCCCCGGGGACGCCCTTCCGCCACCCCCATAGCGAGCAACGCCAGCCCGCAAGGGCGCACGCTGTGGGGCCGGTGCTGGGTCCACACGCCCGCATCGACCGCACCCGGGACACGCGGGTCGCGGAACCCTAGCTGCACGCTCCGGAGGACGAGCGGCCGGGGGAGGGACAGCGCCTGACACCAGGCGCCCCTCACAACGGCGGAAGGCAGCCCCCCCGGGGACGCCCTTCCGCCACCCCCACAGCGAGCAACGCCGGCCCGCAAGGGCGCACGCTGTGGGGCTGGTGCTGGGTCCACACGCCCACATCAACCGCGCCCGGGACACGCGGGTCGCGGAGCCCTGGCTGCACGCTCCAGAGGACGAGCGGCCGGGGGAGGGACAGCGCCTGACACCAGGCGCCCCTCACAACGGTGGAAGGCACCCCCCCCGGGGACGCCCTTCCGCCACCCCCACAGCGAGCAACGCCAGCCCACAAGGGCGCACGCTGTGGGGCCGATGCTGGGTCCACACGCCCGCATCGACCGCACCCGGGACACACGGGTCGCGGAACCCTGGCTGCACGCTCCGGAGGACGGGCGGCCGGGGGAGGGGCAGCGCCTGACACCAGGCGCCCCTCACAACGGTGGAAGGCACCCCCCCCCGGGGACGCCCTTCCACCACCCCCACAGCGAGCAACGCCGGCCCGCAAGGGCGCACGCTGTGGGGCCGGTGCTGGGTCCACACGCCCGCACCGACCGCACCCGGGACACACGGGTCGCGGAACCCTGGCTGCACGCTCCGGAGGACGAGCGGCCGGGGAAGGGACAGCGCCTGACACCAGGCGCCCCTCACAACGGTGGAAGGCACCCCCCCCGGGGACGCCCTTCCGCCACCCCCACAGCGAGCAACGCCGGCCCGCAAGGGCGCACGCTGTGGGGCCGGTGCTGGGTCCACACGCCTGCATCAACCGCACCCGGGACACGCGGGTCACGGAACCCTGGCTGCACGCTCCGGAGGACGAGCGGCCGGGGGAGGGACAGCGCCTGACACCAGGCGCCCCTCACAACGGTGGAAGGCACCCCCCCCGGGGACGCCCTTCCGCCACCCCCACAGCGAGCAACACCGGCCCGCAAGGGCGCACGCTGTGGGGCCGGTGCTGGGTCCACACGCCCGCATCGACCGCACCCGGGACACACGGGTCGCAGAACCCCGGCTGCGCGCTCCAAAGGACGAGCGGACGGGGGAGAGACAGCGCCTGACGCCAGGCGCCCCTCACAACGGTGGCAGGCACCCCCCCCGGGGGCGCCCCTCCGCCACCCCCACAGCGAGCAACGACGGCCCGCAAGGGCGCACGCTGTGGGGCCGGTGCTGGGTCCACATGCCCGCACCGACCGCGCCCGGGACACGCGGGTCGCGGAACCCTGGCTGCACGCTCCGGAGGACGAGCGGCCGGGGGAGGGACAGCGCCTAACACCAGGCGCCCCTCACAACGGTGGAAGGCACCCCCCCCGGGGACACCCTTCCGCCACCCCCACAGCGAGCAACGCCGGCCCGCAAGGGCGCACGCTGTGAGGCCGGTGCTGGCTCCACACGCCCGCATCGACCGCACCCGGGACACGCGGGTCACGGAACCCTGGCTGCACGCTCCGGAGGACGAGCAGCCGGGGGAGGGACAGCGCCTGACACCAGGCGCCCCTCACAACGGTGGAAGGCACCCCCCCCGGGAACGCCCTTCCGCCACCCCCACAGCGAGCAACACCGGCCCGCAAGGACGCATGCTGTGGGGCCGGTGCTGGGTCCACACGCCCGCATCGACCGCACCCGGGACACGCGGGTCGCGGAACCCTGGCTGCACGCTCCGGAGGACGAGCGGCCGGGGGAGGGACAGCGCCTGACACCAGGCGCCCCTCACGATGGTGGAAGGCACCCCCCCCGGGGACGCCCTTCCGCCACCCCCACAGCGAGCAGCGTCGGCCCGCAAGGGCGCACGCTGTGGGGCCGGTGCTGGGTCCACTGCCCGCATCGACCGCGCCCGGGACACGCGGGTCGCGGAACCTGGCTGCACGCTCCGGAGGACGAGCGGCCGAGGGAGGGACAGTGCCTGACACCAGACGCCCCTCACAACGGTGGAAGGCAGCCCCCCCCGGGGACGCCCTTCCGCCACCCCCACAGCGAACAACGCCGGCCCGCAAGGGCGCACGCCGTGGGGCCGGTACTGGGTCCACACGCCCACATCGACCGCGCGCGGGACACACGGGCCGCGGAACCCTGGCTGCGCGCTCCGGAGGACGAGCGGCCAGGGGAGGGACAGCGCCTGACACCGGGCGCCCCTCACAACGGTGGAAGGCACCCCCCCGGGAACGCCCTTCCGCCACCCCCACAGCGAGCAACGCCGGCCCGCAAGGGCGCACGCTGTGGGGCCGGTGCTGGGTCCAAATGCCCGCATCGACCGCACCCGGGACACGCGGGTCGCGGAACCCTGGCTGCACGCTCCGGAGGACGAGCGGCCAGGGAAGGGACAGCGCCTGACACCAGGCGCCCCTCACAACGGTGGAAAGCGCCCCCCCCGGGGACGCCATTCCGCCAGCCCCACAGCGAGCAGCGTCGGCCCGCAAGGGCGCACGCTGTGGGACCGGTGCTGGGTCCACACGCCCGCATCGACCGCGCCCGGGACACACGGGTCGCGGAACCCTGGCTGCACGCTACGGAGGGCGAGCCCGGCCGGGGGAGGGACAGCGCCTGACACCAGGCGCCCCTCACAACGGTGGCAGGCACCCCCCCTCGGGGGCGCCCCTCCGCCACCCCCACAGCGAGCAACGCCGGCCCGCAAGTGCTACGCTGTGGGGCCGGTGCAGGGTCCACTGCCCGCACCGACCGCGCCCGGGACACGCGGGTCGCGGAACCCTGGCTGCACGCTCCGGAGGACGAGCGGCCGGGGGAGGGACAGCGCCTAACACCGGACGCCCCTCGCAACACTGGAAGGCGCCCCCCCGGGGATGCCCATCCACCGCCCCCACACCGAGCAACGCACCAACGCACCAACGCACCAGCCACGGGACATCCGCACCCCGCCCCCTGCTCTTAGACACAGCGACATAGCAATGGCGGAACCCGCGGCACCACGCAAGACACGCCCCCGATCTCCGACGCTGGACGAAGCACACGAGGTCATCAGGGCGCTGGGACTCAGAGACGGCGAAGGAGACCCCCCACAAGAGGACGCGGGCACAGACTCCGACCTGGAGGCATTGCCGGAGCCCCCCGCGGGGGGCGCGCCCGCGGAACCTGCGCCGCCGGCGGGCAGCGTATCCGCGATCTGCCCCGCGTGGAAACGGGGCCATTGCACCGGCGAAGGCTGGTGCCCCAGACAGCACCCCCAGCCCGATGCCGACGACGGAGCGTTGCCCGAGGTGAAGCCCGCGGTCGCACGCGCCGCCCTACGCTACGGGGTGACGCAGGGCTGGATCCTGGATGAGACCGCGCGCGGCAGCGTGAACATCCAGGAGGCCGTCGACCGCGTCACCCACGCGGGACAAGCGGCGGTGGCCCTGCACACCCGGGGCCGCCACGGTGGACCCGCAGAGGGGATCATTGTGGATCCCTCGGGAATGGTGCTGGTCCTGGCGGCGGACATGGTCCGAGGGGTGCTCCACGTGTCCCGCGTGCGGCGGGCGTGCCCACAGTGGACCATCCAGGTGTACACCCCCCCGCGGGCGTGGCCCTTTTCCACATGGGCGGTGCTCGGCGTCATGTGGCACCTGGCACCAGAGGACGCCCCCACAGGGACCGCGGAGGACATCGCCCGGGACCTCCACACCTGGCCGGCCGACCAGGAATACCCCTGGCGCAGGCCCCGGGGCGGCCTCCCGGTGGCACCAGCGGCGGAGGGGCTCAGCCTCGCGGCAACCCTCCAACGGCACCCCGACAAGTATGCACGCCACTTCCTGCAGACGGGCACGGTCCCGGCCGCCCCGCTAGACTCCGAGTGGCGATGGGACGCAGGGGTGGCGCAACCGCTGCCGGGCCCCTGGACCCTCCCGTTGTGGTACTTACCAATGGGCACCTTGGCCCACGCCACCCAGGCCGTCAAGGGGGCTTTCCCGCAGCCGCCCCTCCCCGGCGTGGCCCTGCTCCGCAGCCTGCAGGCGGGGGCCGCCTGGGTACGGTGGAGGGAAGGGAAGGGGCGCTCGAGCCCCTACTTCCCCATGGTCCAAGGCCAGGCGCTGATTCATGCCGAGGGCATGGGGACCGTGGAATGGGGGGCGATCGTGCCCGGCACGGCGTGCAGGTGGATCACGGCGGCCGCCCCACAGCCCATGCGGTCGCCGCCGGCGTGCCACCGCCTCCTACGGATGGTCCCCTCATTGGCCCCCCGGCACGCCTTTACAAGGGACGTGTGGAAAGCCGTACTGAGCCACACCAGGGAGTGGCTGACGAACCCGGGTACGCGGTACCCAACGGGACCGGTGCTCGAACAGCTCACGGCCCCCACGCCCGGGGTCCTCCACGCCCTACACAGGGCGTCGGCCCTCACGAAGCAGCTCAACGACGAAGTGCTGGACCTGGCGCTGGAGCCGCTGCGGGTGCTCTACCCGCAGGCACACATCCCACCCGCGGGCACGTCCAACCGCCTAGGCCGCCTGGGGTTGCAGCGCCGCGTCGAGGCCGCGCACCCAGGAGGCGTGGTGGAACAGTGGCTAACGCTCCGCAATCCGTCCGCCGCGGAGGGCCACTGGTACCTGCACCAGCTCCTCTTCCAGCCACGGGCAGCCCCGGAACACCGCCGGCAGAACCCGTACCACACGCACCCGGAGCGCCGGGGCGCGCAAAACTACCCGCAGCCAATCCCGCCCGCCCTCCCGCCGGGGCAGGGCCCGGAGGCGCTACAGCGGGGCCCCCCGCTCGACACCGCCACCACAGTACAGCAGTGGGGAGGCGACGATGCGAGCGGTGCCGAACCGGACTGCAAGAACTGCGGAGCGGTGGCCTGGATGGCAGCCTGCAGGCACCTCACCCGAGATACCACGGGACTCCGGCAGTACAGACCCACGGACCGCACGGCGCTGGCGTCCGCGGTCGCGGCCGTCACCATGGGTCCAGTGGCGGCGTGGCCGGCGCAGCTGCTGCCCCACGTCCCCTGCCGCGACACGCGGCCCCAACGGCTGGCCGCGACGCACGAGCCGACGGCGCCCCTCACGGCGGAGCAACTGTACGTCGTCGCGGCGGCTTTGCTAGCAGACGGCGGGGAGAGCTTCGTCCACCACCACGGCCCGGCGCAAATTGCGGGGTGCATACAAGGGCCCCAGCGCGATGCACCAGACCCGTGGCATGCCACACTCCGCGGGCGCACCCGCGTCTGGGGTGCGGGCGATGGCGCACCCCCGCCCGGGCCTAAGCAGGGGGAGGCGCTGGTACTGCAGACGGCAGGCTACCAAGCCATCGTACACGGCCACGCCGGAGGGTACCGGTCGCACATCCTGGCCGGAGGCCGATGGGCGGTCTGGCACAGCACCGCCAGGCAAGGGGCATTCCCGCCCCTGTCCCACGTCGACTGGCGACAGGGGCCCACCCAGGCCTACTACATGTCGGCGGACCCCTGGCCGCTGGCGGTCCTGCTGCACGCTGTCAGCGCCCCCAACAAGAGGCAGGAACCGGGGTGGGTCAACCCCCCCGCACTGGTGTGGAGCCCCGACCAGGAGGAGCATCTACGGGCCGCGTGGCAGGGAGACGCCATCAGGGCCACGGACGTCCCGGACCTCCACGCGGGGCCCATCACGCACGCCCGCCCAGCGGCTACCCTGGCGGTGGCCCAACGGGGGCAGCAGAACCCACAGTGGGTGGTCTGCATGTTCAGCCCGGCGGACGCGCACGTCGTCGTCTGCGACTCTGAACGCCTGCCGGGGCCCGAAGCCGTGATCCGCGTGGCAGACTGCACACGCATGATCATCAAGGCGCTGCGGGAGGGCGAACACCACGCCCTCCTGCTCCAGGTCAGGCTGAAGGACAGCGCCTGGGCGGCGAGGCCGGGAGTGTGGCCGGCAGCGGCGCACCCCGCCGACCTGGAGCTCCAGCTGGCGGTCCCGACCACGGTGTACCACTGGCTACAGGCCTTCCACGACCTGCGGTGGAGGAGCAAACCCGACCGCCAAATCGGCTCCACGCACTGGCAAACGTGGCTGCAAGCGGACGCGCAGCGCGATGCCACCCGAGGCCTCGGGCCCGCGCCCGCGACGCGAGCCCTCGATGCGGCGGCCCCGGGCCGCACGCTGGCACCACACACGGTGCCGCTGGCCAACTTGCCCTTCGAACCAGCGGCGGAGGGCGCCATTCGGAAGTCGGTGCAGCTCCCCCCGGCGCGAGGGGCCACGGAGCCGACGAAATGCCCCCTGTGTGCGGACAAGTACTACACCAGCGGGGCGATGCTGGAACACCTGGCGTGGCACGCGGTGCACGCTGCGGCCCCGGCGGAGGACAAGGAGGCGGCCGCCAACATCCTGCAGGGGAGAGCACGGACGTCCCCGTGGCACGCCCCGTACACCCGGCGCCCCCCGCCCCAGGCAGCCGACCACGCAGATGGAGGCGGGGAGGCACCCGGAGCGGCCCCGGGGGCCGGCGGTGCGGCCCCACCAGGGTCCATGTCCATCCCCGCGGGGCTGGCCCCCCTGGCCCCCCTGACTCCCCCGGTCCCCCGGGCCCCCTTGTGGGCCCCGCTGGGAACGGGCTCAGCGGATGCGGCGCACCCAGATGCCCTGGCGGCACCAGCGAACCCGGCGGCGATGCCGACGCGGGATAGCTGACTCCAGGAGGACACGACGGGCGACGCCCTGTGGCTCCTCTCGTGGAACCTGCGCAACGGCCTCGTGCCGCCAGACCGGTCCCTCCGGGACACACTCCGGCGGCGCAGGGGGCCGGCGGCCTGCACCGACAAGGAGCACCTCATCACCGGCATGCTGCCCCAGGAGGGGGGCTTTGCCATCATGCTCCAGGAAACGGGGATCGCCACCAGGGCGCAGGAGATGCACGTGGCCGCGGCACTCCGGGACAAGGGGTACACCGCCTACTTCAGCAGCCGGCTGGCGGAGACGGGGGCCACCTCCACCTCGAGAGGGGGGGGCCTCCTCACCGCGGTCAGCAGCAAGTACGTGGCGGAGCACGAGGTGCTCAGCTTCACGGAAATTGTCCCCGGGAAAGCCGCGGCCCTGGAGATCCGCACGGACGGGGGAGGCCTCACCCTCATCAACGTCCACGGGCCGCAAGCAGGTTGCTCCCCGTGGGCGGGACGGGCGGCGTTCTGGGCCGACATACAAATGTATGCCACGGCACGCAGCCTCGGCGGGAGGCACCCGGTGGTCATCGCCGGTGACACCAACATCTACATGGATGTCCCCGCCAACCCGGCCACGGAGCATTTCCGAGCGGGCTGGGAAGCCTGCGGCTTCCGAAGAGCCGCTGCGGGCGGAGAGGAGGACATGACCCCCACGCTCCACCCGTCCCAGCACAGGGTGGACACTTTCCTGGTCAACGAGCCCCTCCTGCCGTGGTCCCTGCGGGAGAGCGTCTGGGCTCGCGGCATGGCACACCCCCAGGTGGTCGGCTCGGACCACCTCCCGGTCCGCCTGGCCCTGCCGGGCCTCCTCAGCGCGGCGGGGCGCGCGGCGATGCCCACCCCCTACAGCCACACGGAAGGCCGCCTCCTCCCGTACGACGCCGAGGCCGCGCCCGTCCAACACTGCCTGTGGGCGGCGGTCACCGCCGCGCAGGATGAACCCTCCCTTGCGCCCTGGCTGGGTCCCGCAGAGCAGCACGACTACGGGTCCATGCCCGCGGCTGCGGTGGACAAGGTGTTCGAACACCTCCACGCGACGCATGACGCCCTGGCGCGCGTGGTGGGACGCCGACAGCCGTCTCCGGCGGGAACGGACCCGGCAGAGGGGGACCCCCCGGAGAGCGGAAAGCAGCTCCAGGCAGCGGTCCTCCGCTATGACACCCTGGCAGCGCGCGCCCCGGCAGCGTACCAGGCGGACGCGGCCAGGCATGGCATCCGGTCCGAGGCGGCGCTCCGGCTCACGGAGGAACTGCAGAGTGTGTCGCCCGGGTTCCGCCCGACCACGCAGGGCCAGCTGCAGGAGGAGCTGGAGAGGCAAGCAGCCGCCCTCGAGGAGGACATTCGCCAGCTCCGCGCCCTCCTGGCGGCAGACCGCAAGCGCGCCATCAAGGAATTCTGGCGCCGCCACGCCTCCGACATCGCCCAGCGATGGAAAGCCGTGCGGGGAGCCATAGAGGTAGAGGCCCCAGGCCCGTCGGGCCTCTGGAACGTGCGGGTTCCCAACACCCAAACGCTCCTCACGGAGGCCCACGACGTGATGTTCGCAGTTCGCGCCTTCTGGCGAGAACTGTATGACAAACGCCCGGTGGACCTCCCGGGTTTCCAGGCGGTCCTCGGCCACGTCCCACGGGTCCCTGAGGGAGCCTGGACGGAGGTCCAGCAGTACTCCATGCAGGACCTGAAGTCCGCCCTGGACAAGGCCGATGGCAAGGCCCCGGGTCCTAACCACGTGGAGGCCCGCTTCATCAAGGCCCTCCCGGCACCCGTCCAGTGGCTCCTGGTCCACTCCTACCGGGCCATCCTCCGCGGCGCCCCGCCACCGATGCACTGGAGGGACGCGCACATCTGGCTCAGCCCCAAGGTACCGGGCTCTGCCAGACTGGATGACTACAGGCCCATAGCCCTGGGCCAGCTGGACATGAAGCTGCTCACGGGCCCCCTCACCCAACGCATCACGGAGGTGCTCACACGGCACGGGGTGGTCAGCGACTGGCAGCAGGGGGCCCTCCCTGGCTCCAACACAGGCCCCCCACTGTTCATGGCGCAGCGGCAGCTCCAGCGGGGAAGGCCCAACTACGTCTTCTCCTTCGACGCCCGCAAGGCCTTCGACACCGCCCCGCACGGCGCCCTCCACCTCATCCTGCGCCACCTCTCCGTGCCGCCAGACGTCATTGACCTCCTGCTCTTCCTCCACACGTGCGCCAGGCTGCGCATCGTCACAGCACACGGGCTAACGCAGCCCGTCTACATGCTACGCGGCGTCCGGCAGGGCAACCCCGAGAGCCCCCTGCTGTACGCGCTCCTCCTGGAGCCTCTGCTCAGGGCACAGGGGCACCGCCTGCGCCCGCCGGGAGGAGCCGAGCACGGCCTCATCCAGGCCTACATCGACGACCTGCTGGTGGTGGCCCACACGCTGCAGCACTTCGTCGAGGGCGTGGAGGCGGTGGCCGCGTACCTGGGGATGATGGGCATGGAGCTCAACCCCCGCAAGTGCGCCATGGCCACCACGGAGGGGGTCCCGGGCCTGCAGCTACGCCTCTGCCCCCACCTGGAAAACCCGTGGTACTGGGTACCAGCGGCGGACTCCGTCCCCTACCTGGGACTCCAGCTGCAGCCGGACGGGGAGTTCTCCCTGCAGCGCAAGCACCGGCTACGCCTGGCGGCAGTACACCACTGGTGCCTTAACACCCTCGCGCCACCGAAAGTGGTGCAGGACGTCATCCTGGCGATCCTCGGAGGGGTGACGCAGTACGTCGCCCCTTTCATCGCCGACGACTCCGACACTGCACGCCACCTGGACCACATCACGGTCCAGGTCGCGAAGGACAGGGCACGATACGCCTTCGACGCCTCGCGGGACAGCCTGCAGGATGACCGGACCCTGGGGCTCACACGGGTGCCCACGCGGTGCCAGCAGGCAGCGGTGGCCCTCGTGGGTACACTCGTCCACCACCGCGCAACCTCCGTGCGCGCGGAGGTCACCAAGATGTTCTGGGAGATAGCCGGCGCGCACGGAATATGCCCTGAGGTGCACTACCCCGTCCCGGAGTTCGCAACTCTGGCGGGAGGCGACTGGGTCCAGCGCATACCCCGGGCCCTGGCCGCCCTGGGAGTGGGGATGTACAACCCCATCGCGTGCCCCAGGGCGGCTCACGTCCAACTACAGTCCCCGCCGGGCAAAATCGTCACGCTGCGCACCGCCAAGCTGCGACACCGCGACACGTGCCGCCTGACGGTGCCACACGCAACGCCGTGGCATGGGCACCACGGGCCACGCCACCCCTTCCCCGACAACGACGATCCGTGGCCGACGGCGGTGCGGGAGTGCCTCGACCAATGCGCCGATGAACACCTCCATTATTGCCGCCATGAGCAAGGGCCCACCAACCACCCCGGGTGGCGCGATGCCCTGGCCCACCTCTTCCACACCACCGGCACGCGGGACCCCCGCCTGAGACTCGTCCACCCCACGAGGGCTAAGCAGGACGCCCACACCGGCCCGCGGGTGACCCCAGACGGCCTGCACCTCCACGTCGGGGGCTACCGCCGCCGGAACGGCCTGTCCCCCCCCACGCGGGGGGCGGCGTACCACCCGCCAGCGGCCCTCATGTACATCCTCCGCGACGTACTCGCGGAAAGCGAGCACCAAGAGCCCAACGCGGACGTGGCGTGGCCAGAACCCTTACGCCCCCGGCCCCACGCGCCGATGCCGTTGTGGCTGGTGACCACAGACGACCAATGCACCCAAGAGGCGGGACAAGCGCAGCTCCGGGCCGAGTGGGTGATAGTGCAAGTGGGGGCAGGCCAGCCCGAACCCCGTGGACTCCCCCGCGGCACCGCCCTACTGGTGGCTACGGGGGTGCCGCACGACCCACACATGGCGGTACACGCGCTGGAGGACCAGCCGGAGGACACGGGACACTTGGTGGTACACCAGCGCGGGGGCCCGGCGTGGCTCAAGGAACATGTGACGGCGCTACGGTCCTGGGCAAGCACGGTCGCCGGAGCGGAGATCCGGCTGCACGACCACCCGGCGATCAGCCCAGGCGACACCAGGGCGCTGAGCATGGACCAACTGACCCACAGCCACCCCGACGTCCGGTGGCACTCCATCGACCTCAACGCGGGGTGGCTCAGCCCCACCGGATACTACTGGATCCCGGAGGCCTGGGGACACACCTCCTCTGACGCGTCCGGGGGCGGACCCTGCAAACACGCCACCAGCGTCGCTCTCGCCGCCGACCTCACCCGCACGTGGGCGGTGGCCATCTCGGGCACGGTGCCTGACGGAGAGGGGGTGGCCGCCTCCCTCCCCCTACATTACGGTGCACACAGACCATGGGTCCACACGGTGGACGCCGAAGTCATCCTCCACCTCCTGCGGCACGCAGATCGCGAGCGAACCACGGGGGTCCCCGCGGGCGCAGCGAAGGTGGTCAACCAGATGCCCCTGAGGTGGCTCCGGGACGGCCTGTGCGCGCGGGGGCAACACGCCGGGCACCCGTTCTGATACGTCCGAGCCACCTCGCACCACAGTGACGCCCTACTGCACAAGGCGGACTGGGCGGCGTCCCAGGACACCGTCTTGCAGAACACGCCCCCGGACCCTGGCCACGCCCAACTCATCGTCACCGGCCGTGACGGCCATCTCGATCTACGGCCCCCCACGATGCGGGTGCTCGGCGAGGTCACACAACGGGCGCAGACGGACCATGCGCTGACGCACCGGGGACACACACCCCTAGGCGCGGCCCACGCCACGGCCTACGTCCACGCCTGGGACCTCACCGCGGCGGCCACCAACCGCCGGGCGCTGCGGGCCCGAGACGGCCACACGCCGGTGCAGCGCAGGCTCCGCGTCCGGAAGGAGCGGCTCTCCGGCGTCGCCATCGTCCCGCAGCCGTGCCTTTTCTGCGGCGGCCCGGAAGAGACCCCGGTGCACATGCACGTGGGCTGCACCCACTCGCGGCTCCTCTGGCCCCACTACCGCCAGGCGGTGCACGAGGCGGCCCGCCACCTCCCACCTGGGGACAAGGCCCTGTGGGTGGCCTCGTGGCGCTCCGCAGGCGCCACGTGGACGGAGGTGTTCTGCTCCGGACTGGTGCCCGAGGACGCGGAGGCGCAGCTCCGCGCCATAACCCGATACGACCCGCCGGGAGGGACCTCGATGGACAACTTCCTCCACCACATGCTCCGGCTAGGGGACTTCGCGTGGGAGCTTCGCAACCACCGGCTGGAGCAACTCCTCCACGACCCCCTAAGCGCGGCGGCCCGGGCGCACCGGTGGCTCACTGCGGCGGAGGGCGACCACCCTCCCCCTCCCCCGCGCCCTGACAAGGACTTCGTAGCCTCCCTCCGTGTTGTGAATGGCACTCTGGAGTGCCCGCTCCAAGAGGGCCCCCACCCGTATCAGGACCTGCCGGGGGGGTTCTCGAGGCACCTGCAAGACGCCCTTTTCCCACCGTGGATCATCGGGCGCGGCTCCATGACCGCATGGGAGGCGCGCATCGTGGGGGAGGAGTGGGCGCGGGAGTGGGGCCGGTGGTGCGCCGCCGCGCGCGCCCCGGAGACCCCTGCGCAACGATACGCCGCCATCCCGCTCCGGGGGTGGGGGCCGGACACCCGGCCGAGACCCACCATGGTCCGCGGGGCGGGACCTGACCACCCGTGGGACGCGGCGACGGGGGAATGGCTGCAGGCGGCCCCGGGGCCGCAAACGGGATGGACTGGGGACGTATCCTCACTCGTCAGGACGCCCGTCCCGCCCCGCATCGTCCTTCACACCGCCAACGTGCTCCGGGCCACGGAGATACGCACGTGGGGACACGCTGCGGCCACCGTCCGGTGGCAACCCCCAGAGGACGGGGCCGCCCAACTCACCGTGGCGCACTTCAAAGCGGGGGGGCCGGTATACGACGACGCCCTGTCCCGGCTGGGCGACACCCAGGGGCCCTTACTCCTCATGCTCCCCACCGGTATCGCAGCCGCGCTGCACCGGGAGCTGGACGGCTGCGAAGGGCTGCGAGTGGGGTGGGAGGCGGTCGCGGACGGCACCCTACTGGCCCTCCTCCACAGGGACACAGCGAACGGGTGCCAATGGGACGCGCTGACGCCCCACCTCACCGGGCGCCACGTGTACATGGCGAGCCCCCCCCAGGGGCACCCCCGCCCGGCGTGCGACGACCTCATCGCCGCCTTCCACGACCACGGGCTCCTCCCCGGCGACACGTGGCAGGAGGTCCAGCGGAAGACACTTGGCAAGGACTACCGGCGCCGCGTCCGCACCCGCTTGCTGGAGATCCGGGACCCCCTCCGACAGAGGTGGGACGACCTCTGGCTCCGCCATCTCGACCCTTGGTCGCCGCCCTCCCACCTCCCGCACACCTGCCGACTCTGCGGAGAGCGTGACACGGTGTCCTCCGCAGCAGCGACAGGCGCCAACAGGTGCGAGCGGTGCACCCAGGTAGCCGCGTGCCCCTGGCCCGAACCTCCCGCAGGTCCGCGCAGGCGCACAGAGGAGGAGGCCTTGCGCCGGCGCATCGAGGGGGCACACACCCCCTCACACGAACAGGCGGGCCCCGCGGGCGCTGCCCTTCTGTGGATCCACGTGCACCTGCGGGACCCCACATCCATTGCGCACCTGTCGCACGTGTTCGCCCCCTAACCCCCACCCGCCGCCGCCCTTTGCAGAGCCCGCAGCACCATGCCACGCCGACGGGGGGATGGGCCGGGGCACACCAGGGCCCGCCGCAGAGCGCAGGAGGCGGCCGTCCGGGGTCTGGTGGCGGACGCGGTGGCGGAGGCAAAAGGAGCGCACGCTGCCGCACGGTGCGACCTGGAGGGCAGTGCGAGGGCCTTCCTCAACGAGACCGCCCTCCCGGCCGTCCGCGCCCTGAACGGAGCGGGGGCCCCTACGTTGCTCCCGGCAATGCACCGGATCGTGATCGCCGTCCGGCCAGGGCTCATCAGCCCAGAGGCGGCCCTCTACGGGCACTGGATGGAGTGGCGCGAGTCCAATCGGTCGGGCCGGCCCCTGTCCATGGGGGACGCCCTCCGGATGACCGGAGCGGGGTCTGCCATGTCCCTCCACAGTAGCGCCCCAGCCCTGCTGCACGCCCTCAGGACGCGCTACCCCGGGGACGCGGCCCCGTACCTGAACCAGGCGCGGGCCACGTACCCGGGGGGAGTGTCCGAGCTGGATGCGGCGCTCCACCTTCTACACCCGCCGGACGAGGACCTGGAGGTGGGCGAGGTCACGGTGTTCGTGGAAGGCGCGGACGAGGCGTCCGCCCGCCCCCGGCCGACCAACCCGGTGTATGATGGACCGGGCCTACCCCCCCGTACGCCGTCGTCTACGAGGCGTTCCCCAGGGAGCCCACTTGGTGCCCCGCCCTCCCACCGGCGACGCACGCGCCCCGCGGCTGGGCTAACCCAGACCTGTCCCCCCCCCTCTCCAGGACCAGGGGTGCCCACCACAGGGGGCAGGTCCTCTGGCAAGAGTGCCCTGGCACCCCCCTGCTCCTCCTCGTCGTCGCGACCCGCGGGGACCCGGGGCGGATCCTGGGGATCACCCCCACCCACCTCTATGGGGCCACACCCGTACCCCGCCCCCCCCTCCCGGCGCCCGCGGCGCGGGACGGAGTACACACCTTCCTGCGCACACAGGAGGTCACCGCCGTTACGGGGGTCCATCTGGTGCGGCTGCCCCCGGCACCGCTCGACGACCCCCGGGGGCCCAGGGCCCTGAGCCCCGCCCCAGACTGGGAGCTGTGGCGCAACGCGTGGGCCGCGTGGCTCCCCCGCCTCCCCTCCCAATGCCGGTGGATGGCCGCGGACCCCCGGCCGTGCGGGACTGACGCCACAGCCGGCCCCCCACCCCCTCCCCCCCCCCCCCCCGCAGAGCACCACACGGCACTGCCCACGGCACGGCACTGATGCACCAGGAGGTAGTGGGAAGGGCGCGCCTGCCACCACGCATGCCTACCAGAGTAACAGTAATGGCAGACTCCGATGGGTCCCTCGGGCGGGACGACCGCCACCACCGCCGGTCCCGCTCCCGCTCCCCCGTCTCCTCCCCAGAGTGGACGGGGGAGACCCTCGCGGAGCGCGAGGAGCGGAGGCTGGCGGAGGCGGCGGTGGTCGGACCGCCGCCGCCGGCCCGGGAACCTGGGCCAGCCGAGACGGCCGCCCCCGCCGCCCAAGCGGCCAGCCCCGCCGCCCCGCCCCGCCCTGACGCGCAGGAGGCGGAGACCGCGGCGAGCCACGCCGCGGCCCCGGCCGCGGCCCCCGGCACGCCGCCGGCAAGGGGGGCAGCCCCGGCGCAGGAGCCGGACGCGTCGCCGAGGGCTGCCGCAGCCGCGCAGGAGAGCAAGCAGGGCGCAAGAGGGGTTGCGACGGACCCCGCACGGGCCGTGGGCGCCTCGCAGGCGGCCGCCGCGGCAGCAGAGAAGACCGAGGAGGATGTGCGAGAGTCTGCGACCGCGGCCACGGGCGCCTCGTCGGCGGCCGCCACGGCAGCGAAGGAGAGTGCGGAGGGCGCGAGAGGGGCTGCGGCCCCTGGCACGCCGCGCAAGCGGGGGAAGAACCCCGCACGGGCCGCGGACGCCTCGCCGGCGGCCGCCGCAGCAGCAGCAGTGGGCAGGGAGAGCGCGAAGTACCGCGCCCACGCCAACCCCGCCCACACCCACACCAGCCCCCCCAAGCCGTACCCCCCCCAGCCCTTCCCCCCGGGGCGGGAGCGGCACGACCGCCCCCCGAAGCGCGAGCGCTCGCCGCCGGGCGTCACGCTGCCGCAACTGCAAAGGCAGCGGGACGCCCGGCGAGTGGTCCAGGAAGGGCGCAGCGGCGAGGGGGAGGGGAGCGGCGGACGGCGTGACAGCCAGGGGGCAGGGGAGGGGTCGGGGCACGGGAAGGGCGCGCGGGAGCGCCGGCAGGAGGCCCAGGTGCAGGGGACGGAGCGAGGGGTGGTGGGAGAGCGAGCGGGCCGGGGCGTGGTGGACGAGAGGCGGGACCCGCGACTCGGGCAGGGGGTCAGGGAGGGGCCAGGGCACGGGAAGGGTGGTCAGGGGCGCGGGAAGGGCACCCAGGCGCAGGGGGCTGGACAAGGAGGGATGGGAGAGCGAGCGGGCCGGGGTGTGGGGGACGAGAGGCGGGACCCGCGACACGAGCACGGGACCGGAAAGGGGCCCAAGGGCAAGGGCAAGGGCAAGGGCAAGGGCCCCAAGGGACAGGAGGGACGGGGCACGGGAGCCCAGCGGGGAGGGCGGGGCGAGGGGAGGGGGGCAGAGGGCGGAGCACCCCCGCAGCCGGAAGTGCAGCCGGTGAGGTGCATCCCCCCCGGCATCCAACAGATGCCGGCGCACCACACCTACCACCACCACCACCACCACCACCACCACCTCTACAACATCGACCCTGACGCCGGCGAGCTCATCCCCCCCCAACCCCCACGACACCAGCACCAGCAAGCCCCCCCCGCGCCGAGGGCGGAGCCGGCGCGGATGGCCTCGGCGGAGGGGGGACGGGGCGTGGCATCGGCGCCGCAGGTGCAGGAGCAGCGAGGGGGGCCGGCACAGGGGGCGGAGGAGAGCCGGCCGTGGAACGTGGACTGGGGCGCAGTCCCGGACCCGCTGGGGGGGGAGACCCTCCCCCTGGTGGGGGAAGTGTACGGGTGGTTGTGCTGGGCCAACCAGGGGACCTCCAGGAGGTCGCGGAACCGGCCCTTCGATGCCGTGCTCCTCCGGAGGGACGGAGGAAACCGAGAGGCACCCCCGGGGGGGTGGGCGGCCCAAGAGGACCACGAGAGGGTCCTCAGGTCAGTGATCCGGGCGGCGTGGCCCGACAGGGAGCCGACGTGGCCGGCCTTCCTGGAGGGGGGAGCGGTGCTCCGCATCACGGATGCGGACGCCAACAACTGGCTCCCCCGGGCTTTGCGTAGCGCCCTCGCCCACTGGCGCTACCGCCGACACAACCCGCCGCCGCCGCAGCCCCAGCCCCCACACAAGCGGCGGCGCAAGTGAAGGCCCAGACGGCGGGCGCGGGAGGGGGGGATGGGCCCCCTGACCCACGCCCCCCCCACGGTATGGCACGACGTGCGGGGACGCGCCGCCACCCACAGAAAGGAGTGCGGGGGCGCCAAGCGCGGGGAGGAACCGGTTGCCCCGCAACCTGCTAACCACTGACCGCTAACCATCAACCACCCCCGGCCGGCCGGCGCCGCGCGGCAACGGCCGGGGAGGTGAGGGCCCCGGCGAGGGCCTGCGCGGGCATCCAGCTCTCGATAGGGGGGGCGGGTGACGGGCGCGACCCCCTTGCCGATGGCTGGCCCCCGGGACCAGGGCCGCCATGCCGCCCCCGCCCCCCCCCCCACGGCCGACGAGAGGCATCACCAGGGGGCCAAAGGGCCCCCCCCAACCCCCCCCCCCCCCCCCCGCACAGACCCGGGGGCGGGCGGGGGGCGGCCCCTCCACCCCCCCCCCCCCCCGCACCCACCGCAGCAGGGGCGCCACAGGCGCGGCCCTCCGCCCCCCCAGGGCCGGGGGGGCGCCCCCCCCTCAGGGGGAACGGCGGCTGGGCCTGCTCCCGCGAACCCACACCGGCGTGCCGGGGCAACGCGCACGACGGAGCAGGAAGGAGGCCGCACCCCACATGACCCTCCCGTAACCACAGCCCGCCCCGAGGTGACGGAGGGAGGGTGTCAAGTCAGATGGGGCCCCCAGGGGGGCGGTCCACGGGCCGCCCCTCACCCCCCCCACCACGGGGCGGCACTTCAGCCCCGACCGCAAGCGCGCGCCGGAAGAAAGCGCACCGGCGACGCGGAGAGAGCCAGGAAGGAGTACCACAGGCCGCCGCCTGGAACGAGAGCAGCGAGGCCGCGGCGCGACACCCCCCCCCCCCCCCGCCCCCCCACCGGCCCGCCGGCCGCAGGGGCCCCGGCCCCCACCCCCCGAGGCTGAAGGGACGGACCCCCCCGCCCGGGAGGGGAGCCGGGGAGTGACCCGCCCCGACGCCCCAGCCGCCGGCTCCAATGGGGGCCGCGAAGAGCATGTGGGCCCACGCCTGCGCACCGGGACGCCGCGCAGATCGTGCCCAGAGACGCCGGGCGGGCGCGAACCGGAATGGTATGGGTGGCCACGCCCCCCATGGACAGCACGACGCCAAGGGACGCCCGCTTTGTTGCCTACCCGGGGAAAGCGGCCCCGCAACCTGCTAACCACTGACCGCTAACCCTCACGACCACCCCCGGCCGGCCAGCGCCGCGCGGCAACGGCCGGGGGATGAGGGGCCCCAGGGAGGGACTGCGTGGGGATCCGGCACTCGGTAGAGGGGGGCGGGGGAAGGGCGCGACCCCCCTGGCCGATGGCTGGCCCCCGGGGCTGGGACCGCCAAGCCGCCCTCCCCCCCCCCCTTTCTGGCCGACAGGGGGCATCGCCAGGGAACCGAAGGACCCCCCCCACTCCCCCCCCCCCCCCCCCCTCCCACACAGGCTCGAGAGCGAGCGGGGTGGCGCCCCCCCCCCCCCCCCGCACCCACCCCAGCTGGGGAGCCACAGGCGCGGCCCTCCGCCCCCCCAGGGCCGGGGGGGCGCCCCCACCCACAGGAGGAACGGCGACACGGTAAGGGCAGCGGCGGCTGGACCTGCCCCCACGAACCCACACCGGCGTGCCGGAGCAACGCGCACAACGGAACACGAAGGAGGCCGCGCCCCACATGACCCTCCCGTGACCACAGCCCACTCCGAGGGGACAGAGGGGGGGTTTGCAGGTCAGCCGGGGCCCCCAGGGGAGCGGTCCACGGGCCGCCCCTCACCCCCCCCCGCCCCGGGGCGGCACTTCAGCCCCGACCGCACGCGCGCGCCGGAGGGGAGGGCCAGAAAGGAGTACCGCAGGCCGCCGCCCGGAACGAGAGCGGGGGGGCCGCAGCGCGACACCCCCCCCGAGGCAAGGGGAATGGACCCCCCCCACCCGAGAGGGGGGCCGGAGTGCGACCCGCCCCCCCGCTCCGGCCGACGGCCCACACGGGGGCCGCGAGGAACAAGCGGGCCCACGCCTGCGCACCGGGACGCCGCACAGATCGTACCCGGAGAGGCTGGGTGAACACGAACCGGAGTGGTATGGGGGGCCACGCCCCCCATGGACAGCGCAACGCCAGTGACGCCCGCTTTGTTGCCTGCCCAGGGAAGGCAGAGGGACGGAAAGAGGCAGAGCGACCCCCCGCCCTACAGTCAGTCGGCGACCCGGTGGTGCTACTGCCCGCCTCTTACCCCTGTGCACGTCAGTCGGCGATCCAACGCACCCCACCCAGCCCCCTCCCCTGTCCAGACCCCGTGCGCGTGGACTGAGGCCTCCCGGCACGCGCAACACGCTTCACGGCGCACAGCCCCGCCCACAGGACAGGATTCATAGCCGACGACACCCCTCAGTGGCGTAAGAGACTCCCGCGGCCCAGTAGTGAGAGCGTGGGTCTTCAATCGTCCAGTGCGGGGGTTCGATCCCGGGCGTTGGTGCTCCTGGGATCCCTGCACGTAGAGCTCTCTAGTTGGCGACGTGGGAACCACCCCCCCCTCCAGCAACTCGCGCCACCACCGATACCGGTGGATCGGGTGGAGGTCTCGTTCGTTTTACCCCCCACCCACGAAAAACAAAAGACATGGGAACCACCCACCCCTGCAGCAGTGCGCACCGTCACCTGTACTCAAACAGGTCGATGGGAGGCCTCGCCCGGTATTCGAAGGGATCGGTGGGAGACCACCGATCCCGGGGTTCGAACCAGCTCCTTCACGGCGAGCGCCTGGTGCGCTACCTCCGGGGTGGCTGCCTTCTGAGATACACCGGCACCCGGGTCACAGAACAAACGCGCCCGCAACCCCCTCCCCCTGTACCCAGAGTAAGCCCGCGGTAGGGCTGCCCAGCTGGGCCATGAACCGGGACATTGGAGCGCCACTCCAGCCACGGTCACCCCAACCCCCCCACGCATCCCGCAGGGCGAAGCTCCGTGCGCATCAGGCACGTCATGAGAATCCGGCGGGCCGGCGCCTGGACACCAAGACGACACCTCTCTCCCCCCCCGCGAGAACGGAGCGGGGCCCCCACAACCGCACGCCCACAACGCAGACCCCGACAGCCCACCTAGTGGACGGGCAGAGGAGGGAAGGGGGACGCCCCACGCCCCACGCAAAGGACGAAGGCACCCCCCCGGGGACGCCCGGCCGCCGCCCCCGCAACCCCAAGCCAAGTAGGGGGGAACCGGGACCGGACCGCCCCCCCCCCAAGCACGCCAGACGGAGCACGGGACCGGGGCAGGACACGCGGAGGGGCACGGACCACATGGAACGGCCCTACCAGCGCCCAGTGCCGGGACCACGCGAGATGCGCGCGCCACACCACCCAGCGGGGAGCGGACACCGCGAGAGCACGAGCGCACACACACGAAAAGGACACGCGGGGACCAGCAGAAGGGCAACCGGACCGAGCGCGCGGAACGCACAGACCACATGGAATGGCGTACCAGCGAGCGCGGATAAGGGACACCCGGACGGGACGGCCCGCCACACGCAACGCGGGATACGCGGGGCGGGAAGGGGGAAGAAGGGGACACACAACACCAGGAACCGGCCCGAACCCCCCCGAACCGGCCGCGAGCGCCGCGCACACACAGACGGGACACTGCACCCGCCAAGGCAGTAGTGGCGCACAGCGCCACGCCCCAACCCCTAGGCTAGGCAGCCACCGCGCCAGCCCAAGGGGGTCCCACTGGCGAGAAGCCAGTAGCACGGGCCCGGCGGCGCCGGTGCCCCGGGCGACCACGCATTAGGGGGGCGACGCAGTGGGTAAGCGCCCGCGGCCACGGCTGCGAATTGATGCACTGACCGGGGAGTGGCGAAACGGGGACGCCGGGGAAGGACGGGGCTCCGAGCTCTGTGAACCCGGGGGACTCCGCCACCAGGCAGGAGGTGCGTCTTGGAGGGCCCCCCACTAGGACCCGGTGGGGAGGATATCACCTGGCCCGACCAGGTGGCCCCCCGGGGCCGAAAGGCGTCTAGTACCCGCAAAATCAAACCTCAAACCTCAAACCTCAACACTGTCATATCTATGTGCCCTATACAATGGGTACGGAATTTCGTATCACTGCGGGCTGACCCTGATTCCGCGCCGCCCTACTCCGTCAAACTTCCCCCCATAGGGGGGAACCTACTGTGGAGTGGCGTGTGCAGTGACATCTAAGCTGGCAGTGTTTGCCAATCGGTCTTCTGTTTGCAAAGATTGGGCGGGAGGCATCCAAAACGCCTAAGAGGATTCTTGAAGCTACCAGATGTGGGAAACCCACCCCTAACACGCGGTGCGGAACATCTCCAACAGAAGTTACACACAAGGAAACTATCTGGGAAACGGGGGTCAATGGACGCGATGCACAGCTTTATGGCTACCATCCGTGCACACCTGTGGTGTCAAACCCCCATTTATTTGTGCTGGCTCTCCCAACGGTTCCACAACGAACGGTTTTGTATTCGCCACGTGCACCGCCCCCTAAATAACAAACTGCCCATGCGGGGTACGTCAAAATTTAAAAAGCTCGGCCCTTTTCAGCTTTACCCTACCACTTCTTTTGCGGTCGACCTCAGGTCCGCCGTTACACCTGAGGTTGCGTCCCTTTGCCCCTCTCTGCCCGTACTTGACCAACTTCAGGTCCGCCACAGTTCCCAGGACGGAGTTGAAGGAACCCTGTGGAACACGTTGTTCACAAAGGTATCTGCCAGGCTGAAACGGGAGACAAATGTACGTAAAAAAGCGTTCTGACAGTCCGGGTGCCCAACCATTGCAGAGTGTGGCTGGATACATGTGGCTCGGGACGACGCGGACCTAGGAATGAAATTTGGGGACCCACGCTGTATGGCGAATCACATCAGGATGCTGTAAAAAAAAACCCGCGTATGAGATTCGTCAAGATGGACAGAAACACTGGCACATGTTGGCTAGTTTGTGATGTGCTCTTGCCACAACTCTTCATTGAACAGTTCCTCATGTCACCACAGTTTGGGATAATACACGAATGCTGATGCTCCTCAAGGAAAAAGCAAGGAATGGGAGGGTTACTGAAGGTTCGCCTCATTGTGTCCCACTCTCACCACCCGTCCCCCCATATTGGTTCACTTCTGGGCCGGTGTCTTTCCCCACTTGTCAGGTCCTTTTCTGAACCCTAATCTAACCTAGAGGTCTGGAACATGCAACAATGTATACAGCGCTTCACTACGGGCTGGAATTCAGCTATCAGTGACCATATGGAGTTGTGTGGGGCGTAACTGGACATGGTCAACATATATACCGAAATCTCCACTCCCCACGTGCAGGACGCTGCCGTTTATGCACTGACTAAAGTCCAGGGGGTCCGAAGTTCCCCCGTCCAATTTCATGGTTTGCTATGTCCACAAATGCTAAGTCAGAGGACCGGCTCGGTTCAGCTACCAGCTCCTTTTATGTGAATATGCCTCTACACCTCGTCCTGGACTATATTGATTTTGAACTGTCCAGAATGGAGCTTTTTGTGTTGGGGCCTGGATTCTCAACCAGGTCCAGGGACTACCTATGGGGGGGCCGAATTCAGCCAAATTGGCTTCTATCTATGCGGCGACCAGGAAGATCCCGCAATCCTGCAGCTGCCCTCTTCACCCCCCACATCCTTGCGTGCGGTTACCGCGAGAGCACTTACTTGTTTGTCCTGAATTCAATGCTGCCTCAGCGCCTTCCTGAGATACAGCACCCGTGCCTCAATCTACTGCATGCCGGTCCAGTTCGAACAAATGGATTGGTGCATCAATGTGCTTGAAGTGTGTCTGCACTGTAAAAATCAAATTCACAACTGCATTCAAAAGGTCTGTCCCTGGCAAACATCTCCTGGTCCAATGTGCAGCGATGGCCAGACCCTTGGTCGCCAAATGCGCCATCCGTGCTACCTTCGCTGTGCCTAGGCCTGGCGTCTAAATGTGACTTCTGGGCTCGCAGTGGGGGAGTCAATCGACAAATACGAGACAGTTGTGACCGAACCTGATGCCAAGGATGTCCAGATGCGCCCATGGATTACGCGGTGGGTAAATTACGGGCGTGCAAAAGGCTACTCCATGACGGGATCTTTTGTCCGGCAATGCCTTTGGCTCGCCTTGGAAAGGTCAGCCCTGGCAACATTGATTGTGTGGGTGGGGGAAAAAATGCTCGGGAGGCTCTTTATCAAGTGTTTTCCTATATTTTCTATTTTCCTTTTTTCTTGCGGTCTTTGGCTGACTGCTGGTCCACGGCGTCAGTAATCACGCGTGCTCGCGCGAACAAAAATCGCAGTCTGCGTTATGAATGCTCCACCAGTCGTTCATTGTGTATGCTTCATATGAATCGTTAATGCAAAGCCAAGTTGTTCGAGGACAGAAATGCACAGCTGTGTTTAGCGTGAAAGATAAGATCCTGTGAAAAGTGCTTTGTACGTTACTAACAACGCTCGATCCGTCCTTTACTTGTGGGTGTCATGCCTATTTCATTAGAGGTTACGCCTGGCGGTCTCCCACTAACGACCTAGATACTCTAATGTTTCATCTAAGTTTTGTTGTACTCTTATGTAACTGCTTCTAATTCATTTGCTTGGCCAAGCTGGACAAGCCCTATGCGGTGCCTTTCCGAACCTATTTGCCCAGGTTCCTAAACGACTCCATGGCATCTGACCTTGTGCACACAAAATGCTTATGACTATCTATTGGGCCAGACATATGCCAGTTACCACTATAAAACCAGTTTGCTTCCTTAATTAAACATTGAAGCTTTGTATTTCATCCTGCCTTCTTCGTGTGCAGCACCTCTTTGCTGCTCATGTTGTGATTCGGAGGGACAACATCCTGAACTTGATTCAATGTGGTGTTTGGCTGCCCTGCGCAATTTCTTTATGATCATCATTTCGCACTTGGCCAAATTATCAAGGTTTTCCTCATCAAAAACGAGGGACCGACACAGCAAGGGTAAATCTGTTCTGCTCACAGAAATCTGTTTGCAGGGCAGAGCTGAGCTCTATCGGAACGTTTCCCGCTGAACAGAGCAACTAGTAGAGGGGCCCCTAAGTCAGGTGCCCTCGCCAATTGTGTGCTCAAGCCGGTTCGGACCCCCGTGGCCATCTTTTGGTCAATTGGGGTGTGTATCTATGGGCCGGCAAGCCTCCATTGGCTGATATCATACTCTCCCATCCACCCGACCTAACCTGATGTGATAGTGTGATAGCTTTGGCCATTCCAGCTATGAGCGGCCATGTTCAATACCGAGGTGCCGCCGGCTGAGATTTATATATCGAAATGTCAGGAATCAACAGGGGTTTTTTATCATAATGTCTCCGTAATCTTTCAGCTGTCCGTTCTGACTGTCAATGTATCGGCGACTGTCAGTTGGCTCGCGATTTTGCGGTAACCGATTGGTTAACTGTTATTTCCAGATATTTTAGCAGAAACCCCGATGAAGGGTCAGATTTCATCAGAAAAGGGTTCGTTGCTTCCACAATTTTCATGTTATACACTCGCAAAATTAATCCGATTTTTTTAGACCTTCAGAATCGGATTTTTGACTTGGAGGTCGCCGCACTGGATATGATGAATTTCGAGTGGTCCTACATTTTCCCCCGATCACAAATCAACCTTCCTTTTGCTGTCTCCCTCATTTTTCTTGGAGATATAGTCGAAACAAAATTGATTCGTGAGGCCACTTTGAAAGTTCATATCTCCATCTCCTGGCGAGCAGTTACAATTTTGAGATATCGGCTAGAATGGCCTTGGTCTCAACTCAATTTGGGAGGCATCAAACGCCTTTGATGTGTACACATGCATTGTGTAGCATGGGATAATGGTCAAGAGGGTAGAAAGTAGTATATATAACTCTTGGACCATGCAACCGAATATTTTAATCCGACTTTCGAGTGTACAGCATGAGTGTTGGTGTTGCATAGAAACTTTCCTTGGGTTCCTACGTATTTTTAACGTGAAGTTATGTCCATGGAGGGGCATGGCATATCATGGTGGGAGCCACTTTTAAGGGTATGTGTTATATGGATGGTATGTGCTTCGCCATGCTCACGCCCTTGTTATATATCTCCGTTTGTAGGAAGATATATGGGGTCAAACGTGGCAAGGGTCTCGCCCATGTCCCAATGGTGAGCCCCATTGCGCTAGACTAAGTCTACCGCACATATAGTGCAATTGGGAAGGTTTACGGAGCGACCGACAAGCGCCACTATCAATTTTCCTATTTTCATGGTGCGTATTGGGAGGAGGTTCGAAGGTGCCCCTATGCGTCCATGTGGGGATCCAAGTGGGGGGATTGTTAGCAAATGGTCTTAAGCAATGGTGCTTTGAACCATATGTTGATACCATGGGTGAGCGAACTTGTATACTATTGTGATTATCTTGAATTTGGCTTTATGTGCATGTTTTTGACCTCATTTTATGCTCTATTTTGTATTTTATGTGCTCAACTGGTCGGCTAACAGTAAAGTGCCTAGACATTCGTGAACTATGGTATGTTGCTTATTTGTTGGCATATGCTTCGGTGTTGCACCTCACCATATGCCAGATCACGTGGTCACTTTGGCGGGGCACACGAGGCCTCACAAAATTAGGTCTCAAATTCGTGAGTTGACTTGTGAAGCCCGGCATGTGTATATCCGGAGGGGTTTGGGTGGTAATGTTGGGATATTCTTGGGCATGGACTTTCAGCATATATCACCCTTGTATATTACTTTTCTGTTTGACACATGCATGGAGCATTTGAACATTTTCCGTATGCATTGTTGACTATATAATTGAATTTTGGGCATTATGGTGTGATTTGCCTAATATTCCTATGTTGTGAGGTCATCTTCATGGGGCAATTCTCCAAGCCCAATCGACACCAAGTCCAACCAAAGTTATGTCAGGGTAGGGCATGGTAATGAGTGCCCCTCTAGGCCATGACACGCCACCTCCCCTGTTTGGCTAGGATTCAAAGGCTTGGGAGGGAACACATTTTTGGGGTTTGTGTAGTGAATTTTGACACATAGCATTTAGCCATCTTATTTGACTTGGTTCAGGGCATCCTGTTGGCGAGTCAGGGGAAGGTCCTGAGTCCAGGGAATGAGGGGTCCATGGCTGTGATTGTATACGTTTTCATCTTTCCTTAATGTTGCTTGATTTGTGTTCATATGCCAATTTCAGGCCTTCCTTCTCCTTTATTAACGTTGGTGCAATTCTATGTACATGCCCAACGCCCCTGTCTCCGTGTGCACCGTGAGACGACCGGCGTGTTGAAAGGAGTTGTTGGGTGTCAACGCGGGACCTCAAACACCCTTGGAAGCCGTCAGTGTGGATTGATTGGATTTGGATTGTACTTCAGAGTTGGTTATTGCAAGGGATCAGGATTTGTGTGAAGGAGCCGTATTTTACTATTTTTTGCGGCAAACTGTGCAGGATAGGGCAGGATCATGCAGAACCTGGTGAGAAGCAAGACAATAGGAGTGACAGAAAATGGTAGAAGGGGTACAGCAGGGGCCGGTCCTGGTAGGGACCTTCTTTATGGTAGCAGAGGAGTACCTGCCCCCTACCGCCGCACCAGGGACTTGGGCCCTCATGAGCCCTGCCCAAGGACGCCTTGGGTGCAGATCGTCAAGTCCGTGGAGTCGACGCCGGACTGGGAAGCCCGAGAAGAGCAAAGATGCTCAGAAGGAAGAGCCCTTGCAGGACATGGGCTAGACATGGAGGACCTTGCCTCCATGTGTGAGAGGCAATGCCACAAAGCTTGACATCTCCCCTCCGCTGCGGCGGAGTTGGAATAGACTGGCAGCAACGGCAGAGCCCGGCGTTACCGGAAGCGCGGGTCCCCAAAAACCCGCGGCGGAAGCCAGGGCGATGGAGACGGATCCCAGCCCGGTCAGGCTGTGGTCAGCTGCAGATTCCGAGGGGCACTCCGAGGGCTATCGGACTTCTTACCCTTCGGAGTCGGAGGAGATGGCCATACCGCCCACAAGGGCGCACACGGCCCCGAAACCCAGCCTGGAGCATGACGACGAGGCGTTGGAGAGGCCTGCCAGAGCCAGAACGGCGCCTGTGGCCCGGCACACGGAGCAAACGCAGGATAGCATGGGTGACACACCCATGGCGGAGGAGTCCGAGGCGCCGGGAACCGTGGGATGCGCCGGATCAGGTGGAAAACATGTTGACTGCCACTGCGAGCACGTATCCTTCCTCATCGGCAAGTACCCAAAGATGGGGATGGACGCCATCGTGCAGGACCTCGACCGCCTGGACAACGCGAAGGATGGCCTAGAGGAGGACGTCGCGGGGATCCTGGATGACCAGTCGGCAGCGGAGAGAGACGTGGCGGAGCTGCGAGCGGAGCAGGACCGGTACCGGGAGAAGCTGGAGATGGCCCTGCAGAAGCAGCAGCGAGTGGTGGACAGCCTCGTCCACCTGGTGGAGGACATGTTGGGATGCCTGAAAAAGCTAGAGGAGTTACAACCCCTCGCCTCGGGTCCGGAGCTCCCGGCAAGGCCGGCAATGGCAGAGCTGATGGAGCGGGTTAAGACCCTCAGGAGCACCATGGAGAAACCCATGGGCGGCCCTGCAGAGGCACCCTACGCGCCTCCGCGTGTTGACCCATGTTCAGCGAATCCACAATGCTCGGGGAGCAGACAGCACTGGCTGGGTCCATCGGAAGAGCACGTAACCACGGACCTGAGGAGCCTGACGGTACAGATGTCCCATGCCGCCCAGGATCCACCGACCACTACGACTGCCCATGCAGTTTATGCGGAAGAGGAGATCCTGAGCCAAACCATGCAGGGGCGAACCATGGGAAGGGCCGACGGACACGGTCGAGGCCATCCAGGCGGAAACCTGTGGGTGAAGGACCCCACTATGGGAATATGGACAGCTGGTGGAGCAAGTCCTTCCCGCATCCCAAACCCCATGGGTTCAGGCCCAACTGGACCGCACTCCATCGAGGAGAGAAATGTACGGGGAGTGTATTCACACCCCCCGGCCACAAGTGGTATCCGTCTCGGTGGACTGGTGGCTGCGGATGTCGGAGACGCCATCAGGATTGACGACCTCAGGGGAATCAAAATCCCCTACTACGATGGCAACCCCTCCAACCTGGATGACTTCATCCTGGATTGGGAGGACTTCGCCGAGGAGGTCGTGGGCGAGATGAAGGGAGCGCCAAGGGACAAGTGGGTATGTCGGACATTTCCACACAGGCTGGCGCAGCACCTCAAGGAGGAGCTCAGGGATCAGATCCGCGAGGGATTGATCCAGACGGAGCAGGCCTGCCTCCAGTGGCTGGAGGACGAGGAGCGAGTGGACGCCCCCAACCAGAAGTTGGAGGATTTGTGGTCCATTCTGCTGCCGCTGGAGCGCGGGGAATTGAGGGTCCGGGAATGGAATCGGTACATCCGCAAGTACCGAAGAAGCCTCAAGCTGGTGGAGGACTGGAATGAGGCCAGCGAGATCCGACACCCGCTGAAGGACGTCCTCCCCGGCCACTGGAAGAGGGGAGTGGAGGACGAGGAGAAGAAGAGAGCAAAGAAGCGCGTGGCCGTACGGATCATGGCATCGGAGGACACCCACGCCGGAATAATGGAGTTCTTCCGGCGAAACCTCGGCGAGCCCAGCCGAATGTTGGGGTTGAAGAACGCCGTCTACGTGGAGGTATTCGGCGACACCATGGGGCAAAGGCTGATGAGCCCCACACAACGTGGAGTGCAGGCGCGGAGAGCCGCTGAGGATGCAGGTCATCTTCGCCCGCATGAGCCTGGACGAGATCGTGGGGTACATCACGGTCGAGCTGAAGCTCAACGCCAAGAACGAGGCCCACGTGCAGGATTGACAAGGCCAAGGACATCGAGGTCATCGAGAAGATTGTCACCACCGAGAGGTCATGGGGGACACAGTCGGCACCGCTGAGGAAGGGAGTGGAAGCGGCCAAGATCTCGGGACCGCGACCACCCCAGAGAATCATGCAGAGGCCCACTTCTTCGCTTTGGTAGCGCACAATATGAAGGAGAATGGGCAGGACAGGTCTAGGTGGAACCGCCTGGACCCAAGAACCAAGAACCGCAGAGAACTGCGGAGGATCTGGAACCCGCTGCTCTCGTTCCGCGAGTACAGATCACAGCACGGCGGATGCTGGGTCTGCTACGGCAAGGGGAACAACCATGCACATGACCACCGGCATTGCAAGGTATATGAGGAGGACAAGAAGACCTACTTCGCCGCCCATCCCGACAAGAAGCCCAAGGAGCAACGAATTGCCGATTGGAGGGCAAAGGGCGGAGACGATAGTAAAGGCCAAGGAAAGGGCCAAGGGAAAGGCGGAGGAAAAGGCTGTGGTGGAGGACCCGGCCCAGACCGACGCGTGAGGTCGATCGAGGAGGTTGCTGAGGACATGTTGAGGACGTTGGAGGAACTCAGAGCCGAGCAACGTGGTGGACAAAGTCAGAGCGCATCGCAGCAGGAGAGAGCTGCGGCAGGCCACGTCTAGAGGAGCCCCCACGGGAGTGGGACCTCGGAGGTCTCTCCTCTGAAAATCAGTGGAATCCTAGAGAAAGTGAAGGCACATCAGGTGCCGAAAAAGGCTCCAGAAGAGCCAAAACCACTGAGTTCCGTCACTCCCGACCCCTGGAGCGCCCTGCCAAGGGAAGTGTATGTGGGCAAGGGACGTGGCAAGAAAGAAGGAGCGACCACGGAGAGCCCTGTGGACCGGCAGGACCAGCTCAAGATCTACACCATTCGTGACCATACCCTCGAAGTCCTGATGCACCCGGATGTGCTAGAGTTGCATGCCGTGAGAGTCGTCCATACACCGCATTGTGACGAGCCGCAGTTGCACTTGAAGGTGCTCGTACGGTGCGGACAAGAGGAGTTGGAGGTGGATGTTTTGGTGGATACGGGTGCCCATGCGAGCCCGGTCCGGAGAGGGTTGTTCAAGGAGGAATCCCTGCAGCCCAGCGGTAGACCGGTACGCCTGAAGGTGGCCAAGGGAGAGATTATGGGTGGTGGCACCCATGAGGCCACTATCAGTATGGAATTCTGGGAGCATGAGCGCTTGAACGGCCCTGATTTGGCGAAGAGAAGCACTCTATCCGGGAACTTCTATGTGGCCGACATTACAGATTGGGATATGATCATGGGGTATGACTTCAGGGTCGGAAAAGCCATTGGAGCCCTTCCCCATTGTGCAACGCTGGTCCGGGAGGATGATGAATGCCTCACATGGCTGTCCACGCACTATGCATGCGGATCATTCCAATAGAGTGCTGAGGAAGAGGATCGGATCGTCCAAGCGGTGCAAGCTGTGGGTGCCCAAGTCCAGAGGAGACCGCGGAGTTCAGCTCACGGAGTATGGAATGGCGCCGCAGGTGTATGCCAGGATGATCCAGACGCTGGGAGCCGAAGCGCCAGAGACGGACGTCTTCGCTTCCCGGGATGCCCCACTTTTCAGGAAGTGTAGGAGGCATTGGCATCAAGGAGACTCAGCGTGGCACAGGCATTCGGGATTGAAGGAGTGGGGGCCCATGTATTGGCATGGCTCCCTGGAAAACACCAGACTTACGGTGGAGAAGATCGTCGCGGATAGGGCAAAGGGGATCCTGGTCATAACCGGCATAGGATGCAGCCCATGTCCGCTGGAAGGTCTCAAGTCGACGCTGGAATCCATCACCCTGAACGAGATGTCATTTGGGCCAGAGGAGGAGTTGTTCATCGACGCCAAGGGTTTATCAATGCCCTCCCCGGGTCAAGCGTGGGGTACCAAGGCTTTCCTTGTTGATGGGGCGCAAGCCCAGCCCACGGGTGATGAAGCATTCATCCGTAGGGTTGAGGCGGTGCCCATGCGGGTCATGTTTGAGCCCGAGGAGGGGACGGATCAGCCGTTGGATGGCATTGACGTCCTGTCCAAGGCCGAGATCGGCCACGTCGTTAACTACATGCGAATGGGGATGCACCACCGTGTGGCAGCCAAGAAGAGGCGGGCCATGGTCACATCTCCGCATTGGTGGGATGACAAGATGTTGGTCACCGGCAAGTACGAGAAGGATGAGTTCGTGGCGAGGGTCATGGATCATATTGCGAACCAATATGATGGTCCGGTTGGGTCGGACCCGCCGACATGGGATTTTCCAAGAATGGGGGCTGGTGGCGACAAGAACTCGGCCGATGCCGCAAATTTCCGAAGATTATTGGTGGGAAGCGCGCCCCACGATGATGAAGACGGCATATTGGACGAGGAGAAGTCGGACTCGGACCCGGAAGAGGCCTATACCGCAGTGCGGTCGGTTGTATTGATACCGAAGCAAGCGGCTGAACAGGCCTAGGAGAAACCAAAGGTCGCCGAGCTGAAGGAGAGGCTGATAAATGCCTATCCGCGGCTATTCAGTGGCGTCGCCAACAAGAACCCTCCAGATCGTAGGAGGCTTGGCACAGCGAGGATCAAGCTGAAGCCAAACCCCAGGATCTATCGTCATCAGGAGTACCAACTTCAGGGCGATCAGCCCGAGGCCATGAAGAAGTTGTTGGCCGAGTTTATTGAGCGGGGCTGGATCGAACCCTCCGACAGTGAGTGAGGCAGCCCAGCCTTTACCGTGCCCAGGAAAGACAAGGGCGAGTGGAGGTTGGTGGTTGATTACAGGGGTTTGAACGATCAAACCGAGCACGACTCGTACTCGCTTCCCCTGATTGACACCATCCTCCAAAAACAACAGAAAAAGCGGATCTTCATGGTGTTAGACCTGAAACACGGCTATCACCAGATGCCGCTACACCCGGACTCCAGGCCCTGTACAGCGATGTCGACGCCGCTGGGGCCCATGCAGTGGAAAGTGGTGCCTATGGGCGCCAAGAATGGCAACGCCGCTTTGCAGCGCATGATGGAGGATCTACTCGGTCCAGTCCGGGACTGTGCAGACCCCTTTGTGGACTACATCATCATCGGGTCCGGCACGGAAGACATGACTGAGGACGAGCTCATCGAAGCGCATGAGAAGGATCTGCGCCGAGTGCCCAGCGAGCTGGACAAGCACAACATGGTGTGCAAGCCCACCAAAGTCTCACTCCTCGTGAAGGAAGTGGAGTTCGCGGGTCACGTGGTTGGTCACGGGCCACGCCGTCCCATGCCTGGGAAGCTGGCGTCCCTGCACCACTGGGAGAAGCCCCAGACCATCAGGGAACTTCGGTCCTTCATGGGGTTCTGCAATTACTATTCGGGCTATGTCCTGATGTATGCAGAACTCTTGGGGCCGCTGCACAAGATGCTGCAGGCGGGGAAGTTCGATTGCCGGAAGGGGAGCAAGAAGAAGCTTGCCTGGACCCCTGAGGCCAAAGATGCGTTCAGCCGCCTGAAGGAGCGACTCCTGGGGCAGCTGGGGCTGTTCCTGGTGGACCCGGACAAGGGATTCGTGCTACGGATAGACGCCTCGGATTATGCTGTAGGGGAAGTCCTCAAGCAGGTCTGGGACGACGAGTCGCACGTACCCGTGGCGTTCTGGAGCCGGATCCTGGCCGAGGGCCAACGTCGAACCTGGACCGCGAGGGAGAAGGAGACGTACGCCATTGTTTGTGCGCCAAGGAAGTGGTCTGGCCACATCGGGTTACAACCGGTGGTGGTTTGCATGGACCATCAGTCCTTACAGAGCTGGCACAAGGAGCACGTCGACACCCCCTCGGGACCGGCGGCAAGGAGGGCCCGGTGGCACGAGACATTTGCCAAGTTCGACCTCAGCGTCGTATACGTCCCGCAGAAGGACAAGACTGTGGCAGATTGCCTCAGTCGATGGGCCTACCCCGCAGGCAAGGCTTGGATGGACATATCCAGCCATGGGGAAGCCGAGGGGACCGAGGAGGCCAAGCGCATCATCCAGATGGAGAAGGCCATGGAGCAAGAGGGGGTGAAGTGCTTTGTGGTGATGGCGAACCGTACAGACCTGGCCAATTTCCGGGGCGCCCGAGTCCAAGCTATTCGAGAGGAAACCCTCGAGCAATGGATGTTGGCCCCCGTAGAGCTAGCCAGGTTGGTGCTCACAGAAGACTGGTCGGATGACTATGCGGCATCTGACCACTGGAGCAGGTACTGGAATGCCGTGAGCGCCCCGTCGGACGACGAATGGCCTGAGGGCTTGACCGAGGATGGGGATAAATATTTCCTCAAGGACAAGCTATTGGTCCCTGAAAACCGAATGGAGCAGCTCATTGACGACTGGCATAACGCCCAGCTCATGCATCCTGGTCGGGACAAGATGCAGCAGGACCTGGAGTGGCGCTTCAAGTTCCCACCGGGGTACTACGCCATCCTGGACAAGTACTGCAGCGACTGCGCCGTGTGTCGGGCCACGAAGAGCCCCAACCACTCCACGGCGGGCAACCTGGTGTATACGGCTATACCGGAAGCCCCTATGCGGTCCGTGGCCATGGATGTATTTGCCATGCCTGAAATCACCGTGGAAGGAGAGACCTACGACTGTGTCATCCTGGCGCTGGATAGGCACAGCGGGTATACCGTGGCGGTCCCTGGCAAGAAGTCCAAGATAAAGGACAAGAAGAACAAGCATGGGGTGGGTCTGCAGGGCAAGAACGTCGCTAATGCCACGATCAGGCATTGGCTGACGATTTTTGATGTCCCAGCTGTCATCTGCAGCGATCGGGGCAGTCAATTTGTGGGGACATGGTTCAAGACGATGTGCAAGCACATGGGCATTTGGCACGCCAAGACCGTGGCGTACCACAGCCGGTCGAATGGCCAGGCTGAGGTGGCCGGGCGGCAGATGTTCGAAAGGTTCCGCCAGCTGCACATTGACAAACCGGGCCGGAATTGGTACAATTCTCTGTGGAGAGTACTTCAGGCGTACCACGACCTTCTGGGGCCCACAGGACTGTCACCCCATCGTATCCTAATCCTGCGGGATCGAGTGTCACGCACTCTCCCGTGGTTGAACCATGGCAAGGTAGCCCGGGATGCGAGTGCTATGATGACTGAGGCGGACGAGACGGCGGCGGAGGTGTGCAAAGCACTTCAAGATGAGCATGAGAAGAGGGCCAAGTACTTCAAGCAGGGAAAAATCCAGAAATATGCTCTCAGAGACACCGTGTGGGTGAAGCGGCACCACAAGGATGTCCTGTCGAGGCATCGGCAGGCGTCTTGGTATGTGCCGGGGGTAATCGTGCGGAAGGTCGGGCAGGATCTGTATGCGGTTCGTGTGGGGGATAACAAGATCCTTGACCGCAACCATACCCAGTCTCGTCCCCGAGCACCAGACCCCAATGGTGAGCTCCATAGCACTAGACTACGTCTACCACACATATAGTGCATGTGGGAAGGTTTACAGAGCGACCCACAAGCGCCACTATCAATTTTCCCATTTTCATGGTGCGTATTGGGGGGAGGTTCGAAGGTGTCCCTATGCGTCCACGTGGGGATCCAAGTGGGGGGATCGTTCGCAAATCCTCTTAAGCAATTGTGTTTTGAACCATATGTTGATACCATGGGTGAGCGAAGTTACATACTATTGTGATTATCTTGAATTTGGCTTTATTTGCATGTTTTTGACCTAATTTTATGCTCATTTTTGTATTTTCTGTGCTCAACTGGTCGGCTAACAGTAAAGTGCCTAGACATCCGTGAACTATGGTATGTTGCTTATATGTCGGCATATATTTTGGTGTTGCACCTCACCATTGCCGGATCACGTGGTCACTTTGGCGGGGCACACGAGGCCTCACAAAATTAGGTCTCAATCTCCTGAGTTGACTTGTGAAGCCCGGCATGTGTATATCCGGAGGGGTTTGGGTGGTAATGTTGGGATATTGTTGGGCATGGACTTTCGGCATATATCACCCTTGTATATTACTTTCCTGTTTGACACATGCATGGAGCATTTGAACATTTTCCGTATGCATTGTTGAGTATATAATTGAATTTTGGGCATTATGGTGTGATTTGCCTAATATTCCTATGTTGTGAGGTCATCTTCATGGGGGTATTCTCCAAGCCCAATCGACACCAAGTCCAACCAAAGTTATGTCAGGGTAGGGCATGGTAATGAGTGCCACTCTAGGCCATGACACGCCACCTCCCCTGTTTGGCCAGGATTCAAAGGCTTGGGAGGGAACACATTTTTTGGGTTTGTGTAGTGAATTTTGACACATAGCATTTAGCCATCTTATTTGACTTGGTTCAGGGCATCCTGTTGGTGAGTCAAGGGAAGGGCCTGAGTCCAGGGAATGAGGGGTCCATGGCTGTGATTGTATACGTTTTCATCTTTCCTTAATGTTGCTTGATTTGTGTTCATATGCCAATTTCAGGCCTTCCTTCTCCTTTATTAAAGTTGGTGCAATTCTATGTACATGCCCAACGCCCCTGTCTCCGTGTGCACCGTGAGACGACCGGCGTGTTGAAAGGAGTTGTTGGGTGTCAATGCGGGACCTCAAACACCCTTGGAAGTTGTCAGTGTGGGTGCATGTGGGAAGGTTTACAGAGCGACCCACAAGCGCCACTATCAATCTTCCCATTTTCATGGTGCGTATTGGGGGGAGGTTCGAAGGTGTCCCTATGCGTCCACGTGGGGATCCAAGTGGGGGGATCGTTCGCAAATCCTCTTAAGCAATTGTGTTTTGAACCATATGTTGATACCATGGGTGAGCGAAGTTACATACTATTGTGATTATCTTGAATTTGGCTTTATTTGCATGTTTTTGACCTCATTTTATGCTCATTTTTGTATTTTCTGTGCTCAACTGGTCGGCTAACAGTAAAGTGCCTAGACATCCGTGAACTATGGTATGTTGCTTATATGTCGGCATATATTTTGGTGTTGCACCTCACCATTGCCGGATCACGTGGTCACTTTGGCGGGGCACACGAGGCCTCACAAAATTAGGTCTCAATCTCCTGAGTTGACTTGTGAAGCATGGCATGTGTATATCCGGAGGGGTTTGGGGGCCAATGTTGGGATATTCCGTGACCAAGGCATGGGCAGCACACGGGGGCTGGCCCACCTCCATACCCACCCGCGCCATCCGAGCGGCATGGCCCCACTATGGAGACGCCATAGGGGACGAGGTGAAAGCGGCCTACACCAGACACACCGCCCTCCTCCTTCACCGCATGACCCACAACCACTCACCGGAGGTCCGCGAGGTCACCGCCATCCGCCTCCAAGCCGCACAACGGGCCCGCAACACATGCCCGCGCTGGGTACTCCACCAGACGGGCATGCCCACCAACATGAACACGCGCCTGTGGAACCACCTGCAACTTCTCCTCCCATCCCCACACCACGCCATACTCACCAACCACACGTGCCCAGAGAAAGGGCCACTAGCGGTCCTCTGCGGGGACCTCCACCATCACCCCAAGGGCACCATCCACACCATAGACCTTGTCGCAGCCTCCATCACCGTAGTATACGTCACCCTCCCCCAAATGCGGGTCCTGCACCACAGCGGGGCACACCACACCCCCTTTCTACAGCTTCCCGAATGGCCACAATACCGCCTCTTCCACCAGTACCTCACGCAGACGGCACGAGCAGCGGGACACACTGTACCGGGCAGCAAAGACATGCGCACAGCCTACCGAGAATTCACAAAGCAACACCCGCGACCCATCCCAGCGACACCGCCCTAAGCACCCACCGGATCGAAACACGAACCCGTCCCCCCGGTAACGGGCCCAGTCCCACCACTAACCCTGCTACTGGCCCAGAATGAAGCCAAACCCACGCAGACCACCGTCATCCACCACGGGGCAAAATGGCGCATACCGAAACACCACATGACCGCCCGAGACCTACCAAAGGTCCCCCAAGATTCCCCGAGCATTCCACGCACATGTTGGGCCTGTGACCCCGAGGCACCAACCACACCATGGCCCGTACTACACCTCATAGCACGCCACCGCACCCACCCCACAACCCACCTACCACCACAGGCCTACGCATGGATAGCCCCATGGTTCAACCGCACCGACACTAACCCCACGGTAGCATGGAACCCCGACCACGCGCCCAAATGGCTCTTCACCACTACACCCACATGCCCCCGCCCCGACCCGGCAGGGGTCGCCATCCGTTACAGCATGTACGAGCCAGGCAGAACAGCCAAGCACGAGCACCCCTACTATCCGCTCCACCACTCCTGCCACACACCGGAGCACCGAACACAAACCCTCACATGCCACGACCTAAACCCCGACACAGCCTACATCCTCCACTACATCTACTCCTACCTCACACAAGGACAGCCGGAGCAGGGACTCATAGCCCTGTCCCCCCAAGCGGAGCACATCATCTCCAAAAGAATAGGGGTGTACGCCACCCCCATCCTGCAGCCCACAACCCCAGTAGCCCACCTCGCCACGGGCCTTGCCATATACGCCTACCTGCCCATGAACCCATGCCGCCTCCCACAACCATCACCGGCGGACCGGCTCTTCTTCACCGACGCCTCAGGCGAATCCGCCCTCACGCCCATCACCGGGGGGGCCACCCTGCAGCTAACCCACACCGGGGGACACTACCACATGGACCACCACACGGGCCACACCACCTATGGGGCCTCTTCCCACGGGGAGCTAGGGGCCATGGCCGACGCCATCACCGAGGTCGCGGCCCACCTACCCGCCCACTCCCCACACATCGTCCGGGTCTGGTTTGTGGTAGACGCCACTGTCGACACGCACCTGCTCCTCCGCATAGCAAGGCAACCACTTCACAAAGCAACCGCGACGAGCCTCGGCACCCAGGCACTGCTACTCTGGAAAGCCCTACGCAGCCTTCCCCCCTACGTCCAACTCCACATCGTGAAACAAGAGTCCCACAGGCACCAATACGGAAATGGTAAGGTCGACAACCAGGCAGTACACCAGCGCACAACACACCTACCAGCCCTCCAGATCCCTGACCTCGGCCGCAACCGCACACACCTCCAACACGTGCCCCCTGTACCCGAGCCCCATCAGACCCCGGACTGGGTACCAGAGGACGCCCCCTATTCCTCCCACGACAGAGCGTACCACTACCCCAACCCCATCCAACATCTCGCCCGCGTGCTCGGCGACGCAAACAGCCGGGCGCACATCCAGGAGCTCCAGGACACACTGCAAGTCCCCCTCTACCACTCAGCGCTCCGCCCAGCAAACGTCCCAGCCCACCTCCAGAAACGACGCATCCAGCTCCTCAGGGAGCAACTGCCATTCCTCACCAGGGTCGCCAGATGGCTCGCCCGCAAGCACATCCACGTCCCCGACGAACACACCCGTTGCCCATGCGACCAGACCACCCCGGAGGACTGGGAACACTTCAAGAAATGCCCCCTCCATACAGACAGGGACACCCTAGTGGGCTGGTCCCCGGCGGAAACCCTGCGACAACACGAAGGATGGCAAACCCACAGCCACGCACACCAGGCCACCAAACACCTCTTCCGGGACCCCCTGATCAAAGAAGCCACCATGAGAGGGGCAGTGACACAGGCCCTGCACCGAAACCTCACCAAACACACGGAAAGCCCCATGGAGGCAGCAGCACACCTCGAGCTAGAAGCGGTCCGCAGAGCAGCGGCCCAAATGGTACACCGCAAACACCTCCTGCTAACACACGCGGAACAACTCACCGACCCCACCGCCAGGGAAGCTGGCTCAGCTAGCACTACACAATCCCCATATATGGGCCAACTCCTTAAAACCGGTTTGTTTTCTCTGTTTTCTGCTCTTTTGGTGCCCTTTGCTACCTTTCATTGAAACGGGCACCCTCAAAATATACACAAAAATGGTATTATACATGAAGAATGAATTTTTGACCTCAAATACCCCCCATGGGGTTTGAACCCACACTCTACCAACCTTAGAGTTGTGTTTTTCCTCTAAGCTACGACCTGTCGTCGACGATCTCAGAGAAAACCGTAGTATAATAAAAAATTTGGAAAATCAGTACTCCTTACATGCTCCAACCACTATTAACCTCCCATGCTCTTAAGACCGGTCACGCGCTCACTGAGTTGTTCAACTAGTGATTTGCTGTACCCAGAGCTTTGATTTCTGATGCAATCCAAAATGTTTTAAGGATATAAATTTTAACAAAATGACAGAAGAAAATGAGACACTGGATTTTCACGAGTTCGTGCTGAAGTTGCCGGATTCGGCGTGGAACCTGAGTTCTGAGTCGTTGGAACATGCAGCACAGTTGGCAAAGGAAGGCGCAATGAGTGGTCTCAGTCCTTGGCAGGCAGCGTCACTGTATTCCAAACTTACAGGAAAGAAAACACTGGCCACTGTCAAAGACACGATGGCCTTGGTTCGTGATGCCTTACTCACCTTAAAGGGCGACGACATGGGCAGAACAGGCACGTCGTCGCATCGCGAAGACGTCTTCTTGGCATGCGAAACTTTGAGCGGTCCCAAGGACCACGCTGGCCCCGCGTCGGACAAGGAGTCCACGTTCGTGTGGCGCGATGAGGTTCTGTCGCTTCCTTCACGCTTGTCTGCACTCCTGGAAGAGCGAAAGGTTTTGCAAGACGAGTTTCGCAGAAAAAAGATGTTGAAGCACCTTCCAGTGTTCGACGAGTTCCATAGGGCAGCTGTTAATAACGCGCCAACGCACAAACATCCAGCGGACGCAGAGAAGCGTCGTTGGGAACAACAGGTAAAAGACGCCATGCGAGTCCTGGGAGTAGTCTTAACACGCGAAGATGACACAACGGTGGCTCCGGAAGCACCTGTTTCATTGGTACTATGTGAACATTTGTTTGCAATGTTGGGTGCGTTGGACTACAGCATCCAAAGCTCCCAGCGAGTGGCAGTAGATAAACGGTTTGAACAACCTGCGATTGCACCAGAGTTACTCTCGAAGGATGACATGTCACTACTTCAGTCGCGCAACAAATTACAAAAAGACCTGAGAGGCACGCGTTTCTCCCCTTACTCGCATCGTAGTTCTTTCCGTTCGTTTTCAACACGAGGTCGTTTTGATCCACGGAGAACTGGCAAAGGAGGCAAAGGCAAAGGTAAGGGTTTCAGCCAAAGATTTGTGCCACGTAACGACAGGTTAGATGAACGACCACAGCAGTAGCTTGACTGTAGAGGATTTATTGGCACCAGCCGTGTGCGTGCCACCGCCGATCCATCCCCACATGCCACTCTATTTGCGCTGTCGTGCACAATTGCTTGAATGGGAAACGTTGAAGGACACATACGCGGCGTCAGTGATTCGCAATGGGCTGCAGCTTGATTGGGTTGACGGTTTTGATCCGGATCGGCCAACCGACGACTTCCGTCCTCGTTCTTCCCACGCAGAGGTAACCGACCCTGAATTGGTAAAACACGTGTTGGATGCAGTGCAACAGGGTTGCATGGAACGCGTCGAGCGCAAAGACATTAAGTGTTGTGCAAGTATGTTCGCAGTGGACAAAGCGTCAGACGAGGCACATCCTGAGGGAGGCCGTCGACCTATCACCAATTTGAAGAACGTGAACCAGTTTGTACGGACCACCTATTTTCGTTTGGTCACTCTGTGGGGCATTTTACCGTTCTTGAGACCCGGTCAGTATGCTTGCAAAATTGACCTGAAAAGTGCTTATTTTCACATGGGTATCCATCCGCGGGATCGACCTTATTTGGGGGTCTACGTCGACGGTGAATTTTACAGGTGGTGCGTGTTGCCGTTTGGATTAAACGTTGCACCACGGGAATGGCAACGCCTCATGCAACCAATTTTAAATGCCGTGCGCGAACGCGGAGCACTCGTTTGGGTCTACTTGGACGATTGGCTCATCATTGGCAATACTTACCGTGAATGTCTGGAACACACACGTTTTTTGGTACAACTTTTGCATCAGTTGGGTATATTGGTCAATGTCCCAAAATCATGTTTGGAGCCGTCTCAAGAAATTATAATGCTTGGTTTTATGCTGAACTTCAGGGAAGGATTCGTCGCGGTACCTCCAAAGCGCCTACAAGCAATTTTTTGGGACGTGAACAGACTGGCACACAGTCACAGAGAAAGAGAGAAAACAGAGAAAACAAACCGGTTTTAAGGAGTTGGCCCATATATGTGTCTTGTGTAGTGCTATTGCTTCGCCATCTCTTCTTTCCTCCTCACCTATTCGGGTAAATCCGACACATGCAGCGTCTCATCCATTACCATGCCGTGCATGACCCAGACGTCCACTAACCCGCTCCACGCCCCGCACGCGCCCCCCGTCTCCATCCACAGGTCTCCAAGGCACCACCACAGCGCCCCGAGACCCGTCTCGCACCCAAGAAGCCACCCGGCACTGCCCAGTCCGGCCGAGCCCAGCCAGGGCCAACCATCCATCGACGTAGACACGCAACACACCGGCAGCCCATCCAGCCCACCCCCCCCGGACCCGGGGCACCCCCCCCTCACACCGGCCACCATCCGCGACCCCGACCTCCTCCGAGCGACCCTCCAAGACAGGGCCCCGACCACCCCCCTGGGCTGGTACCGCCTACAAGAGGACTGGACCAAGCTCACCGTCAAAGCCCTCCGGGACCTGACCACCCCAGGCAGCGGCCTCCACGAGACCATAGTAGACCTCGTGCTCTGGCGAGCCCGCAAACACACCCGGGGCCAGCCCATCTGGATCCCCCCCATCGAGTGGGGCCAGGTCCTGACGCACGACACCGGCAGCAACGTCACGCGTCGAGGGACCGTACGCCTACGACGGGCCCAAGCGGAGACGGACCACCCAGCGGACCCGAACCACCCGGAGCAGTGGGAACAGGCCACCGCGCCCAACCGCGACACCGCCCTCCGCGCTGCCGGCCTCCGCACCCCGGACGACGACCTCCCCCCCCCCACCTACAGACAGTGACCACCCCCCGCCGGAGGTCTGGGTTACAGTCCTCGAGCGCGGCCACTACTACGTGATAGCCGCTACGGCTACGTCCCCCGGCCCGCAATGGATCATCCAGGGGACAGACACCATGTTCGCCCCGGAGACCGCCCCACCAGGGGCAGTGGGGGACCCCACCACCCAGCACAGGATCCTCAGGGGTGTCCTCCAGCCAGGGGACACGCCTCCAGCCCGCGCCCTGGCCGGAATCACCTCAGGGAAGGCGGGCTGCCACCTGGGATTGGCCATGCTCTGCCTAACCCACTGGATCCAGCGCCGCTGGCCACCCACGGGGACCGTGCCCTGGGTTTGGGCAATCCCCACCGCCCACACACAAGTCGAGGCAGGCCCGGACACACGACCAAACCCCCCCCCCAGACCGCAGCAGTCCCTCACCTGCGGGTACCAAGCCATCCACAGGGTCCTCAACCGCGCGGGTCTTAGCCCAAAGCTAGCATGCCCCCTTCCCACCACTGACCAAGAGGTCCACGAGATACGAAAGCTCGTCTGCGAAATCCTTGCCGCGGCAGCAGAAGACGGCAAGCTTCTCCTCCAAACTGCCCGGCCTACAACTGCCCACGCACGCGCGCGGCAAGCGGACACATACACCGACACAGCACACCCCCCCGCACAATCCCCGCCCATGCCCCCCCCCTCTCGCTGCTCAACCGCAGACCCACACACGCCCACCATCGCGCGCACCCCCGGGCCCCGCGACACGGGCCTCCCCCACCCGCCCGAACACCAGCACACGCCCGCCACACACCCACCCACCGGCCACCCTTCACAGCCCCCAACACTCGACAACCCACACACACCCGCCGAGGGGAGCCCCGCGCCCCGCGACACGCCCACCCCACCCAGTGGCCCGCCCACGCCCCCCACACACACCCCAGAGGACCCAGGTTCACCCCCCCCGGCCCCTGAATGCAGCCCACGCGAACTGTTCCCCCCCCCGCGGACACCAACCCACACGACCTCGCACATTGCAGGACCTGGGCCCAGCCGAGCCCAGAAAGAGAAGGCCGCAGCCCCGCGCCTCCCTCCCCCGCCGCTGCCGACCAGATCGGCCCGCCGGGCCGCCAGGTCACGACCGGGCCCCCCCAGCCGCCCGCCCCCAACCTACAACCCGGGGACATGCCCTCCATCCTCCCCGCCGTGGCCGCAGCAGAAGCCGCCGCCCGCAAGCCCGCCCGCATCACAGCCCAACCCGCGTCCACCACCTCCTCCTCGTCCTCAGCCTCGTCCACCTCCTCCACCTCATCCTCCGACCCCCCCCTCCCCGCCAAACTCATCCTCAAGGCCACGGCGAAAGCCAAAGCCGCAGCCGCGAGCACCGACCCCCCAACCCCCACACAGGCGACTCAGGCACCCCGGCAACCCACCGGGACGACCCCCGACCCGACATCGGCGCCCTCATACCTCCGGACAGAGGTACTCCTCAACCTGGGACCGGACCCCAACCCCAAACCCGACCCCAAACCCAAACCGGACCCCAACCCCAAACCCGACCCCAAACCCAAGCCGGCGCCCAGGCTAGCACACACAACACCGCTTACGCAACGACACAAACCCACCCGACACCACCCCCGCCCAGGCCCTCGCCCAAGCCAGGACCCCCCACCCACCGCAACCCGCGCCCCCCTCCCGCCGGCACCCACCACCACCGCAGAGACGGCCACCCAGCACGACCCCGTCCAAGCCCTCGTCCACATCCCCGTCACCAAGCGCCCCGTCATCCATCCCCCACAAACCACCACCACCGCCGGCCAAACCGACCCAGGGACGTGGGACCCCTCAACCACCGTCACCGTCAAGCCCGGCCCCCAACCCTTCCGCCATGCCCACCACATAGTGCAGCCCCGGGGACTGCCCACGATGCCCCACCCCCCACCCCCACAAGGGGGACCGGAAAACCCAGAAGGACTCCATGGGCCACACCCGCAACACCAACCCCACCACTACCCACACCACCACCACCAGCGGCCCCACCACCACCACTACCAACACCACCCCCACCACTACCACTGCCCACCGCCCTACCCCACCGGGCCACAACCCCCCGTACACGAACAGCACCAGCGGACGGGATGGCAGCCACTGAGCGCCCCACCCGCATACCCCACCTACCGCCAGGAGCCACCCCCCCCGTACCAGCCACCACCCCCGTACCAGCCGTACCCCCGCGGCCACCATCCGATGGCCGAAGGGGCCCCATGGACGACGGGGGACCTCCCCCCCCCAGGCGGCACCGCGCGAGGCCCCGTACCCCCCCGGCCACCATCCGATGGCCGAAGGGGCCCCATGGACGACAGGGGACCTCCCCCCCCAAGCGGCACCGCGCGAGGCCCCCCAGGGGCCGCCGACGCTTCCGGACTGGCCCGACTCCAGCGACGGGGGCCGGTCCCGCAAACGGCGGCGCTCCCGCTCCCCCCCCGCACGGCAGACTCGCCCACGGCGCCCACACTCCCACCGCGCCTCAACCACCCACTCGCGCCGCTCCCGCTCCCCCAGGTACCACCACGACCCCCAGGGACCCCGCTCCCGTCGCTCCCGCTCCCCCGGGCACCACCACGAGCGCCACCGCCGCCCCATGTCCCCCTCCCCCTCCCCCCACCGGACACCCAGCCCCCGCCACCACCACTCCCGCTCCCCCCGACGCAGCCAGGCACGCCACTGCGCGCCACGTCCACCTCCCCCTTCCCCCACACGCCCCGCCGGGCTCCCCGTTCCCCCCGCCAACGTACCCATCCACCACCCCCAGCCCCCGCCACCACCACTCCCGCTCCCCCGGACGCCACCGAGCGCGCCACCGCCGCCCCATGTCCACCTCCCCCTCCCGCTCCCCCCTGCGCCCGTACCCGTCCTCCACCCCCAGCCCCCGCCGCCGCCGCTCCCGCTCCACCAGGCACCGCCACCCCCGCCACCACCGCAGGTCCACGTCTTCCCCCCGCCGCTCCAGGACCCCGGACACGGACCCCTCCCCCCCCCGGGCCCCCGCCTACCTCGCCTGGTGGTCTCCCCCCGCTCTGCAGGAGCTCCGCCGCTGGGTGAAGTGGGCCGGAGGAGCGGGAAGGCACGAAGGGGTGCACATGGTGCATACCTTCGAGGAGGTGCGCACCCGCACCCCCGCAAACCCCAACGAGGCCGCCCCGGAGGCCATCATGCCGCAAGCGGCATGGGAGGCCCTCCTCCGCGATGCGGTCCAGGGCCTCCGCCCCCCCTACACCCCCCAAGCCCTCCGCCAGTGGCTCCAGGCCACCCACCCCCAGGCCTGGGCCACCGGCGCCCCCTCCCCACCCCGCCCCTCCCGCCACCACCACACCAGGAAGGGGCAGGACAAGGGCAAGGGAAGGGCAAGGGGCACCAAGGAGCACACAGGCAAGAGGGCACGGAAGGGCCCCAAGTGAGGGCAGGCACACGCAGGGACAGGGCGCCGGAAGCGACACCACATGGGGGCAGGAAACCACCCAAGAACCAGGAAGGGGCGGGAACGGGGACCAAGACACGGAGGAAAAGGGCACCACGGCAGGCACCACGACCCACACCCAGGAAGGGCACACCACGACGGGGAGACCAGCGCCGCCCCAGCCCCACAAAACACCCCAACAGACACCACCGAAGCAAACATCGGACGCCATGCGGATCACACCAGCGCACGCCCACCGGCCACCGGAAACCACACGGAGAACGGAGGGCACACCTACACGGGGAGAACGGGCCACACCCACAGAGGAAGCCGCAGGGAACGCCGCCGCACGGCGCACCACCACGCCCTCACCGCCAGGCGACGACCCCGACCACCACAAAGGCCACCTCACAGGCACCGGAAGAGGACGAAAGCACGGCCGCGGCACCCACGACCAGGGACCGAAACCCCCAGAGGACACGGGACCAAGGCACAGGCCCCCAGGGAGGGCAACCCCACGGACCGTCACGCGACCACACCATGGGCTATAAGGGCCGGGCTGCGTTACCGTCGCGGTTTGACGCAGAGTATTGCTATGCACTTGGATTGACGGCCGGGGGCTTGATCTCAGCTGGTCTCACGTCCGTGAGGGTGTCCGTCACCAACCTGTTGCGTCCACTGGAGGAATGGCACTGCGGCGGCACGCCGATCCCGTCCATGATGAATTTCGAGCGCCGCAAGGGGAAGTGAAAGGCTGTGATCGATCGCGAAGGCCTTGGTGCTGCTGGACGGTGCCCCCTTCAAGGCCATCTCCGAGCGCCGTGAAGACTGGAAGTGCCAAGATTACTACCAGTGCCCCGGACCCCTGCAGTTCAGCACCGGAGATATGGACATCCCCCTGACCCTGACCCTGTATGAGCTCATCCCTGCCGGCGGCACCAACCCGGACCCTCATGTCCCTGCCAGCGCAGCCGAGCTGCAGTGCATACCTTTCGCCACTCAAACAGCGTTCGGGAGCCACCTCCACCGTCCGACTCCTGATTTCTGTTTGTCTGCCTTGGAGAAAGAACGCCTCTCCTACACCCCGAGTACGCCTGCCTGTCTGCGAGGCCCGGTGAAGATTGAGTCCATGGGTGAGAGTCAGCGTGCACGCCCCAAGGACACCGTGATCATTCAGCAGAATTTCCCGAAGACCTACCCGACCCACTGTCCTGAGCGGCACGCCCAAGCCCCCACAGCACGGACCCAGCGAGCCACCCGCACCTAACCGCACCCCCCAACCACCAGCCGGCCACACTCCGGCCCGCACTCCGCACCACGACACAGGCCAGGCTGACCTCCACTGACCCACCGCGGCACCACGCGAGACCACGGCACACCGCACCACAGCGCGCCACAGAGCAACGCACCACAGCACGACGCGACGCGACGCGGCACAGTGCGGCACAGCACGACACAACTGACCCTAACCTGAGGGACTAACCGAAGCCAGCCACCGCACACCCTGGAAGGCGCCGCGCCACCACGCCACACACCAGCACCGCAGGCCACACACGGGGCCACAGCGCGCCAGGCGACAACGGTGGCGGACCACCCAGAAGATTACAGCCGGCACCGCAGAGGGGTAAGGACACGAACAACCCCAGCCCCCTAACCCAAAACCACAAGCAGCCGCCTGGCGCAGCCGCCCAGCCGGCAGAGCCAGGACCTAACCCGGCAAGAAGGGGCGCCGAGCCCACCGTGTACAAAGCCCACCCGACCCATGAAGCCGGAACGTGGCCACACAGAACACAACTGAAGACAGCAGCCCGGAAGACAACACTGAATGCAGGCCAGTGCGTGCGCCAGCCCAGGGAAGGCAGAGGGAGGAACAGGCAAGCCCCCCCCCCCCCGAAAAAAAAAAAAAAAAGGGGGGAGGGGGAAAAGGCACGAAAACAGCCCACAGCCGCCAAACCGCCCGCCAACACCACCACAGGCGGCCAAGCCCCCCCCCAGAAGGAAAAAGAAAAAAAAAAGGGACCCCCACAGAGGCACAGGGGGACCACCCACCCAAAACCGGCAACACCAAGCCAGTAACAGCGGACCACGGGAAAAAGGGACACGGAAAAAAAAAAAAAAAAGAGAGCCACCAGCCCAGCCCGAAAGAAAGGGAATGGAGGGACAGGGACCAAAAAGCCGGGAAAAAAAATAAAAAAAGAAAAGAAAAAACCAAAGCGCAAAAAAAAAAAAAACCACACCCCGACAACCCAGCCAAGAAGGGCTGGGCACAGGCGAGACCCGGGCCCAGCACACACGCCCACACCGCGCGCCGGAACCGGAAACGGCGGGGGGCAAGCGGGGCGCCCACGAAACCACACACGTCCCAAAAGCAGGGCGAAACCGAAGCCCAACCACGAACACCACAAACAGCCGACACTAGAGGGACAACACCACAAACCGTGCCCAAACACACCCACCCAAGACCCCAGCCAGGACTGGCGGGGTTAACAAAACCCGCACCCAACCGCCAACCGGACCCAAACACAAACGCCACACAACAGTAGGAAACCCAGTGCCCACAGCCCGGGCACTGAGGCAGCCCGTGCCATGCAGGTGACCCGGCCAAACGAGATCCGGAGCCCGGGGGTAAGGCTGCATCCTAAGGCCTGCGCTGCTTTGGGACTCGAGGCGGAGCGTGCGACACCCAAGCGGCTCGGAACCCTAGTACCAAGAACGTGCATGCACGCCTTGGGAACGGGATACGCCAGGAAGTCCGGTGAACCCCTAGGGTTCCGCCCAAAGGAGGGGACGTGCGCAAGCACGGGGGCACACCCTCCCGGCGAGACAGGCATGTCACGCTGGCGGCGATCAGCCCTCCCGGCGTAGCCCGGGGCCGCTTTGTTGGGGGCCAACAGTCAGGTCTAGCGGGAAGTAAGCCGCCTCCCCTCTTCGCGCGCGAAGCCTCTTCCTGTTCGTCACAGGGGCCACGCCTAGGGGAACCATGGGGCGCCTCTCCACGACCGAGTGCACCTACCTACCTACCTACCTGGGATATTCTTGGGCATTGACCTTCGGTCTATATCACCATCGTATATTACCCTCCGGTTCGACACATGCATGGAGCATTTGAACATTTGCCGTATGCATTTTTGAGTATATAATTGAATTTTGGGCATTATGGTGTTATTTGCCTAATTTTGCTATGTTGTGAGGTCATCTTCATGGGTCAATCCTCCAAGCCCAATCGACTCCAAGTCCAACTAAAGTTATGTCAGCGTAGGGCATGGTCCTGGGTGCCACTCTAGGACATGACACGCCACCTCCCCAGTTGGGCTAGGATTTGAAGGCTGCGGAGGCAGCACATTTTTGGGGTTTGTGTAGTGACTTTGACACATAGCATTTAGCCATCTTATTTGACTTGGTTCAGGGCATCCTGTTGGCGAGTCAAGGGAAGGTCCTGAGTCCAGGGAATGAGGGGTCTATGGCTGTGATTGTGTACGTTTCCATCTTTCCCCAATGTTGCTTGATTTGTGTTCATATGCCAATTTCAGGGCTTCCTTTTCCTTTATCAACTTTGGTGCAATTCTTTGTACATGCCCAACGCCCGTGTCTCTGTGTGCACCGTGAGACGACCGGCGTGTTGAAAGGAGTTGTTGAGTGTCAACGCGGGACCTCAAACACCCTTTGAAGCCCTCAGTGTGGATTGATTGGATTTGGATTGTACTTGGGAGTTGGTTATTGCAAGGGATCAGGATTTGTGTGAAGGAGCCGTATTTTACTATTTTTTGTGGGAAGCTGTGCAGGATAGGGCAAGATCATGCAGAACCTGGTGAGAAGCAAGACCATAGGAGTGACAGAAAATGGTGGAAGGGGTACAGCAGGGGCCGGTCCTGGTAGGGACCTTCTTTCTTGGGCACGATGAAGGCGGGGCTTGCCCACTCACTGTCGGAGGGTTCGATCCAGCCCCGGTCAATAAACTCGGCCAACAACTTCTTCATGGCCTCGGCCCGATCGCCCTGAAGTTGGTACTCCCGATGACAATAGATCTTGGGGTTCGGCTTCAGCTTGATCCTCGCTGTGCCAAACCTCCGACGATCTGGAGGGTTCTTGTTGGCGACGCCACTGAATAGCCGCGGATAGGCGTTGATCAGCCTCTCGTTCAGCTCGGCGACCTTCGGGTTCTCTTGGGCCTCTTCAGCCGCTTGCTTCGGTATCGATACAACCGACCGCACTGCGGTATAGGCCACTTCCGGGTCCGAGTCTGACTTCTCCTCGTCCGATATGCCGTCTTCATTGTCGTGGAGCGCGCTTCCCACCGATAATCTTCGGAGATTTGCGGCATCGGCCGAGTTCTTGTCACTACCGGCCCCCATTCTTGGAGAATTCCACGTCAGCGGGTCCGACCCAACCGGACCATCATATATGTCCGCAATATGATCCATGACCCTCGCCACGAACTCATCCTTCTCGTACTTGCCGGTGACCAACATCTTGTCATCCCACCAATGCGGAGATGTGACCATGGCCCGCCTCTTCTTGGCTGCCACACGGTGGTGCATCCCCATCCGCATGTAGTTGACGACGTGGTCGATCTCGGCGTGGGACAGGACGTCCACGCCATCCAACGGCTGATCCGTCCCCTCCTTGGGCTCAAACATGACCCGCATGGGTACCGCCTCAACCCTACGGATGAATGCTTCATTACCCAGTAGGCTGGGCTTGCGCCCCATCCACCAGGAAAGCCTCGGTACCCCACGCTTGACCTGGGGAGGGCATTGATAAACCCTTGGCGTCGATGGACAACTCCTCGTCTGGCCCGAATGACATCTTGTTCAGGGTGATGGATTCCAGCGTCGACTTAAGGCCTTCCAGCGGACATGGGCTGGATCCTATGCCCGTTATGACCAGGATCCCCTTCGCTCTATCCGCGACGATCTTCTCCACCGTACGTCTGGTGTTTTCCAGGGAGCCATGCCAATACATGGGCCCCCACTCCTTCAAACCCCAATACCTGTGCCAGGCTGAGTCTCCTCGATGCCAATGCCTCCGACCCTTCCTCAAAAGTGGGGCATCCCGGGAAGCGAAGACGTCCGTCTTGGGCGCTTCGGCTCCCAGCGTCTGGATCATCCTGGCATACACCTGCGGCGCCATTCCATACTCCGTTAGCTGAACTCCGCGGTCTCCTCTGGACTTGGCACCCACAGCTTGCACCGCTTGGACGATCCGATCCTCTTCCTCAGCATTCCATTGGGATGATCCCCATGCATAGTCCGTGGACAGTTATTTGAGGCATTCATCATCCTCCCCGACCAGCGTTGCACGATGGGGAAGGGCTCCACTTGCGTTTCCGACCCTGAAGTCATACCCCATGATCATATCCGAATCTGTAATGTCCGCCACATAGAAGTTCCCGGATAGAGTGCTTCTCTTCGCCAAATCAGGGCGATTCAAGCGCTAATGCTCCCAGAATTCCATACTGATAGTGGTCTCATGGGTCCCAGCACCCATAATCTCTCCATTTGCCTCCTTCAGGCATACCGGTCTACGGCTGGGCTGCAGGGATTCCTCCTTGAACAACCCTCTCCGGACCAGGCTCACCTGGGCACCCGTATCCACCAAAGCATCCACCACCAACTCCTCTTGTCTGCACCGTACACGCACCTTCAAGTGCAACTGCCGCTCGTCACCATGCGATGTATGGACGACTCTCACGGCATGCGACTCTAGCACATCTGGGTGCATCAGGACTTCGAGGGTATGGTCGCGGATGGTGTAGATCTTGAGCTGGTCCTGCCGGTCCACAGGGCTCTCCGTGGTCGCTCCTTCTTTCTTGCCACGTCCCTTGCCCACATACACTTCCCTTGGCAGGGCGCTCCAGGGGCTGGGAGTGACGAAATTCAGTGGTTTTGGCTGTTCTGGAGCCTTCTTCGGCACCCGATGTGCCTTCGCTTTCTCTAGGATTCCACTGTTTTTCGGAGGAGAGACCTCCGAGGTCCCACTCCCGTGGGGGCTCCTCTAGATGTGGCCTGCCGCAGCTCCCTCCTGCTGCGATCCGCTCTGACTTTGTCCACCACGTTGCTGGGCTCTGAGTTCCTCCAACGTCCTCAACATGTCCTCAGCAACCTCCTCGATCGATTTCACGCGTCGGTCTGGGCCGGGTCCTCCACCATAGCCTTTCCCTCCGCCTTTCCCTTGGCCCTTTCCTTGGCCTTTACCATCGTCTCCGCCCTTTGCCCCCCAAATGGGAATTCGTTGCTCCTTGGGCTTCTTGTTAGGATGGGCGGCGAAGTAGGTCTTCTTGTCCTCCTCATATACCTTGCAATGCCAGTGGTCATGTGCATGGTTGTTCCCCTTGCCGTAGCAGACCCAGCAACCGTCGTGCTGTGATCTGTACTCGCGGAACGAGAGCGGCGGGTTCCCGATCCTCCGCGGTTCTCTGCGGTTCTTGGTCCTTGGGTCCAGGCGGTTCCACCTAGACCTGTCCTGCCCATTCTCCTTCATATTGTGCGCTACGAACGCGACGAAGTGGGCTTCTTCATGATCTTGTGGGGTGGTTGCGGTCCAGAGATCTTGGCAGCTTCCACTCCCTTCCTCCGCGGTGCCGACCATGTCCCCCTTGACCTCTCGGTGGTAGCAATCTTCTCGATGACCTCGATGTCTTTGGCCTTGTCGATCCTGCACGTGGGCCTCGTTCTTGGCGTTGAGCTTCAGCTCCACCGTGATTTACCTCACGATCTCGTCCAGGCTGATACGGGCGAAGATGACCTGCATCCTCAGCCGCTCTCCGCGCATCCACTCCACTCCACGCACTCTGCAGATTACTCGAACTTTGCCCAGCTGGGATAGTGATTATCGACGGCCACGGCGGCAGTGTCCTAGTGACGGTGACCACTAAAGAAGGTCCCTACCAGGACCGGCCCCCGCTATGCCCCTTCCGCCTGTAACCCCTGCTGATTTACTCCGGATCAGTGATTGCATTCCTCAAATTCCAAAGGGTCCAAAGTCCAAAAATATAGAAATAAAATCCTCCTTCAACCCTGAAACAGCAACCAGATCCCACAAATACAGCAATAACCCAATTCACAATCCAAATCAGGCTGCGGGCTTCCGTTCAGCACACCGGTCGTCTCACGGTGGCGGGCATGTACAAGAATTGCACCAAGGAAGAAAGCCCTGAAATTGGCATATGAACACAAATAAAGCAAGGTTGGGGAAAGAGGTAAATATACACATTCACAGCCATAAACCCCTCATTCCCTGGACTCAAGACCTTCCCTTGACTCACCAACATATTGCCCTCAACCAGGTCAAATGAGATGGCTGAATGCCATGTGTCACAAGTCAATATACAAACCCCAAAAATGTGTTCACTCCCAAGCCTATAAATCCTAGCCCAATAGGGGGGGTGGCGTGTCATGGCCTAGGGTGGCACTCAGGACCATGCCCTACCCTGACATAACCTTGGTTGGACTTGGAGTTGAATGGGCTTGGAGAACTGCCCCATGAAGATTACCTCATAACATAGCAAAATCAGGCCAATCACACCATAGTGACCAAAATTCAATTATATACTCGAAAATGCATACGGCAAATATCCAAATGCTCTAGGCATGTGTCAAACCGGAGAGTAAAATACAAGGGTGATACAGACCAAAGGTTAATGCCCAAGAATATCCCATCATTGGCTCCGAAACTCTTCCAGTTATGTACATGACATGCTTCACAAGTCAACTCATGAATTTGAGACCTACCTTTGTGAGGCTTCGTGTGCCAAGCCAAAGTGACCACCTGATCCGGCATATGGTGAGGTACAACACCGAAGCATATGCCAACATATAAGCAACATACCATAGTTCACAGATCTCTAGGCTTATTACTGCTAGCCGACCAGTTGAGCACATAAAACACAAAAATGAGCATAAAATGAGGTCAAAAACATGAAAATATGTCCAAATACAAAGTTGTCATGATAATATATCTCTATGCTCACCCATGATATCCGCTCATGGTTCAATACAGAAATGATTGGAACTATTTGCGAACAATTCCCCCACTTGGATCCCCAATCAGGCGCATGGAGATACCTTCGCCACCCATATCTACATGCCCCATGAAAATGGGAGTGCACTCATGGATCTCTTTGTCAAACATACCATGAGCAATACATACACGGTAGACTTAGTCTAGCGCTTTGAATCCCACAATTGGGACATGGGCAAAGCCCTTGCCACGTGTGGTTTTCCATCTCTTCGGCCACAGGAAGATATATAACATGGGCGTGAGCATATCAAGACATAAACCATGCATATAACACATACCCTCAAAAGTGGCTCCCACCACGATATGCCATGCCCCTCCATGGACATAACTTCACGTTAAAAATGCGTAGGAACCCAGAGAAAGTTGCTTTGCAACCCCAACACTCATGCGGTACACTCGAAAGTCGCAATAAAATGTTCGGTTGCACGGTCCAAGAGTTATATATCACTTTCTACCCTTCTGACCATTATCCCTTGCTATGTCGGGCATGTGTACACAGGAAAGGCGTTTGATGGTTCCTCGATTAAGTTGAGACCAAGGCGCTTGCAACGCGACCTTTCTTTTTCTCTTTCCTCACACTCGCGCGTAGATATGGCTCTTCAAAGTGGTCCCACGATTCACTTTTGTTTCCCTTATATCTCCAAGTCAAATGGGTGGCAAGTACAAGGGAAACCTGATTCGGGCATAGGGAAAGGAGTATGACCACTCCAAGAAGACCAAATCAAGTGCGGCGATGTCGAAGTCGAAAATCCGATTTCGACATCGCGAATAATTCAGAATAAAATCTCGAGTGCATATTTAGAAAATTGCGGAAGCAACGAACCCTTTAGTGATGAAATCTGACCCTTCATCGGGGTTTCCGCCAAAATATCTGGAAATAACAGTTAACCAATCGGTTAACGCAAAATCGCGATCCAACTGACAGTCGCCGATACATTGACCATCAGAACGAAAGGCTGAAAAATTACGGAAACTTTATGATAATAAAATCCTGTTGATTCCTGATATTCTGATATATAGATCTCCGCTGGCGGCGCCTCGGTACTGAATATGGCCGCTCATAGCCTGAATGGCCAAACCCATCACACTATCACATCGGGTTAGGTCAGGTGGATGGGAGAGTATGATATCAGCCAATGGCGGCTTGCCGGCACATAGATACACACCCCAAGTGACGCCAAGATGGCCACGGGGGTCCGAACCGGCTTCACCCCCCTTATCAGAGCGTTGTCACCGCTCGGAAGACATTGAAGAGAGGACGGGAGGACCCCAATGGGCTCCAAACCCCCTCCCCCATGTCCCAAGGACTCATGGAGGCCCCACACACGTTGTAAGCGTCCCCAATGCCCCAAGGGAGGGGTGAGGACACTGATAATCAGTGCCCTACGCCATATCCGGTTTCCTCTTGATCTACAACATGGACCAAGGGGATCAAAGATAGAAAAACGTCGTCGGTCGACCTAAATAAGTATACCACAATGAAATATATATGTGGAGATCGAGTGAAGGGGGTATATGGCCAATCAAGGCCGAAAAATCCCCGGATGAACGCCCTCACCCGTCTCCTCAATCACAGAAACAAACAAAATGCCAAGGGGGATCCATTACGGTGCTACAGCAGCAACCAAATGGACCAACACGTCCTTGACATCCAAAGAAATATTCTTTTTCTTCAGGTAGTCCATCCAGACCGTGGTGTACCTCGGCACAAAACTGCTCGGAGGCTCCCACGAATCCCTGGATGCGGCGAATCCCTTCCAACGGACTTTATAAAGCCTACCCCCAGACGTCCCCGGGTCTGGCTTGTCCGCCAGTTTCTTCTCAGCGGTGAAGTCGTCGTCCTCACCCTCGTCGTCCGAGTCCACATCACCGGCCGTGAACTCGAAGGTGACGGGATGTCCGCTGGGGTCTGGTGCTCGGGGACGAAGCTGGGTATGGTCGCGGTCCAGGATCTTGTTATCCCCCACACGAACGGCATACACATCCTGCCGGACCTTCCGAACGATTACCCCCGGCACATACCAAGACGCCTGCCGATGCCTGGACAGGACATCCTTGTGGTGCCGCTCCACCCACACGGTGTCTTGGAGAGCATACTTCTGGACCTTTCCCTGCTTGAAGTACTTGGCCCTCTTGTCATGCTCGTCCTGAAGTGCCTTGCACACCTTGGCCGCCGTGTCGTCCGCCTCAGCCATCATGGCATTTGCATCCCGGGCCACTTTGCCATGGTTCAACCACGGGAGAGTGCGTGACACTCTATCCTGTAGGAACAGGATGCGATGGGGCGACAGTCCAGTGGGCCCAGGAAGGTCGTGATACGCTTGGAGTACCCTCCACAGCGAATTGTACCAATTCCGGACCGGTTCGTCGATGTGCAGCTGGCGGAACTTCTCGAACATCTGCCGCCCGGCCACCTCAGCCCGGCCATTCGACCTGCTGTGGTATGCCACGGTCTTGGCGTGCCGAATCCCCATGTGCTTGCACATCGTCTTGAACCACGTTCCCACGAATTGACTGCCCCGATCGCTGCAGATGACAGCTGGGACATCGAAAATCGTGAGCCAATGCCTGATCATGGCGTTAGCGACGGTCTTGGCCTGCAGCCCCACTCCATGCTTGTCCTTCTTGTCCTTCTTCTTGGACTTCTTGCCGGGGACCGCCACGATATACCCACTGTGCCTATCCACCACCAGGATGACACAGTCGTAGGTCTCTCCTTCCACGGTGACCTCAGGCATGGCGAATACATCCATGGCCACGGACCGCATAGGGGCCTCCGGTATAGCCGTATACACCGGGTTGCCCGCTGTGGAGTGGTTGGGGCTCTTCGTGGCCCGACACACGGCACAGTCGCTGCAGTACCTATCCAAGATGGCGTAGTACCCCGGAGGGAACTTGAAACGCCACTCCAGGTCCTGCTGCATCTTGTCTCGGCCAGGGTGCATGAGCTGGGCATTGTGCCAATGGTCAATGAGCTCCTCCACTCGGTTCTCGGGCACCAGCATCTTGTCCTTGAGGAACAACTTGTCCCCATCCTCGGTCAAGCCCTCAGGCCAATCGTCGTCCGACGGGGCGCTCACGGCATTCCAGTACTTGCTCCAGTGCTCGGATGCCGCATAGTTATCCGACCAATCCTCTGTGAGCACCGACCTGACTAGCTCTACAGGGGCCACCATCCATTGCTCGAGGGTTTCCTCTCGAATAGCTTGGACGCGGGCGCACCGGAACTTGGCCAGGTCCGTACGGTTCGCCATCACCACAAAGCACTTGACCCCCTCTTGCTCCATGGCCTTCTCCATCTCGATGATGCGTTTGGCCTCCTCGGTCTCCTCGGCGTCCCCATGGCTGGATATGTCCATCCAAGCCTTGCCCGCGGGGTAGGCCCACCGACTGAGGCAATCTGCCACAGTGTTGTCCTTCCCCGGGACGTATACGACGCTGAGGTCGAACTTGGCGAACGTCTCGTGCCATCGGGCCCTCCTTGCCGCCGGTCCCGAGGGGGTGTCGACGTGCTCCTTGTGCCAGCTCTGCAAGGACAGATGGTCCGTACATACCACCACCGGTTGCAATCCGATGTGGCCAGACCACTTCCTGAGCGCACAAACAATGGCGTACGTCTCCTTCTCCCTCGCGGTCCAGGTGCGGCGTTGGCCCTCGGCCAGGATCCGGTTCCAAAACGCCACGGGAACATGAGTCCCGTCGTCCCGGATTTGCTCGAGGACTGCCCCCACTGCATAATCCGAGGCGTCTATCCGTAGCACGAATCCCTTGTCAGGGTCCACCAGGAACAGCCCCAACTGCCCCAGGAGTCGCTTCTTCAGGCGGTTGAACGCATCCTCAGCCTCAGGGGTCCAGGCAAGCTTCTTCTTGCTCCCCTTCCGACCATCGAACTTGCCCACTTGCAGCATCTTGTGCAGCGGCCCCGACAGTTCTGCATACATCCGGACATAGCCCGAATAGTAGTTGCAGAACCCCATGAAGCACCGGAGTTCGCTGATGGTCTGGGGCTTCTCCCAGTGGTGCAGGGACGCCAGCTTCCCAGGCATGGGACGGCGTTGCCCGTGACCAACCACGTGACCCGCAAACTCCACTTCCTTCACGAAGAGTGAGGCTTTGGTGGGCTTGCACACCATGTTGTGCTTGTCCAACTCGCTGAGCACTCGGCGCAGATCCTTCAGATGCGCATCGATGGTCTCGTCCTCAGTCATGTTCTCCGTGCGGGACCCGATGATGATGTCATCCACGAAGGGATCGGCGCAGTCCCGGACTGGACCGAGTAGGTCCTCCATCATGCGCTGGAAAGCGGCGTTGCCGTTCTTGGCGCCCATTGGCACCACTTTCCACTGCATGGGCCCCAGCGGCGTCGACATCGCTGTGCAGGGCCTGGAGTCCGGGTGTAGCGGCATCTGGTGATAGCCATGTTTCAGGTCTAACACCATGAAGATCTTCTTTTTCTGCTGCTTCTGGAGGATGGTGTCGATCAGCGGCAACGAGTACGAGTCGTGCTCGGTCTGCTCATTCAATCCCCTGTAGTCCACCACCAACCTCCACTCGCCCTTCTCCTTCTTGGGCACAATGAAGGCTGGGCTGGCCCACTCACTATCGGAGGGTTCGATCCAGCCCCGCTCAATGAACTCGGCCAATAGCTTCTTCATGGCCTCGGCCCGATCGCTCTGAAGTTGGTACTCCCGGTGACGATAGATCTTCGGGTTCGGCTTCAGGTTGATCCTTGCTGTACCAAACCTTCCACGATCTGGAGGGTTCTTGTTGGCGACGCCACTGAATAGCCGCGGATAGGCCTTGATCATCCTCTCCTTCAGCTCGGCGACCTTCGGGTTCTCCTGGGCCTCTTCAGCCGCTTGCTTCGGTATCGATACAACCGACCGCACTGCGGTATAGGCCTCTTCTGGGTCCGAGTCCGACTTCTCCTCGTCCGATATGCCGTCTTCATTGTCGTGGAGCGCGCTTCCCACCGATAATCCTCGAATATTTGCGGCCTCGGGCTGGTGCTCGTCGCTACCGGTTCCCATTCTTGGAAAACCCCACGTTGGTGGGTCCGACCCAACCGGACCATCGTATTGGTCCGCGATGTGATCCATGACCCTCGCCACGAACTCATCCTTCTCGTACTTGCCGGTGACCAACATCTTGTCATCCCACCAATGCGGAGATGTGACCATGGCCCGCCTCTTCTTGGCTGCCACACGGTCGTGCATCCCCATCCGCATGTAGTTGACGACGTCGTCGATCTTGGCGTGGGACAGGACGTCAATGCCATCAATTGGCTGATCTGTCCCCTCCTTGGGCTCAAACATGACCTTCATGGGCACCGCCTCCACCCTACGGATGAAAGCTTCATCACCCGTGGGCTGGGCTTGCGCCCCATCCACCAGGAAAGCCTTGGTACCCCACGCTTGACCCGGGAAGGGCATTGATACACCCTTGGCGTCGATGAACAACTCCTCTTCTGGCCTGAATGACATCTTGTTCAGGGTGATGGATTCCAGCGTCGACTTGAGACCCTCCAGCGGACATGGGGTGGATCCTATGCTGGTTATGACCAGGATCCCCTTCGCCCTATCCGCGACGATCTTCTCCACCGTACGTCTGGTATTGTCCAGGGAGCCATGCCAATACATGGGCCCCCACTCCTTCAAACCCGAATGCCTGTGCCAGGCTGAGTCTCCTCGATGCCAATGCCTCCTACACTTCCGCAGAAGTGGGGCATCCCGGGAAGCGAAGACGTCCGTCTTGGGCGCTTCGGCTCCCAGCGTCTGGATCATCCTGGCATACACCTGCGGCGCCATTCCATACTCCGTGAGCTGAACTCCACGGTCTCCTCTGGACTTGGCACCCACAGCTTGCACCGCTCGGACGATCCGATCCTCTTCCTCAGCATTCCATTGGGATGACCCGCACGCATAATCCGTGGACAGCCATGTGAGGCATTCATCGTCCTCCCGGACCAGCGTTGCGCGATGGGGAAGGGCTCCAATGGCGTTGGCCACCATGAAGTCGTACCCCATGATCATATCCCAATCAGTAATGTCGGCCACATAGAAGTTCCCGGATAGAGTGCTTCTCTTCGCCAAATCAGGGCGGTTTAAGCGCTCATGTTCCCAGAATTCGATACTGATAGTGGCCTCATGGGTGCCACCACCCATGATCTCCTCGTTGGCGACCTTCAGGCGGACCGGTCTCAGCCTGGGCTGCAGGAATTCCTCCTTGAACAACCCTCTCCGGACCAGGCTCACCTGGGCACCCGTATCCACTAACACATCCACCACCTTCTCCTCTAGTCCGCACCGTACTCGCACTTTCAAGTGCAACTGCCGCTCGTCGCCATGAGGTGTATGGACGACTCTCACGGCATGCAACTCTAGAACGTCCGGGTGCATCAGGACTTCAAGGGTATGGTCACAGATGGTGTAGATCTTGGGTTGGTCCTGCCCGTCCACGGGGCTCTCCGTGGTCGCTCCTTCCTTCTTGCCATGTCCCGTACCTACATGTATCTCCCTTGGCAGGGCGCTCCAGGGGTTGGTAGTGGCGAAACTCAGTGGTTTTGGCTCTTCTGGAGCCTTCTTCGGCACCCGATGTGCCTTCACTTTCTCTAGGATTCCACTGATTTTCGGAGGAGAGACCTCCGAGGTCCCACTCCCGTGGGGGCCCCTCTAGACTTGGCTTCCCGCAGCCCCTTCCGGCTGCGATCCGCCAGGACTTTGTCCACCACGTTGCTGGGCTTTTAGTTCCTCCAACGTCCTCAACATGTCCTCGGCAACCTCCTCGATCGACCTCACTCGTCGGTCTTGGCCAGGTTCACCACCATAGCCTCTTCTTCCGCCTTTTCCTTGGCCTTTGCCTTGGCCTTTTCCCCCGTCTCTGCCCTTCGCCTTCCAGTCGGAAATCCGCTGCTCCTTGGGCTTCTTCTCGGGGTGGGCGGCGAAGTAGGCCTTCTTGTCCGCCTCATACACCTTGCACTGACGGTGGTCGTGTGCATGGTTGTTTCCCTTGCCATAACAGACTCAGCACCCGTCGTGCTGAGACCTGTACTCTCGGAACGAGAGCGGTGGGTTCCCGATCCTCCTTGGCTGTTTGCCCCTTGGTCCCACCCGGCTCCATCTGGACCGATCCTGCCCATTGTTCCTCACGTCGTGCGCCACAAACGCGAAGAAATGGGCCTCCTCGTGATCCTCCCGGGACCAGTGGTCTTGGCCACTTCCACTACCATCCTCCGCGGAGTGGGCCGTGTCCTCCTGGATCTCCCGATGATGACGGTCTTCTCGGTGGCCTCGTTGTCCATGACCATGTCGATCCTGTACGTGGGCCTCGTTCTTCGCATTGAGCTTCAACTCCACCGTGATGTACTTCACGATCTCGTCCAGGCTCATGCGGGCGAAGATGACCTGCATCCTCAGCGGCTCCCCGCGCCTCCACTCCACGTTGGTGAGGCGCAGCAACCTTTGCCCCATGGAGTCTCCAAACACATCCACATACATGGCGTTCTTCAGTCCCAACATCCGGTTGGGCTCGCCGGGGTTTTCTCCTGAAGAACTCCATGATACCCGCATGGGTATCCTCCGCCGCCATGATCCTCACCGCCACCCGCTTTATGGCGCGCTTCTTCTCCTCGTCCTCCACTCGCCTCTTCCAGTTGCCGGGGGGGACGTCCTTCAGGAGGTGGCGGATCTCGCCGGCCTCGTTCCAGTCCTCCACCAGCTTGAGGCATCTGCGGTACTTCCGCAGATACCGGTTCCACTCCCGGACCCGCAACTCACCGCGGTCCAGCGGCAGCGGGATGGACCACAAGTCCTCCAGCTTATGGTTCGGAGCGTCCACCCGCTCCTCATCCTCCAACCACTGGAGGCAGGCCTGCTCCGTCCTGATCAGTCCTTCCCGGATCTGATCCCGCAGCTCCTCCTTCAGGTCCTGCGCCGGCCGGTGTGGGAATGTCCGGCATACCCACTTATCCCGCGGCGCTCCCCACATCTCGCCGACGACCTCCTCGGCGAAGTCCTCCCAGTCCAGGATGAAGTCATCCAGGTTGGACGGGTTCCCGTCGTAATAGGGGATTTTGATTCCCCTGAGGTCGTCAGTCCTGATGGCGTCTCTGACGTCCCCAGCCACTACTCCACCGAGTCGGATACCACCTGTGGCCGGGGGGTGTGAGTACACTCCCCGTACATCCCTCTCCTCCATGAAGTGCGTTCCAGTTGGGTCTGAACCCATGGGGTTTGGAATGCGGGAGGGACTTGCTCCGTCGGCCGTCCATATCCCCGTGTTGGGGTCCTTCGCCCACAGGTTTCCGCTTGGATGACCTGGACCATGTCCGTCGGCGCTTCCCATGGTTCGCCCCTGCATGGTCTGGCTCTGGATCTTCTCTTCCGCAAAAACTACCATATTCGTCGTGATCGGTACATCCTGGGCGGCATGGGACATCTGTACCGTCAGGCTCCTCGGGTCCGTGGTTACGTGCCCTTCCCGCATGGACCCAGCCGGTGCCGTGTGTTCCCTGAGCATTGTGGATTCGCTGAACATGGGAACAAACGGCAGCGCACCCGGGTCAACACGCGGAGGCGCGTAGGGTGCCTCTGCAGGGCCGCCCATGGGTTTATCCATCGCGCTCCTGAGGGTCTTAACCCGCTCCACCAGCTCTGCCGCGGCCGGCTTTGCCGGGAGCTCCGGACCCGAGGCGAGGGGCTGTAGCTCCTCTAGCCTTTTCAGGCGTCCCGACATGTCCTCCACCATGTGGAGGAGGCTGTCCACCACTCGCTGCTGCTTCTCCAGGGCCAGCCGCAGATTCTCCCGGTACCGGTCCCGTTCCGCTCGCAGCTCCTCCATGTCTTTCTCCGCGGCCGACTGGTCGTCCAGGATCCCCGCGATGTCCTCCTCTAGACCGTCCTGGGCGTTGTCTAGTCGGTCAAGGCGATGCACGATGGCGTCCATTGCCATCTTCGGGTACTTGCCCATGAGGAAGGACACGTGCTCGCAGTGGCACACAGCGTGCTTTCCGCCGGATTCAGCGCATCCCGCGGTTCCCGGCACCTCAGACTCATGGCCCATAGGCGTATCGCCTATGGCGTCCGTCTCTGGTACCGTGTGCCGGGGCACAGGTGCCGTCCGGGCCCTGGCTGGCCTCTCCAAGCCCTGGGCGTCGTGCTTCAGGGCGGGCTCGGGGGCCGTATGCGCCCTGGCGATCGGCGCGGACATCTCTGACTCCGAAGGTGGCTCGTAGGCCGTCCGATAGCCCTCGGAGTGCCCCTCGGATTCCCACAGGCTGACCAGGCTGGGGTCCGTGTCCATAGCCCCGGCGTCCCTTGCCGCGGACTTGGGTGACCCGCGCTTCCGGTAGCGCCGGGCCCGTCCTCCACTGCTGCCTGAATGGCAGGCCTCATCAGAGTCCTCCGCGGCGGAGCGGAGGTTGCATGCCTTTCGGCAGCGACGCTCACACATGGGGACCAGGTCCTCCATGTCACGTCCTTCTCTTCCCGAATGTCGTACTTCTCTTCGGGCTTCAACTTCCGGAGTTCGCCATGCTCTTGAACGTCTCGGTTCTTCTATGGCTCCAATCTCCGGCGTGGTCTCCACCGAGTCCACAATACGCACCTGGGGCGTACTTGGGCAGGGCTCATAAGGGCCCAAGTCCCCGGGTCGGCGGTAGGTAGGGGCAGCAGGTACGCCTCTGCTACCATAAAGAAGGTCCCTACCAGGACCGGCCCCCGCTATGCCCCTTCCGCCTGTAACCCCTGCTGATTTACCCCGGATCAGTGATTGCATTCCTCAAATTCCAAAGGGTCCAAAGTCCAAAAATATAGAAAATAAAATCCTCCTTCAACCCTGAAACAGCAACCAGATCCCACAAATACAGCAATAACCCAATTCACAATCCAAATCAGGCTGCGGGCTTCCGTTCAGCACACCGGTCGTCTCACGGTGGCGGGCATGTACAAGAATTGCACCAAGGAAGAAAGCCCTGAAATTGGCATATGAACACAAATAAAGCAAAGTTGGGGAAAGAGGTAAACATACACATTCACAGCCATAAACCCCTCATTCCCTGGACTGAAGACCTCCCTTTGACTCACCAACATATTGCCCTGAACCAGGTCAAATGAGATGGCTGAATGCCATGTGTCACAAGTCAATACACAAACCCCAAAAATGTGTTCACACCCAAGCCTATAAATCCTAGCCCAATAGGGGAAATGGCGTGTCATGGCCTAGGGTGGCACTCAGGACCATGCCCTACCCTGACATAACCTTGGTTGGACTTCAGGTCGAAAGGGCTTGGAGAACTGCCCCATGAAGATGACCTCATAACATAGCAAAATCAGGCCAATCACACCATAGTGACCAAAATTCAATTATATACTCAAAAATGCATACGGCAAATATCCAAATGCTCTATGCATGTGTCAAACCGGAGAGTAATATACAAGGGTGATATAGACCAAAGGTCCATGCCCAAGAATATTGCATCATTGGCCCCGAAACTCTTCCAGTTATGTACATGACATGCTTCACAAGTCAACTCATGAATTTGAGACCTAATTTTGTGAGGCCTCGTGTGCCAAGCCAAAGTGACCACTTGATCCGGCACATGGTGAGGTACAACACCGAAGCATATGCCAACATATAAGCAACATCCCAGAGTTCACAGATTTCTAGGCTTTTTACTGCCAGCCGACCAGTTGAGCACATAAAACACAAAAATGAGCATAAAATGAGGTCAAAAACATGAAAATATGTCCAAATACAAAGTTGTCATCATAATATATCTCTATGCTCACCAATGATATCCGCTCATGGTTCAATACACAAATGATTCGAACCATTTGCGAACAATTCCCCCACTTGGATCCCCAATCGGGCGCATGGAGATACCTTTGCCACCCATATCTACATGCCCCATGAAAATGGGAGTGCACTGATGGATCTCTTTGTCAAACATACCATGAGCAATACATACGCGGTAGACTTAGTCTAGCGCTTTGAATCCCACAATTGGGACATGGGCAAAGCCCTTGCCACGTGTGGTTCCCCATCTCTTCGGCCACACGAAGATATATAACATGGGCGTGAGCATATCAAGACATAAACCATGCATATAACACATACCCTCACAAGTGGCTCCCACCACGATATGCCATGCCCCTCCATGGACATAACTTCACGTTAAAAATGCGTAGGATCCCAGGGAAAGTTGCTATGCAGCCTGAACACTCATGCGGTACACTCGAAAGTCGCAATAAAATGTTCAGTTGCACGGTCCAAGAGTTATATATCACTTTCTACCCTCTTGACCATTATCCCTTGCTATACCGGGCATGTGTACACGACAAAAGCGTTTGATGCTCCGTAAATGAAGTTGAGACCAAAGCGCTTGCAACGCGAATTTTCTTTTTCTCTTTCCTCACACTCGCGCGTAGATATGGCTCTTCAAAGTGGTCCCACGATTCACTTTTGTTTCCCTTATATCTCCAAGTCAAATGGGTGGCAAGTACAAGGGAAACCTGATTCGGGCATAGGGAAAGGAGTATGACCACTCCAAGAAGACCAAATCAAGTGCGGCGATGTCGAAGTTGAAAATCCGATTTCGACATCGCGAAAAATTCAGAATAAAATCTCGAGTGCATATTTAGAAAAATGCGGAAGCAACGAACCCCCTACTGATGAAATCTGACCCTTCATCGGGGTTTCCGCCAAAATATCTGGAAAAAACAGTTAACCAATCGGTTAACGCAAAATCGCGATCCAACTGACAGTCGCCGATACATTGACCATCAGAAGGAAAGGCTGAAAAATCACGGAAACTTTATGATAATAAAACCCTGTTGATTCCTGATATTCTGATATATAGATCTCCGCTGGCGGCGCCTCGGTACTGAATATGGCCGCTCAAAGCCGGAATGGCCAAACCTATCACACTATCACATCGGGTTAGGTCAGGTGGATGGGAGGGTATGATATCAGCCAATGGCGGCTTGCCGGCACATAGATACACACCTCAAGTGACCCCAAGATGGCCACGGGGGTCCGAACTGGCTTCACCACGGGGACAGGAGGTGCCTGGGCCCATTGCCAGCAGGCGTCTGCCAGAGGCTCGAAAATCCACACCCTGGTAGGTACCCACACCCACTCGCTCTGTAGCTGGCTCAGGGACAAATAGTGCTGATGGTCACATAGTTACGCATGCCAGTGCACGTTGACCTGCACTTACTAAGAAAATGTCAGTACCACGTCATTTCTTGGGTCCTTCATCTAGGCCAAGCCTCTCCATTCTTTGGGACGTAATGTACACCAACATTTAATGATAGATCACTCTTTTGGAGTCCAAAGTACATTTTTCAAAGTAACTAGCGTTGTACCCCTATCCCTGCCTGAAGGTGACCCCTACCACTCTACTCTGCGGAGGTATCTTCCTTCATGTAGGTAACACGTAAATGAACTAGGGACTTCATGCCTTTTTCCTTAGAGATCTAGCCGAGTTGTCTCCCACCTCAGAACCTAGATACTCAAATTATTCATCAGTTTTTTGTGGTTCTAACCTGTACCTGTTTCTGAATTCAGTTTCTTGGCCAAGCTGGCGAAGCCATATCCTATGTCTGGCCCGAGCTACGTGCCACAGGTTCCTAATCGACTGCATTGCATCGCAAACTGAGCTCATGAAGTGCTTATGAATGTCCCTCTTGGGCCACAAGTATGCCAGTTCTCACTGAAAAACCAGTTTGCTGTGTTCATAAAGGATTCAAGTTATGTATTAACACCTGCAATGTTGGTTGTGCAGCACCTCTCTGCTGCGCATGGTTTAATTTGGAAGGATAACATCCCCAACCGGACTTGATCCGGTGTTTGGCTGCCCTGCTCTACTTCCTTGTGATCATTGATTTCAGTTTGGAAACGTCATCAGGGTTATCTTCCTCGACAGCAAGGGAAACAGACAGCAAGGGTAAACCAGAAACCTTTTCCCGTAGCAGACACAGCCTCCCACGTGCAGGTTAAACCTTCGTCAAGCAAGCCATCTGTGAACATGGCTGTGACACTCACTGCTAGGATGAAAACCATCAGATCCGCGCCAATGGCTGAAGCTGCAGGGCCGTCCAGGCCACCATCAATAAGTGGGAGACAAACTCTAAGCAGAAAGAGCCCTCGAGATCCTGGCGCTCATGGAGCGCATGGAACAAGAGGGGCAGAAGAAGAATAAAATGACCTTGAACTTCGGCCGGACTGCGAGGCACCCACTTTAGCGTTGGAGAACCTGGAGAGACTGGAAGCAGGGACCCTTTGGCGTGAGGACTAGCTTCTGTGGTTGCCAGATCTGAAAGCTCCTCCGTTCCTCCCTCAATAACTGCTCCTGATCCTGCCCATCCAAGATTGGCGAAGACGGAAGTGGAAGAATTGAAGGGAAAAGGAAAAGGGAAACATATGGCCGGCACCATGGTGATATTGGGAGAAGAATGGAGGATGCTGATTGCATCAACATGTTGAGGAGGTTGTCCAACTGGGAGTATAGCGCAGCCACGCCATATTTAAAAAATTGCCCGAACCGGTGTGTGTGTGTGGCGTGCCTTTCTTCCAAACAAGCTAGCTCCAATTTAGGTCTTGATGACACCGTTGAGCTACTCACCGAGGTCTGGGATGCCAGTTAATAGGATTCAGACCTGACTGCCTTGTCTGGGGGACTTGAGAAAAAACTGTGGCTGGTTGACCAGAAGAAGCCCCCTCCCGCCATGTCCCCTGAAGTACAACTACTGACTAGGGATTTCAAGTGCCCGGAAGGCATTCGCAGCACCCTTATGGACACCTGTTGAAGCCCTTTCCACGATATTGTGAGGACTGTGCCTATCTATAATGTAGACGACTCCACAGAGGCAGGGATGAAGAGCCATGGCCTGGCTGCTTTGGCACCACTAACCATCATACTCCCTTCACCACCTTCAGGTGAAACGGGCCGTACAGCTGGTTTTGGCAGGACAAAGAAAGCCATCACCACAGCAAACCTTGAGATCGAACACCCTGAGTTTGATCGTAAGATCCTGCCTGAATGTGCTGAGAAGTGTACGGAGTTTTCACTCCTCACTTGTCAGCAGCACACCAACCTAAAGACAAAATACACACTTATCAAGAAGTGGCGCAAAGAGAGTGTTTCTTCTTTCGCGGGTGAAGACGGCCATTTCGAAGAGCTCATACTTCGGCGACTTCGTTGAAAGAATCAACCAGACGTACATTGTCTATGAGGCGCACTTCAGTGTCTGTACTGAAGTCGAGGAGTTGCCTTCACTCCCAGAATTCCCATCACCTGCTCGTACCTGAAATGTTTTGGCGCAGATGGAGGAGCTCAAACGGCTGATGCACCCAAGCTCTTACGGTTGTACTGACTCACCTTTGGCCAGTAGAGAAAATCCCTCCCAAGACCTTTGACAAATGCCGGGAGTCGTCCGGGGCACGTGGAGGCTGGCCAGGAATCGGGCTAATGGTGCCTGAGTCTGGCCCCTGCTGAGGCAGGGGCGGTGGGCTCGCTCCGCGTCGTGCCTGTTCAAGAGACCGTGATGAGATTCTCCCTATTGGGTCCCTCCTGCTTCGTTCATAGGCCACTTGGCTCCTTTTTACCGGTGCGCACGCTCACTGTGTTGTTTGTGTGTGCGGTGCCCTCTGCCACTTGGCTTCTGTTCAGTGGTGTGCATGCTCGGTGCGTTGCTTTGCGTGTGCGTTGTCCTGGGCCACTTGGCTCCTGTTCACCGGTCTGTCTGCTCGGTGCGCTGTGTTGCGTTCGCGGTGTCCTGCGCCACGTGGCTGGAGTTCACCGGTGTGCTCGCTCGGTTGATTGTGTTGCGTGTGCGGTGTGCTAGGCCAATTGGCTTCTGTTCACTGGTGTGCTCGCTCGGTGCGTTGCGTTGTGTGTGCAGTGTCCTGGGCCACTTGGCTCCTGTTCACCGGTGTGTTCGCTCGGCGTGTTGTGTTGCGTCTGCGGTGTCCTGGGCCACTTGGCTCTTGTACAGGGGTGTGTATGTGCGGGGTGTTGTGTTGCTTGTGCTGTCTCCTGGGCCAATTGGCTCCTGTACACTGGTGTGCCCGCTCAGTGTGTTGTGCTGTCTGTGCGGTGTCGTTGGCCACTTGGCTCCTGTTCACAAGTGTGTACACTCTGTGTGTTGTGTTGCGTATACGGTGTGCTGGGCCACTTGGCTCTTGTTCAGCGGTGTGCTCCCTTGCCCTGTTCTGTTAGGTGCGCGGTATCCTCGGCCACCTGACTCCTGTTCACCGGTGTGCTTGCTCGGAGTATTGCGCTGTGTGTCGCGTGTGCAGTTTCCTGGGCCAATCAGCTCCTGTTCACCGGTGTGCGCGCCGGGTGTGCTGTGGTGTGTGTGCGGGTTGTTGCTGCAGGGCGCGCACTTGTGCATGTGGATGGCGGCTTTTCGTAGCCGGCAGGCGCCCGGTCCCGTCCGGACACTGGTCCTGATCCTGCCCATCCCAGATTGGCGAAGACGGAAGTGGAGGAATGGAAGGGAAAAGGAAAAGGGAAACATATTGCCGGCACCATGGTGATATTGGGAGAAGAATGGAAGATGCTGATTGCATCAACATGTTGGGGAGGTTGTCCAACTGGGAGTATAGTGCAGCCACGCCATATTTAAAAAATTGCCCGAACCAGTGTGTGTGTGTGTTGCGTGCCTTTCTTCCACACAAGCTAGCTCCACTTTAGGTCTTGATGACACTGTTCAGCTACTCACAGAGGTCCGGGATGCCAGTTGATAGGATTCACACCTGACTGCCTGGTCTGGGGGACTTGAGAAAAAACTGTGGCTGGTTGACCAGAAGAAGCCCCCTCCCACCATGTCCCCTGACGTACAACTACTGACTAGGGATTTCAAGTGCCAGGAAGGCATCCGCAGCACCCTTATGGACACCTGTTGAAGCCCTTTCCACGATAGTGTGAGGACTGTGCCTATCTATAATGTAGACGACTCCACAGAGGCAGGGATGAAGAGCCATGGCCTGGCTGCTTTGGCACCACTAACCATCATACTCCCTTCACCACCTTCAGGTGAAACGGGCCGTACAGCTGGTTTCGGCAGGACAAAGAAAGCCATCACCACAGCAAACCTTGAGATCGAACACCCTGAGTTTGATCGTAAGATCCTGCCTGAATGTGCTGAGAAGTGTTCGGAGTTTTCACTCCTCACTTGTCAGCAGCACGCCAACCTAAAGACAAAATAAACACTTATCAAGAAGTTGTGCAAAGAGAGTGTTTCTTCTTTCGCGGGTGAAGATGGCCATTACGAAGAGCTCATACTTCGGCGACTTCGTTGAAAGAATCAACCAGACGTACATTGTCTATGAGGCGCACTTCAGTGTCTGTACTGAAGTCGAGGAGTTGCCCTCACTCCCAGAATTCCCATCACCTGCTCGTACCTCAAATGTTTTGGCGCAGATGGAGGAGCTCAAACGGCTGATGCACCCAAGCTCTTACGGTTGTACTGACTCACCTTTGGCCAGTAGAGAAAATTCCTCCCAAGACTTGTGACAAATGCCGGGAGTCGTCCGGGGCACGTGGAGGCTGGCCAGGAATCGGGCTCATGGAGCCTGCGTCTGGCCCCTGCTGAGGCAGGGGCGGTGGGCTCGCTCCGCGTCGTGCCTGTTCAAGACACCGTGATGAGATTCTCCCTATTGGGTCCCTCCTGCTTCGTTCATAGGCCACTTGGCTCCTTTTTACCGGTGCGCACGCTCACTGTGTTGTTTGTGTGTGCGGTGCCCTCTGCCACTTGGCTTCTGTTCAGTGGTGTGCATGCTCGGTGCGTTGCTTTGCGTGTGCGTTGTCCTGGGCCACTTGGCTCCTGTTCACCAGTCTGTCTGCTCGGTGCGCTGTGTTGCGTTCGCAGTGTCCTGCGCCACGTGGCTGGAGTTCACCGGTGTGCTCGCTCGGTTGATTGTGTTGCCTGTGCGGTGTGCTGGGCCAATTGGCTTCTGTTCACTGGTGTGCTCGCTCGGTTCGTTGCGTTGTGTGTGCAGTGTCCTGGGCCACTTGGCTCCTGTTCACCGGTGTGTTCGCTCGGCGTGTTGTGTTGCGTCTGCGGTGTCCTGGGCCACTTGGCTCTTGTACAGGGGTGTGTATGTGCGGGTTGTTGTGTTGCTTGTGCTGTCTACTGGGCCAATTGGCTCCTGTACACCGGTGTGCCCGCTCAGTGTGTTGTGCTGTCTGTGCGGTGTCGTTGGCCACTTGGCACCTGTTCACAAGTGTGTACACTCTGTGTGCTGTGTTGCGTATACGGTGTGCTGGGCCACTTGGCTCTTGTTCAGCGGTGTGCTCCCTTGCCCTGTTCTGTTAGGTGCGCGGTATCCTCGGCCACTTGACTCCTGTTCACCGGTGTGCTTGCTCGGAGTATTGCGCTGTGTGTCGCGTGTGCAGTTTCCTGGGCCAATCAGCTCCTGTTCACCGGTGTGCGCGCCGGGTGTGCTGTGGTGTGTGTGCGGGTTGTCGCTGCAGGGCGCGCACTTGTGCATGTGGATGGCGGCTTTTCGTAGCCGGCAGGCGCCCGGTCCCGTCCGGACACTGGTCCTGATCCTGCCCATCCAAGATTGGCAAAGACGGAAGTGGAGGAATTGAAGGGAAAAGGAAAAGGGAAACATATTGCCGGCACCATGGTGATATTGGGAGAAGAATGGAAGATGCTGATTGCATCAACATGTTGGGGAGGTTGTCCAACTGGGAGTATAGCGCAGCCACGCCATATTTAAAAAATTGCCCGAACCAGTGTGTGTGTGTGTGGCGTGCCTTTCTTCCACACAAGCTAGCTCCACTTTATGTCTTGATGACACTGTTGAGCTACTCACAGAGGTCCGGGATGCCAGTTGATAGGATTCACACCTGACTGCCTGGTCTGGGGGACTTGAGAAAAAACTGTGGCTGGTTGACCAGAAGAAGCCCCCTCCCACCATGTCCCCTGAAGTACAACTACTGACTAGGGATTTCAAGTGCCAGGAAGGCATCCGCAGCACCCTTATGGACACCTGTTGAAGCCCTCTCCACGATAGTGTGAGGACTGTGCCTATCTATAATGTAGACGACTCCACAGAGGCAGGGATGAAGAGCCATGGCCTGGCTGCTTTGGCACCACTAACCATCATACTCCCTTCACCACCTTCAGGTGAAACGGGCCGTACAGCTGGTTTCGGCAGGACAAAGAAAGCCATCACCACAGCAAACCTTGAGATCGAACACCCTGAGTTTGATCGTAAGATCCTGCCTGAATGTGCTGAGAAGTGTTCGGAGTTTTCACTCCTCACTTGTCAGCAGCACGCCAACCTAAAGACAAAATACACACTTATCAAGAAGTGGCGCAAAGAGGGTGTTTCTTCTTTCGCGGGTGAAGACGGCCATTACGAAGAGCTCATACTTCGGCGACTTCGTTGAAAGAATCAACCAGACGTACATTGTCTATGAGGCGCACTTCAGTGTCTGTACTGAAGTCGAGGAGTTGCCCTCACTCCCAGAATTCCCATCACCTGCTCGTACCTCAAATGTTTTGGCGCAGATGGAGGAGCTCAAACGGCTGATGCACCCAAGCTCTTACGGTTGTACTGACTCACCTTTGGCCAGTAGAGAAAATTCCTCCCAAGACTTTTGACAAATGCCGGGAGTCGTCCGGGGCACGTCGAGGCTGGCCGGGAATCGGGCTCATGGTGCCTGCGTCTGGCCCCTGCTGAGGCAGGGGCGGTGGGCTCGCTCCGCGTCGTGCCTGTTCAAGACACCGTGATGAGATTCTCCCTATTGGGTCCCTCCTGCTTCGTTCATAGGCCACTTGGCTCCTTTTTACCGGTGCGCACGCTCACTGTGTTGTTTGTGTGTGCGGTGCCCTCTGCCACTTGCCTTCTGTTCAGTGGTGTGCATGCTCGGTGCGTTGCTTTGCGTGTGCGTTGTTCTGGGCCACTTGGCTCCTGTTCACCGGTCTGTCTGCTCGGTGCGCTGTGTTGCGTTCGCGGTGTCCTGCGCCACGTGGCTGGAGTTCACCGGTGTGCTCGCTCGGTTGATTGTGTTGCGTGTGCGGTGTGCTAGGCCAATTGGCTTCTGTTCACTGGTGTGCTCGCTCGGTGCGTTGCGTTGTGTGTGCAGTGTCCTGGGCCACTTGGCTCCTGTTCACCGGTGTGTTCGCTCGGCGTGTTGTGTTGCGTCTGCGGTGTCCTGGGCCACTTGGCTCTTGTTCAGCGGTGTGTATGTGCGGGGTGCTGTGTTGCTTGTGCTGTCTCCTGGGCCAATTGGCTCCTGTACACCGGTGTGCCCGCTCAGTGTGTTGTGCTGTCTGTGCGGTGTCGTTGGCCAAATGGCTCCCCTTTACAAGTGTGTACACTCTGTGTGTTGTGTTGCGTATACGGTGTGCTGGGCCACTTGGCTCTTGTTCAGCGGTGTGCTCCCTTGCCCTGTTCTGTTAGGTGCGCGGTATCCTCGGCCACCTGACTCCTGTTCACCGGTGTGCTTGCTCGGAGTATTGCGCTGTGTGTCGCGTGTGCAGTTTCCTGGGCCAATCAGCTCCTGTTCACCGGTGTGCGCGCCGGGTGTGCTGTGGTGTGTGTGCGGGTTGTCGCTGCAGGGCGCGCACTTGTGCATGTGGATGGCAGCTTTTCGTAGCCGGCAGGCGCCCGGTCCCGTCCGGACACTGGTCCTGATCCTGCCCATCCAAGATTGGCGAAGACGGAAGTGGAAGAATTGAAGGGAAAAGGAAAAGGGAAACATATTGCTGGCACCATGGTGATATTGGGAGAAGAATGGAGGATGCTGATTGCATCAACATGTTGGGGAGGTTGTCCAACTGGGAGTATAGCGCAGCCACGCCATATTTAAAAAATCGCCCGAACCAGTGTGTGTGTGTGTGGCGTGCCTTTCTTCCACACAAGCTAGCTCCACTTTAGGTCTTGATGACACCGTTGAGCTACTCACAGAGGTCCGGGATGCCAGTTGATAGGATTCACACCTGACTGCCTGGTCTGGGGGACTTGAGAAAAAACTGTGGCTGGTTGACCAGAAGAAGCCCCCTCCCACCATGTCCACTGAAGTACAACTACTGACTAGGGATTTCAAGTGCCAGGAAGGCATCCGCAGCACCCTTATGGACACCTGTTGAAGCCCTTTCCACGATAGTGTGAGGACTGTGCCTATCTATAATGTAGACGACTCCACAGAGGCAGGGATGAAGAGCCATGGCCTGGCTGCTTTGGCACCACTAACCATCATACTCCCTTCACCACCTTCAGGTGAAACGGGCCGTACAGCTGGTTTCGGCAGGACAAAGAAAGCCATCACCACAGCAAACCTTGAGATCGAACACCCTGAGTTTGATCGTAAGATCCTGCCTGAATGTGCTGAGAAGTGTTCGGAGTTTTCACTCCTCACTTGTCAGCAGCACGCCAACCTAAAGACAAAATACACACTTATCAAGAAGTGGCGCAAAGAGAGTGTTTCTTCTTTCGCGGGTGAAGACGGCCATTACGAAGAGCTCATACTTCGGCGACTTCGTTGAAAGAATCAACCAGACGTACATTGTCTATGAGGCGCACTTCAGTGTCTGTACTGAAGTCGAGGAGTTGCCCTCACTCCCAGAATTCCCATCACCTGCTCGTACCTCAAATGTTTTGGCGCAGATGGAGGAGCTCAAACGGCTGATGCACCCAAGCTCTTACGGTTGTACTGACTCACCTTTGGCCAGTAGAGAAAATTCCTCCGAAGACTTTTGACAAATGCCGGGAGTCGTCCGGGGCACGTGGAGGCTGGCCGGGAATCGGGCTCATGGTGCCTGCGTCTGGCCCCTGCTGAGGCAGGGGCGGTGGGCTCGCTCCGCGTCGTGCCTGTTCAAGACACCGTGATGAGATTCTCCCTATTGGGTCCCTCCTGCTTCGTTCATAGGCCACTTGGCTCCTTTTTACCGGTGCGCACGCTCACTGTGTTGTTTGTGTGTGCGGTGCCCTCTGCCACTTGGCTTCTGTTCAGTGGTGTGCATGCTCGGTGCGTTGCTTTGCGTGTGCGTTGTCCTGGGCCACTTGGCTCCTGTTCACCCGTCTGTGTGCTCGGTGCGCTGTGTTGCGTTCGCGGTGTCCTGCGCCACGTGGCTGGAGTTCACCGGTGTGCTCGCTCAGTTGATTGTGTTGCGTGTGCGGTGTGCTAGGCCAATTGGCTTCTGTTCACTGGTGTGCTCGCTCGGTGCGTTGCGTTGTGTGTGCAGTGTCCTGGGCCACTTGGCTCCTGTTCACCGGTGTGTTCGCTCGGCGTGTTGTGTTGCGTCTGCGGTGTCCTGGGCCACTTGGCTCTTGTTCAGGGGTGTGTATGTGCGGGGTGCTGTGTTGCTTGTGCTGTCTCCTGGGCCAATTGGCTCCTGTACACCGGTGTGCCCGCACACTGTGTTGTGCTGTCTGTGCGGTGTCGTTGGCCAAATGGCTCCCCTTTACAAGTGTGTACACTCTGTGTGTTGTGTTGCGTATACGGTGTGCTGGGCCACTTGGCTCTTGTTCAGCGGTGTGCTCCCTTGCCCTGTTCTGTTAGGTGCGCGGTATCCTCGGCCACTTGACTCCTGTTCACCGGTGTCCTTGCTCGGAGTATTGCGCTGTGTGTCGCGTGTGCAGTTTCCTGGGCCAATCAGCTCCTGTTCACCGGTGTGCGCGCTGGGTGTGCTGTGGTGTGTGTGCGGGTTGTCGCTGCAGGGCGCGCACTTGTGCATGTGGATGGCGGCTTTTCGTAGCCGGCAGGCGCCCGGTCCCGTCCGGACACGCACACGTCCAACCGGACGGCAGCTGTTTCGTAGCCGGCAGGGGCTGGGTACGCTGCTGAACGTGCACCCCTCCATCCGGACGGCAGCTGTTCTGTAGCCGGCGGGGGCTGGTTTTGCTGCCGCGTGCGCACATGTCCATCCCGACGGCGGCTCGTGTTGCCTGGCACCTGTTCCAGTGCCGTGGTTTGTTGCGTGTTGTGCGAGCTGGCCGGGTCAGCGGCATCTGGTGGCCGTTGTTGCTTGGCACCTGTCGGTGTGCCTTGGTTGTGGCCGGCGGCGCGTCCCTCTGGCGTGCCTGCTGGCCCCGCGTGGTGTGCCGCGCCTCGTCCGATCCGGTTGCTCTCTTTGCTCTGGTCGGCGTTCCCGGCGCTGTGGTGCCTTTCCCCGGGCCGGGGGCTTACCCCCCGGATTCACTGGGCGGCTGTGCGGGGCCCGTGAAGGCCAGCAGAGAACCAGGCTCATGGTGCCTGCGGCTTGCCCCCGCCAAGGCAGTGGCACTGGGCTTGCTCGCGTCGTACCTGTTCAAGACCTCATGATGGGACTGTCCCTGGTGGGTTCCTGTGGCTTGGTACATTGGCCACTTGGCTTCCCTTTTCCGGTGCGCACGCTCCCTGTGTTGTTTTGCATGTGCAATGTCCTGGGCCACTTGACTCCTGTTCACTGGTGTGCACGCTCGTTGCGTTGTGTTGCATGTGTGGTGTACTTGGCAACTTGGCTCCTGTTCGCAGCTGTGCTCGCTCGGTGCGTTGTGTTGCTTGTGCGGTGTCCTGGGCAATGAGGCTCCTGTTGACCGATGTGCCCACTTGGTGTGTTGTGTTGCATGTGCGGTGTCCCGGGCCACTTGGCTCAGTTCACCGACGTATCTGCTGGGTGTGTTGCGCTGCGTGTGCAGTGTTCTGGGCCACTTGGCTCCTGTTCAGCGGTGTGCGCGCTCGGTGCGCTGTGTTGCGTTCGCGGTGTCCTGGGCCACGTGGCTGCTGTTCACCGCTGTGCTCGCTCGGTTCGTTGTGTTGCCCGTGCGGTGTGCTGGGCCAATTGGCTTCTGTTCACCAGTGTGCCTGCTCGGTGCGTTGCGTTGTGTGTGCCGTGTCCTTGGCCACTTGGCTCCTGTTCACCGGTGTGCACGCTCGGCGTGTTGTATTGCGTGTGCCGTGTCCTGGGCCACTTGGCTCCGGTTCACCGGTGTGTTCGCTCGGCGTGTTGTGTTGCAACTGCGGTGTCCTGGGCCAGTTGGCTCCTGTTCACCGGGGTGTATGTGCGGAGTGTTGTGTTGCTTCTGCGGTGTCCTGAGCCACTTGGCTCCTGTACACCGGTGCCCCCGCTCAGTGTGTTGTGCTGTGTGTACGGTGTCCTTGGCCTCTTGGCTTCTGTTCACCAGTGCGTAGACTCGGTGTGTTGTGTTGCGTGTACGGTGTGCTGGGCCCCTTGGCTCCTGTTCACCGTTGTGCTCCCTTGGCGTGTTGTGTTGGGTGCGCAGTATCCTGGGCCACTTAGCTCCTCTTCACCGTCGCGTGTGCAGTGTCCTGGGCCACTCGGCTTGTGTTCACCAGTGTGCGCACTGGCTGTGCTGTGGTGTGTGTGCGGGTTGTCGCTGCGGGGCGCGCACTTGTCCATCTGTATGGCGGTTTTTCATAGCCGGCAGGCGCTCGGTCCCGTCCAGGCAAGCACACGTCCATCCGGACGGCGGCTGTTTCATAGCCGGCAGGGGCTAGGTACGCTGCTGGGCGCGTACTCGTCCATGCTGACGGCAGCTGTTCGGTAGCCGACGGGGGGCTCGTTTTGCTGCCGATTGCGCACATGTCCATCCCGACGGCGGTTGGTGTTGCCGGGCACCTGGTCCAGTGCCGTGGTTCGTTGCGTGTTCTCCGAGCTGTCCGGGTCTGCAGCACCCGGTGGCCGTTGTTGCTTGGTACCTGTCCGTGTGCCTTCGTTGTGGCCGGCGGTGCCTCCCTCCGCCGTGCCCGCTGGCCCCACGTGATGTGCCGCGCCTCGTCCGATCCGGTCGCTCTCCGTGCTTCGGTCAGCCTTCCTGACGCCGTGGTGCCTTTCCCCGCCCCGGGGGGCTTACTCCCCCGGAATCACTGGGCGGCTGCGCGGGGCACGTGGAGGCCGACAGAGAACCGGGCTCATGGTGCCTGTGGCTCGCCCCCGCCGAGGGGGAGCGCTGGGCTCGCTCCGCGTCGTACCTGTCCAAGACCCCGTGATGGGATTGTCCCTGGTGGATCCCTCTTTCTTCGTTCATGGGCGACTTGGCTCCTTTTTACCGGTGCGCACGCTCCCTGTCTTGTTTTGCGTGTGCAATGTCCTGGGCCTCTTGGCTCCTGTTCACTGGTGGGCATGCTCCGTGCGTTGTGTTGCATGTGCGGTGTCCTGGGCTAATTGGCTCCTGTTGGCAGCTGTGCTCGCTCGGTGCGTTGTTCTGCGTGTGCGGTGTCCGGGGCAAAGAGGCTGCTGTTCACCGGTGTGCCGGCTCGGTGTGTTGTGTTGCGTGTGCGGTGTCCCCGGCCACTTGACCCCTGTTCAGCCGTGTGCCTGCTGGTTGCGTTGCGCTGAGTGTGCAGTTTCCTGGGCCACTCGGCTCCTGTTCACCGGTGTGCTCGCTCGGTACGCTCTGGTGTGTGTGTGGTGTCTTTGGCCACCTGGCTGCTGTTCATCGGTGTGCTCGCACGCTGCGTTGCGTTGCGCCCCAGTGACCTGGGCCACTTTGCTCCCGTTCACCGGTGTGAACGCTCGGCGTGTTGTGTTGTGTATGTGGTGTCCTGAGCCACTTGGCGCCTGTTCACCGGTGTATATGTGCGGACTGTTGTGTTGCGTGTGCAGTGTCCTGGGCCACTTGGCTCCTGTACACCATCGTGCCAGTGTTGTGCTGTGTGAGCGGTGTCCTTGGCCACTTGGCTTCTGTTCACCAGTGTGTACATTCGGTGTGATGTGATGTGTGCACCGTGTCCTGGGCCACTTGGCTCCTGTTCACCAATGTGCTACCTCTGTGCGTTGTGTTGTGTGTATGGTGTCGTTGACCACTTGGATCCTGTTCACCCCTGTGCCCGCTCAGTGCGTTGTGTTGTGTGTGCGGTGTCCTGGGCTACTACGCTCTTGTTCACCGGTGCGCACGCTCGGTGTGTTGTGTTGCGTGTACGGTGTCCTGCGCCACTTGGCACCTGTTCACCAGTGTGCTCGCTCGGTTCGTTGTGTTGCGTCTGCGGTGTCCTGGGCCTCTTCGCTACTTTTAGCCGGTGTGCCTGCTCAGTGTGTTGTGTTGTGTGTGCGGTGTCCTGGGCCAGTTGGCTCCTGTGCACTGGTGTGTCAGATCGGTGCGCTGTGTTGCGTGTGCGGCGTCTTGGGCCACTTGGCTCCTGTGCAGCGGTGTGCCCGCTGGGTGTGTTGCACTGCGTTTGCGGTGACCTGGGTCACTTGCCTGCTCAGTTCGTTTTGTTGCGTGTGCAATCTGCTGGGCCACTTGGCTTCTGTTCACCGGTGTGCTTGCTCGGTGCATTGTGTTAAGTGTGCGTTCTGCTGGGTAACTTGGCTCCTGTTCACCGGTGTGCTCGCTCGGTGTGTTGCGTTGCGTTGTGTGTGCGGTGTCCTGGGACACTTGGCTCCTGTTCAGCGGTGTGCACGCTCGGCGTGTTGTGTTGCGAGTGTGGTGCCCTGGGCCACTTGGCTCCTGTTCACCGATGTGTTCTCTCGGCGTGCTGTGTTGCTTGTGCGGTGTTCTCGGCCACTTGCCTCCTGTACACCGGTGTGCCCCCTCAGTGTGTTGTGCTGTGTGTGGATTGTCCTTGGCCACTTGGCTCCTGTTCACCAGTGTGTACACTCGTGTGTTGTGTGGTGTGTACGGTGTGAACATGGTGACTTGGCTCTTGTCCACCGGTGTGCTCGTTTGCCCTGTTCTGTTGGGTGCCCGGTATTCTCGGCCACCTGGCTCCTGTTCCCCGGTGTGCGCTTGGTGTGCTGTGCTGTGTGTGCGGGTTGTCGCTGCGGGGCGCGCACCTGTCCATCTGGATGGTGGCGTTCCGTAGCCCGCAGGCGCTCCGACCCGTCCAGGCGCACACTCCTCCATCCGGATGGCGGCTGTTCCGTAGCCGGCGGGGGCTGATTTTGCTGCCGGGTGCACACATGACTATCTGGACGGTGGCTGGTGTTGCCTAGCACCTGTTCCTCTGCCGTGGTTTGTTGCGTGTCGTGCGAGCTGTCCGGGTCTGCGGCATCCGGTGGCCGTTGTTTCTTGGCACCTCTCCGTGTGCCTTGGTTGTTGCCGGCGGCGCCTCTCTCTGGCGTGCCTGCTGGCCCCGCGTGGTGCGCCCCGCCTCGTTCAGTCCGGGCGCTCCGTGCTCCGGTAGGCTTTCCCAAAGCCGTGGTGCTTTTCCCCGGCCCGGGGCTTTCTCCCCTGGATTCACTGGGCGGCTGTGCGGGGCCAGTAGAGGCCGGCCGAGCACACGGCTCATGGTGCCTGCGGCTGGCCCCCGCCGAGGCAGGGGCGCTGGGCTCGCTCCGCGTCGTACCCGCTCGGGGCCCCGTGATGAGGTTGTCCCTGGCGGGTCCCTCTGGCGCCGGTCTTGGCTGCATGACCTGCTAGGTTTGTGTGTGTGGACCCGGTCACTCACGCATCCGATTTCGGGTACCATCCGTGGCATGTAGAGGCGGGGGAGTCACGCGCATCGGCCCATGAGGAAAGCGGCAAACGTGTGTGGGTTAAGCAGTCCGGTAGGGGTTATACAAGCGCAGCCCAAGCTGCAACAGGTGTTCGCCAGGCTGAAGAAGAGAAAGCAGGAGGAAGTCGAGGTGAGAGCCAAGGCAAAGAGAGGACTTGGAGGAGGAGGTAGCACAAGCAAAGAAGCGCGTCCAAGCCGCAAGGAGGGCAGTGGAAGACGAGCATGGAAGAATCTACCAAAACGTTGTGGCAGAGCATGAACCGTATATGGAGAGAGCTGTACTGCACAGGTCCCTGTGGTATATTTGCCAGCTATCGGAGGCTGGACGGCCAAAGGACATCAGAGCTGAAAGGCTGCAGGATGACAGAGTGAGGGGCAACAAGCATGAAATACTGGCGGCGGTGGCGGAGAGCTTTCAGAGGCAGCAGAACCAAGGGCAGCAGGGATGCAGCAACACCACGCAGAGGATGGGTGTCCACGGAGGAACAAAGCCAGGCCATACATCGCCGCAGGGTAACGCTGGGGAGAGATAACGGAGGCCGTGCGGGCCGTTAAGACGAAAAAAAGCCCGCGGGTGGATCAGCTGGTGGCAGAAGCATACCGAAACCTGGGTGCACCTCAGCTGGATTGGTTGGCGGGAAGGGTCACAGAGGTGCTGCGCCCAGGCCAGCCCCCGTGGAGTTGGGGGGCAAGGTGAGTCCCCTATACAGAAAGAGGGATCACCTATGGCCGGGAAACAGGGGATCCATATGCTGTGCTGTCACAGAGGCCAAGCCTGGTGGTCTTTGGGAGGATAGAGCAGTGGCTGTATGCGGCGGGCGCTGTACCGGTCAATATGTGGGGGTCAGTGCCGGGCAGCTCCACACAGGAAACAAGTTTCCTTTATGACATGTACCTAAATGATGAGGACTTGGAGGCATTCATGGCGTCCGTGTACGTGAAGGGGTCGTTTCCCGACACTACTCACAGACTCATAGAGGGGGTGTGGAAGCAGTTGGAGCTCCTGTAAGGCGACTTCGTCAGGGAGTATCTGAACACCAGAAGGTACACTGTTGCCACAGGAAAAGGCGGTACGGAGTGGGTCACCCCAGGTAGCGGGGGCCACAGGGCAGAGTGGAGGGCCCGTTCCTGTACATGCTCACCATGCCCTGACTCATGCGATGGTTAGAGCAGGAGTATCCAAAACTGGCGAGGACACCAAACACGTCGCCGGCACAGGCATCTGTCGACGATGCAGTGCCCATGACCGGGAACAAAAGGGCCCAGAAAGTGGTGTAGGACCTGATGCAGAGGTATGGGCGGGATAACCACCTTGTCTGGAGCATGGTGCAGTCGGCTAAACAGGATGTGCCACAACCAAGAGGAGGTGGTGCGCGGGGTGTGTTACCATGCGGTTGCGGAAGTACAGAGGCAAGAGAACATGTGCCCACGCTTTGTGTGGTACAAAATTTGGCGGTTGACGGCAGGGAAGAGAGAGCGCATGTGGTGCCTCCTGCAGGCCGTACTGCCAGAGGAGGAGCACATGTTGGCGACCAACAGGGGGTGGGGCAGAAGTGGAATCGGGTGTGTACAAATGGATGATGCAACGCGTGAGAGGGCATGAAATCCGCGCAAGGAGGGACAGAAGGACACGACAAATGTGGAAAGAGTGGGTGGCCCAGTGGGGGGTCACAAAGAAGGCGAAAAGGCGCAGGGGACGGCAAAGGACCTTGCGAGAGGAGGCGCTGGACAGGGGAGGAAGGGAAAGAGCAGGACCAGGCATACTGTTGTGTGCTTTTTTGAGGCTCAAGGGGCCCGGAGGGAAGGTACAAAGTATGAGCGGGCAGTGGTACGATGTACATGGGGATATGCTTAGGCGGGACAACATCCTGGGGTGTCCCGACAAAGAGACCAGTGCTGGAGATGCACAAAGGAGGCGGAGCAGTGAAGCCGGTTGCGATCCCATTTGGCTGCACTGTTCCAAATGTCAGCGAAGTCTGCGATTACAGCGCTTTCGGATGGAATTTCAGGAGAACTCCAAAATCATATTATTTATTTACCACAGGATGGAGGATTATACATGTCTTGTTCGGACCAGGCATGCTGTCTGTGCGCGCGCCCTTCTCGTGTTCCTGTTGGCGTGCGTGTGTTCCCTGTTACTCAATGCGGAGCACCGTTTAAGAACTCTTTCCAATGGGTGCTAATAGTGTTAGTTTCCATCCTGTTGCGGAATTGGATACGAATTGGAAGCTAGGGCAATTCCAGTGGATGATAGAAGGCCCGGAACTGCGATCCGGCTTAACCCTGGTGTGGTGCCTCCGCCAACACTGGCTGTCGCCCTTGAGGGGACTGGTACATGTTAATGGGCGCATCTGCATCGGCAGTGACACGCCTACGTGTATGGGGGATCACAAGTCCCTCGAAGCTGGAGGAGCCCTAGTGGAAGAGGAGTTTAAGTGGAAGTGGCTGAGGTACGGCGCACTGGGTGGGAAGAAAGTAACTCAGTCGTTGCTCCGCCATGAACAACTTCTAAATCTCTTCTTTGTCCATTGTTGGCTTTGCGTGTGAATCATGATAATCAATCTTTGGATGGAGATGGTGTGTGTGGAACATACTGTGTGCACGTGCAATGGGTGGAAATGCCAAAGGTGGAGAATTGCTGACCTTTGATGCTTAGCTCTCATTTGAATGTTGCCCTTCTAATCCATTGGGCTCCAAGAAGTGTCTTTGGTGAACTCATATCATTGGTCAAACACGGTTGGTGATCCAATATCCCTCCTTTGTCAACTTGCAGTATGGCATGAGGATAGCTCATTTGATTTGGCAATTGGGTGTAGGGATAGTCCTCAATCAATGTCAGAGATTCTCACTTCTAGTGCAAGCATGCTCTCATGGGTCATGGCTATGGGAAGGTCTCTCTCCATATGCGGGCTTTCATGGGTCATGGCTAGGCTATGCACTTGGGATTGGGTTATGGTGAGAATTTCTCTCTAGGGCCACGGATCGGTTAGGTTCTCGCTCCTGGGCCATGTATTGGTTAGGTTCTCTCCCCTGGGCATGGATTCGTGAGGGTCTTTCTCTCAGGGAATGGACTGGGGCGGGGCGATCTCGCTCAAGGCCTGGATTTGGGCGGGACCATCACTCTTTGAGGAGGGACTATTTCTCCTCAGGATAGGACAATCTCAGCATGTATCAGATGTGCTCTCATTGACCCCCGGATATCTCCCAATGTGCACTCTCTCTGCGTGCTGTGTCTACGTCTCTTCTTGTGACCCGGGGCATCTTCTTACCCAAGCACTCTTGCCCAACCTCTCTCCACGTAGCATGCATTGAATGAGTTCAGTGTCACAGGAACATGCAATGAGGCAATGTTGGTTTCACATGTCCATATGCCAATTGTTTCTAATGCACACGACAATTTGTGTTTGCCAATACCTTCGTTTCCCAAGCAATTAGGCACCAGGTGATGAGACTGAGTGGCGTGTTCAAGCATGTGAGGGCATGAGGCATATATCATGTATTGGCTTTAAATTTAGTCCGTACCTTTGGTTAGCGACACTCTTACCGCAGGAGCCGAGCAATTGGTATGTAGCACACACTAAACAGGTGAGGTTTGGTGGGCTGACCGTTCTTGATGTCTTGTTCAGGAGCAGCAAGTAAATCCGCTAAGTCTATTCACTGGCTGGCCAATGTGTATGTTATTGGTAAGTGATAGGCACCCGGCGCTCCGTGTCAGGTACCGACGCATGGCCTGGATTATGATATATGGAATGTGTCACACATGCCAGGTGTCAGGTATTGCCATGAGGTCACTCTCCTGATTCATATCTGGTGATCCTCATCACAAGCTGTGTACATGTGATAATTGGTTATTCATGAGTGTGGACAAGTCATGTAAGTGGCCATGCGGTACTTTGTGTCCATGGATTCGATGGTGTCATGCTTGATCCACGGTGGGACATTCTTCATATTTGGCGCTCATGTTTCTCAATGCCAGTTTTTGCCGCCATGTAGGCAACTGTGAGGATGGGCCATGTGGGCCACGCTCATGTTGAATCCGATGATACCATTGTGTCGTGTGTCATTTCCTTCTGTTTTGCCATGTACCATATGGACCTCATAGATGTCATTTTGTCGCTCATGACCCCCGACATGTTTTGCAGGGCATGGCAGCGGGGAAACGGGTGATTCAGGCCTAAAATCACCAATTTGGGGTTGAAAGGCATTGTTTTTTGGGCTCAGGCTGTCAGTTCAAGCCCCCGAACCCCTTTTCTGCAGGCCTCTGACTAGTATAAAAAGTGTTACACGGTGGGGGATCCAGAAAATAGGTGTTTCACGGCCTCCCAAACCTGAAAAAGGCAATTATCTGTCAAAGAATGGCCCAAAATTGCCAATGTTGTGCAAAGATCTGTGGGCTTTTCCGGCTTTGGGGCTCTGTTCACGCCTCCCCCACCCTATTATGCAGGTGCCAGACTCGAGGAAATAGGTTTTTCAGCATGGATGGCATGATATTTGAGCTCAAAAACAAGTCAACCCGCCATTCTCCTAGTTTTCGGAATAAATTAACACTTTTGCCTTTAAAAACCTTAGCCCACGCAAACTGCACCCTGTTTTGCGCGCCGAACGCACAGAAAAGGACCGGTTCGCAACAGGGCAAAAAAACCTTTTCTTTGGATGTTTGATGAGCATGATGTTGGGCGTAGTGAAAGAAATTGCTCTCTCAGTGTTGTGCAACTCCGTGTTCATCAATGTGACCTTTTTTACATTTCTCTGGCGTTCTGAGTGCGCGAGGCCTCGGGCACTCAAGATATTCAAAGTAGTATTAAGAATCCTGAAAACCCGTAGCGATTGGCAGCTTCCACACGGTATTAAAAGTAGGATTGTGTTGCCCAAGGGGCATTGAAAGTGTATGATTGTCGGACTTCCCATGTTAGGGGAAACACATATACTGTAAACTGAAAATGAAATACAAATTTCGGCGTCCGGAGTGCGCGAGGCCTCGCGCACTCAGGTCACGTTATGTATCAATTTACGGAATGGATATGACACGTATAATTGCACGTACAATACCAGAGAGACGAACACAGTTGATTTCTTCTGGTGTACGTGTGTGTAGACACAGTGTTGATCAGATATAACACGGTATAGAACATTGCCCCACCGAAACAATCAGTGCGCGAGGCCTCGCGCACTCAAACCACGCAAGAAAATGAAAGAGCAGGCAGGTCAGGCTACGCCAGTATTTACATTTCCTTTCACGGCTACCACCTGTGACAGTCGATTATACATCGGTAACCTTCGTCATATGTTTCAGGGGATCAGGGGAATAATTTGCTTTTTTCCAACAGCCACTCAATGGCAGACGTGTCCAGTTCTAATAGCGGCCCTAGCCTTTGCTGCCCGATAGATATGGTTTTTTTTCCAACTGGGTTTAAAAAGGGAAACAGAACAGGAAATTGTGGTTGCGAAAACAGTTTTCGGTTACTAGGAACGGGGCGTACGCAGACACAAAATACAAATTGCGGCGGCAGCATGCGCACCAGAAGTCACGACAGGAAAAGGCCAGATGTTTTCAAAAACACTTTTTTTGAAGATCGCTGCGCGAAACTATGATGAAAATATGTGCGCAAATTTAATTACACAGAGAAGAACGCAAAATGCCACTTCGAACCAGAAAATCTGTAACGCATCAAATGATAGCAGAAGTAAGCAAAGAAGCAGCAGCACTACAAGAAGCATGCGCGGCAGAACCAGCATACCAAACAGCACACGACCTGTGGAAAGGACCGAAACGAAACAACTTGGCGGCGCAACTGGTGTGAACATTTGCACAGCGACTCAGGTTCAACAAGAGAACAAGCCACAGTTTACCAGCAGCTAAAAGGCATAAGGATAAGCGCTGGGTGCGCATTCTGCGACAGGAGGGCTGGAACCTGTACCTGTTGATGCGTCAACGGACAGTACCAAACAGGAAAAAACCGGGAAACACCACAGGGTACCTAACGCAAACAGAAAGAGGAACAAAGGTACGACTTCGGCAAGCAGACGCTGCCGCAGATACAGTGGACGAACAGGCAGCAGCAGCACTTAAAGCAATGTGGTCACTGGTGCTTTCGTCGTGTTGCGTGCTGTGGATAGACAACTGGTACCAGGCACAATACACGACACACACAGACGAAAGTGACCGGTCGCAAAACTGTACTGCAATGGCAGTACTTCAACTGAAACAGAGGTCCACATTTTGGGCAGGACATCCAGTCATTGAGGACCTGGTAGCACGGATAACGACAGTCGCAAGGGCTCTGCAACAGTGTGAACGAAGAATCCCCCAGACTCTGCGTCACATGGGTTATGCAGATGGGTGTGTAACAGACACCGGAAACGTGGGAGCACCGTTGGATGTGAGGAGGGATGCAAGGACTGTGCAGGCACCGGTGTGGCGCCCGTTTGCCCTGTCAAAAGAAAAGGTAACTAGTGGTGTTGGTCTGTTAAACTGGTTGCACTTTGCAAAGGACGTAGCACAACAGACAAACAGAGTTCTACCGCTGTTGGTTGACGAAAACATACACTACAGGATACTAAAGTTGTTGTACGGTACTAAAAACCGACGATGGAACATGCGTGCGTACCTGCGTTATGTGGCTGTAGTTCACGGTGTGTCTGGTATGCCTACAAGTTCGTTGTTACTCATACTTTTCGGGTGTTCTGGCTTATTCTAACGTACCTACAGAAGGGTCTGCTACGACCTGGTTCAGCCATATTATCATACCTGAAACTGATAGTTATGGAAAAAACTATTGCTGCGTTGATGCTTGCCACACCCAGAATACTACGCCCGTATCGTCGCAAGGCACAAGCTGCAACCGCGATCAGTGGTCGTGACACTGCGCATGCCAACAGGGCAGCAGTGGCAAACGCAGTCTTGCATTTGTTGTCGGAATGGTGCCCGTTGTTGTTGTACTTGGGCCACATGGTACGAGAATGCAAGGGGTTGGGGGAAAACAACAGTACAGGGTCACGAGCTCAGGAGGTGTTGCAGTTGAGTTTGCGTCTGTTGCGGTTGCTGCGTCGAGGACCGTGTGACACCGTACTGTAGTACGAACGCACAATCAGGTGCACATTGTTGTAGATCAACAAGTGGCGCCAGGACCTGCCAGGTCAGGTACACTCAGAGGAGTTTGAAGAAGGGATGTTGAGAAAGCTGGTGCGGGACAAGGCCAGAAACACGGGTTCTCGTACTGTTGAGGAGGTGGAAAACCATTACTTGTTACCAAAGGTTCATCCTGGTGGCAAACGCGTGGGGGTGCAAAACGTTCCCAAGAACCTGGTACACAGGATGCGACAACGACTGACAAGATTTTTGGCGACAGACCGGATTCGCATGGCCTATGTGGAATCAGAGTCGGACAGAGTCAGCAACGTTGGAACTTCGTGGCCGCGGAGGGTACCGAGATTTCCACCCTCATCTACACAACCCCCTGGTTACGATCACTACGGGCTACTTGGTCACAGCGTACTAGATGCCCTCATTGACCAGAAAGCAAATGGCACCAACCAACTGAAACGAAAACCGGACGCTGTTGTGGGAAGGAGAACAGATATGGATGCCGACAGACAGGAAGCAGCAGCACGCAAAGTGCGACAACGCTTGCGGTAACTGACACTCGCGATGCGCGAGGCCTCGCGCACTAAACGTTACCAAAAACAGGTATTCAATGCAATGTGAGTGCGCGAGGTCTCGCGCACTGAGTAGTTCGCTAAGTCCCGTGGAATGAGTCACAACAAAGACAGTTGTGGAACAGATTTGCGAAGACAACCTGCAAAATACCGTTTCGACTGATTTCAGAGTTCAAATGACCCTGTTTCATGTCATGTCATTTGCCCCTTTCAGGTATTTGTTGGCATCATGAGTCAACCAGGGTCGCCAGAACGTCCAGCACCAGGGACAGAGGACCTGGAGTCGTCATCAGGGACCAACCAAGGGGAGACACCGAAGAAAGGACGCAAAAAGAGGGTGAGAAGAAGCCAATACCGGAGATGAAGCACACAGTCGACGTGCAGCAGTGGTTGCGGCAGGAGAATGGTAAGGCCGTGAAGGTAAAGATTACTGATTTCAAAATTGACAAGACCAAGGAGCGCGGACATATCCGATTCATCAACTATGAGGACGTTGCCAGAAAAGTGACGGGATACCAAGCACTGCCACCACGTGGTCCGTTGTGCGTAACGGCATGGGAGGATAGTGGTATGACTCGCGTCGCGTTCCATTGAAGACGTTTCTTCTCCTTGATTCGGTACATGATTTGCTTTGCAGATGGCTCAACTTACGTTCTGAATGGTCAACATGGCACAGAAACATGCAGACAGATTCAGGAACTGCGTCGCGCAGAAGGCAAAGAATTGGAGGACTGGCAGGAGGTTTGCTACGTTGACATTCTGAAGTACGAAACGCCTTGGAGGATCCGGTCCAAGGTTGCAGGATTGCAACAAGCTGGCAGCCAGTCTGTGACGTCGATTCCGCTGTCTCAGGCGCTGGACAACATGTTGTTGTACATTGAGGACCAGAAGCGGGAAAGAGAGCCACAAGATTTCGAGCGGTTCAAGATTGCTGTTGTCCAGGCTGCCGTCATCTCTGCGTTTCTTGCACCCGAGGCTTTGAAGGAAGCAGGACACACGGTATGTATTCGTGTATCGCACGGTTATAGTGCGCGAGGCCTCGCGCACTCCATGACACTGTTTTCCCTCGCAGGACTCGACATACAAGAACTGGAGGGACATCTTCTCCCTGGCGTATTACTGCGGCCGTGGGGCGGTTACTGGTATGAAGAACCTCGAGAGTAAGAGCAGGAAAGAGGACGTTACAAGGAGAGCCTTCAAGAAGCTGGAGGGGCTGCATCTACCAAGCTTATTGCCGAAGGTCTGTGCACACATGAACCTGAAGGACTCGACCTTACGTTCCACCCAGAACTATATTGACGCGCTGATTACGGAACAATGGGTTAGTTTCCATCTTGACCATCCAGACAATACGCAGTATGTCAACCAGACTGCGGGTATGTGTCAGTGTTGCAGCTTCAGTGCGCGGGGGCTCGCGCACTCAACCACCTTTTTCACATCCGTACAGCTGCCGATGCGAAGATCCGAGCAGAAGTCGCAGCACTGGGCACGACGCAACTGAAAATCGGGCCGGGAAATTGGGGTTATTGGGAGGACGCAAAAAGTACGAAGCTTCGGTCGCCGTCGCCAAAGTGGAAGACGTTGACCAGTGCACCTCTGTGGCCGACTGGGGCAAGGGTGCACCTCCATTACCCAGACGCTGGCCGTGCAGAAACAACTGCAAAGGAAGACTGAGGCACCATCATTGGCACCGCCACCGACACAGCTGAGTACTGGCGATGTGAACAATGTCTTCAAGCAGAACGAGCAAGGGAGCAAATTCGCTTTGAGGGCATGCCGTATTGAGGATATTGGAGAGACACCACCAGCCTGTTTCCGGGATCTGCAGTACCCGTTGCGGGTTCTCCAACGCTGACCTTTTCGTTCAATATGACACTGCCAGACTTGTTCCGAAGTGGCTGTTCGATGTGATGATGCTGGGGACGGACATCATTTTCTATAGGGAGGCTGATGTTGTGCACCGTATTGGCCGCAACATGCAGAGGCTGTAGCGTAGGAAGAAGGAGAAGGAACACAGTACCATTCTACCATGCCTGGTGGCCGGTATACTCTTGGTAATTGGGTCCGGTGACCAGCAATATGTATCAGTTTGACGAGCACTGATGTGCATCGGAACAACGAGTCACTGGGATAAGCAGGTATATCTGCTTGTTTCACCGGTTACAATGCCGTTGTGTGCGAGAGGCCTCCCGCACTGCTGCCTCCATTATTAGTCTTTATTAAACACATTTACAGTTGCCGAACTATGTCACGTATTCCGCTGGACATTTCGAAGAGATGCAGAACAAGAACCTCGCTGGTTTCATGCCTCTGATTCACTTGCTGTGGTCCCTGGACAAATATCTGTTGGGCAGTGGGCATGCTGCTGCACTGGTTGTTGTGGACAACACGCCTGCCATGGCCGCAAAGATTGCGATGTCTGACGGGACGGTGAGGACTAAGGTGGGGTTCTGGCTGTTCCAGCAATCAAGCAAAAGGACCTTGCGAATGCCTTTGGAGGTGCTCTGGGGCATGCAATCATCATGCGGTACATGTTGGAGGCTGATCAGACGGAGCAGGGAGCAACAGCTGCAACTTGGGATACTCAAGAACAGTGCTTCTGCGTGGCATTCCACTGTGGATTCTGGACAGCAGCTGAGGAAATAAAGGGCACCAGAGGGTGCAGGCTGCAGAAGTCGTCAAAAAAGATGTCATGACTGAGGCCCCAGCTGACGACACTGAGCCTGTTGCGCCTGAACCTACCTTGCTAATGCAAGCCAAGGTGAAGAAGACTGCCAAAGTTATACCAACTCAGGGTACTGCAGCCGGAATAGGAACCCCCTCGAGTAGCAAGATGCAGGCAAAAGGAAAAGACAAGGAATCGGACAAGCCCAGAGAATCAGACAATGACGATGACGACGAGGTGGTGGAAGAGCAGGATGCGGAGCAAGTACTGGAGACCCAGCCGAAGCGCCAGCGGGCACCCGCCGCTCACTTCGACGCAAGTCCTGAATCTGGTAAGGACCAGAGGGAGAAGAAAGCGAAGACTGCTGCAAGTCCTAGTGCAGAGTTCAAGCCGCCCTCGCGTTCTGGTGCCCAGCCGTCTCGTGGTACCGTTGCCGCCCCAAGTGAGACAAGTGTGGTGGCAAGAAACTTGGGTTCCAGGTTGGCTAAGGTTGCTGGACCGAAGAAGAAATAAGTCACCATTAACACAAGTGTTTCGCCTTTTTTTGCGGTCATGTGTGCGCGAGGCCTCGCGCACTCGTTTTCGACGTGAATGCAATTATATGCCCTTAAGGGCTTGTACATTTTTGCCGAGCTTTGATTTCAGTGTTTGTACTTTGTGCACTTCCTGTTCTGTTTTGGTTGTCTTCTGTACACAATTGTTACCGTGACCTTGAGTGCGCGAGGCCTCGCGCACGCACGGACATAAAAAGGCAATTCATTTCGCGAGGACAAACGTAGGTGCAACTGGAGACCCGCAGAATGTCATTTTTGAAAATGAGCCCCCGAAGAGGCACGCACCAGTTGGTTTTTGAAATACAAAAACGACAAGATTGGTAAAACGCACCCTTCAAATCAGACAAAATAATAGTTTATTTTAATAAACAAAAGCTGGCAAAAAGCAGCAAATGGGGTAAAATTGTGATTTTTCGGTGGTGTCTGGGTGATGTGTGCTGCAAATGACCAAAAAGAATAGTTCTTTGGGCTGTCGCTTTTCCGGTCCTTCTCTTCCAAAAGGGGGTGCAGTTGGCGTGTGCTAAGAAAACGTATGCGGAGCACGCAAAACACCCCAAAGTATGCCAGATTTGAGGAATTCGGATATTTATGGAGGGCTATCTGGTTGGAGGAAGCTTCCTCTAATATTTTTTTGGGGGTGTATATTTGAAAAAAAAAGGGGTCTTTTGGTCTTTTTGGGTACACAACCTAGTGTCAAGGCTCTTTTGTGCGTATAGGCAGGTACACTGGTGTGCAGCACTGTTCTGCAGTACCACCCCAGAGCAGACAAAAATACCCCAAAACAGGCCGAAATCCAGAGTCTTTGATGGTTATGGAGAAAGCTCCGGCGGGAGGAACCCCCCATTCCTATTTCGGGGCAGAATCCAACGAAAAGGGGAATTTCTCGCGATAGGCAGGTACACTGGTGTGCAGCACTGATCTGCAGGACCAGCCCACAGCACGCAAAAACACCCCGAAATGTGCCAAATTTCAAGGTTCTCTTATATATTTGGACAAAACGCGGGTAGAAAGAACCCCCCAGCCATATTTTCGGGATGTAGGAACCAAGAAAATAGCTCGTTTCTCACGAAAATTCTCGTTTTGCTGAATTTGCTGAAAAAACAGCTGCCAAAATCAAAGGTGCGCGAATCAATGTCTTAATATGTTGCACCGAGGTTGTGGTCGCATGGTGTCATATATCTGTAGTTCGTTTGTGCATGGTACATAAAATCTATTCTTGGAGTGGGGATGCGGCATTCATTGTCGATAATCACATACTCTATTCCAGGGCTTCACTTATACTTCTGCTTCTTCCTCTTCCTTTGCCCGACATCGTCTTATTTGTTCCCCTCTCCATGATCATGTCCATGTGTTGATGAGGTCACACTCCACTTCATTTGGTGATCAATTTTTTGGACTGCAGTGGTCGAATTCACTTGATTGTACTCATCAAGTGTTTGGACTTTACTGCAAGAGCTGCTGACGGTGTACCTACGGGATTTGTTCTGATTTTGTGGCCAGAGGCTACCAAGGGTACCTGCGGGAAATTTGGACTTTTGATTTAGTGAAACATGGAAGCACTGGTGGGGTCAAGGACAATGGGAGTCACGGCAAAGAGCGTGGAGAGATCGGGTATAGGCAGTAGAGCTCGCAATATTGCAGGGATTGGTCCTACAGACCTTCTTTATGGTAGCAGAAGTTTACCTGCCGCCTACCGCCACCCGGGGAGCTTGGGCCCTCATGATCCCTGCCCAAGTGGACCCTGGGTCACCAATGACGATGCTATCCAGGAATCGTCGGTTGAAGCCCGAGAAGAAAGGGAATATTCGGAAAGAAAAATTGGTACTGACATGGAGGACATTGTCACCTTTGTTGAACGAAAATGTCAAAAAACATGTCATCTCCGAGTATCCACGGAAGAGTCAGACGAGATCACGAGTTGCAGCAGCAGCTCAAAGACTATGTGTTACCGCAAACGCGGTTCGCCAAAACTGTTCAAGGGGGACGCGGAAACAGCAATGGAAATGACGCCGAGCCCCCTCCGCCGGATTTTCAGTGCTGAGTCCGACTCCGAGGAATATGAAACTTGCTACCCTTCGATAGTACCGGCATAGAGCGGGATTTGCCGGCGAGCCGGTCGCATACCGCCTGAACTTGCTCGTGATGCAGAACAGGAACCCTTGCTGCGAAGAGCAGCATACACCAGAGTCCCGAGGCACACGGGCGATGATGAAGAGGTAGGCAGGATGGACGGTGACGGGACAGGCAACACCGTCATTGGGGGAGGCGAAGAGCGTGGAGGTCCGGGACAGCTGCGACAGGATCGTCAAGCAGATCACCGTCATCCTCACAACCACACCAAGAAGGCGGTGTGCGGGAAAGCTGGGAGTGGTGATCACTGCCATTGCCATTGTGTGGACTTCCTCATTGGAAGTTATACCTGTCTGGGCAAATATGCCCTTGTTTGAAAGCTCAACAAGTGGGATGACAAAACCTCCAGAATCCTCGAGGGCATGGCCGTCTTTGTCAACGATCTGAAGACGATTCGATTACATTGAGAGGACTACGAGGCCTAGTTGGAAAGCTTGGACAATATGATCAAGTACTTGGAGACAGTCCAGAACAGGATGAGGGAGTTGGAGAAGCGTGGAGGAGTTCCAACGCCTGTCCCGACCAACCATGCAATCCTGCCCCGGAATTGTAACTGAGACTGGTGACAACCTTGATGATAGCGGCTAAAGGAGTGGCGGCGGTGCAACGTTGGTTTGGGAGGACAAGGAGCTTTTTACTTGGCTATCCACCGACCATGCCCCAGAATTTTCTCAGTTGACCAGAGATGAGGAGGAAAGAATTGTGCGGGCGGTCAAGATAATGAGTACCAAGTTCAATGGGGACCACGGAGATCATCTCAAAAAATGAGGCATGGCGCCACAAGTGTACAATCGCTTCGTTCAACACCTTGGAGGCGCAAACCCCGAGACGGACGTAGTTGCTTTCCGGGATGCCCCGCAGCTAAAGGAGTGTACGAGGCATCGGCACAAGGAGGACTCTGCGTGGTGAAAGCATTGGGGATTGAAGGGGTCGGGGCCCATGTACTGGTATGGTGCTCAAGAAGACACCACACGTACGGTGAACAAGATTATTGCGGATAGAGCACTGGGTATCCTGGTCGTGACGGGCATAACATCCAGCCCATGTCCGTTGGAGGATCTTCAACGCACTTTGGATAGATTTCAGCTACCCTCAAATCGTCGCGCCATCGCAGCAGAAGAAAAGAAAAAACCAAGAAAAAGACGCACAACCAGAAAAAATAAAGCGCAAAATCGATTTTTCCCACCTCAGAAACCCCCCAAAACATTTTACACCGCTGTTTGGCGAGGTCGCAACGTTTAGGACACTCACAGAGAAAGAAGAACAACAGACTCGTGACAGCGACGAAGTTGAGCGTTTCTTGCCTCAAAACACCTAGCCAAGTGCGTGTCCTAGGCGCTAGGGACTTGTGCGCGCTCCAAAAACGAAGGAGACGATTAGAGGCGAGAATATGGCAACAACGATGGCCTTCGGCCGGGGATTGGTTGTCATGGGGGGCTAACGGTCCTGTCCTGTGATGCAATGCGGGGCAACCATGACAACCGCTCTTACACACCAACCTCCCTTTTTGTAGCACAAAAGAGCTGCCAAGACGGGAACGCGGAACGTTGCGTGCCCCAAATTACTTAGCAAAGTGCATGCAATAGCAGTAGGGGACTCGTGCGCGCCACAACAGCAACGAGCAAAGCAAAACAACAAGACATCATAGGGTAGACGCCACGAGAACACGCCGGGCGCCGAACCAAGTATGTTACACAATACGCCACGCAGTCACACGACGAAAGGGAGCCGAGGTCAACGCACGAGGGAAAGGGCACAACCGCCACGCCACCACCAACAAAAGAGCACACCCGCTACTATCCCCCGCACGCATAGGACGAGGAAGCCATGGGACAAGCAAGGTGTGTGGGAGTGACAAGGGGAAAAGACAACCAAAGCGCAAAGCGCCACACGGAAAAATAAAGAAAGGCACACCACACCATGAAACACATGCAAACGTGCCCGCGAACGCCAAGCCATGAGGTATGTCCATGCAAGCACACGCCGTTAGAGCCGCCGCATGCACGCCAAGGTATAAACAAGGAGACGTACCCACCACCAAACAAACCATCGCCACGAGCACCACGCCGCCGCCCAACCACTCACGTACGCATTCTATGCTCTCTACACTCTAGGCCGTTCGCACGGAGGAAAGAACCATGGTATGAGGGACACCCGTATGTAACCAGAAGGAGGGAACCACACGCCACCGGAGGGCGCACCACCGCCACAAAACACACGTACCACAAGCACCCAGGGGCACAAGAAGAGCAAGAGGTATGCCCACGCACATATATGCCGCCGCAAACAACAAAAAGTATGGATGTACACAACAAGGGCCACCGCGGTTGGAGACACTTGCAACGCCAACGCGCCCAGCAACCAAAGGAACCGCCACCCTTTCTCCTTTCCCGACCATGCACACCCTATAGGCCGCCAACACTGAAGAAAATGTGGACACCGCCAAAGAACACACGAAGAACAAGAGGCAACCAACAACGCGGAATCAAATAAGGATGGCCATCAACGCGGGAGGAAGCCGCCAACGCCGGAGAAAATGTGGACGCCGCCAAAGAACACGCGAAGAACAAGAAGCCGCCAACACCGAGGAACGGAACATGAGTGGTATGAGGGAATACCTAACGGGAAGGAGCGATGGTATGAAGGGCGCCCACCCCCGCTAAACCGAGGGATGGGAGCCATACGCCACCAGAGAGGACGCCACCGCCACCAAACACACAAACCACAAGCCCGAGGGCACAACAAGAGCAAGAGGTATGCCCACACACGCAAGCATGCACGAGCAAGGTATGGCGAGGGAGCGCGAGCCCGAGCCCGCCGCCGCGAACACCACGGGAATAGAGGGACCCAGGATGGACAAAGAGAACGATGTAAACAACGCTGCCACGCCAGCGCACCCGCCAACCGGGAAACCGCCAAGAAACCCGACCTCCTCCCTCTCTCTGTAGGCCATCAACGCGGGAGGAAGCATAACACAACAAGCAGGCCTGCCCGCACACCGTGGTTGTTTCGTTAACACGTTAGGGTTGTCTCCGTCGTGTCTTCGGGGGGTTGGGCGACTCCTGCATTCCCCCTGCACAGGTAAGAATAAGGTTGCAAGGTTTGCTCGACGAATGGTGCACGTAGTGCGCACTCAGGGTTGAAGAAGACAAAGTGCTCGCGATGCATGTGCCGGATTCCGACATACACACATTGCCACCCCTCCTGATGCATGCACCCACCTTCCCTCCTCTTCACAGGTCCAAAAGGGAAGTGTGTGCTCGTGTTTGCGTCGTTTGTGCGTTAACCTAGGGTTGTCTTGGACGCTTAGGCTTGTTTTGCGATGTGCCCTTGTCTCTCATTCGTCATTCCCTGATCTTCTTTTCGCAGATGACAAAACAGGCACAACAGGAAGAATCGTGCAAGCCACACCATGCAATGAAAAGCTTAGGGTCGTTTATAACTCGCAACAGGGTTGTTTGAACGCTTAGGTTTGTTTTGCGTTCACTTCACTTCGGCATTGACACGATGCATGGTGAGTAAAGGAGGTAAGCCCAGGAGGAGCTCATATTCTGGTTGACTCAGTGTGGTTACAGTGGTATTGATCTCGCCTCCCTTCCCTGCATGTGCGCACACGATGCATTAAAGGGATTTGACAGTAGGCCACGCGCTCTGCACGCGGTATGAACCCTTGCCAGGCTACCCAGGGCTTCGCCCTACGTTCCATTAGGGAACGGGCGAAGTCCTTAAGCTTGCTTGCTTGCAACTGGGTTCAGGAACAGTGTATTATAGGGCACACTAAGAAGCGTATAATATGTGGAGTGTGTCTTGGTTCCTCCGTCTTGAACCCAGTCCATTGGCCTCTGTTGTACAGGTGGGAGGCTGAGGGTGAACTGGTGCAGTCCCTTGAGCTGTGCTGAAATATACGGCGCTGATCACACAATCAATTGACTGCGCCTCAGCCAGGAGTGGCGAGGGCAGTTTGACTTCATCGACATCTGCGCTGTGCACGCCACCTGTGCGCCCTTCCCCTCCAAGCCCTAGCAGGGAAACGTGTTGTGACGTCCCTGTTAGGCCACAGTTGCTTAGCAGCGCTGTGTTCTCTTGTCTTCTTCACAGGAGGGTCATTAGGACCCACGACTTTATCTACAACACCACCCAGTGTAGGACCTGTAGTGCGTGGGCACAGGGCCACAGGGCATGCAGGCCAAGGGGACACTGTTGGGCCCCCACACCCACACACCCGCGCCCACAGCATGTCCGTGACGGATCCCAACAGCAGGCCCAGAGGGCGGGCAGTCGGGGGAGGGGGAGCGCCTGACCACAGACGCCCCTTACAACGGCGGAGGGCACCCCATCCGGGGACGCCCCCCGCCACCCCCACAGCGAGCAACGCCGGCCTGCAAGGGCGCACGCTGTGGGGCAGGGGCTGGGTCCCCACGCCCGCACCGACCGCACCCGGGACACACGGGTCGCGGAGCCCCGGCTGCCCGCTCAAGAAGACGGGCGGCCAGGGGAGGGACAGCGCCTGACACCAGACGCCCCTCGCAACGGTGGCAGGCCATCCCCCCCGGGGACGGCCCCCCACCAGCCCCGCGGCACGCAGCCCCGACGGGGGATGCAGGCCAAGGGGACAGTGTTGGGCCCCCACACCCACACACTCGCGCCCACAGCACGTGGTTGGCGGACCCCAACAGCCCGCCCAGTGGGCGGGCAGTCGGGGGAGGAACAGCGCCTGACCTCAGACGCCCCTCACAACGGTGGAAGGCACCCCCCCCGGGGACGCCCTTCCGCCACCTTCACAGCGAGCAACTCCGGCCCGCAAGGGCGCATGCTGTGGGGCCGGTGCTGGGTCCCCACGCCCGCACCGACCGCAGCCGGGACACACGGGTCGCCGAACCCTGGCTGCCCGCTCCAGAGGACGGGCGGCCGGGGGAGGGACAGCGCCTGACACCAGACGCCCCTCCAAACGGTGGCAGGCCAGCCCCCCCAGGGACGGCCGCCCACCACCCCCGCGGCACGCAGCCCCCACAGGGCATGCAGGCCAAGGGGACAGTGTTGGGCCCCAACACCCACACACCCGCGCCCACAGCACGTGGGTGGCGGACCCCAACAGCCCGCCCAGTGGGTGGGCAGTCGGGAGAGGGACAGCGCCTGACACCAGACGCCCTTCACAACGGTGGCAGGCCACCCCCCCCGGGGACGTCCCCCCACCACCCCCGCAGCACGCAGCCCCACGGGGCATGCAGGCCAAGGAGACAGTGTTGGGCCCCCACACCCACACACCCGCGCCCACAGCACGTGGGTGGCGGACCACAACAGCCCTCCCAGTGGGCGGGCAGTCGGGGGAGGGACAGCGCCTGACCTCAGACGCTCCTCACAATGGTGGAAGGCAGACCCCCCCGGGGACGCCCCTCCGCCATTCCCACAGCGAGCAACGCTGGCCCGCAAGGGCGCACGCTGTGGGGCCGGTGCTGGGTCCCCACGCCCGCACCTACCGCACCCAGAAAAACACGGGTCGCGGAACCCTGGCTGCCCGCTCCAGAGGACGGGCGGCCAGAGGAGGGACAGCGCCTGACACCAGACGGCCCTCACAACGCTGGTAGGCCACTTCCCCCGGGGAGGGCGCCCCACCACCCCCGCGGCACGCAGCCCCCACAGGGCATGCAAGCCAAGGGGACAGTGTTGGGCCCCGGCACTCACACACCCGCGCCTACAGCACGTGGGTGGCAGACCCCAACAGCCCACCCAGTGGGCGGGCGGTCGGGGGAGGAACAGCGCCTCACCTCAGACGCCCCTCACAATGGTGGAAGGCACCCCCCCCGGGGACGCCCTTCCGCCACCCCCACAGCGAGGAACGCCGGCCAGCAAGGGCGCACGCTGTGGGGCCGGTGCTGGGTCCCCACGCCCGCACCGACCGCACCCGGGACACACCGGTCGCGGAACCCCGGCCGGCCGCTCCAGAGGACAGGCGGCCGGGGGAGGGACAGCGCCTGACACCAGAGGCCCCTCACAACGATGGCAGGCCACCTTCCCCAGGGACGGCCCCCCATCACCCCCGCGGGACGCAGCCCCCACAGGGCATGCAGGCCAAGGGGACAGTGTTGGGCCCCAGCACCCACACACCTGCGCCCACAGCACGTGGGTGGCGGACCCCAACAGCCCGCCCAGTGGGCGGGCAGTCGGGGGAGGGACAGCGCCTGACACCAGACGCCCTTCACAACGGTGGCAGGCCACCCCCCCCGGGGACGTCCCCCCACCATCCCCGCGGCACGCAGCCCCACGGGGCATGCAGGCTAAGGGGACTGTGTTGGTCCCCCACACCCACACACCCGCGCCCACAGCACGTGGATGGCAGACCCCAACAGCCCGCCCAGTGGGCGGGCAGTCTGGGGAGGGACAGCGCCTGACCTCAGACGCCCCTCACAATGGTGGAAGGCATCCCCCCCGGGGACGCCCTTCCGCCATTCCAACAGCGAGCAACGCCGGCCCGCAAGAGTGCACGCTGTGGGGCCGGTGCTGGGTCCCCACGCCCGCACCGACCGCACCCGGAACACACGGGTCGCGGAACCCTGGCTCCCCGCTCCAGAGGACGGGCGGCCAGAGGAGGGACAGCACCTGACACCAGACGCCCCTCACAACGCTGGCAGGCCACTTCCCCCGGGGAGGGCCCCCCACCACCCCCGCAGCACGCAGCCCCCACGGGGCATGCAGGCCAAGGAGACAGTGTTGGGCCCCCACACCCTCACACCCGCGCCCACAGCACGTGGGTGGCGGACCACAACAGCCCTCCCAGTGGGCGGGCAGTCGGGGGAGGGACAGCGCCTGACCTCAGACGCTCCTCACAATGGTGGAAGGCAGACCCCCCCGGGGACGCCCCTCCGCCATTCCGACAGCGAGCAACGCTGGCCTGCAAGGGCGCACGCTGTGGGGCCGGTGCTGGGTCCCCACGCCCGCACCTACCGCAACCGGAACACACAGGTCGCGGAACCCTGGCTGCCCGCTCCCGAGGACAGGCGGCCAGAGGAGGGACAGCGCCTGACACCAGACGGCCCTCACAACGCTGGCAGGCCACTTCTCCGGGGAGGGCCCCCCACCACCCCCGCGACACGCAGCCCCCACAGGGCATGCAGGCCAAGGGGACAGTGTTGGGCCCCCACACCCACACACCCGCGCCTACAGCACGTGGGTGGCAGACCCCAACAGCCCGCCCAGTGGGCGGGCGGTCGGAGGAGGAACAGCGCCTCACCTCAGACGCCCCTCACAATGGTGGAAGGCACCCCCCCCGGGGACGCCCTTCCGCCACCCCCACAGCGAGGAACGCCGGCCTGCAAGGGCGCACGCTGTGGGGCCGGTGCTGGGTCCCCACGCCCGCACCGACCGCACCCGGGACACAGCGGTCGCGGAACCCCGGCCGCCCGCTCCAGAGGACGGGCGGCCGGGGGAGGGACAGCGCCTGACACCAGACGCCCCTCACAAGGATGGCAGGCCACCTTCCCCAGGGACGGCCCCCCATCACCCCCGCGGCACGCAGCCCCCACAGGGCATGCAGGCCAAGGGGACAGTGTTGCGCCCCCACACCCACACACCTGCGCCCACAGCACGTGGGTGGCGGACCCCAACAGCCCGCCCAGTGGGCGGGCAGTCGGGGGAGGGACGGCGCCTGACACCAGACGCCCTTCACAACGGTGGCAGGCCACCCCCCCCGGGGACGTCCCCCCACCATCCCCGCGGCACGCAGCCCCACGGGGCATGCAGGCCAAGGGGACAGTGCTGGTCCCCCACACCCACACACCCGCGCCCACAGCACGTGGATGGCAGACCCCAACAGCCCGCCCAATGGGCGGGCAGTCTGGGGAGGGACAGCGCCTGACCTCAGACGCCCCTCACAATGGTGGAAGGCACCCCCCCCGGGGACGCCCTTCCGCCATTCCAACAGCGAGCAACGCCGGCCCGCAAGAGTGCACGCTGTGGGGCCGGTGCTGGGTCCCCACGCCCGCACCGACCGCACCCGGAACACACGGGTCGCGGAACCCTGGCTGCCCGCTCCAGAGGACGGGCGGCCAGAGGAGGGACAGCACCTGACACCAGACGCCCCTCACAACGCTGGCAGGCCACCGCCCCCCAGGGAGGGCGCCCCACCACCCCCGCGGCAACCAGCCCCCACAGGGCATGCAGGCCAAGGCGACAGTGGTGGGCCCCCACATCCACACACCCGCGCCCACAGCACGTGGATGGCAGACCCCAACAGCCCGCCAAGTGGGCGGGCAGTCTGGGGAGGGACAGCGCCTGACCTCAGACGCCCCTCACAATGGTGGAAGGCACCCCCCCGGGGACGCCTTTCCGCCATTCCAACAGCGAGCAACGCCGGCCCGCAAGGGTGCACGCTGTGGGGCCGGTGCTGAGTCCCCACGCCCGCACCGACCGCATCCGGGACACACGGGTCGCAGAACCCTGGCTGCCCGCTCGTGAGGACAGGCGGCCGGGGGAGGGACAGCGCCTGACACCAGACGCCCCTCACAATGGTGGAAGGCACCCCCCCCCGGGGACCCCCTTCCGCCACCCCCGCAGCGAGCAACGCTGGCCCGCAAGGGCGCACGCTGTGGGGCTGGTGCTGGTTCCCCACGCCCGCACCGACCGCACCCGGGACACAAGGGCCGCGGAGCTCCGGCTGCCCGCTCCGGAGGATGGGCGGCCGGGGGAGGGACAGGGCCTGACAAGAGACGCCCCTTGCAACGGTGGCAGGCCACCCCCCCCCGGGGACGGCCCCCCACCACCCCCGCGGCACGCAGCCCCCACAGGGCATGCAGGCCAAGGGGACAGTGTTGGGCCCCCACAGGCGCACACCCGCGCCCACAGCACGTGGGTGTTGGACCCCAACAGCCCGCCCAGTGGGCGGGCAGTCGGGGGAGGGACAGCGCCTGAGCTCAGACACCCCTCACAACGGTGGAAGGCACCCCCCCCGGGGACGCCGTTCCGCCACCCCCACAGCGAGCAACGCCGGCCCGCGAGGGCGCACGCTGTGCGGCTGATGCTGGGTCCCCACGCCCGCACCGACCGCACCCGGAGCACACGGGTTGTGGAACCCCGGCTGCCCGCTCCAGAGGATGGGCGGCCGGGGGAGGGACAGGGCCTGACACCAGACGCCCCTCATAATGGTGGCAGGCCACCCCCCCCGGGGAAGGCCCCCGACCACTCCCGCGGCACGCATACCCCACGGGGCATGCAGGCCAAGGGGACAGTATTGGGCCCCCACACTCACACACCCGTGCCCACAGCACGTGGGTGGCGGACCTGAAAAAAGCCCTCCCAGTGGGCGGGCAGTCGGGGGAGGGACAGCGCCTGACCTCAGACGCCCCTCACAACGGTGGAAGGCACCCCCCCCGGGGACGCCGTTCCGCCATTACCACAGCGAGCAACGCTGGCCCGCGAGGCCGCACGCTGTGGGGCCGGTGCTGGCTCCCCACGCCCGCACCGACCGCACCCGGGACACACGGGTCGCGGAACCCTGGCTGCCCGCTCCAGAGGACAGGCGGCTGGGGGAGGGACAGCGCCTGACAGCAGACGCCTCTCACAACGGTGGCAGGCCACCCCCCCCGGGGACGGCCTGCCACCACCCCCGCGGCACGCAGCCCCCACAGGGCATGCAGGCCACGGGAACAGTGTTGGGCCCCCACACCCACACACCCGCGCCCACAGCACGTGGGTGGCGGACCCCAACAGCCCGCCCAGTGGGCGGGCAGTCGGGGGTGGGACAGCGCCTGACCTCAGACGCCCCTCACAATGGTGGAAGGCACCCCCCCCGGGGACGCCCTTCCGCCACCCCCACAGTGAGCAACGCCAGCCCGCAAGGGCGCACGCTGTGCGGCTGGTGCTGGGTCCCCACGCCTGCACCGACGCACCCCAGACACACGGGTCGCGGAACCCTGGCTGCCCGCTCCAGAGGACGGGCGGCCTGGGGGAGGGACAGCGCCTGACACCAGACGCCCCTCACAATGGTGGCAACCCACCCCCCCCGGGGAGGGCCCCCCAGCACCCCCGCGGCACGCAGCCCCCACGGGGCATGCAGGCCAAGGGGACAGTGTTGGGCCCCCAAACCCGCACATCCGCGCCCACAGCATGTGGGTGGTGGACCCCAACAGCCCGCCACGTGGGCGGGCAGTCGGGGGTGGGAGGGCGCCTGACCTCAGACGCCCCTCACAACGGTCGAAGGCCCCCCCCCCCCCGGGGATGCCCTTCCCCCAAACCCACAGCGAGCAACGCCGGCCCGCAAGGGCGCACGCTGTGGGGCCGGTGCTGGTTCCCCACGCCCGCACCGACCGCACCCGGGACACACGGGTCGCAGAACCCCGGCCGCCCGCTCCAGAGGACGGGCGGCCGGGGGAGGGGCAGCGCCTGACACCAGACGCCTCTCACAACGGTGGCAGGCCAACCCCCCCGGGGATGGCCCCCAACCACCCCCCCGGCACGCAGCCCCCACGGGGCATGCATGCCAAGAGGACAGTGTTGGGCCCCCACACCCACACGCCCGCGCCCAGAGCATGTGGGTGGCGGACCCCAACAGCCCGCCCAGTGGGCGGGCAGTTCAGGGAGGGGGAGCGCCTGACCACAGACGCCCCTCAACACGGTGGCAGGCATTGCCCCGGGAACGCCCTTCCGCCACCCCCACAGCGAGCAATGCCGGCCCACAAGGGCGCACGCTGTGGGGCCAGTGCTGGGTCCCCACGCCCGCACCGACCGGACCCAGGACACACGGCTCGCGGAACCCCGGCTACCCACCCCAGAGGACGGGCGGCCGGGGAAAGAACAGCGCCTGACACCAGACGCCCCTCAAAACGGTGGCAGGCCACCCCCCCCGGGGACACTTCCCCCCCAACCTTCATGGCACGCAGCCCCCACAGGGCATGCAGGCCAAGGGGACAGTGTTGGGCCCCAACACCCCAGCACACGCGCCCACAGCACGTGGACGGCAGACCCCAGCAGCCCGCCCGGTGGGCGGGCAGCCGGGGGAGGGAAGTGCCTGACCTCAGACGCCCCTCACAACGCTGGAAGGCACACCCCCCGGGGACGCCCTTTACGCCACCCCCACAGCGAGCAACGCCAGCCCACAAGGGCGCACGCTGTGGAACCCGTGCTGGGTCTCCACACCCGCACCGACCGCACCCGGAACACACGGGTCGCGGTACCCCCGCTGCCCGCCCCAGAGGACGGGCGGTCGGGGGAGGGACAGTGCCTGACACCAGACCCCCCTCACAACGGCTGCAGGCCACCCCCCCTGGGGGACGCCCCCCCACCACCCACGCGGCAGGCAGCCCCCACAGGGTGTGCAGGCCAAGAGGACAGTGTTGGGCCCCCACACCAACACGCCCGGGACCACAGCATTTGGGTAGCGGACCCCAACAGCCCGTGCAGTAGGCGGGCAGTCGGGGGAGGGGGAGGGCCTGACCTCAGACGCCCCTCACAATGGTGGAAGGCACCCCCCCCGGAGACGCCCTTCCGCCACCCCCACAGCGAGCAACGCCAGCCCGCAGAGGCGCACACTGTGGGGCCGGTGCTCGGTCCCCACGCCCGCACCGACCGCATCCGGGACACACGGGTCGCAGAACCCTGGCTGCCCGCTCCAGAGGACGGGCGGCCGGGGGAGGGACAGCGCCTGAGCTCAGACGCCCCTCACAACAGTGGAAGGCACCCCCCTTGGGGACGCCGTTCCGCCACCCCCACAGCGAGCAACGCCAGCCCCCGAGGGCGCACGCTGTGCGGCTGATGCTGGACCCCCACGCCCGCACCGACCGCATCCGGGACACACGGGTTGTGGAACCCCCTGCTGCCCGCTCCAGAGGACGGGCGGCCGGGGGAGGAACAGGGCCTGACACCAGACGCCCCTCATAATGGTGGCAGGCCACCCCCCCCGGGGACGGCCCCCCACCACCCCCGCGGCACGCAGCCCCAACGGGGCATGCAGGCCAAGGGGACAGTGTTGGGCCCTCACACCTACACACCCGTGCCCACAGCATGTGGGTGGCGGACCCGAAAAAAGCCCGCCCAGTGGGCGGGCAGTCGAGGGAGGGACAGCGCCTGACCTCAGACGCCCCTCACAATGGTGGAAGGCGGCCCCCCCGGGGACGCCGTTCCGCCATTACCACAGCGAGCAACGCTGGCCCGCAAGGGAACACGCTGTGGGGCCGGTACTGGGTCCCCACGCCCGCACCGACCGCACCTGGAACACACGGGTCGCCGAACCCTGGCTGCCCGCTCCAGAGGACGGGTCGCTGGGGGAGGGACAGCGCCTGACACCAGACGCCCCTCACAACGGTGGCAGGCAACAGACCCCGGGGACGGCCCCCCACCACCCCCGCGGCAGGCAGCCCCCACAGGGCATGCAAGCCAAGGGGACAGTGTTGGGCCCCCACACCCACACACTCGCGCCGAAAGCACGTGGGTGGCGGACCCCAACAGCCCGCCCAGTGGGCGGGCAGTCGGGGGAGGGACAGCGCCTGACCTCAGACGCCCCTCACAATGGTGGAAGGCACCCCCCCCGGGGACGCCCTTCCGCAACCCCCACAGCGAGCAACGCAGGCACGCAAGAGCGCACGCTGTGCGGCTGGTGCTGGGTCCCCATGCCCGCACCGACCGCACCCCGGACACACGGGTCGCGGAACCCTGGCTGCCCGCTCCAGATGACAGGCGGCCGGGGGAGGGACAGCGCCTGACACCAGACGCCCCTCACAATGGTGGCAGGCCACCCCCCCCAGAGAGGGCCCCCCACCAGCCCCGAGGCACGCAGCCCCCACGGGGCATGCAGGCTAAGGGGACAGTGTCCGGCCCCCACACCCATACACCGGCGCCCACAGCACGTGGGTGGTGGACCCCAACAGCCCACCACGTGTTCGGGCAGTCGGGGGTGGGGGGGCGCCTGACCTCTGACGCCCCTCACAACGGTTGAAGCCCCCCCCCCCCGGGGATGCTCTTCCCCCAACCCCACAGCGATCAACGCCGGCCCGCCAGGGCGCATGCTGTGGGGCCGGTGCTGGGTCACCACGCTCGCACCGACCTCACCCGGGACACACGGGTCGCAGAACCCCGGCCGCGCGCTCCAGAGGACGGGCGGCCGGGGAGGGGCAGCGCCTGACACCAGACGCCCCTCACAACGGTGGCAGGCCAACCTCCCCGGGGACGGCCCCCAACCACCCCTGCGGCACGCAGCCCCCACGGGGCATGCAGGCCAAGAGGACAGTGTTGGGCCCCCACACCCACACGCCCGCGCCCACAGCATGTGGGTCGCGGACCCGGCCAGCCCGCCCAGTGGGCGGGCAGTTCAGGGAGGGGGAGCGCCTGACCACAGACGCCCCTAACAACGGTGGAAGACATTGCCCCGGGAACGCCCTTCCGCCACCCCCACAGCGAGCAACGCCGGCCCGCAAGGGCGCACGCTGTGGGGCCAGTGCTGGGTCCCCACGCCCGCACCGACCGCACCCAGGACACACGGCTCGCGGAACCCCGGCTACCCGCCCCAGAGGACAGGCGGCCGGGGGAGGGACAGCGCCTGACACCAGACGCCCCTCACAACGGTGGCAGGCCACCCCCCCCGGGGACCCCCCCCCCCCACCTTCACGGCACGCAGCCCCCACAGGGCATGCAGGCCAAGGGGACAGTGTTGGGCCCCCACACCCCCACACACACGCCCACAGCACGTGGGTGGCAGACCCCAGCAGCCTGCCCGGTGGGCGGGCAGCCGGAGGAGGGAAGCGCCTGACCTCAGACGCCCCTCACAACGCTGGAAGGCACCCCCCCCGGGGACGCCCTTCCGCCACCCCCACAGCGAGCAACGCCAGCCCACAAGGGCGCACGCTGTGGAACCCGTGCTGGGTCTCCACGCCCGCACCGACCCGACCCGGAACACACGGGTCGCCGTACCCCGGCTGCCCGCCCCAGAGGACGGGCGGTCGGCAGAGGGACAGTGCCTGACACCAGACCACCCTCACAACGGTGGCAGGCCACCCAACCCCGGGGACGGCTCTTCACCACCCCCGCGGCACGCAGCCCCCACAGGGTGTGCAGGCCAAGGGGACAGTGTTGGGCCCCCACACCCACACGCTCGCGACCACAGCACGTGGGTAGCGGACCCCAACAGCCCGTGCAGTAGGCGGGCAGTCGGGGGAGGGGGAGGGCCTGACCTCAGACGCCCCTCGCAATGGTGGAAGGCACCCCCCCCGGGGACGCCCTTCCACCACCTCCACAGCGAGCAACGCCGACCCGCAAGGGCGCACGCTGTGGGGCCGGTGCTGGGTCCCCACGCCCGCACCGACCGCACCCGGGACACACGGGTCACGGGACCCCAGCCGACCGCCCCAGAGAACGAGCGGCAGGCTGAGGGACAGCGCCTGACACCAGACGCCCCTCGCAACGGTGGCAGGCCACCCCCCCCGGGGACGACCCCCTGCCGTCCCCGCAGCACGCAGCCCCGACAGGGCATGCAGGCCAAAGGGGCAGTGATGGGCCCCCACACCCACACGCCCGCGCCAACAGCATGTGGGTGACGGACCCCAACAGCCCGCCCAGTGGGTGGGCATTCGGGGGAGGGGGAGCGCCCGACCTCGCACGCCCCTCACAACAGTGGAAGGCATCCCCCCCGGGGACGCCCTTGCGCCACCCCCAGAGCGAGCAAAGCCGGCCCGCAAGGGCGCACCCTGTGGAACCAGTGCTCGGTCCCCACGCCCGCACCGACCGCACCCGGAACACACGGGTCGCGGAACCCTGGCTGCCCGCCCCAGAGGACGGGCGGTCGGGGGAGGGACAGCGCCTGACACCAGACGCCCCTCACAACAGTGGCAGGCCACCCCCCCCCTGGGGACGGCCCCCCACCCCCCCCGCGGCACGCAGCCCCCACAGGGCGTGCAGGACAAGCCAGGTAGGGAGGAACCGGGACCGGACCGCCCCCCCCCGAGCACGCCAGACGGAGCAAGGGACCAGGGCAGGACACGCGGAGCGGCACGGACCACGTGGAACGGCGCTACCAGCGCCCAGTGCCGGGACCGCGCGGGAGCCGGGGCGGGGGAGCGGACGCCGCGAGAGCGCGAGCGCACACACACGCAAAGGGCACGCGGGGACTACCAGAAGGGCAACCGGACCGAGCTCGCGGAACGCACAGACAGCGTGGAATGGTGTACCAGCGAGCGAGGGTAAAGGAAACCCTCCGACGGGACAGCCCGCCACACGCAGCGCGGGACACGCAGGGCAGGAAGGGGGAAACGGGAGAGACACAACACCAGGTACCGGCCCGAGCCCCCCGAACCGGCGGCGAGCGCCGCGCACACACTGACGGGGCAGTGCACCCGCCAAGGCAGTAGTGGCGCACTGCGCCACGCCCCAACCCCTAGGCAAGGCAGCCTCCGCACCAGCCCAAGGGGGTCCCACTGGCGACAAGCCAGTAGCACGGGCCCGGCGGCGCTGGCGCCCCGGGCGACCACTCTTTAGGGGGGCGACGCGGTGGTTAAGCGCCTGCAGCCACGGCTGCCAATTGATGCACTGACCGGGGAGTGGCGAAACAGAAAAACCGGGGAGGGACGGGGCTCTGAGGCCTGTGAACCCGGGGGACTCCGCCACCAGGCAGGAGGTGCGTCTTCGAGGGCCCCCCACTAGGACCCGGTGGGGAGGATATCACCTGGCCCGACCAGGTGGCCCCCCTGGGGCCGAAAGGCGTCTAGTACCCGCAAAATCAAACCTCAAACCTCAAACCTCAGATCACCGTCATCCTCACAACCACACCAAGAAGGCGGTGTGCGGGAAAGCTGGGAGTGGCGATCACTACGATTGCCATCGTGTGGACTTCCTCATTGAAAGTTATACCTGTGTGCGCAAATATGCCCTTATTTGAAAGCTCAACAAGTGGGATGACAAGACCTCTAGAATCCCCGAGGGTATGGCCGTCTTTGACAACGATCTGAAGACATTTCGATTACATTGAGAGGACTACGGGGCCAAGTTGGAAAGCTGGGACAACATGATCAAGTACTTGGAGACAGTCCAGAACAAGATGAGGGAGTTGGAGAAGCGCGGAGGAGTTCCAACGCCTGTCCCAACCAACCATGGGATTCTGCCCCGGGATCGTAACTGAGACTGGTGACAACCTTGATGATAGCGGCTAAAGGAGTGGCGGCGGTGCAACGTTGGTTTGAGAGGACAAGGAGCTTCTTACTTGGGTATCCACGGACCATGTCCCAGGATTTTCTCAGTTGACCGGAGATGAAGAGGAAGGAATTGTGCGGGCAGTCAAGACCGTGAGTACCAAGTTCAATGGGGACCTGGAGGTCATCTCAAAAAATGAGGCATGGCGCCACAAGTGTACAATCGCTTCGTTCAACACCTTGGAGGCGCAAACCCCGAGACGGACGGAGTTAGTTTCCGGGATGCCCCGCAGCTAAAGGAGTGTACGAGGCATCGGCACAAGGAGGACTCTGCGTGGTGAAAGCATTGGGGATTGAAGGGGTGGGGGCCCATGTACTGGTATGGTGCTCAGGAAGACACCACACGTACGGTGAACAGGACTTTTGCTGATAGAGCACTGGGTATCCTGGTCGTAACGGGCAGAACATCCAGCCCATGTCCGTCGGAGGATCTTCAACGCACTTTGGCCTCCATCACCCTCAACGAGATGCTATTTGGAGCAGCACTTGTTCATCGACGCCAAGGGTATACCGATACCCGCCTCGGGACAAGCATGGAGTACGAAGGTTCCCCTGGTTGAGGGTTCACAGTGTCAACCCACTGCTGATGAAGCGTTCATCAGGAGGGTAGGGGCCGTGCTGATGAGGGTCATGTTTGAAGATAGGTGTGACCCTACAGAGAGTGTTCACGTACTCTCTCACTCAGAAATGGACCGGGCTGTCGCCTACATGTGGATGGATATGCATGACCGAGTGGATGCTCGAAAGGATTGGTGGGACAACCAGGAGTTGGTGACTTGGAAGTTCGAGAAGGATGACGCAACAGGTATGGACCATTTGGTTGACCAATACAATGGTCCCATAGGGTTCGACCCTCCAAAATGGGTTTTTCCAAGACTGGGTGACAAAATTGACGAATTCCAGCACGTGGCAGAAAATTTTCGATGATTATCAGTGGAAACGGCCGCCCACGTCGATGAACAGCGGATATCGCACAAGAAGATGTTGGCCGTGGATCCACCGGAGGCATACGCCGCCGTGTAGTCCCTAGTCTTAGGCGGCTCAAGTTGCATGGTCAAAAACGAAGGAAAAGGTAGGAAAATGACAGGTTTCCAAAGGCATCGAAAAATAGTTGTTTTGCTGGATATTATAAAAGCGTCACAAACAAGTATGGTGGATTAAATATTTCTATAAGAATGATGTGTCCCATGGGCGAGACAGGGAAAAGTATTGTTTTGTGACTATTCTTTGCGCGAGGCCTCGCGCAACGACGTTCATTTGCGTCAGATTAATGTGCTACACCACGACGCATTAGGCAGGTTGTCGAAAAATGGAACGCTGTCGTATTTATAAATGTAACTTAGTAACATTATCAGGATTGTGTGATAGAGGTAGATCTCTTAACGAATAAACTGCAACAATGGTGTACCCAAGAATACTGAAAAGTATAAATGTTCCGGAACAAACTGCAGTTTCAAGCGCGAGGCCTCGCGCATGGAACGGCGCATGAAAAACATTAACGTTTTGGTGATCATTGCGCGAGGCCTCGCGCAATGGAGGTCACAAGCGTTCATAAAAACCAAAATTGGACAGATCCACCAGCTACACAGTATGTACGTTCCCTTGATGCGGCGCTGCTGGTTAGGGTTAGGGTTAGGGTTAGGGTTAGGGTTAGGGTTAGGGTTAGGGTTAGGGTTAGACAGATCCACCAGCTACACAGTATGTACGTTCCCTTGATGCGGCGCTGCTGCATGGGCGCCCATACAGGTCCCACCGGCATCTCCGGTTTTCATACTGTGGTCACCACTGACTTCACTGCCCAACAGCGATGGTAGCGCGCCGCAACTGGGTACCACAATCAGGATTAACTAGTGAAATGTGGGATCACCAGACAGTTACAGGTAACCGGAAATGGTGCATGCGACAAGCGAATCACAGAATAATCGGTCGCGCGAAAACTGAGTGACAGGTTGATGTTGAAAATCAAGAAAGTTTTCCAAACAGCGATTTTTACGCAGATACATTTACGCAATTATTTTTTGCAGCAACAATGCCCCTGCGAAAAGAGGTGGACCTCGAGAAGACAGTGGCCGCAGCATCCGGAGTTTTCCGCGATGTCTGCTCAGAGGAACCGCCGTACCACACGGCAGAAGAACTGTGGGAAGGGCTAAAACAGGGGCGCATTTTGACCATGCAACTTGAGCCGCCTAAGCTAGTTGCAATACCCTGGCAAGCGGCGGAAGAAGTCTAGGAGAACCCAAAGGTAGCCGAGCTCATGGTTAGACTTATTGAAGCCTATCGCCGGCTATTTAGTGGAGTTGCCTAAAAGAATCCTGCGGATCGCAGGAAATTCCGTACGGCCAAGATCAAGCTGAGACCAAACCAGAAAGCTTATCGTCAGGGGAATATCAACTCCAAGGGGAGCGAGCGGAAGCGATGAAGAAGCTCTTGATGGAAGTGTATTGTGCGTGGGTGGAGCGAACCCTCCGATAGCGAGAGGGCAGGCCCGGCCTTCATCGTTTCAAAAATGGAGAAGGGTGAATGGAGATTGGTTGTCGATTACAGGGGATGGAACCAACAAACGGAGCATGAAACATACTCCTTACCGCTGATTGACTCGTTCCTACCAAAGCAGCAGAAGGAGCGCGTCTGCACCTTGTTAGACCTGAAGCACAGGTACGACCAAATGCCGCTACATGAGGACTCCAGGCCATTCAGAGTGATGTCCACTCCGCTGGGGCGCATGCAATGGGGTAGAGTTCCCATCGGAGCCAAGAATGGGAATGCTGCCTTTCAACGCATGATGGAGCATCTCCTACATGCCATTCGAGATTGTGCAGACCCGTTTGTTGATGATATCATTATTGGGTCCGGCACCGAGGACATGACCAACAACAAGCTCATCGAGACGCCTGAAAAGGAGATGCGCCGAATTTTTGGGGTCCTGGACAAGCACAGCATGGTGTGCAAGCCGACACAGTCCTCACTCTTTGTGAGAGAAGTGGAGTTCGGTCAACATGTGGTTGGTCACGGGCAACGCCGACCCATGCCTGGCAGATTGGCAGCACCACGCCTCTGGAAGAAAACCACAAATCATCAGTGAACTCCGGTCCTTCGTGGGATATTGAATGAATATTCGGGATATGTACGAATGTATGCGGATCTTTCAGGGCCTCTCCACGAGATGCTACATGGGGGCAAGTTCGATTGTTGCACGGGAAGCAAGAAACAATTGGCATGGACAACCGAAAGCGAAGAAGCGTTCTACAAGTTGAAGGAAGGACTATGGGTCCATTGGGTCTTTTCTGGTTGGACCCCGGCAAGGGATTTGTGCTGCGCACAGACGGGTCGGACTATGCCTTGGGGGCAGTCCTCGAGCAAATCCAGTGCGATGGAACGCATGTCCTGGTGGCCTTTTGCAGTCGAATGTTGGCGGAAGGCCAACGTCGGCCGTGGACTGCGAGGAGAAGGAGACTGATGCCCTTGTGTTCGCGCTCCTGAAATGGTCGCGCCACATCAGAGTTCACCTCCGGTGGTATGCAGCGATCATCATTCACTTCAGAACTGGCACAAAGAGCATGTGGATAACCTCTCGGATCCAGCCGCAAGGCCGGCCCGATGGCAGGAAACATTTGTGTAGTTCGACTTGAGTGTTGTCCGTGTCCCCAGCAAGGACAACACTGTGGCCGATTGCCTCCAGGCGTATCCAGCTGGCAAGGCTTGGATGGACATATCTAGCCATCGAGATGCCGAGGAAGCGGAGAAGGCCAAACGGAGCATGCAGCTCCAGAAGGCCAGAGGGCGACACCAAGTGCTTTGTGGTCATGGCAACCAAGGCGGAGTTGAGCCAACGACTGGATGCGTGAGTTCGGGTTTTAGTTGAAGAGACTTTGGAGCAATGCCTCATGGCACCCATTGAGTATGTGGAGTTGGTGCGCATGGAGGATTGGTCGGAGGATTCTGCTGCCGCGGAGCATTGAAACAAATTTCCGAACGCCGTGAGTGCTCCATTGGGCGATGAATGGCCCGAAGGCTTGAAGAAGGACGTGGACAAGCTCTTCCTCAATGACAACCTATTGGTGCCAGAAAAACGGGTTGAGGCGCTCATTCACCATTGGCACGACGCCCAACTTGTGCATCCGGGTCGCGACAAGATGCAACAAGATCTTGAATGGAGGTTCCAGTTCCCTCTGGGATACTACGCAATATTGAAACGGTATTGCAACATTTGTGCCGTGTGTAGGGCCACAAAAAGCCTGAACCACGCCACAGCAGGGACCCCAGTTTATACGGCCATCCCCGAGGCACCGATGCGCTCCATTGCCATGGACCTGTTTGCCATGCCCAAGGTCATGCGTGATGGGGAAATTTGATTATAATCCTTCTGCCGTTGACAGACATAGCGGGTATCTTGTGGCAGTTCCGGGTACGAAGTCCAGAAAGAAGGACAAGACAGACAAGCATGGAGTGGGCCTCCAAGCTAAGACCGTTGCCCAAGCCATGATTAGGCATTGGCTGACAATCCTTGACTGCCCGGCAGTCATATGCAGCGACCAGGGGAGTCAATTGGTGGGCTCCTGGTTCAAAAGCATGTCCAAGCATATGGAGATTCGACATGCCAAGACTGTGGCGTAACACAGTCGGTCAAACAGACGCGCAGAGGTTGCTCGGAGGCAAATGTGAAAGAAGGTCGGCAGATTGCACTTCGAGGAGCCGGGGAGGAATTGGTTTCACTATCTGTGGAGGTTTGAGGTTTGAAGTTTGATTGTGCGGGTACTAGACGCCTTTTGGCCCCGGGGGGCCACCTGGTCGGGCCAGTTGATATCCTCCCCACCAGGTCCTAGTGCAGGGCCTGCCAAAATGCACCTCCTGCCTGGTGGCGGAGTTCCCCGGGTTCACAGGGCTCGGAGCCCGGTCCCTCCCCGGCTTCCCCGTTTCGCCACTCCCCGGTCAGTGCATCAATTCGCAGCCGTGGCTGCGGGCGCTTACCCACCGCGTCGCCCCCCTAATGTGTGGTCTCTCTGGGGCGCCCGCGCCGCCGGGCCCGTGCCACTGGCTTGCCTTGCCTAGGGGTTGGGGCGTGGCGCAGTGTGCCACTACTGCCTTGGCGGGTGCAGTGCCCCGTCCGTGTGTGCGCGGCGCTCGCGGCTGGTTCGGGGGGCTCGGGCCGGTACCTGGTATTGTGTCTTTCCCGTTTCCCCCTTCCCGCCCCGCCTGTCCCGCGCTGCGTGTGGCGGGCTGTCCCGTCCGGGTGTCCCTTACCCTCGCTCGCTGGTACGCCATTCCACGTGGTCTGTGCGTTCCGCGAGCTCGGTCCGGTTGCCCTTCTGGTACTCCCCGCGTGCCCTTTGCGTGTGTGTGCGATCGCGCTCCCGCGGCGTCCGCCCCCCCCCCCCCTGGGTGGTGTGGCGTGCACACCTCGCGCGGTCCCGGCAAGTGGCGCTGATACGGCAGTTCCACGTGGTCCGTGCCCCTCCGCGTGTCCTGCCCCGGTCCCTTGCTCCGTCTCGCGTGCTCGGGGGGGGGCGGTCAGGTTCCGGTTCCTCCCTACCTGGCTTGGCCTGCACGCCCTGTGGGGGCTGCGTGCCGCGGGGGTGGTGGGGGGCCGTCCCCGGGGGGGGTAGCCTGCCACTGTTGTGAGGGGCGTCTGGTGTCAGGCGCTGTCCCTCGCCCCACCCGCCCGTCCTCTGGGGCGGGCAGCCGGGGTACCGCCACCCGTGTGTTCGGGGCGCGGTCGGTGCGGGCGTGGGGACCCAGCACTGGTTCCACAGCGTGCGCCCTTGCGGGCCGGCGTTGCTCGCTGTGGGGGCCGCGGTAGGGCGTCCCCGGGGGGGTGCCTTCCACCGTTGTGAGGGGCGTCTGAAGTCGGGTGCTCCCCCTCCCCCGACTGCCCACCCACTGGGCGGGCTGTTGGGGTCCGTCACCCACATGCTGTGGGCGCGGGCGTGTGGGTGTGGGGGCCCATCACTGCCCCTTTGGCCTGCATGCCCTGTGGGGGCTGCGTGCCGCGGGGGTGATGGGGGGCCGTCCTTGGGGGGGGGTGGCCTGCAACCGTTGCGAGGGGCGTCTGGTGTCAGGCGCTGTCCCTCCCCCTGCCGCCCGTCCTCTGGGATGGGCGGCCGGGGTCCCGCGACCCGTGTGTCCTAGGTGTGGTCGGTGCGGGCGTGGGGACCCAGCACCGGCCCCACAGCGTGCGCCCTTGCAGGCCGGCGTTGCTTGCTGTGGGGGTGGCGGTGGGGTGTCCCCGGGGGGGGTGCCTTCAACCGTTGCGAAGGGCGTCTGAGGTCAGGCCTTCCCCCTCCTTTGACTGGCCGCCCACTGGGCGGGCTGTTGGGGTGCTCTACCCACGTGCTCTGGGCGCGGGCGTGTGGGTGTGGGGGCCCAACACTGTCCCCTTGGCCTGCACGCCCTGTGGGCGCTGCGTGCCACGGGGGTGGTGGGGGGCTGTCCCCGGGGGGGGGCTGGCCTGCCACCGTTGTGAGCGGCGTCTGGTGTCAGGCGCTGTCCCTCCCCCGACCGCCCGTGCTCTGGGGCGGGCAGCCGGGGTACCGCGACCTGTGTGTTCCGGGTGCGGTCGGTGCTGGCGTGGGGACCTAGCACCTTTTCCACAGCGTTGTGAGGGGCCTCTGAGGTCAGGCGCTCCCCCTCCCCCGACTGCCCGCCCACTCGGCGGGCTGTTGGGGTCTGCCACCCACGTGCTGTGGGCGCCGGTGTGTGGGTGTGGGGGCCCAACACTGTCCCCTTGGCCTGCATGCCCTTCGGGGGCTGCGTGCCGTGGGGGTGGTGGGTGGCCGTCCCCGAGGGGGGGTGGTCTGCCACCGTTGTCAGGGGCGTGTGGTGTCAGGCGCTGTCCCTCCCCCGGCCGCCCGCCCTCTGGGGGGGGTAGCCGGGTTTCCGCGACCCGTGTGTCCCAGGTGCTGTCGATGCTGGCGTGGGGACCCAGCACCGGCCCCTCAGCGTGCCCCCTTGCGGGCCGGCGTTGCTCGCTGTGGGGGTGGCGGAATGGCGTTCCCGGGGGGGTGTCTTCCACCGTTGTGAGGAGCGTCTGTGGTCAGGCCCTCCCCCTCCGTGAACTGCCCGCCCACTGGGCGGGCTGTTGCGGTCCGCCACCCACATGCTGTGGGCGCGGGTGTGTGGGTGTGGGGGCCCAACACTGTCCCCTTAGCCTGCATGCCCTGTGGGGGCTGCGTGCTGCGGGGGTGGTGCGGGGCAGTCCCCGGGGCGGCTGGCCTGCCACCGTTGTGAGGGGCGTCTGGTGTCAGGCGCTGTCCCTCCCCCGGCCGCCCGTCCTCTGGGGCGGGTAGCCGGGGTTCCGGGACCCGTGTGTCCCGGGTGCGGTTGGTGCAGGCATGGGGACCCAGCACGGGTTCCACAGCGTGCGCCCTTGCGGGCCGGCGTTGCTCGCTGTGGGGGTGGCGGAAAGGGCATCCCCGGGGGGGGGGGGCCTTCGACCGTTGTGAGGGGCGTCTGAGGTCAGGCGCTCACCCTCCCCCGACAGCCCGCCCACTGGGCGGGCTGTTGGGGTCTGCCACCCACGTGCTGTGGGCGCCGTTGTGTGGGTGCGGGGGCCAAACACTGTCCCCTTGGCCTGCATGCCCTGTGGGGGCTGCGTGCCGTGGCGGTGGTGGGGGGCCGTCCCCGGGGGGGGTGGCCTGCCACCCTTGTGAGGGGCGTCTGGTGTCAGGTGCTGTCCCGCCCCCGGCCGCCCGCCCTCTGGGGCGGGCAGCCGAGGTTCCGCGACCCGTGTGTCCCGGGTGCGGTCAATGCGGGCGTGGGACCCAGCAGGCCCCAGAGCGTGCGCCCTTGCGGGCCGGCTTTGCTCGCTGTCGTGGTGGCGGAAGGGCGTTCCTGGGGGGGTGCCTTCGACCGTTGTGAGGGGCATCTGTGGTCAGGCGCTCCCCCTCCCCGAACTGCCCGTCAACTGGATCGGCTGTTGGGGTCCGCCACCCACATGCTGTGGTCGCAGGCGTGTGGGTGTGGGGGCCCAACACTGTCCCCTTGGCCTGCATGCCCTGTGGGGGCTGCGTGCCGCGGGTAGGTGAGGGGCTGTCCCCGGGGGGCATGGCCTGCCACCGCTGGGAGGGGCGTCTGGTGTCAGGCGCTGTTCCTCTCCCAGCCGCCTGCCCTCTGGAGCGGGCAGCCAGTGTTCAACGACCCGTGTGTTCCGGGTGCGGTCGGTGCGGGCGTGGGGACCCAGCACCGGCCCCACAGCGTGCGCCCTTGCGGGCCGGCGTTGCTCGTTGTGGGGGTGGCAGAAGGGCCTCCCCGGGGGGGGTGCCTTCCACCATTGTGAGGGGCGTCTGAGGTCAGGCGCTGTCCCTCCCCCGACTGCCCGCCCACTGGGCGGGCTGTTGGGGTGCTCTACCCACGTGCTGCGGGCACGGGTGTGTTGGTGTGGGGGCCCAACACTGTCCCCTTGACCTGCATGCCCCGTGGGGGCTGCGTGCCGCGGGAATGGTGGGGGGCCGTCCCCAGGGGGGGTGGCCTGCCACCGTTGTGAGGGGCATCTGGTGTCAGGCGCTGTCCCTCCCCCGGCCGCCCATCCTCCAGAGCTGGCAGCCAGGGTTCCGCGACCCTTGGGTCTCGGGCGCGGTCGGTGCGGGTGTGGGGCCCCAGCACCGGCCCCACAGCGTGCACGCTTGCGAACCGGTGTTGATCGCTGTCGGGGTGGCGGAAGGGCGTCCCCGGGGGGGGGTGCCTTCCACCATTGTGAGGGGCGTCTGAGGTCAGGCGCTGTCCCTCCCCCGACTGCCCGCCCACTGGGCGGGCTGTTGAGGTCCGCCACCCACGTGCTGTGGGCGCGGGTGTGTGGGTGTGGGGGCCCAACACTGTCCCCTTGGCTTGCATGCCTTGTGGGGGCTGCGTGCCGCGGGGGTGGTGTGGGGGCCGTCCCCGGGGGAGGTGGCCTGCTGCTGTTGTGAGGGGCGTCTGGTGTCAGCCGCTGTCCCTCCCCCGGCCGCCCGTCTTCTGGAGCGGGCAGCCAGGGTTCCGCGACCCGTGTGTTCCGGGTGCGGTCGGTGCGGGCGTGGGGACCCAGCACCGGCCCCACAGCGTGCGCCCTTGCGGGCCGGCTTCGCTTGCTGTGGGGGTGGCGGAAGGGCGTCCCCGGGGGGGCTGCCTTCCACCATTGTGAGGGGCGTCTGAGGTCAGGCGCTGTCCCTCCCCCGACTGCCCGCCCACTGGGCGGGCTGTTGGGGTGCTCTACCCACGTGCTGCGGGCACGGGTGTGTCGGTGTGGGGGCCCAACACTGTCCCCTTGGCCTGCATGCCCTGTGGGGGCTGCGTGCCGCGGGGGTGGTGGGGGGCCGTCCCTGGGGGGGGTGGCCTGCAACCGTTGCGAGGGGAATCTGGTGTCAGGCACTGTCCCTCCCCCGGCCGCCCGTCCTCTGGAGCGGGCGGTCGGGGCTCGGCGACCCGTGTGTCCCGGGTGCGGTCGGTGCGGGCGTGGGGACCCAGCACCGGCCCCACAGCGTGCCCCCCTGCGGGCCGGCGTTACTCGCCGTGGGGTCGGCGGAAGGGCGTCCCCGGGGGGGGTGCCTTCCACCATTGTGAGCAGCGTCTGGTGTCAGGCGCTGTCCCTCCCCCGGCCGTCCGTCCTCTGGAGCGGGCAGTCAGGGTTCCGCGACGCGTGTGTGCCGGGTGCGGTCGGTGCGGGCGTGGGGACCCAGCACCTGCCCCACAGCGTGCGCCCTTGCGGGCCGGCGTTGCTCGCTGTGGGCGTGGCAGAAGGGTGTCCCCGGGGGGCGGTGCCTTCCACCATTGTGAGGGGCGTCTGAGGTCAGGCGCTGTCCCTCCCCCGACCGCCCGCCCACTGGGCGGGCTGTTGGGGTCCGCCACCCACGTGCTGTGGGCACGGGTGTGTGGGTGTGGGGGCCCAACACTGTCCCCTTGGCCTGCATGCCCCGTGGGGGCTGCGTGCCGCGGGGGTGGTGGGGGGGCCGTCCCCGGGGAAGGTGGCCTGCCACCGTTGTGAGGGGCGTCTGTTGTCAGGCCTCGTCCCTCCCCCGGCCGCCCGTCCCCTGCAGGGGGCAGCCAGGGTTCCGCGACCCGTGTGTCCCCGGTGCGGTTGGTACGGGCGTGGGGACCCAGCGCCGGCCCCACAGTGTGCGCCCTTGCGGGCCGGCGTTGCTCCCTGTGGGGGTGGCAGAAGGGCGTCCCCGGGGGGGGTGCCTTCCACCATTGTGAGGGGCGTCTGAGGTCAGGCGCTGTCCCTCCCCCGACTGCCCGCCCACTAGGCGGGCTGTTGGGGTCTGCCACCCACGTGCTGAGGGCGCGGGTGTGTGGGTGTGGGGGCCCAACACTGTCCCCTTGGCCTGCATGCCCTGTGGGGGCTGCGTGCCGCGGGAATGGTGGGGGGCCGTCCCCGGGGGGGTGGCCTGCCACCGTTGTGAGGGGCGTCTGGTGTCAGGCGCTGTCCCTCCCCCTGCCACCTGTCCTCTGGAGCTGGCAGCCAGGGTTCCGCGACCCGTGTGTCCCGGTTGCGGTCGGTGCGGGCGTGGGGACCCAGCACCGGCCGAGAAGCGTGCGCCCTTGCGGGCTGGCGCTGCTCGCTGTCGGGGTGGCGGAAGGGCGTCCCCGGGGGGGCTGCCTTCCACCATTGTGAGGGGCGTCTGAGGTCAGGCGCTGTCCCTCCCCCGACTGCCCGCCCACTGGGCGGGCTGTTGGGGTCCGCCACCCACGTGCTGTGGGCGCGGGTGTGTGGTAGTGGGGGCCCAACACTGTCCCCTTGGCCTGCATGCCCTGTGGGGGCTGCGTGCCGCAGGAGCGGTGGGGGGCCGTCCCTGGAGGGTGGTGGCCTGCCACCGTTGCGAGGGGCGTCTGGTGTCAGGCGCTGTCCCTCCCCCGGCCGCCCGTCCTCTGGAGCGGGCGGCCGGGGCTCCGCGACCCGTGTGTCCCGAGTGCGGTCAGAGCGGGCGTGGGGACCCAGTCCCGCCCCCACAGCGTGCGCCCTTGCGGGCCCGCGTTGCTCGCTGTGGGGGTGGCGGGAGGGCCTCCCCGGGGGGTGTGCCTTCCGCCGTTGTGAGGGCGTCTGTGGTCAGGCGCTCCCCCTCCCCCGACTGCCCGCCCTCTGGGAGTGCTGTCGGAATCCGTCACCAACATGCCGTGGGCGCGGGTGTGTGGGTGTGGGGGCCCAACACTGTCCCCTTGGCCTGCATGCCCTGTGGCCCTGTGACCACGCACTACAGGTCCTACACACCCTACAGTGGCACTATCCTGGTCGGCGAGCGCTACTGCTACTGGCTCAAGCCCCCACGCAGGACTACCACTCCTACACGCACGCCAAACTGGGTGTTGTTGAAGATAAAGTCGTGGGTCCTAATGACCCTCCTCTGAAGGAGACAAGAGAACACAGCACTGCTAAGCAACTGTGGCCTAACAGGGACGTCACAACACGTTTCCCTGCTAGGGCTTGGAGGGGAAGGGCGCACAGGTGGCGTGCACAGCGAGGATGTCGATGGAGTCGAACTGCCCTCGCCACTCCTGGCTGAGGCGCAGTCAACTGATTGTGTGATCAGCGTCGTATATTTCAGCACGGCTCAAGGGACTGCACCAGTTCACCCTGGCCCTCCCACCTGTACAACAGAGGCCAATGGACTGGGTTCAAGACGGAGGAACCAAGACACACTCCACGTATTATACGCTTCTTAGTGTGCCCTATAGTACACTGTTCCTGAGCCCAGTTGCCAGCAAGCAAGCTTAAGGACTTCGCCCGTTCCCTTATGGAACGTAGGGCGAAGCCCTCGGTAACCTGGCAAGGGTTCATACCGCGTGCACAGCGCGTGGCCTACTGTCAAATCCCCTTAATGCATCGTGTGCACGCATGCAGGGAAGGGAGGCGAGATCAATACCACTGTAACCACACTGACTCAACTAGAGGGTCAGCTCCTCCTGGGCTTACCTACCTTAACACACCATGCATCGTGTGAATGCCGCAGTGAAGCGAACGCAAAACAAACCTAAGCGTTTAAAGAACCCTATTGCGAGTTATAAACAACCCTAAGCGTTTAATTGCATCGTGTGGCTTGCACGACTCTTCCTGTTGTGCCTGTTTTGTCATCTGCGAAAAAGAGAACAGGGAGTGGCGAATGAGAGACGACGGCACAACGCAAAACAAGCCTAAGCGTCTAAGACAACCCTACTTTAACGCACTAACGACGCAAACACGAGCACACACTTCTCCTTTGGACCTGCGAAGAGAAGGGAAGGTGGGTGCATGCACAAGGAAGCGTGGCAACATGTGTATGTCGGAATCCGGCACATGCATCGCGAGCACTTTGTCTTCTTCAACCCTACGTGCGCACTACATGCACCATTCATCGAGCATACCTTGCAACGTTGTTTTTACCTGTGCAGGGGGAATGCAGGAGTCGCCCAACCCCACCAAGGGGCGACCGAGACAACCAGTAAGAAAAAGTCACTGCCATGTCTTTCTTGGAGGGCTTGATCCAGGCCAAGCCCCCCTTAAAACCCTTTTGTTGATGCTAAGACAAACCTGAGTGTTTTTATCTCTCTTTGGAAGCCTAAAGTACACTTTCTCACAGTTACTAGGGTTGTAACCCTAGCCCCCCATGAGGTTCACCCCTGCCACTCAACTGAGCGGAGGTACCTTCCTTCATGGAGGATATACCGAAAAAAAATAGGCATTTCATGCTTTAGGCCTTGGAGGTTAAGCCTAGTGGTCTCCCGACCCAAGACCCCTATACTCAATTGTTTCTACCACTTATTGTGGTCCTACTTTTCAACTGTTTCTGAATTCAGTTGCTTGGTGAAGTCATTTTCTGTGTTGGCCTGACATCTATGCCCCACATTCCTAACCAGCACCATTTCACCAAAAAGAGTGCACATGAAGTGCCTAATGCTACCTTGGAGGCCTGAGTCAGTCCAACTTTCATATAAAATCTTTTGTATTATCCATTTGTGATTGAATCTTTGTGTATAAACCTGCATTGTCTATCTGCAGCCCTTCTGTGTTACACTGGACTCCAAAACCAATCATTGATTCGCTCCACATCCTGTTCTTGCTCTACTTGCTGCTTTGGTTCCGGTTTTCAACTACAAAACCTGCAGGATTTCATCAAAATATCTAGGGCATAAATCAAGGACATCTTTCTGGTAGCAGAGACAGTCCCTTGTGACCTTTTGAACCGACCCTGAGAAGAAGTGCAGCACACAAAGCTCAAAAACACGTTCATCATGTCCACGCCAAGCGTCAGGACCTGGCCCATCAGAACTGTCCAAGTGCAAATGGGCAGGATGGCCCACCCTATGAGTGAACCACCTTACCGAGCTCCACAACATCTCAGTGGCGCATTGGGGTCCCAAGGAGATCCAGAATGCAGAAGGGTGGAAGAAAACACAACCCTTACCACCGAGGCCTTAGCGGCCCACGGTGGAGACAGCCTCTCTCATCTCCACAGGCGCGTAGCAGCCTCAGTTGCCCGATCCGCCTGTCCGGCTTCATCCTCAACAGCGATTGAAGGCCCTGAGGAGTATGAGGAACTGATGAAGAAAATTGATGAATACATCCTCCATGAGGAGTACTACAAATCCATTCGTGGAGAAGATCGAGAGGAACCATTGGCAGTACACGGATCCAGACCACGTACAGACCTAGGGTCCTACACGCACTCTGGCCGGCCGTCCGACAGAGCCGAGACAGCATCCCTGCCAAGACGACCGAGACCCGAGTATCCAAGAGCATGTTGTCCAACCCCAAGGGCTCCCGTAGTGGGCCCGACTCGAGTTGAGGAACAACATCATCTGAGGCCAACCTACGGTGCCCTGGATCATACGGCCGAACTGCTGGCCAAACCTCTGTCTGGATCAGAAGATCCAGACGTGACGGCCCTATCGGAGGCCATTAAGGCGAAACTGGGTATTGCAGAACCCTTACCCAAGCCAGAATTGTCCTCCCCCTCTCCCGGACTGAGTACCCTGGCCGAAGATCTTAAGAGATCAAGGGTCTCAAGGCTGTTACCTAAGGTCACCTGCCCCAGCCCCTTTCGCCCCCGTGCCAGGACAGTGCCCATGGCTGAACTACAGGACGTGCCTGTCACAGAGATTGAGAAAAGAGGGCTGTCAGCCCTGGCAACTCTTGCCGGCGTGTCACCTTCAGGCGTAAGTCTGGAGGGTGGGAGGACGGGCAGACCTATTGTCCAGGCAAACATCAAGCTGGAACTGCCAGAGTTCGACCCCAAAAATCTGCCCGAATGGGCAGAAGAATTTGCTGAGTTTCTTTTGCTGACTGGCCAATCCCATGTGGATGTGGCCACCAAATGTTCACTGCTGAAACGCTCATGCAAAAAGAAATTTTTGCAAAAACAGGTGAAACAGATTGTGAAAACCTGTTCTACCTGGGCAGAGGTACTCCTGAGGTTGGAGAAAACATTCCCAGTCTATGAGACTGACCTCAGTGTGCGCACACAGATAGAGGAGCTACCTATGCTCCCTGAGGTTCCATCCGCTGCGCGAATTTTTGAATATGTGTGCGACTTGGAGTACTTGTTTTCGAGGATGAACGTGGGCTCCTACGGAGCCACTGAGCCCCACCTGTGGCTCATGAGTAGGATCCCCCAACGTACGTGGGATAATTGCCGCTCTACCTCTGAGAGGAAGAGTAGGACCCACTGGTAGGATGAACTAGTCGACCTCTCGATTGAGCTAGCTCTTGAGAGAGAGAATGACTCCCACATGGAGAAATTCCTCGAGAAGCATTTGGGTCGAGGTGGTACCCCTACCCCAGAACGTGGCGAAGGGAAAGGGCCTAAAAATCCCACTAATGCCAACCAGGGAGGTCGTAAGGGGAGGGGTCCCCTACGTGCCATGAATGAGGTTAAACCTGATGCAGGTACACCCCCTCTGTTCTACTGCAAACCTGTCAATGACAAGGGGGGGCCCTGTCATGCCTCTGACTGCGATCACCGCAGTAGCTGTATGCTGCAGAAGAAACGTCAGCAGCATACCAAAGATGGGAAACCTGTGACCCATCAAGACCATTTCAGGTGTACCATCACCTGTGGTTATTGTGGCAAACTTCGTCACCACGAGGACGAATGCCACATGAAGAAACGCGAGAGTGACAAACTCAGGCGTCAGGAGGCAGAGCCAGAAGACCCAAACACCCACCAGAAATCCCCCGAATGGGGATAAAGGTGGTAAAGGAGGTGGCAAGGGGGGTGGCAAAAATGGACCCCCTAGCCCTCAGAGGCGCTCATCAGCGCCCGTTGCCACACCCACTCCTGCTGCTACACCCGCTCCTGCCGCAGGTGACCCCAAGAAGCGCCCCCAATGGGATAACGCCTCCCCTGAGGGGAATAACTCCAAGAAGAGGCGCTTGGCCTGGATTGCCAGGTCCCTCATTGCTGCAGGGGTGGATGTCAAGTTCCCTGATGAGGAGTAGGGGTGCAGCCCCGAAGAGGAGGACTTGGTTTTCTGGATCCTCGTGAAAATCGGGGATCAGGTTTTTCGAGCGCTGCTTGACACTGGTGCAACACTTTCCATAGTGGCCCGGCGCCTGCTAAGGACTTTCAAGAAAACTAAGACCGTGGCCATAAGAGTAGGGGATTGGCGTACCATCCATTCCTTTGGGGGGCTCGATGTGACTATATGCCTCGGCGACGAAACCGTGACCCAACACTGCAGAGTGCTGGACACCGACGCCTTTGACATTGTCATTGGTACCGACTTCCTACGAAGAAACCCCCAGGTAAAAATGCTGTCTCTCCAGCGCCCCTATTCTTTGCACTGCGACTTTGGCAGTGGGCTGTTCTCCGTACCTTTGGAGCTGTCAGGACGAAAAGAGTCTGGGCTGCGCTACGCATCCAAGACTAACTATCGTACTGAAAACTACCAATTGGCCCAGTCACGTTCTTGAAAATGGACTGGCGGCCCTTCAGGTGAACCTGGATGAGATCCAGGTGGAGTTGTTTGCGAGCCAACAACAGCACATCATGCAGTTGTACTGCTCGAAACAACTGAACAATGCTTTCTGTTTCTTCTGGAAAGCAATGGGCCTAGCGTATGCTAACCCTCCCTTCTCCCTGCTCGCGAAGGTTCTAACCAAAATCGCTTATGAGGGAGGAAGGGTTGTCATGTGCACCCAGGACTGGGGCTGCTCTGGTGAACATGCTTACTGGCGCCGTATGCTAGATCGAATGACCGTGGGAAGAGTGCAACTCCCCGACGGCCCCATCTATGTGCCTGACGACTCAGACACAGCTATGCCGGCCCCTGAGTGGGCCAGTTTCCTGTCCATCGTCGATGGATCTCTCAATCCTGTACCCCTGTGTGACCTAGACCAGGTGCTACTGAAAGAGGTCCTGGCCAAAAATCGTGGCCTGACCCTTTATGATCTCAGAAAACAATCTCCTGAGCACCTATCTGCCACACTTAGAGGGTGTGAGTCTCCCGATGACTATCTGGAACCTGCAGCTGTAAAAAAGGCTGCTTACGACCAACTGTCTGAGATCGCCAGCACTATTCCTTCTGTTGATCCCAGCTGTGTTGACCTAAAACATAGTGCCTTCTTAGCCCAGCTGTTGCTAGAGGAGGTAGATCTAGAGTCAACCTCTGAACCCGCTTCCCCTGTTGGGAAGCCAGTGCTACACATGCAGCCTATGCACACAGGTGAACCCGTGGCCCGGAGTGCTGATGCTCTGGCGCGGCCTGCTGCTAATAACATGCCATTGTCTGAGCATGACACTCAGGAACTCCGGCGGCTGTTGTACCTGTGGTAGGTAGGTAGGTAGGTATCTTCGGGAGCTCGGGATGCCTCCTTTGACGATGCAGGAGGAAGGTCTTATCAAGGGGACGTCCTGTCCCTCCCACTGCCCTATGTTAGGTGCCTCTTGAGCCGCTCCCGCATGTGCTTGGGAAGGCATTGTCGCGGCCACCCGGTCCATGTGTCCCAAGTGGGAGGGTGTCCCCACATGTGTCCATGAGTAGGGCCACATGCCCCCTCCTTTGGGCGGCAGCTCTGGGGGCTGCCCAGCCGTGTGGAGTATCTCTCACCACAAGGGGTATTGCTCCCGCTTGTCTACGGTACGACCGCCTCACCCTTGTGGCTTGAGTTGCGGGGCCGCTCCGCCTGGCAGGCGACCCCCTCCTGGACTGTGTACCGGCTCGCCTGTCACCGGTTGCTTCCATGGCTCCGGGTGACGTTTGCCATGGTCCCCGATGCAGCCTGGCCCGGCTCGGACCAGCAGCCTTGGAGTACCGCTCCTACCACTGGCCCGGTGGGTCGGCTGGGTCGCCCCAGTGTGTCCGACCCATGGGGTGTTGGTTCTTTCGTGTCCCCCGGCCGCCCTACGTGAATCCGGTGTCCTGGACCACCTGGCTCCTGTTCACCGGTGTGCCCGCTCGGTGTGTTGTTTTGCGTGTGCGGTGTCCTGGGCCCCCTGGCTCCTGTTCACCGGTGTGCCCGCTCGGTGTGTTGTGTTGCGTGTGGGGTGTCCTGGGCCACTTGGCTCTCTACCGCGGCCTGCTTCGAAAAGCATGCCATTGTCTGAGCATGACACTCAGGAACTCCGGCGGCTGTTGTACCTGAAGGCCGAAGGTATTGAGCGCCAAGAGCGGCTGCAACACCTCAGACAGACCTGGAAATCCTCCATCTGGTCTGAGGAGGACGATGATTCTTATACGCTGCCTGATCCTGAGATACCGCTAGTGTATTCTCTGCACTATGGGCAGCAATATCCCCCTGAGTGGGACGATGGTTCTGTGCCTGCCGAAACTGCCGATCGACAGAAAAAGAAAGAACATGGAAAGAGCAACCTCCATGCCGAGGAGGATTTCCTTCAGAAACTCGAGAGTCTTAACCTTGACCCACGCCTGAAAAAACTGCTGATAACCTATGAGGAGGTGTTCGGCGCCTTGCCGCCTCCCATTTCTTGTAAAAAACTGGTCCAGATGGACCTGAAATTAAAATCAGAATTCGAAAAGACGCGAGTGAGGCGTCGTCTCTATCCCGCTCCACAGGAACAGGTTGAAGAAATCGAGCGCCAGATCCAGGAATGTACTGATGCTGGCCTCGTTGAAGAATATAAGCAGGGGGACTACCCCCATCACTGCAGTCCCTGTTTCCTGTTTGCCTACCAGGGTCGACTGCCCTACGACTGGTTGTAGACTATGGTGAGGTCAACAAGAAAACCCAGAACCACTCATGGAGTATTCCTAACATGGAAAATACCCTGGAGCGTATTGCCAAATGCAGGTACAAGACCAAAATGGACAGATGCTCTGGTTTCTGGCAGGTGGACCTAACCGCCGCAGCTCAGGAGCTGCTGGCTTTTATAACCCTTAGGGGCGTGTCTCTAAGTGGAAGGTTATGCCTTTCGGGGTGGCTAATGCCCCAGCTCTCTTCCAAGAGCTTATGAACAAAATTTTGTACATACTGAGGCGCAGGCCTCTAGTACAGGAGTTGATTTCTCGGGGTGCAGAAATGGAGGCTCACATCGACGACGTGAGTTTGGGTACTAATACCAAAGAGGACCATGTCCTGCTCCTCCTTGAATGTCCCATTGTCTGTCAAGAAAACCATCTCCGAATCAAACCCGAAAAATGTCAGTTTATGAAAGAGGAGATGGAGTATTTGGGTTTCGACGTGGGGTATGGCTGGTGGAAACCAGCCGCGTCTAAGATGCAGCCGCTACAGGACATGCAGATTCGCAATGACCCTAAAAAGGGTCTACACGATGTGAGGAGTTTTGTGGGCGCCTGTAATTTCTATCGGCGTCACATCCACAATTTTACTTACTGTTCTGCACCCCTCACTGACCTAATCAAGAAAACTACTCCCTGGAGGTGGACCGCCAGAGAGGAAGAGTGTTTCCAGGAGTTGAAGAGAAAGATTGCCTCCTCCAACTGCCTGGGAGTACCCCGCCCTGAGGGCGAGATAGTTCTGATCACTGATGCCAGTGATCAGGGGGGGGTGGTACGATCTACCAATGGCAGGAGCTTAACCCCGCTGAACTAACCTACTGCCATTATCGTACTACTCGACTGAACCGTGATGGTTCGTTGAAACATGACTATCCTACCAGTGAGTGGCGACTGGTGCCACTGGGACACTGGAATTGGAAATGGAATCAAGCGTGTTCCAATTACAGCACCTATGACCAGGAACTCCTGGCCGGTATGTTGGTGCTTTCATCACAATCCCGACTCCTGGGATACAACCCTATTGTCTGGCTGTGTGACCAGGAGCCTGTGAAGTCTTTTCAGAAGGGCCCAACACCAGGGAAAGCTAAGCTAAAGCAGTGGTGGACGTACCTGAGCCAGTTCAGGCTGACAGTGCATCATATCCCCGGGATAAAGAATGAACTGTCTGACTATATATCGCGCAACAACTTCGATGCGCTTATTGGTGAGAGCTCTGAGGCGCTCACCAGAGAGGCTTTCAAGCGTATGGATGTCCAGCTTGACCTGTCCATGCGCACTGCTGGAATCCTGGAGGTTGGAGTTTAACCAACTATCAGTCAGAGTATGAAGAAATTCTCCAAACCATCAGCACTGGTCTCGAACCCCGTGTCATTGACGGGCACCAGTGGTGAAAAATCAATCACTACCTCTTCTACGAGGAGGTAGGTAGGTAGGTATCTTCGGGAGCTCGGGATGCCTCCTTTGACATTGCAATCCTGTCCCTCCCACTGCCCTATGTCAGGTGCCTCTTGAGCCGCTCCCGCATGTGCTTGGGAAGGCATTGTCGCGGCCACCCGGTCCATGTGTCCCAGGTGGGAGGGTGTCCCCACATGTGTCCATGGGTAGGGCCACATGCCCCCTCCTTTGGGCAGCAGCTCTGGGGGGCTGTCCAGCCGTGTGGAGTATCTCTCACCACAAGGGGTATTGCTCCCGCTTGTCTACGGTACGACCGCCTCACCCTTGTGGCTTGAGTTGGGGGGCCACTCTGCTTGGCAGGTGACCCCCTACTGGACTGTGTACCGGCTCGCCTGTCACCGGTTGCTTCCATGGCTCCGGGTGACGTTTGCCATGGTCCCCGATGCAGCCTGGCCGGGCTCGGACCAGTAGCTTTGGAGTACCGCTCCTGCCACTGGCCCGGTGGGTCGGCTGGGTCGCCCCAGTGCGTCCGACCCATGGGGTATTGGTTCTCTCCTGTACCTCGGCCGCCCTACGTGTGTGCAGTGTCCTGGGCCGTTGGGCTCCTGTTCACCGGTGTGCCCGCGCGGTTTGCTGTGGTGCGTCTGCGGTGTCCTGGGCCAGCTGGCTCCTGTTCACCGGTGTGCTCGCTCGGTGTGTTGTGTTGCATGTGCGGTGTCCTGGGCCCCTGGGCTCCTGTTCACCGGTGTGCGTGCTGTGTGCGGTGCGCGTGTGCCATGGCTGGTTGTGTCCCTCTTCCTCCCCCCCTAATTTTCGTTTTTTTTTTTTTTACTCGTTTTCTGTTTTTTTTTTTTTTTTTTTTTTTTCTTGCCTTTTTTTTTTTTTTTTTTTTTGTTTTTTTTTTACTTTTTTGGGAAAAAAGAAAAAGAAAAAACAAAAAAGAGGAAAACAGAGGCGCGGGTACACTGCAGGCACAGGCATGGGCAGCTGGTGCGGCGGTGCTATAGCGTTGTGTCCTCTGGCGTGTGTCGTCGGTGCTGTGGCGGCGGTCGCGCCCCAGGGGTGCGGCTCGCGTGTCCTGATGTACATGGGTATGGGTCAGGGTGGGTTTGGTTAGGTGTCTCTTTGCTTCTGGTGCTGGCTGGTTAGGCGGCTGTGTGGGCTGTGGCTGTGGGCTGTGTCTACGCATTTCCCTCAGCGGGCCTGGTTTGGAGTCAAGGGTTGACGGTTTCGGGATGTGGCTCGGGTTTGATTTGTGTTGGGGCTTCTGCTCGGTTAGGCTTGGGTCAGGGTGGGTTTGGTGAGGTGTCTCTTTGCTTCTGGAGCTGGCTGGTTAGGCGGCTGTGTGGGCTGTGGGTGTGGGCTGTGGTTACGTTGTTCCCTCGGCGGGTTTGGTTAGGAGTCAAGGGTTAGCGGTTTCGGGGTGTGGCTCGGGTTTGATTTGTGCTTGAGTTCTGGCTCGGTTAGGCGGTTGCGCGGGGCCGGGCGTGTGGGTAGCGGCGTCCACGGGGTCGTGCGCCCGAGGCGAGTGCGGGGTGGTGCGTGCGGGCCGGCCGTTGGCCGGTGGCCTCACTGGGAGTCCCACACGGAGGGGTCGACGGGCGTGCCGGGGGCGTACGCAGCGTGCAGGTTGGGCAGCAGCGGGCGCACGTGCAGGGCGTCGGCGTGCCCGATGGGGACCTCACTGAGGACCGAGGGGTTGGCGGCAAGCAGTATGCGATGCCCGGGAGGGGTGGTGGCGAGGAGCGGGAGGATGTCCGCGGCCCGCGACGTGGGGGCGAACACGCCGTGGGTCGGGTGAGGCCCCGGGAGCGGTGCTGGGGGGAGCGGGACCACAGGACGGCGGTCTACTGTGAGGTGCCAATTGGCGCGATGGTGGAGGAGCCGGACTAGGGCGATGCTGTGGCGCAGTGTGTCGGGCTGGGTGCTGGGCGGCGTGGGGACGTGCGGCGGGAGGGGGGGGGGCGGGGCGGTGGCGTGGGAGGGGGCACGGCGGAGGAGTGACGTCGGTGACGTGTGTGTCGTGCTGATGGTGGAGAGGAGCCCACAGTATCGGGCCCGGGTTCGGCGCCTTTGGGCGTAGTGGTGCTCGTTGTCGTGTGCGTAGGCTTCCTTCGGCGTCCGGTTCGTTTGGTGACTTCTGGGCGGGGCCTGGCGTGGCGCCCCGTGGTGGTGGTGTGCTGGGTAACGGGGTTAGATGGCGGCGCCGCTGGCCGGGGGGTCAGGCGCGTCGTGTTGTGTGGCGCGCAGGGCTCGTGGGGTGTTGTGGGTGTCGCCGGTGTCGGTGCGCCGACGCTTGTGGGGTGGTGAGGGGGTGTGTGCGTGCGGGGCTGGGCTTTGGGTGATGTCCCACAGGCGGATGCCGTCTCGCCGCGCTTCCTGGAGGGTCTCCCGCAGGCGCCTGAGGACGTACGGGTGGTCCTGGGGCGCGGGGAGGTTGCGGGGGTGGACTCCCAGGGGGTGGAGCGCATCGGCCAGCATGGCTTCCCATGCGGCCTGCGGCATCCACCCCCCCGCCGGCCGGAGGCGGCAGTTCTCCACCGACCCCTTGCGGGGCCGATGGACCAGGCCCTCGAGGGAGGGCTCTCCCCAGGCCCACTTCCGCAGCTCCCAGAGCTGCGTGTGGGTCCAGCGCTGCCACCACTGTTCCTGGGCGGGCCTGCGGTCTTGGGCGGAGGAGTGGGCGTGGGTGGGTGTGACGGGGTCGTGAAGACCGGCGGCGGTGGCGGGCCTGGGGGATTCCTCGTAGTCCTGTTCCGGGGGGGTGCGTGGGGAGTGGGGGTGCACGCGGATGTGGACCCGCGGGTGTGCGCGTACGCTCTCCGCCTCGGGGTTGGGCGGGGATTCGCGGCGGCGGCGGTAGTGGGGCATGCGTTGCATGTGGGCTGTCATCGGGGGCCGGTAGGGGGGCGGGGGCGCTGCTGGTGGACCCTGGAGCTGTCCGTGGGCCTGGGGTGCGGGCTTTGGGAGGTGGTGGGACGAGGCGCGTCGCGCTTCGGCCGCGGCGCGCTCCGCCATGAAGGTGGTGGCGGTGGCGTCGGTGACGGTGGGGGGGCGCCGCGCTGGGCGCTGCTGCCTTCGGGCCTCGGACGGCTGGGGCCGGATGTCGTAGAGGACATCCTCGGGGGGGCCGGGCTCGAGCTGCCGTCGTGGCGCCGGGTTTGGGCTTGGGTTTGGGCTTGGCTGCGGGCCGCCGTTTGGCGGCGGCCTTGGGCTTCGGCTGGGTCGTGGGCGTGGGCTTCGCCGGGGCGTGGGCTTTGGCGGCGGCGGGGCTGCTCGCGGTGGGGGCGGGTTTGGAGGCTCGTTTGGGAGGTGTCCCCCGCGGCCTGGGGGGTGGAGTGCTGGATGAGGACGTGGTGGTGGTGGTGGATGAGGTGGTCGTGGTGGTGGAGGTTGTGGAGTCGGAGGCGGAGGAGAGGGCCGCGGGAGACGGCGGAGGGTCCCGGGCCTCGGGGGCGGGCGTATGATGCTGGGTCCTGTAAGTAGCGAGAACGAGGGTGCAGGTTCGGGCATCGGGCGTGTGCGCGCGTTTTCCCTGGTGATCCGTGCGTGCTGGTGCTGGCGTGGCGGCGTTGTCTCGGCTTCTGCGGGCACGTGGGTTACCCGGGGGGTGGCCATATCTGCTCCAGGACGCGGGGGTGTGTTTGCTGGAGGTAGTCGAGGGTGCGGAGGAAGCATTGCTGGATGCCGGGCATGTCCTCCTCTGTGAGGTGGGGGTAGTTTTGGGTGGGGGTGTGGGGGCCCGGCCATAGCAGCGCCATGAGGCGGGCTGCCACCATGTACGGGCATAGTTGTGGGGTGGTGGGGCGTGGGGGGCTGGGTCCCCCGCGGTTTGGGGGGGCTTCCATCTGCTGGGGGCGCAGCGTGACCACCCACACCCATCGGTCCGTGGGGATCCCCCAGGTCCGTTGGGTCCACTTGGCGAGGCAATACATCGCCCTACCAAGGCCCTGCTAGCCGCTGCGGATGGAGAGCAGCGTGTCCAGGGATTCGGGTTCCCACGTGCCCCAGATGTGGGGTTCGTCCGGGTCGTCCCCCCTGGCGTACGTGTCGGGGCCTGGGTTGTGTGTGGGGGGGGTGTAGTCGGCGGGGAGGAGGGAGTAGGTGCCGTGTACCACCCAGTGGTCTGTGGGTGCGTCATAGGTGGTGGTGGAGAGGGTGTAGTGCAGATTGTACATGAGGGTCATGTACGTGGAGGGGGCTGGCTGCTGCTCGTCGGGGGTGGGGATGTCCCCCGGGACGTGGTGCCGGAAGTTGCTTAGGGAGGCCATCCGGGCCACCCATGTTTCCCGCTCCCACTCTTTGGTGCTGTCGGGGGTGGCGTCGGGTGGGGGGTGGGCCATGTTGGGCTCGCGGTAGCGGGTGCGGCCCTGGGTGCTGTCCCGCTCCGGCACGGGGTGTCCGACCAGGTGTCGCCCCCAGTCGATGGGAGGTACCCAGATCCGGCTCCCCGTCGGGGGCGGGCTCTCGCCGTCTGGGGTGGCGCGTGGGGGGCGCTCGTGTCGGGCGACGTGGAGGAAGGCGTCGAAGAGGAAGTCTCTGACGCCTTCCCCCAGGGTGGCCGCCTGGACCAAGGTGGCCGCCCGGATGGGGGTGCTGGTGCCAGAGGTGCGGAGGCACAGCACGACGTCCTGTTCCCCGACCCCCCGGAGGTGCTGCCGTACCGCTGCGGGGTTGTGCAGGGCGTAGAGTTCGACCGGTGCGGCGACTGGTGGTGCGGGGTGTGATGGGGGGGGTGGTGTGGGTTGGGGGGGGTGGTCATCGTTGTCGCGCGTGGGGTCCGGTGATGGGGTCTCTTGTGGTGGTCGCGGGAGGGGGGATTCGCGGTGGCGTGTTTCGGCGGGGGTATCGACGTCGATTGGCTGGTGCTGGCTGCCGCGTGTTGTGTCCGTGGCCTGGTCTCGGGGGGGGGGGCGGGGGGGGGGGGTGGTGTGGGGGTGGCGCTGTTGGTGGTGGGGGGGGCGGGGGTGGTTGTTGTGCTGGCTGGGGGACTGGGCGTCCCTGTGGGTCGTGTGGGTGTTGCATGTGTGCGCCGTGTGGCCCTTGCGGTTCTTGACTGGTTGTGGTGCCGGGCTGTGGGTGGGAGGCGGCCGCATGAGCGTCTGGGTGGGGCTGTGGTCCGTATGTAATGGGTGGCTGCTGGTGGATGGTGCTCGCTGGTATGGGGTGTGGGTGGGGGGGCTGCTGGTGGTGGTGGGGTGGGGGGGGCGGGGGTGGGTGTTGTGCCGGCTGGGGGTCCGGGCGTCCCTGTGGGTCGTGTGGGTGTTGCGTGTGTGCGCCGTGTGGCCCTTGCGGTTCTTGACTGGTTGCGGTGCCGGGGTGCGGGTGGGAGGCGACCGCATGAGCCCCCGGGAGGGGCTGTGGTCCGTATGTGATGGGTGGCTGCTGGTGGATGGTGCTCGCTGGTATGGGGTGTGGGTGGGGGGGCTGTTGGTGGTGGTGGGGCGCTCCTACTAGGTCCTGGTGTTGCTGGTGTGCGTGCGCGGCTCCTCGCGGGTCCATGGGGGTGTACCGTGGCTCGTATGTCGTGGGCCCGTGTAGCGGGGGCGGCGGGTGGTGCTGGACCGCGTGGTGGTGGTGTGGAGGGTGTGTCGGTTGTGTGTGGTACCCCGGCGTTGGTGGGTGTGGTGGCAGGGGCTGGTGGTGGTTGAACACGTGATGGTGTGGTGCGGTGATGTGCGCTATGTGGGGTGGGTGGTTCGCGGGGCCTGGTTGTGCTGGGGCGTGGTGGGGATGTAGCTGGTGGGGGTCGCTGTAGCTTGGGGGCATTAGGGGGTAGGGGTTGGGAGGGACGGGGGCGCGGTGGTGGTGTTGGTGGTGCCATGTCCCCTGGCTCTGCGCGTACGGTGGTCCTGGCATGGTGTGGACGTGTGTGGGCGGTGGTGGCTGACTGGGCTGCAGGGTTTGGCTGCTGCGGTACGGTGGTGGTGGTGGGCGTTGGTGGTGGTGGTGTTGTTGGTGTGCCCCGGGGGTCTGGGCGTGGGGCGGTGCGGTGTGGCTGGACCCGGGCCTTGGTCGGGGCGTCGCGCCCTGCTGGCGGGCGCGTTGGCGGGCCCCCTGGTGCCGGTGCCCCTTGGTCTTCTTGGCCTGGTGGGTGTCGGGGGCGGGTGAACCCCCCTGTCCCCCAGCGCCAGCGGTGTGCCTCTTGGAGGCTCGTCTTGAGGCCTCTGACGTAGGCCTCCTGGTCCGTGAGGCCCATCCGCGTGGCGGTGGCCTCGTCGGGAACGGCCAGGTGGGCGTCCCGAAAAGACGCCCAGCCCTCCGGGGGCGTGTGTTGTGCGGGGTGGGGGTGGTGTGCCGGGTAGAGGAGTGCGCTGAGGGGGTAAGGTGTTCCCTTCCGTCGGCCGAGGGCGTTTGCGAACCGGCGGCACGTGGTTCGGAGGTAGGCTGCTATCTCCTCTGGTGCCGTGTCGGCCCACGCTTCCGGCGTCAGGGCTGCTGCTTGGGGGGCCGGGAGTTGTGGGTCTGGGAGGTGTAGGTCTCGGTGGTGGAGGTATAGGGTGAGGAGGATGTGGCGGGCCGCCACGTTCAAGCCGCCTCCGCTGTGGCGTAGGGGTGGGCTGTGGGGGGGCAGGGGTGTGTTGCCCGCGGCCACGGCTATGGCCCATGCGTGGTCCGCCGCGTCCGCCACGTAGTACCCTCCCAGTTGGTCCCGGAGAGTGTGGGTGAGGTACCCGAAGAAGCTGGGGTGGCTGGCGGGGGGGGGTGCGGCTGGGGCCGCGGGCCGTTCGCGGTGGCGGGGGTTGAGGTCCCCGCAGTGGGGGCAGTGGGTGAGGCGGTGTGCGGCTCCCAGGCAGACCCAGTGGTCTGGGTCGCAGGGCAGGGCTGTCTGTGGTAGCCGCTGGCGAACGCAGAGGGGACATGCGGTGGCTGGTGGTTGGTGGTACCTGTGGAAGGACGGCGGCGTGGGGGGATGGGGGCTGGTGGCGCGCGCATGCTGGTGGGAGCGTGTGCTGTGCCTGTGGTGCCCGTGTATGCTGTGCCAGTGCTGTGCTCGGTGGACGGTGTGTAGACGTGGTGGGGGTTCGGTGTTGGTATGTCACGGGGTAGGTTCTCATGGTTGGTAGAACAGGAGTTTGAGGAGGTGGGCTTGGTCTGTTGGGGGCAGGGTTGCCGCATGCTGCAGGTATTTGTGGGTGCGGTATGTGAGCTGCTCCGCCGTCTTGGCAACGGCCGTCCGCTGCATGTGCGCCGCCGTGGCCTGGGGGTCCTCCGCGTGGGTGCGTAGTAAGGTGTAGACGGCAGTGGGGACGAGTCCCCTGCGGACTGCCTCGAGCACCTCCGTCTGCTTGAGGACGGTGGTGAGTTGCTGGGTCGCCGGGGACTGCGCCAGCCATCCGGCGTGCTGTGCGATGGTGTGGGTTGGGTTCCAGTCTGTGAGGGTGTCCAGTCCTCTGTACAGGGGGCACGCCTTGAAGTGGTCCCATGTTTCTTCTTCCGCGTGGCTGCAGATGCATTTGGTGTGTCCTGCGGGGACGTGGATCGAGCGGCGCGTATACCATCGGTGGTATCGGATGAGGAGGGGAAGTTGTTCGAGGGCGAGTTGGAGTCGGGGCTTTTGTAGGTGTGCTGGGAGGCTATCCGGGCGCAGGGCGGAGTAGTAGAGGGGGGTGTGGACGGAGTTTTCGAGGCGTCGGAGGACTTCGGTGTTCGCTGGGTGGCCCAGTGTGGTGGCTAGTTGCTGGATGGGTGTGGGGTAGTGGTACTGCTTGACTCGATCCGTGTACGGCGTGTCCTCGGGCATCCTTTGGGGGGGCTGTGCGGCCAGGGGTATCGGGGGCAGGTGCTGCAGGTGGCTGTGGTGTGGGGTGTCCAGTCCCACGCGTTCGAGCCCTGGGGTGTGGTTGGTGTTCTGGTGTTTGGCCTGCGTGTCTGCGCGTCCATTGCCGTATGCGTAGCGGTGCGACTCCTGCTTGACGATGTGTAGGGCGTCCTGGGGGTGCATGCCCTTGAAGGCCATCCATAGTCCCAACGCTTGTGTGGTGAGGCCGGACTCGAGTGCTTTGTGGAGGGGCAGGTCCGCAAGGCGCCTGGTGAGGTGGATGTCGACCGTGGCGTCCACGACTACCCAGATGTTGCGGGGCCGGACCGTTGTGGGTGGCGGTGTGGCGGTGACGGCGTCTGCCATGGTGCGCAGTTCGCCGTGGGAGGACGCCCCAAAGATGGTGGTCCCGGTGTGGTGTTCCACGTGGAGGCCGTCCGCGTGCCGGGTGATGCGCACGGAGGCGCAACCGACCGTGGGGGTGCGTTGCTGGGTGCCGGATGCGTCAGTGAAGTAGATGATGTCGGTGTCGCTGGGTATGGGTAGGCGGGCGATTGCTGTGGGGTGATAGACGTAGATGGGGTTCCCCTGGGTGGTTCTGGCGGTGATTTGCGTGGGTTGCAGTAGTGGCGCTGCATAGACGCCTATTCCCTGGGTGATGATGGTCTGGGCTCGTGGGGTGAGGCGGAGGAGGCCCCTGTCTGGGCGTCCCTGGGTGATATACGCGTACATCAGGTGGAAGAGGTATCCCGTATTGGGGTGGAACTTCTGGCACGTGATGGTCTGTCGCCGCTCCTTGTCGTCTTTGTCGCCGCGGAGGGTGGGGCTTTTGTGCTGTAGGGGGCGCATGGGTGCCTCCTGAGGTCCTGCGCGGTGTGGGTTGCAGCGGTCGTACTCCATGGCTACGCTGTCCGGGTCTGCCCGCTCGTTGGTGAACGTCCATGTCGCCGTGGGTGTTCGGGTCCAGGCTACGTGCGCCGGGTGGTCTGGGGGTACCGTGTGAAACCAGGGGGAGAGCCATGCCTGCTGGTCGGCGGTGGCGGCGGCGGTGGGGGTGTGGTAGTGGGTGGAGATGAGGTGCAGCAGGGGCCACGGAGTGTCGAGGGCTGCCGGGCCGCAGTGCCAGCACGTGCGTGGTATGCCCTGGTCACTGTGTCTGACTGGTGGTACATCGGTCTCCGGTGCATTGTGTTTGGGGATGGACCAGGGGGCATGGTGTCGCTGGACGGTGCGGGTAACATGTTTGTGGCCGTTTGGTGCTAGTAGCAGGATGGTGGGTGGTGTCCAGCCTTCGGCTGACGGGGTGGGCTCCCCCTGCGTCGTGCCGCCGTCGTTGGGGGTCTCGTGCTCGCTCAGGCGGGGCCGGGGGTGCTGGCGCTGGAAGGCTGTGTACGCCGTGTCGATGTCCTTGGGGCCCGGCATGTCGCGCCCTGCCTTCGTAGCACATGCGCGGAGGTACGCTTGGAAGACGTGGCGTGCTGGCCATTGTGGGTCGGAAAGGAACGGGGCGTGGTGGGCGTCGCATGGGGCCATGATCTGCATCTGTGTTCGGGTGATATAAACTATGGTGATGGTGGCCCCTACGAGGCGCAGGGTGTCCGCCTCGCCTGCCGGGCGTCGGTGGATGTCGGTGTGTGTGGCCACGAGTGGCCCCTGTTGATCGCAGTGGTGGTTTGTCAGGATGGTGTGTGTGTGGTGCGGTAGGAGGAGTTGTAGCTGGGCCCAGATGCCAGTGCCCACGGGGGTGGAGACGCCGTGTTGTGCCAGTATCCACCGGGGGCAGGTGTTGCGGGCCATTTGCGCTTCTTTTATGCGTATGGCCGCCGCCTCGCGAACTTCTGGTTGGTGGTTGTGTGTTACTCTGTGTAGGAGGTGTGCTGCGTGTTTGGCATAGGCCATGTCGACCAGGGCGCCCGTATTGTCTCCGTAGTAGCGCCAGTGGGCCATCATGGCCTCCTTGGGGAAAGACGTGGGCCAGCCTCCGTGTTGCGCCCATGCCTTCGTCACTTGCTGTCGAGCGTGGCGTAGTGCGTCTTGGGGGCGCGGGAGGTGCAGGGCTTGGTACCTGATGGCCGCGTTGAGCACTGCTTCCATGAAGTACGCCAGGCCCTGCGTAGACAGGAGGTCCCCCCTGGCAATTTGGGTTAGCCGGGCGAGGCGCTCTTCTAGCTTGCTTGGGAGTGTGATGTGGTGGTGCTGCGTTGCCTGTGTGACTCCCAGGTGGACTGTGGTGTCTTCCAGGTGTAGGGGTTCGCCTTTCCGGATGTGGGGGCTGGGGGTCTTGGCGTCGGCCAGCCCGACCGATTTGCGGGTGTGCACTAGGAGCTGGTGGGCGTCCAGGTAGGTTGTGGTGAGTTGGAGAATGGCGGACGCTTGTTCGGTGGTCGTTGGTAGCCCTGCGTTCTCAGGGTCGCGGTGGCGGGTGGCCGTAGTGAGGAGGTTGTCATCTGCGAAGTTGATGAGGGGGGACCGTAGCGGGTATGGGGCGTACCCCGGGTATACCCGTGCTAGCTCGAATGCCAGTGGCAGGGTGACGAGGAGGTAGAGGAAGGGGCCTTCGGCGCCTCCCTGGGGGACCCCGCTGTCTGTGCCGGTCCAGGGGGTGAGGCCCACGGCCGTGATGACGGCGTAGAGTTGGGTCTGGATGTACCCGGTCATGAAGGATAGGAATGGGAGGCCCATGGCATCCCATACCTCCGTGAGGAGCCGGTGTGGGGCGTGGGGGAACGCGCCTTGGACATCGAGGGAGGCGATGATCATCTCGTAGGGGTTCATGTCCAGTGCGGTGTCCTGGAGGAAGATGGCCTCGTGGGGGGACCTGCCGGCCATGGCCCCCCACATGCTGGCGGGCACGTGGGCGAAGACCGCTGGCGCGATGCGGCCTAGGATGAGCGGCCACACCAGCTTGACCTCGGTGCTGGCACAGACTATGGGCCGCCAGTTCCCCGGCTGCGCGCAGTCCCCCTTTTTGTAGAGGGGGTGGACCAGGTTGGCCCACTCAGGGGGGATGGGCGTGGCGCCCGTGACGATGTCCCACAGGCGGGCTGCCAGGCGGCGTTTGATGGGTAGGGTGAGACGTTGGTACGCTTCGGCCGGCAAACCGTCGACGCCGGGCACGACCCCCTTCTTCAGGCGGTCTAGGGCGCGTTGCAGTTCTGAGATGCTGAAGGGGTCGTGTTCGATGGCGCGCCGCTGTTCCCGGTTGAAGACCCTGGGCACATGCTCGCGGATGGTGTTTCTGGTGTGGGGGTCGAGCTCGGGGAGGGCGTCCCCGTGTTGTGCCTGGAAGCTGTCCAGGACTGCCTGGAGGACGGCGTCGGGGTCATTGGTGAGGCCTCCTTCGGGGGTGCGTACCGCGTGGATGGTACGGCGCCCCGTGTCCTCCAGGATGCGGCTGACGTACCGTAGGGACTTGTACGGCGTGTCGTTTCTGCCGTATCTTTCGCGTTCCTGGGCTGCTGCCGCTATGCGGTGGGCGTGCCATTCCTGGAGTTGGTGGCGGCGGGTGGTGAGGAGCGCACGGAGGTGGGCGTCCCGGTCTCGTGCCTCCGGTGTGCTGGGGCGTAGCAGGGTGGCGAGTTCCCCTTTCGTGGTCCAGATGTCATGGACGAGTTGCTGGAGGGTGAGGTCTGGTGGTGCTCCCGTGTGGTTGGTGTCACGCTCCATGCCGCATGCTTGTGCCGCCCGGCGCATGGCGGTGGTGAGTGTCGGTGCACCCGGGCGGCGTAGGATGGCGTGTAGGGCCCTGTTATACCTGTACCAGGCGCCGTGGTCGTCCTCGGCCGGGAACTGCAGTGTGGGTGGGAGGGTGTCGTCTGGCAGGGTGGCCGCGGGTGGGGGTAGGTTGGGGATGATGAGGTCGATGTAGAGGGGCCGGTGGCCCGTGCCTGTGGGCGGGAGGTCCCCGTAGGCTGCTTCGTGGACGCGCACCGTGGTTGGGTCCCCGTAGCACGTGTCGATGCGGGATGGGTGGGTGCCGGCTTGGTGGGGGTAATGGGAGGGTGTGCCGGTGAGTCCTGCTGCGAGGTCGGTGAGGCCCAGTTGGTGCATGGCGTCCCCGACAGCTGTGTCGGTGGCTGTGGGTGGGCCGGTGCGGTCGTCGTCGGTGGGGGCGGCGTTTAGGTCGCCTATGATGATGGTGGGTGCCAGGAGGGAGAGTCGGCGGTACGCCAGGCTCAGGGTGTCCAGGAAGTCCTTGGTCTCCTCCCCGAACGGGACGTGCGTGAGTAGCAGGTTTAGCTGCCATCCGGGCCCCACGCACTCGTACGCCCCGAGGCGACCATCCACTCCTAGGTCGGGGTGGGCATGTACCGTGACCGACGTCTTGTGGTAGAGGGGTACCCCCCGTTCCCAGTGGGCGTGATATTTGTTCCCCTCTGGGTCCAGGATCGGTGCTGGTTCGGGTTGGTCCGCTTTGCGGAGGGCTTGCTCCAGGAACTCCAGGAGGTCTGCGCCTTGGGGGTGCGGCCCGGGCATGGCTTGCAGTGTGGCGGCCTTGGTGGGGTCGTAGGTGACCGCGGGCTCGTTGAGGATGTTGATGCGGGCGTGGGCTTCTGCAGGCGCCCGTTTCTGGGGACCGGTAGTTGGGGGGGCGGGCCGTGTCCGGCCCTGGCCCCGTCAGGCGTCGAGGAGGTCGATGACGCCCTGAGCTGCGGGTGCCCTGCGGTTCCGCTTCTGGGGCTGGGGTAGGGCCCATGCATTGTGGACTTCGCCCGTGTACTCGGTGCCGGTGAGGTGCTCCGTGTCGGGGGTGCACAGCTGCATGGGGACCATCTCACGACCGGCTTTGTCTCGCCAGAGTTCGATGGTGCGCCCCAGCTTCTTGTCGTTGGGGGTGGCCGGGTCCCACTTGACGTGGATCTTGAACCCCTGGTGGTCCCTGGTGACGCGGTACCGGTGCTTGACCTCCCCTGCGGCCCATATCCACTTGGAGGGGCCCGCGGCCGTGGGGTACTCGAAGGGCAGCTGCACCCGGGTGTTGATGGCGTATTCGGGATACAGGGCAGCGGCTTCCTCTTTCGTCCAGCTCTTCGGCTTGGCCCTTGGCTTTGGCGCGGGTTTGGCCTGTGTGGGGGCCTTGCGCTTCTGCGCACCTTGGCGGCGCCGGGCAGCGGGTTGTCCCCGTTGGGGAGGTGCGCCCTGGGGCCGCTGTACGGGTGCGTGGCCCGGTGCAAACACGGGGTGTTCGCGGGCGGCTGGGACGTCGGGCTTGGACGTGGGGACGGGGTCCGTCAGCTGGAACACTTGCTTGGTCATGAGGCCAAGCACTTCCTCGGCCTCCTGCACGGCGTCGGGCGGGTCCGTGGGCCGGGTGAGGAGCCGGTGCCCGGTGCCTGCCCCGTGGCGGCGCATGTGGGCCGTGTAGCGGGTGGCGTGGCGTGTCCACGCTGGAGTGCGTTCCGGGGGGGGGGGGGCCTTCTGGCGCCCCCTGCGCCCAGTAGAGGGCGTAGTGCAGCGCTTCCCAGGCTGCCTCTTGGGCGTGAGGGATGCGTGCGGCGAGTCGCAAGCGGTCTCCTCCGCGTGGTGGGGGCGGGACTTCGCCGTCGGGGGCGTGTGCCGTTGCCCGTCTGACCTTGCCGTGGTCGTCCCATTCCACCGTCCAGGAGGTGTCCCGGTGTTTGAGGATGTGGACCTCCGTGGTGGTCGGGGGGGCGTCCATGGCGTCCCAGCTGACGAGCTGGATGGGGCGGACCGCAGGGTGGGTCTTCGGGGGTGCTCGCATGTTGAGGATTTGGTGGATGTCCTCGGCGGTGGGGCCCGTGTCGGCAGCGTCCTGCGCTGCTTGGGCTGGAGGTGGGGAGGGGCGGTCCTCGCAGAGGCGGGATGCGGACGCCGTCGCGTACATGGCTGCGATCAGGACGTGTTCCGTCAGCCCTTCCGCCATGAGGTGGTTTTCCCCCTCCAGGTCTCGGGGGATGGCGGCTTCCGCCTTTAGGGTGAGGAGTGCGATGGCGCGTTTGGGTCCAGGTGTGGCGTGTGTCGGCTCATCTGGCGGGCGTCCGTCGGATGGGGTGTGGGGGGGGCGCTTCTGGAAGGGGGATTGGTCCCACCGCCAGGTGCTCGACAAGGTGTAGTGGTATGGCGTGGTGGCGGTCCGCTGCGGGCAGGAGGTAGGGGTGTGGGTCCCCGGGCACCGTGCCGAGGTATATGCCCCCCCTGTAGGTAGGGGTGGGCAGGGGTTGCTGCAGAGCGTCTGCGCATGGTAGCGCGCACTGAGGGTTGCAGTGGGTGCATGGGGCCTTTATGGGGTGCGGTACCGCGTACACGGTGAAGGGCCCTACCGCTCGCTGGATGTGGCGGGGGATGATGTTGCGGAGGTCCGTCTTCTACGAGGACCAAATTGTGGTGCCAGAGGCACGACTGGATGGGTGCCTACAGTGGTCCCATCTCAGTTCTGGTCACACTGGCGCTAATCGCTCAGTGGACTTCTTCCGTGAGTGTTTCTACTCTAGTCTAACCCTGACTGAACTGAGGTCGCGTATGCAGACCATTGTGGATGCTTGTGGCCGTCATGCCAGCAAGCAGAGCGACAGTACGGATAGGGGCCTGATCTCCAGCTTACCCATACCCTAATGTGCTAACTCTCTTCTGTACGTGGATTTCATCCACGGCCTACCACGCTTCGGCGGCTATGATAGTTGCCTAGTGGTCACCTGTGGCCCATCTCGCTTCACCCGTGTGTTCCCTTGCAATAAGAAAATCACAGGTGAGCAGACTGTGAAAATGTTGGTCGAACAATGGTTCGAACCCTATGGAGCACCTAAGCAGGTGCACTCTGATGAGGATGTACGCATCTGCAGTGACACTGGGTGGTACAAACGAGTGCTAACTGCCCTCAATGTGGAGGTAACCACAGGTGTGCTCTATACCCACACGTCTAACCCTCTCTGTGAGAGACAAAACCGTGTGGTGGAGCAAAACCTAAGAATCCTGATGAAACAGGAGCGTACCAAGGACTGGGTACGCCTGGTGCCCTGGGCAGTGCTAACCATGAACTCACAGCGGAGCTCTTCTACGGGTCTCAGCCCCCACGAACTGTTCCGTTAAAGACGACCTGCATGGTTCTTCAAATCCCCCTTTCTTGAGGACTTCAAGAGCCCTGTGGGAGATTGGCTGGAACACAAGCAGTCTCTGGCTAACCAGGTTGGGACCAACCTGAGACACATTCGTGACGGTGAACTGAGCCGACGGAACCGCCTACGGCGACCTGCCAGCTTCAAGGTTGGTGACCTTGTTTTGGTACACCATTCACGCCTACCCTCCTGGCCACGTAACTGCCTACAGGACCCTTATTTTGGACCCTATCGTATCATCAGGATAGATGGATCCAGGATCCATGTATGGTGCAGTTGACGTCTAGGTGGTGAACTGCTGTGTGCAGCTAAACAGTTGAGGCACTATCACTCCCCTGACGACTTGTCTTGGGATGAGTGGCGCCTCAGCGACACTGAGGTCGCGCGTATAGACCTAGAGAACGCTGCCAGTCCAGAGGAGGCAGACGAACTCGAGGAGATGACTGCCGATGAGATGGCAGTCGATGGTTACTATGTGGTTGCAGGTATTGCTCGCCACGAGTATAAACAGGGCTGGAAATTCCTAACCCTGTGGGATGGCTATGGGTTATCTGAGGCGACCTGGGAACCTATGTCAGCCTTCATACAACCAGACGGTAGTATCAACCCTATCTTCCGCACCTACCTCGTTGAGAACAACAAGGGGCAGCTCTTAACCCGTGCTGAGACTATGTCCCAGCGTAAGAAGCGAAACTAATTTCCCTGTGTCAGTCTACTGACAGGTGCTGAGCACTGACTGCACTGACCCTGTCTGTGCCCTGCAGACCCATGCCTTGTTGACCATGTGTTGCATGGGGACTGCCCTAATGTAATGCCCTTGGCGAGCCAACGAAGAACGGTGGCTTACTACACCAGGGGGGAATGACAAGCAAGGTGTTATGAGGCAGGGTGTGTCTGTCTTCCCTGGGGACAAGCGAGCCCACAGTTAGAACCGCTGACTGGTCCGGACCCATGGGGTTCTACCCTTCCTTACAGGGTTTACCATACCCCTATGTGTGCTACGTATGTCTGTGTGTGTCTCACTTCTCTCCCCTGCGTGGCTCCCGGAGACCGGGCTTCGCTGACGTCGGACCGAAGGTCCTAATCACGTATTATTACCACTCCTATGGCGTCCAATTTCTGTGCTGGCGCTTATCCTTGGGGGGAGACGGCAGAAGCCCTACCAACTAGATGGGAGGGGTGGCCAAGTGTGCTAAGGGCATACAAAACGCCCATTTTTGCTAAGGGCCAAAAGCTATAGCACTCCCCTGCCAACGAGGAAAAGCACGCGGGACAGGATACACCACTACACTACACTCACTAACGCCAGCACCGGCCTTCGAAGGCAGGGTGAGCACTTATCACTTGCACTCAACTGCTGCCAGGCCTGCTGACCCTAACCCCTACACACGCTACTTGGTGTTGCTGTCAAAGATGTCTCGGGTCTTAATGACCCTCCTGTGAAGAAGACAAGTAAACACAGCGCTGCTGAGCAACTGTGGCCTAACAGGGACGTCACAACACGTTTCCCTAACAGGGCTTGGAGGGAAGGGGTGCTCTTGTTGCGTGCACAGCGCGGATATTGATGAGGTCGAACTGCCCACGCCACTCCTGGCTGAGGCGCGGTCAATTGATTGTGTGATCAGCGCCCCTGTTTTGCTGGGGCAGAAAAATGGGTAACCGCCGAAGGCAGCTGCTGCGTGCACCAATCACCCTGAACCTCTCCCACCTGTACAACAGAGGCAAATGAAGGGGTGTTTGCGGCTGAGGAACCAAGCCACACTGCACGTATTATACGCTTCTCAGTGTGACCTATAATACACTGTCCTCAAACACGCCATGTCAAGCAAGCAAGCGTTAAGAGACTCCTCAGGTTCTCTTGAAGAACGTACCGAGGAGCCCCTTGGGAAACCTAAACAAGGTTTACCGTGCGCAATTTGCGTGGCCTACCCTTTAATGCATCATGTGCACGCAGGGAAGGGAGGCAGAACCATAACCACAATGACTCTACCAGGAGGTGAGCTCCTCCTGGGCTAACGTACCTTACTCACCATGCATCGTGTGAATGCCGAAGTGAAGCGAACACAAAACAACCCTATTGCGAGTTTTAAACAAGCCTAAGCGTTTTAAGCAACTCCACCTTAACGCTACGGCTGCACACGAACAAACACTTTCTTTTTTTTAACCTGTGAAGAGAGAACAAGGATGAGTTAGGGTACAGGGAAAGCGTCACAGCGTGTGAATGCCTCAATTAGGCACATGCATCGCGAGCACAGCGCATATTCTAACCCTACGTGCGCGCTGCGCGCTCCATTCACATCGCATACCTTTCATTCCTGTTTTGACCTGTGCAGACACGAGAGAGGAACACCCGAACCCCCAACGAACACAGCGCTGACAACCCTAACGCTTTGACGAAGCAACCAACACGAACGCAATGCGTGCGTGTAAGATGACACTGACATACCTGAGAGGTGGGTTGTTGACTTGCTCTGTGGTGTGGGTTGAATTTGAATACTTTTCTCTGAAGCTTATAACAATTTTGATGCAACTGTGCAAAAATTTCCTCTAGAACTTTAAAAGCTACGGCTCATACATTCTTTTTCATAAGCCTTCTACGCTTGCGCAACCTTGTTTTTTCCAAGTCCGTCTCCTTTGCGCCTGTCTGCGACTTTGAGTTATGTGTACAAATGACGATTTCCCGCGTGGTTTTGTCGATTTTTAACAATTTCACTTGCTAAATCGCAACCCCTTCCGCTAAACCGCAGGAATCACTCCATGTTAGTTACATTTTCTATTTTTTCCAGCTCCTGGAGATTTGTGTCCTCCATTGGGAGTATTGCTCCGCCCTGGCCCTTCGTCAGGACGTTTACTAAAACGCTGTTTATACAGCGATAGCCGTCCGCAATAGAGCGGTCGACTGTACCCTAGTGGGCAACCATATGTGCTCTAGGGAGGGAGTCCTGGGTTCAAACCCCACTACCCCCAAACTTGTTCCAAAAGTTTTCGTCGCACGCCGGCCACTTTTGAGGAATGCCCCATCGAGAGGGACATCTCTCACGGTACATTACACTGTTTTTCGAGGGTACCTACAGTGTGATAGGCTTCTATGAACTGATGAGGCTGTTTTTGGTAAGTTTGATGCAGTTTCTGGGGTAATTTTGGGAATATTTGAGCCTGTTTCCTTGGTCCTACTAGCTTAGCTAACTAGTACTCCAGGGGGGAGTAAGAAAAAGTAACTGCCATGTCTATCTTGGAGGGCTTGATCCAGGTTAAGCCCCCCTTAAAACCCTTTTGTTGATGCTAAGAGAAACCTAAGTGTTTTTGTCTCTCTTTGGATGCCCAAAGTACATTTTCTCAACTTTACTAGGGTTGTAACCCTAGCCCCCCATGAAGTTCACCCCTGCCACTCAACTCAGCGGAGGTACCTTCCTTCATGGAGGATATACCAAAATAAAATAGGCATTTCATGCTTTAGGCCTTGGAGGTTAAGCCTAGTGGTATCCCACCCCAAGACCCCTATACTCAATTGTTTCTACCACTTATTCCTTGGCCAAGTCATTTTCTGTGTTTGCCTGACATCTATGCCCCACATTCCTAGCCAGCACCATTTCACCCAAAAGAGTGCACATGAAGTGCCTAATGCTATCTTGGAGGCCTGAGTCAGTCCAATTTTCATATAAAATCTTTTGTATTATCCATTTGTGATTGAATCTTTGTGTATAAACCTGCATTGTCTATCTGCAGCCCTTCTGTGTTACACTGGACTCCAAAACCAATCATTGATTCGATCCACATCCTGTTCTTGCTCTACTTGCTGCTTTGGTTTGGGGTTTCAACTACAAAACCTGCAGGATTTCATCAAAACATCTAGGGCATAAATCAAGGACATCTTTCTCAACCCTAACGTTTTAACGAACCAACCACGGTGTGCGGGCAGGCCTGCCTGTTGTGTTATGCTTCCTCCCGCGTTGATGGCCTACAGGGAGAGGGAGGAGGGTGGGTTTCTTGGCGGTTTCCCGGTCAGCGGGTGCGCTGGCGTCGTTCTCTTTGTCCATCCTGGGTCCTTCTATTCCCGCGGTGTTCGCGGCGGCGGGTTCGGGCTCGCGCTCCCTCGCCATACTTTGCTCGTGCATGCTTGCGTGTGTGGGCATACCACTTGCTCTCTTTGTGCCCTCGAGCTTGTGGTTTGTGTGTTTGGTGGCGGTGGCGTCCCCTCTGGTGGCGTGTGGCTCCCGTCCCTCGGTTTTGCGGGGGTGGGCGCCCTTCATACCATTGCTTCTTCCCGTTAGGTATTCCCTCATACCACTCATGTTCCGTTCCTCGGTGTTGGCGGCTTCTTGTTCTTCGCGTGTTCTTTGGCGGCGTCCACATTTTCTCCGGCGTTGGCGGCTTCTTCCCGCGTTGATGGCCATCCTCTTTCTGTTCCGCGGTGTTGGTGGCCGCTTGTTCTTCGTGTGTTCTCTGGCGGTGTCCACACTCTCTTCGGCGGTGGCGGCCTATAGGGTGTGCATGTTCGGGAAGGGAGAAAGGGTGGCAGTTTCTTTGGTTGCTGGGCGCTCCGGCGTTGCATGTGTCTCCATCCGCGGTGGGCCTTGTTGTGTAGGTAGGTGGGTAGATGCACTCGGTCGTGGAGAGGCGCCCCATGGTTCCCCCTGGCGTCGCCCCTGTGACGAACAGGAAGAGGCTCCGCGCGTGAGGAGGGGAGGCGGCTTACATCACGCTAAACCTGACTGTTGGCCCCCAACAAAGCGGCCCCGGGCAACACCGGGAGGGCTGATCGCCGCCAGCGTGACGTGCTTGTCTCGCCGGGAGGGTGTGCCCCCGTGCTTGCGCACGTCCCCTCCTTTGGGCGGAACCCTAGAGGTTCACCGGACTTCCTGGCGTATCCCGTTCCCAAGGCATGCATGCACGTTCTTGGTACTAGGGTTCCGAGGCGCTTGGGTGTCGCACGCTCCGCCTCGAGTCCCAAAGCAGCGCAGGCCTTAGGATGCAGCCTTACCCCTGGTCTCCGGATCTCGTTTGGCCGGGTCACCTGCATGGCACGGGCTGCCTCAGTGCCCGGGCTGTGGGCACTGGGTTTCCTACTGTTGTGCGGCGTTTGTGTTTGGGTCCGGTTGGCAGTTTGGTGTGGGTTTTGTTAACCCCGCCAGTCCTGGCTGGGGTCTTGGGTGGGTGTGTTTGGGCACGGTTTGTGGCGTTGTCCCTCTAGTGTGGGCTGTTTGTGGTGTTCGTGGTAGGGGTTCGGTGTCGCCCTGCTTATGGGAGGTGTGTGGTTTCGTGGGCACCCCGCTTGCCCCCCGCTGTTTCCGGTTCCGGCGTGCAGTGTGGGTGTGTGTGCTGGGCCCGGGTCTCTGCTGTGCCCAGCCCTTCTTGGCTGGGTTGTCGGGGTGCGTTTTTTGCGCTTTTTTTTTCTCTTTTTTTTTCTTCTTTTCTGGGTCTTCCTGTGCCGGGCCTTGTGGTCCCTGTCCCCCCGTCCCCTTTCTTTCGGGCTGGGCTGGTGGCTCTCTTTTTTTTTTTTTTTCTCTGCTTGTTTCGGTGTTGCTTTTCCCGTTGGGCCGCTGTTCCTGGCTTGGTGTTGCCGGTTTTGGGTGGGTGGTCCCCCTGTGCCCCTTTGGGGGTCCTGTCTTCGGTGCCTTCTGGGGGGGGGGTTCGGCCGCCTCTGGTGGTGTTGGCGGGCGGTTTGGCGGCTGTGGGCTGTTTTCGCGCCTTTTCCCCCTCCCCCCTCCGGTTTTTGTTTTGGGGGGGGGGCTTGCCTGTTCCTCCCTCTGCCTTCCCTGGGCTGGTGCACGCACTGGCCTGCATTCAGTGTTGTCTTCGGGGCTGCTGTTTTCAGTTGCGTTCTGTTTGGCCGCGTTCCGGCCCCATGGGTCGGGTGGGCTATGTACACGGTGGGCTCGGCGCCCCTTCTTGCCGGGTTAGGTCCTGGCTCTGCCGGCAGGGCGGCTGCGCCAGGCGGCTGCTTGTGGTTCTGGGTTAGGGGGCTGGGGTTGTTCGGGTCCTTTCCCCTCTGCGGTGCCGGTTTTAATCTTCCGGGTGGTCCGCCACTGTTGTTGCGAGGCGCGCTGTGGCCCCGTGTGTGGCCTGCGGTGCTGGTGTGTGGCGTGCTGGTGCGGCGCCTTCCAGGGTGTGCGGTGGCTGGATTCGGTCAGTCCTCCAGGTTAGGGTCAGTTGTGTCGTGTTCTGCCGCTCTGTGCCGCCTCGCGTCGCGTCGTGCTGTGGCGCGTTGCACTGTGGCGCGCTGTGGTGCGGTGTGCCGTGGTCTCACGTGGTGCCGCGGTGGGTCAGTGGAGGTCCGCCTGGCCTGTGTCCTGGTGCGGAGTGCGGGCCTGAGTGTGGCTGGCTGGTGGCTGGGGGGTGCGGTTAGGTGTGGGTGTCTCGCTGGGTCCGTGCTGTGGGGGCTCGGGCGTGCCGCCCGGGCTGGTGGGTCGGGTAGGTCGATCGCGTGACGGTCCGTGGGGTTGCCCTCCCTGGGGGCCTGTGCCTTGGTCCCGTGTCCTCTGGGGGTTTCGGTCCCTAGTCTTGGCCGCGGTGGCCGTGCCTTCGTCCTCTTCCGGTGCCTGTGAGGTGGCCCTTGTGGTGGCCAGGGTCGTCGCCTGGCGGTGAGGGCGTGGTGGTGCGCCCTGCGGCGGCGTTCCCTGCGGCTTTCTCTGTGGGTGTGGCCCGTTCTCCCCGTGTAGGTATGCCCTCCATTCTCCGTGTGGTTTCGGGTGGCTTGTGGGTGTGCGCCGGTGTGATCCGCATGGCGTCCGATGCTTGCTTCGGTGGTGTGTGTTGGGGGGTGCGTCCCTGGGTGTCGTGGGGTGTTCGGTGGGGGTGGGGCGGCGCTGGTCCCCCCGTCGTGGTATGCCCTTCCTGGGTGTGGGTCGTGGCGCCTGCCGTAGTGCCCTTTTCCTCCCTGCCTTGGTCCCCTCTCCCGCCCCTTCCTGGTTCTTGGGTGGTTTCCTGCCCCCATGTGGTGTCTCTTCCGGCGTCCTGTCCCTGTGAGTGCCTGCCCTCACTTGGGGCCCCTCCGTGCCCTCTTGCCTGACTGCTCCTCCGTGTCCCTTGCCTTTCCCTTGCCCTTGTCCTGCCCCTTCCTGGTGTGGTGGTGGCGGGAGGGGCGGGGTGGGGAGGGGGCGCCGGCGGCCCAGGCCTGGGGGTGGGTGGCCTGGAGCCACTGGCGGAGGGCTTGGGGGGTGTAGGGGGGGCGGAGGCCCTGGACCGCATCGCGGAGGAGGGCCTCCCATGCCGCTTGCGGCATGATGGCCTCCGGGGCGGCCTCGTTGGGGTTTGCGGGGGTGCGGGTGCGCACCTCCTCGAAGGTATGCACCATGTGCACCCCTTCGTGCCTTCCCGCTCCCCCGGCCCACTTCACCCAGCGGCGGAGCTCCTGCAGAGCGGGAAGAGACCACCAGGCGAGGTGGGAGGGGGTCTGGGGGGGGGAGGGGTCCGTGCTCGGGGTCCTGGGGCGGCGGGGGGAGGACGTGGACCTGCGGTGGTGGCGGGGGTGGCGGTTCCTTGGGGAGCGGGAGCGGCGGTGGCGGGGGCTGGGGGTGGAGGACGGGTACGGGCGGAGGGGGGAACGGGAGGGGGAGGTGGACATGGGGCGGCTGTGGCGCGCTTGGTGGCGTCCGGGGGACCGGGAGTGGTGGTGGCGGGGGCCGGGGGTGGTGGATGGGTATGGGCGGCGGGGGGAACGGGGAGCCCGGCGGGTCGTGTGGGGGGAGGGGGAGGTGGACGTGGGGCGGCGTTGGCTTGCCTGGCGGCGTCGGGGGGAGCGGGAGCGGCGGTGGCGGGGGCCTGGGGGTGGGGGTCTTGTATGGCCGGTGGGGGGAGGGGGAGGTGGACATGGGGCGGCGGTGGCGCACGTGGTGGTGCCCGGCGACAGGAGCGGGGTCTGGGGGGGTCGGGGTGGCACCTGGGGGAGCGGGAGCGGCGCGAGTGGGTGGTTGAGGCGCGGTGGGAGTGTGGGCGTCGTGGGCGAGTGTGCCGTGCGGGGGGGGAGCGGGAGCGCCGCCGTTTGCGGGATCGGGCCTCATCGCTCGAGTCGGGCCAGTCAGGAGGCGTCGGCGGCCCCTGGGGGGCTTCGCGTGGTGCCGCCTGGTACCGGGGGGGGGGGGGGGGGTCCCCTGTCGTCCCTGGATCCGCCACGTAGGGGTGTGGTGGCGGCAGCGGCTGGTGGTATGGGTCGAGTGACTGTCCTTGGCGGGGTTGGGCCCGGGGGGCCCCTCCGGCGTGGACGTGGTGGCCGGGGGGATACGGATACGGTTCCTGGTACGGGGGGGCCGGCTGGTACGGGGGAGGTGGCCCCTGGCGGTAGGTGGGGTATGCGGGTGGAGCGCATGGTGGCTGCCATCCCATTCGCTGGTGCTGTTCGTGCACGGGGGGTTGTGGCCCGGTGGCGTAGGGCGGTGGGCAGTGGTAGTGGTGGGGGTGGTGTTGGTAGTGGTGGTGGTGGGGCTGCTGGTGGTGGTGGTGTGGGTAGTGGTGGGGTTGGTGTTGCGGGTATGGCCTATGGACCCCTTGTGGGTTTTCCGGTCCCTCTTGTGGGGGTGGGGGGTTGGGCATCGTGGGCAGTCCCCTGGGCTGCACTATGTCCTGTACAGGGGTGGCGGGTCGGGGGCCGGGCTTGACGGTGACGGTGGTCGAGGGGTCCCACGTCCCTGCGTCCATTTAGCCGGCGGTGGTGGTGGTTTGTGGGGGATGGATGACGGGGCGCTTGGTGACGGGGATGCGGACGAGGGCTTGGACGGGGTCGTGCTGGGTGGCCGCCTCTGCGGTGGTGGTCGGTGCCGGTGGGAGGGGGGCGTGGGTTGCGGTGGGTGGGGGGTCCTGGCTTGGGTGAGGGTCCGGGTGGGGGTGGTGTCGGTTGGGTTTGTGGTGTTGTGTGTGCTCGCGTGGGCGCCGGCTTGGGTTTGGGGTCGGGTTTGGGGTTGGGGTCCTGTTCCAGGTTGAGGAGTATCTCTGTCCGGAGGTGTGAGGGCGCCGATGTCGGGTCCAGGGGTCTACCTGGTGCGTTGCCGGGGTGCCTGAGTCGCCTGTGTGGGGGTTGGGGGGTCGTTGTGTGCGGCGCCGGCTTTGGCTTTTGCCGTGGCCCTGAGGATGAGGGCGGCTGGGAGGGGGGGGTCGGAGGATGAGGTGGAGGAGGTGGATGAGGCTGAGGATGAGGAGGAGGTGGTGGACGCGGGTTGGGCTGTGATGCGGGCGGGCTTGCGGGCGGCGGCTTCTGCTGTGGCCACAGCGGTGAGGATGGAGGGCATGTCCTCGGGCTGTAAGTTGGGGGCGGGAGGCTGGGGGGGCCCGGTCGTGACCTGGCGGCCCGGCGGGCCGATCTGGTCGGCAGCGGCGGGGGAGGGAGGCGCGGGGCTGTGGCCTTCTCCTTGTGGGCTTGGCTGGGCCCGGGTCCTGCAATGTGCGAGGTTGTGTGGGTTGGCGTCCGTGGGGGGGAACAGTTCGCGTGGGCTGCATTCAGGGTTCGGGGGGGTCGGGCCTGGGTCCTCTGGGTGTGTGCGGGGGGCCCGGGCGGGCCACTGGGTGGGTTGGGCGTGCCGCGGGGCGCGGGGCTCCTCTCAGCGGGTGTGTGTGGGTTGTCGAGTGTGGGGGGTGGTGAGGGGTGTCCGGCGGGTGGGTGTGTTGCGGGGGTGTGCTGGTGTTCGGGCGGGTGGGGGAGGCCCGTGTTGCGGGGCCCGGGGGTGCGCGCGATGGTGGGCGTGTGTGGGTCTCTGGTTGAGCAGCGAGAGGGGGGGGGGGCATGGGCGGGGATTGTGCGGTGGGGTGTGCTGTGTCGGTGTATGTGTCCGCTCGCCGCGGCGCGCTTGCGTGGCCAGTTGTAGGTCAGGCGGTTCGGAGTAGAAGCTTGCCGTCTTCTGCTGCCGCGGCAAGGATTTCGCAGACCAGCTTGCGTATCTGGTGGACCTCTTGGTCAGTGGTGGGAAGGGGGTATGCTAGCTTTGGGCTAAGACCCGCGCGGTTCAGGACTCTGTGGATGGCGTGGTACCCGCAAGTGAGGGACTGCTGCGGTCTGGGGGGGGGGGGTTGGTCGTGTGTCCGGGCCCGCCTCGACTTATGTGTGGGCGGTGGGGATGGCCCATACCCAGGGCACGGTCCCCGTGGGTGGCCAGCGGCGCTGGATCCAGTGGGTTAGGCAGAGCATGGCCAATCCCAGGTGGTAGCCCGCCTTCCCTGAGGTGATTTGGGCCAGGGCGCGGGCTGGGGGCTTGTCCCCTCGCTGGAGGACGCCCCTGAGGACCCTGTGCTGGGTGGCGGGGTCCCCTACTGCCCCTGGTGGGGCGGTCTCTGGGGCGAACATGGTGTCTGTCCCTTGGATGAGCCATTGCGGGCCGGGGGACGTAGCCGTAGCGGCTATCACGTAGTAGTGGCCGCGCTCGAGGACTGTAACCCAGACCTCCGGCGGGGGGTGGTCACTGTCTGTAGGTTGGGTGGGGGGGGTCGTCGTCTGGGGTGCGGAGGCCGGCGGCGCAGAGGGCGGTGTCGCGGGTTGGTGCGGTGGCCTGTTCCCACTGCTCCGGGCGGTTCGCGTCTGCTGGGTGGTCCGTCTCCGCTGGGGCCCGTCGTAGGCGTACGGTCCCTTGACGCGTGACGTTGATGCCGCCATCGTGCGTCAGGGCCTGGCGCCACTCGATGGGGGGGATCCAGACGTGCTGGCCCTGGGTGTGTTTGCGGGCTCGCCAGAGTACGAGGTCTACGATGGCCTCATGGAGGCCGCTGCCTGGGGTGGTCAGGTCCTGGAGGGCTTTGATGGTGAGCTTGGTCGAGTCCTCTTGTAGGCGGTACCAGCCCAGGGGGGTGGTCGGGGCCCTGTCTTGGAGGGTTGCTCGGACGAGGTCGGGGTCGCGGATGGTGGCCGTTGTGAGGGGGGGGTGCCCCGGGTCCGGGGGGGGTGGGCTGGATGGGCTGCCGGGGTCTTGCGCGTCCACGTCGATGCATGGTTGGCCCTGGTTGGGATTGGCCGGACTGGGCGGTGCCGGGTGGCTTCTTGGGTGAGAGATGGGCCTTGGGGCGCTGTGGTGGTGTCTTGGAGGCCTGCGGATGGAGATGGGGGGCGTGTGCGGGGCGTGGAGTGGGTTAGTGGACGTCTGGGTCATGCACGGCATGGTAATGGATGAGACGCTGCATGTGTTCCCTGGCGCTGGGGTCGGTGAGTTGCTCCGCGTGTGTTAACAGGAGGTGTTTGCGGTGTACCATTAGGGCTGCTGCTCTGCGGACTGCCTCTAGCTGGAGGTGTGCTGCTGCCTCCATGGGGTTTTCTGTGTGTTTGGTGAGGTGTCGGTGCAGGGCCTGTGTCACCGCCCCTCTCATGGTGGCTTCTTTGACCAGGGGATCCCGGAAGAGGTGTTCTGTGGCCTGGTGTGCGTGGCTGTGGGTTGGCCATCCTTCGTGTTGTCGCAGGGTTTCCGCCGGGGACCAGCCCACTAGCGTGTCCCTGCCTGTATGGAGGGGGCATTTCTTGAACTGTTCCCAGTCCTCCGGGGTGGTGTGGTCGCACGGGCAACGGGTGTGTTCTTCGGGGACGTGGATGTGCTTGCGGGCGAGCCATCTGGCGACCCTGGTGAGCAATGGTAGTTGCTCCCTGAGGAGCTGGATGCGTCGTTTTTGGAGGTGGGCTCGGACGTTTGCTGGGCGCAGCGCTGAGTGGTAGGGGGGGATTTGCAGTCTGTCCCCGAGCTCCTGGATGTGCGCCCGGCTGTCTGCGTCGCCGAGCACGCGGGCGAGATGTTGGATGGGGTTGGGGTAGTGGTATGCTCTGTCGTGGGAGGAATAGGGGGCGTCCTCTGGTACCCAGTCCGGGGTCTGATGGGGCTCGGGTACAGGGGGCACGTGTTGGAGGTGTGTGTGGTTGCGGCCGAGGTCAGGGATCTGGAGGGCTGGTAGGTGTGTTGTGCCCTGGTGTACTGCCTGGTTGTCGACCTTACCATTTCCGTATTGGTGTCTGTGGGACTCTTGTTTCACGATGTGAAGTTGGACGTAGGGGGGAAGGCTGCGAAGGGCTTTCCAGAGCAGCAGTGCCTGGGTGCCGAGGCTCGTCGCGGTGGCTTTGTGAAGTGGTTGCCTTGCTATGCGGAGGAGCAGGTGTGTGTCGACAGTGGCGTCTACCACGAACCAGACCCGGAGGATGTGCGGGGAGTGGGCGGGTAGGTGGGCCGCGATCTCGGTGATGGCGTCGGCCATGGCCCCTAGCTCCCCGTGGGAGGAGGCCCCATAGGTGGTGTGGCCCGTATGGTGGTCCATGTGGTAGTGTCCCCCGGTGTGGGTTAGCTGCAGGGTGGCCCCCCTGGTGAAGGGTGTGAGGGCGGATTCGCCTGAGGCGTCCGGGCAGAAGAGCCGGTCCGCCAGTGATGGTTGTGGGAGGCGGCATGGGTTCATGGGCAGGAAGGCGTATATGGCAAGGCCCGTGGCGAGATGGGCTACTGAGGTTGTGGGCTGCAGGATGGGGGTGGCGTACACCCCTATTCCTTTGGAGATGATGTGTTTCGCTTGGGGGGACAGGGCTATGAGTCCCTGCTCCGGCTGTCCTTGTGTCAGGTAGGAGTAGATGTAGTGGAGGATGTAGGCTGTTTCGGGGTTTAGGTCGTGGCATGTGAGGGTTTGTGTTCGGTGCTCCGGTGTTTGGCAGGAGTGGTGGAGCGGATGGTAGGGGTGTTCGTGCTTGCCCGTTCTGCCTGGCTCGTACATGCTGTAACGGATGGCGACTCCTGCCGGGTCGGGGTGGGGCCATGTGGGTGTAGTGGTGAAGAGCCATTTGGGCGCGTGGTCGGGGTTCCATGCTACCGTGGGGTTGATGTCGGTGCGGTGGAACCATGGGGCTACCCATGCGTAGGCCTGTGGTGGTAGGTGGGTTGTGCGGTGTCCCACCAGAGCCTGGCGTACTACCTCACCGGGGTCTTGAACGCCTCCATAGGCTTCCAAGCACTCCACCTGACACACCCCACTACCGCCCTCCAGCCAGCGGCACGCGCCGTGACCAAGGCATGGGCAGCACACGGGGGCTGGCCCACCTTCATACCCACCCGCGCCATCCGAGCGGCATGGCCCCACTATGGGGACGCCATAGCGGACGAGGTGAAAGCGGCCTACACCAGACACACCGCCCTCCTCCTTCACCGCATGACCTACAACCACTCAACGGAGGTCCGCGGGGTCACCGCAATTTGCCTCCAAGCCGCACAACGGGCCCGCAACACATGCCCGCGCTGGGTACTCCACCAGACGGGCATGCCCACCAACATGAACACGCGCCTGTGGAACCAACTGCAGCTTCTCCTCCCATCCCCACACCACGCCATACTCACCAACCACACGTGCCCAGAGGAAGGGCCACTAGCGTTCCCCCGGTGACGGGCCCAGTCCCACCACTAACCCTACTACTGGCCCCGAATAAAGCCAAACCCAGGCAGACCACCGTCATCTACCACGGGGCAAAATGACGCATACCGAAACACCACATGACTGCCCGAGACCTACCACGGGTCCCCCATGATTCCCAGGGCATGCCACGCACATGTTGGGCCTGTGACCCCGAGGCACCAACCACACCATGGCCCGTACTACACCTCATAGCACGCCAGGGGACGCATATCTGGGGAGATGGGCGAGGTGTGATTGCAACTTGGGAGGGAGGGTGGCGTCCTCAGGGTTTGCGGCTTGGATTACCCCCAGGTGGGTGGTGGTTGTCACGACTTGCATGGGGGGCCCTTGTGGCCCTAGGGTGGGAGGTGTGGCAGACCCCTTGATCATGGCCACTGACTTTGTGGGGTGGACAATAAGGTTGTTGTGGGAGTGGTAGGAGACGGTCATGTCCAGTAAGTCGTTGGCCTGTTTGATGACTGTTGGCCCGGGGTCCGGGGCATGGGGTTCGTGTGGGGTGTGCGCGACTGTGAGGTTGTTGTCGTCCGCGAAGCCCGCAAGGGGGGAGAGGAGGGGGTAGGGTGCGTAGGCCGGGTAATCCTGCTCGATTGCTAGGGCCAGGGGGAGCGTCACTAGAAGGTACAGGAAGGGGCCCTCTGCTCCCCCTTGGGGGACCCCGCTGCCTGGCTCCAGGAAGGGGGTGAGGCCTGCTCCAGTGCGGACCGTGTATTTGCGGGTGCGGATGTAGCCGGAGGTGAAGTTGTAGAAGGGGAGGCCTAGGCGTTTCCACACCGCTTCTAGAAGGAGCCAGGGGGTGTTCAGGAAGGCTCCTTTGACGTCGAGGGAGGCGACGATGAGGTACACCGGGTCCGTGTCTGCGATGGTGTCCTGGAGGAAGATGGCCTCGTGTAGGGACCGGCCTGGGATGGCCCCCCAGAGGCTTGCTGGTATGTGGGGGTCCAGGTGGGGGCGGATGCGGCGTAGGAGGATGGTCCAGACGATTTTGACCTCCGTGACCGCACAGACTATGGGGCGCCAGTTGTCAGGGTTTGCCCAGTCCCATTTTTTGTAGAGGGGGCGGACAACGTTTGCCCAGTCTGGTGGCAGGGAGGTCCGCCCCGTGACGATGTCCCAGAGGCGGTGGGCGAGGATGCGGAGGAGGTGGGCGGGGAGGTGGTAGTATGCCTCTGCAGGGAAGCCGTCGTAGCCTGGGGTTTTGTGTTGCCAGAGACTGTGGATGGCCTTCCGGACTTCGTTGATGGTGAAGGGGCATTTTTCCAGTTGCCTCCTCTGGGCGTGGTTGAAGACCTGAGGGAGGCGGCCGATTCTGGCCTGGGTGTCTGGGTCCAGTGTGTCTTGGGTGGGGGTGTGTTGCCGGAGGAAGCTGTCTTGGGTGGCTTGGTGCACTGTGGCTGGGTCGTTGGTGAGGGAGCAGTCCTCCTGCCGGACCCTGGTGATGGTGCGGTGGCCCCTGTCGGTCATGGCGTCGCTGAGGTGGCGTATGGCCTTGTAGGGGAGTTCATGTTGCGCATACCGTTCGTGTTCCTGGGCGATGCGCTGTTGCCTGTGGATGTGCCACCGCTGCAGGTCTGTCCTGATGTGGGCTATCCGTGTCCTGCAGTGGTGTATCTGGCGGCGGGTTTGGGGGGTGTCGGTGTGGAGGAGGGTCGCCAGTCGTTGCTTCGCATGCCAGAGGTCATGGAGCATGTCCCCCAGGGCCGTGGGTGGTTGGTCGTCGTCTGTGTGGGGGTGTTGCTGGAAGCCGCAGGCGACGGCGGCCGTGCGCATGGCTGTGAGTAGGTCGGTGGGGTCTGCTCGGATGCGCCGGGCGCGGTCTTTGGCCCTGTGATATTGGGACCATGCATGCTTGTCATGCAGCGGGGGCATCTTCAGGGGGGCTGGTAGGCCTTAGTCCGCATCCTCTGGGGGACTGGGGGGAAGGTTGGGGATGGTGAGGCGGATGTGCAGGGGGCTATGGCCTGTGGGTCCCAGCGGGAGGGGTCCATATCGGGCCTCCGCTCGGATGATGGCCGTGGGGTCGCCATAGCATACGTCGATGCGGGATGGGGCGGCATCTGTTTGGTGGGGGAAGTGGGATGGTTGGCCTTCGAGGTTGACTGTCAGGTCCACGAGCCCCAGCATTTCGATGGTGTCGCGGACTGCTTGGTCCTGGGGTGTGGCCTGTCCCCCTCCGTCCGCTGGGGTGGGGGCGGCGTTCATGTCGCCGATGATGACTGTGGGGGCGAGCATGGCCATCTGGCGGAATGCCTCGGCCAGGGCTTGGAGGAAGGGTTCCGTGGCTTCGCCGAAGGGGACGTGGGTGTTGATGACGTTGAGTTGCCATCCGTTCCTGACGACCTCATAGACACCTAGCCTCCCTGGGACGCTGAGGTGGTGGACGAGGTGGACGTGGATGCCGGTTTGGGCGTATAGGGGCGTTCCTCTCTGCCAGTAGCATTTGTACGCTTTCTGGTCCGGGGTATATATGGGGGTGGTTTCTGGGGGGTCGTCACGTTGTAGGCATTGTTCCTGGAAGGTGAGGAGGTGGGGAACCCACCCCGGCCGGTGTGCCATCGGGCGCTCTTGGAGGGCGGTAGTGGCGTCCTTGGAGTATGTGACGGCCGCGTGGTTGAGGTCGAGGAGGTTGACGGTGGCCTCGGTGGGGGCGGGCCGGGGCTGTGGAGGCTTGTGCCCTCGGCCCTTGCCCCATCAGGGAGGGGGACCGGGGCTCCGGGACTTTTTGCCGGTTGGTGGGCGTTTGGGTAGGCGCGGCGGGGGGAGGCCTTGGCTCCACTCCGGGGGGAGCTCCCCAGTTTATTTGGTGCCTGTGTGGGCCCTGTTCTCTTCCGTGCGGAGCCGGATAGGGTGGGCGCTGGTGAGCTCCAGGGTGTAGCTTACTGGCTTGTCCGGGGCGCTGCTGCATTGGTCTAGCTCCTTTTGGCGGTGCCAGATCACCCGGATCTGTGGCGCTCCGTTGTCCCCCGGTTCCTTGAGGCGGTACTGGATCGTGCCCTCACACAAGATCCAGTCGCCTGTGTGGTCGTTGCGGAAGGGCTGTTGGACCTTCGCGCCTTTTTCGAATCCTGGGTACGCTTTGGGCGGGGGCGGTGATGGTGGCGGGAGGGAGGATGATGAGGATGCCTGATCCGGGTGGGGCGATGGTAGTGATGGGAGGGAGGATGACGAGGATGCTTGGTCCGGGTGGGGCGGTGGTAATGGTGGTAGGGAGGATGACGAGGATGCTTGGTCTGGGTTCGCCGGGTGGGTCGGGAGGTCGCTGCTTTTCCGGCTTGGTTGGGGGCGGGTGCGCCCCTTTGTCGTCTCGCTCGCTTGGGCGGGACTGGAGGTAGCGGGGCTGGGGGGGCGTGGGGTTTGAAGAAGGGGTGCGTTGCTTGCTGGTCCGGATCCCTCAGTGGGGGTTCTGCCGGTGTTTGCATTTTTGCTTTCGCGTGGCTGCGTATGATGTCGGTGAGCTTGCGCACGGTCTCCGGGGGATCTGTTGGCCATGGCAGTGTGGCCGGGCTGTCGTCGAAGGGGTGGTGTAGGTGGTAGTTCCTCATGGCCTTGGCCTGCATGACCCAGGCCTCTGTGGGTTCAGGTGTGTCTGGGCCGTTGGGGGAGCCTTGAGCCCAGTAGAGTGCTGTGTGGAGGGCTTCCTAGGGGGCGCCTTCGCGGCCTGTGAGAGTGGTGGCCTGGAGGAGTCGCCGCTGGCCCCATGGAGGGTCTTCCGGGTCCATTTCCGGGGTATAGGCCTGGGTCGCCATGAGGACTCCGTGTGCCCATTGGTGATCGATGTGGAAGGGGGTGACGGGATCTGTGGGGTCCGAGTGGCGTTCGTGGGCGGCGAGGGTGTACAGGGCGGCGGTGATGATGTGGTGGCCTTGCCTCTCCAGGACAATGTGGCGCTCTGTGCCGAAGTCCTTTGGTAGGTGGGCTGCGGGTCGGACGGTGATGTGGGCTAGGGCGCGTTGGTGGGCCTTTTTTCCCCCGTCTGGCGCCTGTGTCCGTTTGTCCCCCAGGATGTGCTGGTGTTGGTGTTTTGGTTGGGGCGGTCCCAGGACGAGGGATTCTACACCGTGGAGGGGGATGGTGTGTTCCCTGGACCTGTTGGGCAGGATGTCAGTATATGCCCGGGTCTCCCGGTACGGTGCCCAGGTACATGTTGCCCGTGATGGTGGGGGCCGGCAGCGGTTGACGCAGGGGCGAGGTGCATGGGGTGGAGCAGGGCGGGTCATGGTGCTCACACCAGGGGTGGTCGATGCCGTACGGGGTGACGTGTACAGCGAAGGGTCCAACGGCGCGCTGGAGTTTGTGGGGTTGGATGTTGTGGAGGCGTGCCACCGCCCGTGTGTGGGAGCGCTCTTCGCTGATCCACACGGCGCCTGCCCGCGACGCCGCTGGGTTCGGTGTGGATTGTGGTCGAGGGGCTGGAGGGTGATGCTGTGGCGGTGTTTCCAGCTGTGGAACGCTAGGAGGGCGTGGAGGCCGTGTCTAGTGTCCCCGGGCGGGCGGGGGTAGGTTTCGGCTGCTGCCTGCAGGAAGGCGTCTGTGGTGCCTTTCCAGGTGTCTTCCCAGAGAAGGTCTTCCTCTGTGCCCCACTCGTTGTCGTTCCTTTTCTCCTGCTTCCACCCCTGGAGGGTCGCGTGGTCCTCAGGGAGGTCTCGTTGGATGGACTGGTAGTACTGCTCGGCGTCCATGGGGGCTAGGGTGCTGGCCAGTGTGGCGTAGATGTCCTTTGGGGGGGGTGGGCGGTGGGGGCGTGGCGGCGCGGTCGGGGTTGGGCTCCTCTCGCTGGTGTTCCGCGTTCAGGTCTGCAGGGGACGCGGGGGATATGGAGCGTGGTGGCATGGGGTGGTCGGGCTCCTGCGGTTCCGTGGGTTCCTGGTGGGCTTGTGGGCGCGGGGCCGTGGCTGCCAGTAGGTGTCGGATGGCCGGGAGGACGTCGTAATCGTCTTCTCAGCAGTGGGCTGGAGCGCACGCCCTGTCAGGGGAAGCGGGGGGGGGGCGTGTTGCGAAGCGGTGTACGATAGGGTGGGCGACGCGTGCGGGTGGTGGCGTGCTCGCTCTGCCGTTCCGTTCCCCGCGAGCTTTTGACCCTGGGGGGTTGGTGGTGATGTTGGTGGTGAGGGTGGTGTCGGTGCCGGAGTGGATGATTGTGTCGGTGGCGGTGTTGTTGGCGAGGGTGGTATGGGCGTTAGCGTAGATGAGGTTGGTGTTGGGTTATGGTTGATGGTGGTTAGTTGGTGGGTCAGCTGTTGTCGCTGTCCTCGTCGCCGGTGGTGTTGGTGCCTCTGATGTCGTGGACACTGATGACGAGGTGATGGTTCGTGAGCATGGCGCGGTTGACGTATGGGCGTATGTGGTGTTGCCGGTGGTGTCGATGGTGAGGGTGTTGTTTCTGGTTGTTGGGGCGTGACGTTTGTGTGCCGGACGTGGCGGTGGTGGCGAGGATGGTGAGGCCCACGTCGCCTCCGGTGGTGGAGGTGTGATAGGTGCCGCGGTGGTGTTGGCGACGGTGGGGTGCCGCGGGTGGTGTATTGGTTGTTGGTGGTGGAGATGTTCCTGGATTGTGGGTAGTCCCCGTCCGGCGGTGGTGGTGTTGGTGGTGTCCGTGTTCGTTGGGGCCGTTGGCGACGCCAGGGATTCCTGGCCTCGCGCGGGGTGGTGGCGGCGCTGGTGAGTGTAGGCGGTGCCATGGGCGGCGGTGCCATTGACGGCTCGGCCGGGTGTGCTGGTGCAGGTTTCGGGTGTAGGTGTGGTTCGGGGTGCGGCGTTGGTGGGTGGCGCCGACGGTGGGTGGCGTGACTGGTGGGTCACAGCGGTAGTTGGGGTGTCGGTTGTTGGTGAGGCTGTCGTTGTCGGTGTTCCGGTTGGTGCTGGTGATGCTGTCGCTGGTTGTGCAGATGGTGGGGGGTGGGAAGGCGGACCCTTACCCTGGGGTTGTCGTGGCTTTCGGTCGACGGTGCTGTTTTCGGTGGTGTTCTTGAGAGTTGGCCGGGAGTGTTGTCGGCGATGCTCTGGCTGGTGCCGTTTGTGCGGGCTGTGTGGTTGTTGCGTCAGGGGTCGCTGGCGTTGGTGACGGTAGTGTGTTGGGGGTTGGCGCCGGTGGTGGCGGTCTGATGGTGAGGGTGCTGGGGACGCTGGGTTGCTCCGCGTTGTTGGGCTTTCTCCTCGCCATTCCTGGCGGAGGGTGCTGCTGGTGTCGCTGGTGGTGAGGGTGTGGTGGTGTTGCTGTGGTGTTTTGTGCTTCTTGGGTGGTGGGGACCACTGGTTGATGTTGATGATCCTCCGGGTGATGTCGATGCGGTGGGTGTGATGGTGTGTGGTGTTGCTGTTTCCACCCTTGGCTGGAGGCCTGGTGGGTGGCGCTGGTGGCGTTTGTTCGCCAGCCGTGCTGGCGTCCCTGGTGTGGCCTTCGGTGGGGGCGCTCTAGGTGTTACTCTGTGCCTGGGTCGTGGTGGTGGTGATAGGGGTGTTGTGGGTGACGGTACCTCGGCTCGTCGTTGGTGGGGTTGGTGGTGGTGTCGATATTGCCGTGGGTGTTGGCGGCGTTGGTGCTGCCGACGGTGAGGGTGTCACGGTGGTGGCTGGCGTGTCTCATGGTGGTCTGATGGCGTGGGTGTTGTTGGTATTGGTGCTGGGTGCCGCCTGCGTTTTGGTGTTCGGCGGTTCCGGGCGTGCCACTCGTGGCTGGTGTTTGGCTGGCTTGTGGTCCTGGTGGTCTCGGTTGTGTCTGGTGTTGGGATATTTCCTTCCGCTGTCCTTGGGTCTGTAGTGACAGGTGTTGCTTCGGTTGTGGTCGAGGGTGTCAATGCTGCGGGTGGGTGGCGGTGTCGCCGTGCTGCCGCTGTCGGTGGTGCCGGTGTTGGTGTTGGTGGGGGCGCCGCCGGGGGAGCTGTGAGTGTTGGCGTTGTAGGGTGTTGTAGGTGTTGCTCTGGTGGTGTTCTGACGGCGGAGGGGGGACCTCGCCACTCCTGGCGGAGGTTCCCATGAGCGTCGCTGGCTGGTGGGTTGGCCTTGGCCCCCTCGGTGTCCTTGTTGCCGATGGTGTCGTACCGAATGGTGTCGCCGTGGTAGCTGTCGTTGACGCTCCGGGTTGCTGTTGGTGAGGTCGTTGCGGGGGTTGCTATGGTTTACGGCGTCTCTGATGTTGTTGATGCTGCTGGTGGTTGGTGTGGGTCTGTGTGTGGGTTGTCAGTGGGCTGTGTTCGGGGCTGGGCGGTGGCTGGTTCCTGTGGCTCTGTCTGGGCGGGTGTGCCGTAGGTGGCCTGGGCTGCTGCTGATGCTGTTGGTGAGGGCGATGCCGCCGGTGGTGTGGGTGCTGCTGGTGACTGCGGGGTGGATGGCGCCGTGTGGTTGGTTTGGTGGCGGGGATGTTGTTGTTGATGGGTCTTCGCCTCCTCTGGCCGAGGGTTGGTGGTTTGCTGGTTCACCGGCTGTGGTGGCCCTGGTTTCCTCCGGCGGCAGAGGTTGTCGTTGGCGACGCTGATGGTGGGGTGATGCCGGCGATGGTGTGTTTGATGCTGTCGGTCTGGGTAATCTAGGCGTTGTTTCCGGTGTTGGTCGGTGCGTAGGCATTGTAGGCGATGTGAGAACGGCGGTGCCGCTGGTGATGGTGATGGTGAGGGTGTTGTGTTGGCTTGATTGTTGGTGGTGTTGGCGTTTCCGGTGGTGTGGATGCTGCTCGTGGTGGTTCTGGGTGCGTGTCGGTGGGTGGCGCGGTTGTAACGCCTTGGGTGTAACATGGTCGTTGGGTGGTGTCTTGTGTTGGTCCGTTGTTGGCGAGGGTGTCTCAGGCGTCGTGCTGGGTGCTGGGCTTGCTGGTGTTGCCGACGGCGTCCTTGTTGGTTTCGGGTGTGTCCGCTGGTGAGGGTGTTGTGGCGTTCGGTGTGGGTGTTGGCGGCGGTGCAGGTGTGGGTGTCGCAGTTCCTGGCCCTGCGTTGGGGCGTGGTTGGTTGGGTGTTGCTGGGTGTGGGTGCTCGCCACTCCTGGCTGAGGGCTCGGTGGCGTTCGTTCGCCAGCCGTGCTGGCGTCCTGGGTGACGCCGTTGGTGGGGGTGCCCTAGGTGTTACTTGGTGCCGGGGTCCTGGTGGTGGTGGTAGGGGTGTTGTAGGTGACGGCACCCTGGCCCGTCGTTGGTGGGGTTCGGGGTGGTGTGGATAGTGCCGTGGGTGTTGGCGGCGTTGGTGTTGCCGATGGTGAGGGTGCCATAGGTGATACTTGGTGGTTGGCGTGTGTCGTGGTGGTCTGTTGGCGTGTGTGTTGTTGGTGTTGGTGATGGGCGCGGCCTGCGCTTGGGTGGTTGGCGGTTCCGGGCGTGCCACTCGTGGCTGATGGTTGGTCGGTTCGTGGTCCTGGTGGGGTGGTACCGGTTGTTTCTGGTGTTGGGGAGGTTGGTGCTGTGGGTGGTTGGCGGTGGTGCTGTGTTGCCGCTGTCGGCGGTGTTGGTGACGGTGTTGGCGAGGGCGCCGCCGGCAGAGCTGTGGGCGATGTCGAAGGCGAGGGCGCTTTAGGTGATGCCCTGGTTGATGGTGGTGTTCTGACGGTGGGGGTGGGACCTCGTTACTCCTGGTGGAGGTACCCATGGGTGTAGCTGGCCCGCGTGTTGGCCCCCTTGGTGTCGTTGATGTCAATGGTGTTGTACCGGGCGGTGTCACCGTGGCGGCTGCCGTTGACCCTCTGGGTTGTTGTTGCTGAGGTCGCACTGTCGGTGGCGGTGTCAGTGATGCCGATGGTGAGGTCGTTGCGGACGTTGCTATGGTTCACGGCGTCTCTGATGTTGCTGATGCTGCTGGTGGCTGGTGTGGGTCTGTGTGAGGGTGGTCAGCGGCCTGTGTTCAGGGGTGGGCGGTGGCTGGTTTCTGTGGCTCTGTCTGGGAGGGTGTGCAGTAGGTGGTGTGGGCTGCTGGTGACGCTGTTGGTGTAGGTGGTGCAGGCGATGGCCCGGGTGGTGTCGTGGGTGAGGGTGGTGTTGGTGGCGCCAGTGGTGTGGGTGCCGCTGGTGACTGCATGGTGGATGGCGCCCTGTGGTTGCTTTGGTGGCGAGGGTATTGCTTATGATGGTTCTGGGCGTGTGCCCTCCCCTCCCCTGGCCGGGGCTGGGTGGTTTGTGGGCTCACCGGCTGTGGTGGCTTTGGCTTCCTCCGGTGGCGGAGGTTGCCGGTGGCGACGCTGATGGTGGGGTGATGCCGGCGATGGTGTGTTTGATGCCGTTGGCTTGGTTGATGTAGGTGCTGGAACCGGTGGTGGTGTGCGTAGGCTTCGTAGGCGATGGTGCCGGCGGTGATGGTGTTGCTGAGGGTGTTGTGCTGGCTTGATTTTTGGTGGTGTTGGTGTTTTCGATGGTCTGGATGCTGGTGGCGGTGGTTCTGCGTGCGGGTGGGTGGGGGACCGGACCGGCTGGGTGCGGTCGTTGGTCAGTGTTGGGTGGCTTTTTGTGTTGGTTTGTTGTTGGTGAGGGTGTCCTAGTGTTGTGCTGGGTGCTGGGGTCACTGGTGTTGCCGACGGTGTCTCTGTTGGTTCCGGGCGTGTCTGCTGGTGAGGGTGTTGTGGCGTCCTGTTTCCGTGTTGGTGGCGCTGCTGGTGTGGGTGTCGTAGTGCCTGGTCCTGGGGTTGGGCGTGGTCGTTTGGGTGTTGCTGGGTGTGGCCGTTCGCCTCTCCTGGCTGCGGGCTTGGTGGGTCCACCTTTGTGTCCTAGCGGTGTTTCTGGCGGCCCTGCAGTTCCCCTTGCGGGGGGTTGCTGCGTTCTTGTTTTTTGGGTTTGTGTGTGTTGCGTTTGTGGTGCGGGCGGCGCTTGCGCTTTGGTGTGTGGTGTGCGTTTGTGGGGCTCGTGTCGGTGGCGGTTGTGGGGGTGTGTGTTGTGTGCATGTGCAGGCGTGTGTGTGGTGTGTTGGTGGTGCGTTTGGGTGCCTGTCCTTGCCTTTCTGGGCTTGGTTTGGCGGCTCTGTGTGGGTCTGGGGGCTGTGCGTCGTGGCCCCTCTCCCGTCTCGGCTGTCTGGTTCCCCGCCCCCCCTGGCTCGGGTCTGTTGGTGGTGTGTCCCCCCGCCGCCCCCTTTGCTTGCCCTCCTCCTTCTGTCTCCCTTCCGCGTCGCTTGGGGCGGTGTTCCCCTGGTGCCGTGCCCGGGCCTTCCCGGCTGTGGTGGGTGGGGGGGGGTCCTTGTTGTCAGCTCGGGTCCCTTCCCCTGGTCTTTCCGCGTGGGGGGGCCAATGCTTGCACTCCGCGTCAGGGTGTAACTCTGTTGTACGGGCTGTCCATTTGTACCCGCTCGGTACAAATGGACCTGCTCAGTAGCCAGGTACTCTAGCCGTTCCCCACACCGGGGTCGGGTACACTGTTGGTCGCAGGGGAGTCCTTGCGGGATAGGCGTGTCTCTTGCCTGCCCCGATGGACGGTGTGTCCTACCCCCAGCCCCTTGCTGGGCTCGAACTGCAGTACGTGCCGTGGGGAGTGCTCTTGGTCAGGCCCATTGGTCACCCCCCCAGGCCGGTGCCACCGCGGGCCGCTGACCAACGGTCCCGGGCGTATCCCACCTTATTGCGTGTGCTCAGGTGGGGCCGATACGGTCACCGCGGGGGCCCCCAAACCCCTGACGTTGGGTCCCTCGCCTGCGTCTCCCGTGTGCCCTTTTCGTCCCGCCCCCCATTTCGCTGTGTAGTTTGCGGTGGTGGGTTTCCCGTCTCTCCGGGGTGGGGTGGTGGTGGTGGGGGGGGGGGTTTTCGCTGTTCCTGGCCTTGTTGCTTGTGTGCGTGTCGCCTCCTCCTCTGGTTGTGGTTCGCCGTCGGTGTGTGTGTTTGTGGCGCGGTGCGTGCGCGCGTGGTGTCTGTGTTGGTGTGTGGTGTGTGGTTTGTGGTGTGTGGTGTGCGGCGGTGGTGTGTTGGTGGGGTTGTGGCTGGTGTGTGTCGGGGTTGGTCCCTCGCCACTCCTGGCAGAGGTTCCTGTGTGCTACTCCCCGCCACTCCTGGCTGGTTTTCGCTGCCGGTGGTGGTGTGCGGTTCCCCGCCACTCCTGGCTGGGGTTTCGCTGTCGGCAGTGGTGTGTGGTGTGTGGTGTGTGGTGTGTGGTGTGCGGCGGTGGTGTGTTGGTGGGGTTGTGGCTGGTGTGTGGTGTGGTTGGTCCCTCGCCACTCCTGGCGGAGGTTCCTGTGTGCTACTCCCCGCCACTTTAGTTGGGTTTCGCTGCCGGTGGTGGTGGGCGGTCCTCGCCACTCCTGGCTGAGGGCCCCGGGCGCGGTTCCCCGCCACTCCTGGCTGGGGTCCGCTGGCGGCGGTGGTGTGTGGTGGGGTTGTGGCTGGTGTGTGGTGTGGTTGGTCCCTCGCCACTCCTGGCGGAGGTTCCTGTGTGCTACTCCCCGCCACTCCTGGCTGGGTTTCGCTGCCGGTGGTGGTGTGCGGTTCCCCGCCACTCCTGGCTGGGGTCTGCTGTCGGCGGTGTGCGTGGTGTGTGGTGTGCGGCGGTGGTGTGTTGGTGGGGTTGTGGCTGGTATGTGGTGTGGTTGGTCCCTCGCCACTCCTGGCGGAGGTTCCTGTGTGCTACTCCCCGCCACTCCCGGCTGGGTTTCGCTGCCGGTGGTGGTGGGCGGTCCTCGCCACTCCTGGCTGAGGGTCCCGGGCGCGGTTCCCCGCCACTCCTGGCTGGGGTCCGTTGGCGGCGGTGGTGTGCGGTTGGGTTGTGGCTGGTGTGTGGTGTGGTTGGTCCCCTGCCACTCCTGGCGGAGGTTCCTGTTTGCTACTCCCCGCCACTCCTGGCTGGGTTTCGCTGCCGGTGGTGGTGCGTGGTTCCCCGCCACTCCTGGCTGGGGTCTGCTGGCGGCGGTGGTGTGCGGTGTGTGGTGTGTGGTGTGTGGTGTGTGGTGTGTGGTGTGCGGCGGTGGTGTGCTGGTGGGGTTGTGGCTGGTGTGTGGTGTCGTCGGTCCCTCGCCACTCCTGGCGGCGGTTCCTGTGTGCTACTCCCCGCCACTCCTGGCTGGGTTTCGCTGCCGGTCGTGGTGCGCGTTCCTCGCCACTCCTGGCGGAGGGTCCAGGGCGCGGTTCCCCGCCACTCCTGGCTGGGTTTCGCTGTCGGCGGTGGTGTGTGGTGTGTGGTGTGTGGTGTGTGGTGTGTGGTGTGCGGCGGTGGCGTGTGTGGTGGGGTTGTGGCTGGTGTGTGGTGTGGTTGGTCCCTCGCCACTCCTGGCGGAGGTTCCTGTGTGCTACTCCCCAGCACTCCTGGCTGGGTTTCGCTGCCGGTGGTGGTGTTCAGCTCCCTGCCACTCCTGGCTGGGGCCCGCCGGTTGTGGTGGTGTGTTTCGCGGGCGGGGGTGTTCTTTGTTGTGTGTGTTTGTGGTGTGTGTGGGTGTGCGCTGTGGCCGTGCTGTGTTGTGCGTCGCGTGTTTGTGGTGTCTGTGTTTTTGATGGTGTGGTGTGGTGGTGCGGTGGGTGTGTCTTCCGGGTGCCCTTCTCCTTGGTCTTGGTGTGTGTGTGTGCGCTGTGTGGCCCTTCGTGTTGGTGTTGGTCGCGTGGCAGGGGGTCGTGCGCGGTGTGGCTGCCGTGCGTGTCCGTGTGTGTGCTTGTGGTGTGTGATTGGCTGGGTGGGGTGTGTCATACCTTGGTTGGTTCTCGTCCTCCGTCGTCGGCATGGTTCAAAAAGCAGAAGAAGAGGCCCTTGTTGTGTACATCTATACATTTTGTTGTCTGTGGCGGCATATATGTGCGCGGGCATACCTCTTGCTCTTCTTGTGCCTCTGGGTGCTTGTGGTACGTGTGTTTTGTGGCTGTGGTGCGCCCTCTGGTGGCGTGTGGTGCCCTGTTTTTGGTTACATACGGGTGTCCCTCATACCATGCTTCCTTCCTCCGTGCGAAGGGCCTAGAGTGTAGAGAGCATAGACTGCGTACGTGAGTGGTTGGGCGGCGGCGTGGTGCTCGTGGCGGTGGTTTGTTCGGTGGTGGGTATGTCTCCTCGTTTATACCCCCGCATGCGGGGGCTGCAACGGCGTGTGCGTGCATGGACATACCTAATGTCTTGGCGTCCGCGGGCACTTTTACATGTGTTTCATGGTGTGGTGTGCCTTTTTTTATTTTTCCGTGTGGTGCTTTGCGCTTGGGTGGTCTTTTCCCCTTGTCACTCTCACACACCTTGCTTGTCCCATGGCTTCCTTGTCTTATGCCCTGCGGGGGATAGTAGCGGGTGTGCCCTTTTGTTGGTGGTGGCGTGGTGGGTGTGCCCTTTCCCTCGTGCGTTGACCTCGGCTCCCTTTCGTCGTGTGGCTGCGTGGCGTATCGTGTAACATACTTGGTTCGGCGGCCGGCATGTTCTCGTGGCGTCTACCCTATGTTATGTTGTTGTTTTGCTTTGCTTGTTGGTGTTGGGGCGCGCACAAGTCCCCTACCCCCATTGCTAGCACTTTGCTAAGTGATTTGGGGCACGCAATGTTCCGCTTTCCCGCCTTGGCGCCTTTTTTGTGCTACAAAAAAGGAAGGTTGGCGTGTAAGAGCGTTTGTCATGGTTGCCCCGCTTTGCATTGCAGGACAGGGCCGTTAGCCCCCCATGACATCCACTCCCTGGCCGAAGGCCATTGTTTTTGCCCTATTCTCGCCTCTAATCATCTTCTTTGTTGTTTGAGCGCGCACAAGTCCCTAGCGCCTAGGACACGCACTTTGCTAGGTGCTTTGGGGCAAGCAACGCTCAACTTCGTCGCCGTCGCGACTCTGTTGTTCTTCTTTTTGTGTGAGTGTCCTAAATTTTGTGACCTCGCCAAACACCGGCGTAAATTCTTTTGGGGGGGTTCTGAGGTCGGCAAAATCAATTTTGCGCTTTTCTTTTCTGGTTGTGCGTCTTTTTCTTGGTTTTTTTTTTCCTCTGTTGCGATTGCGCAACATCGTTGGCTGGTTCACTATCTGTGGAAGGTTTGACAAGCCGTCCATCACTTACTGGCGCCTACGGGATGCTTTCTGCACCGCATTTTTTTCCCACGGGATCGAGTGTCTCGTAGTCTTTGCATGATTAGCATGAGAGGAGGGCCGAGTCCTTCAACGAAGCCAAGATCTAGAAGTACTCCCTCAAGGACACCGCTTGGGTGGAGCACCATCACAGGGACGTGCTGACGCGGCATCCCCAACAATCGTGGTATATCTGAGGGGTCATCGTGCGCAAGATCTGGCGAGATGTGTATACCGCCCAGGTGGGACAAGACGAAATCCTGGATCAGGACCATACACAACTCTGACCACGGGCGCCAGATCCATGCGGGCGAGCTGTGACCTTTGAGTTCACGGCGGAAGACCTGAACTCTGACGATGACGGTGAGGAGGATGACTATACCGCGTAGCAAGTCCTAACGAACAAGCCGGACCCCGCCACGCCTGGGGGGGGCTATGAAAGGATTGTTGGAAAGGACTTGCTGCTTTGTGAGACTCACGGGAGCCTCCGAGCAGTTTTGTGCCGAGGTATACCACAGTGTGGCTGGACTATCTTCAGAAGAAGAGATTAGTCTGGATGTCAAGGATGAGCGGGTTTGAGTGACTCTCCGATCACCCTTGACAGGATTGTTTGTGTTTGCTGAGGGCCCCGCAAGGATGCACATATGGTGCCTCCTATGTACCACCTCCAAGGTACCCCGCATCCAAATTCCTTTGACATGAGACGGGCATATGTAACCAAAATCAGTCTTGGACTGTGTTCATGTTTTTTTGTGTGCACGGTTGGTCGCCGCTTGCTCAGGAGATTCCCACGCATCAATATTTGTTAAGACCAACTCATTCTTCCTTTTTTTTCTTGTTGGGGCGTTTGGTAAGTGCATCAGCAGGAGCGAGACCCCTGCTATATGGGATCATTCGCGGACATGTGGGTTTGAGTTCCAGAGTTTGCGGGGGTTATGAAAGACGGACGGTACGGGAAACCAGACGCGTCAATGACTGGGACCACACACGCAGGCCACCGCAGCGCACGCAGCCCAAGACCAACGCCAGAGGGACCCGCCAGGGACAACCCCATCGCGGGGCCCTGAACAAGTACGACGTGGAGTGAGCCCAGCGCCCCTGCCTCGGTGGGGGCCAGCGACAGGCACAATGAGCCCGGTTCTCAGCCGGCCTCCGCGTGCCCCGCACAGCCACCCAGTACAGCCGGGGCCCCAAGGCATCGGGAAAGCGGACCGGAGCACCGAGAGCGACCGGACCGGAGGAGGCGCGGCGCATCACGCGGGGCCAGGAAGCACGCCAGAGAGGCACGCCGCCGGCCACAACCAAGGTACACAGACAGGTGCCAAGCCGCGACGGCCGCTGGGTGCCGCAAACCCGGAGAGCAACAAACCGGGGCACGAGGACAGGTGCCAAGCAACACCAGTCGCCGTCAGGACGGACGTGTGCGCGCCCGGCAGCGAACCCAGCCCCTGCCGGCTACGGAACAGCCACCGTCCGGATGGACGCGTGTGCGCCCGGAGGGTAACCAGCCCCTGCCGGCTACGAATAGCCACCGTCCAGATGGACGAGTGAGTGCCCCGCAGCGAGGCCCCACACACGCAACCCACAGCACAACACACCGAGCAAGCACACCGGTGAACAGAAGCCAAGTGGCCCAGGACACCGCACAGCACACCGGGCAAGCGCACCGGTGAACACTAGCCAAAGGGGCCCAGGACACCGCACACGCAAAACAACACACCGAGCGGGCACACCTGTGAACAGGAGCCAAGTGGCCCAGGACACCGCAAGAGCGAAACAACACACCGAGCGGGCACACCGGTGGACAGGAGCCAAGCGGCCCAGGACACCGCACAAGCAAAATCACACACCCGAGCGGGCACAGCGCTGAACAGGAGCCCAGTGGCCCAGGACACCGCACACGCAACACAACAAACAACGCGGGCACAGCAGTGAACAGAAGCCAAGTGGCCCAGGACACCGCACACGCTAAGCAACGCACAGAGCAGGCACACGGCTGAACAGGAGCCAAGTGGCCATCGACACCGCAAAAGCAAAACAACACACCGAGCCCGCACACCGCTGAACAAGAGACAAGTGGCCCAGGACACCGCACAAGCAGAACAACACATCGAGCAGGCACACCGGTGAACAGGAGCCAAGTGGCCCAGGACACCGCACACGCAACACAACAAACCACGCGGGCACACCGGTGAACAGGAGCCGAGTAACCTAGGACACCGCACACGCAAAGCAACGCACCGAGCAGGCACACCGGTGAACAGGAGCCAAGTGGCTCAGGACACCGCACACACAGACAACACACCGAGCGGGCGCACCGCCGAACAGGAGCCAATTGGCCGAGGAGACCGCACAAGGAAAGCAACGCATCGAGCGGGGACAGGGGTGAACAGGAGCCAATTGGCCCAGGACACCGCCCACGCAACACAGCACACCAAGCGCGCACACCGGTGACCAGGAGCCGAGTGGCCCAGGACAACGCACACGCAACACAACACGCCGAGCAGGCACAGCGGTGAACAGGAGCCAAGTGGCCCAGGACACCGCACACACAGACAACAAACCGAGCGGGCGCACCGCCGAACAGGAGCCAATTGGCCGAGGAGACCGCACAAGGAAAGCAACGCATCGAGTGGGCACAGGGGTGAACAGGAGCCAATTGGCCCAGGACACCGCCCACGCAACACGGCACACCAAGCGCGCACACCGGTGACCAGGAGCCAAGTGGCCCAGGACACCGCACACGTAACACAACACGCCGAGCAGGCACACTGGTGAACGGGAGCCAAGTGGCCCAGGACACCGCACAAGCAAAACAACACACCGAGCAGGCACATCGGTGGACAGGAGGCAAGTGGCCCAGGACACCGCACACGCAACACAACAAACCACGCGGGCACACCGGTGAACAGGAGCCATGGTGCCCTAGTAACCTAGGACACCGCACACGCAAAGCAACGCACCGAGCAGGCACACCAGTGAACAGGAGCCAAGTGGCCCAGAACACAACACACACAGACAACACACCGAGCGGGCACACCGCCGAACAGGAGCCAATTGGCCGAGGAGACCGCACAAGGAAAGCAACGCACCGAGCGGGCACAGGGGTGAACAGGAGCCAATTGGCCCAGGACACCGCCCACGCAACACGGCACACCAAGCGGGCACACCGGTGACCAGGAGCCAAGTGGCCGGGGACAACGCACAAGCAACACAACACGCCGAGCGGGCACACTGGTGAACGGGAGCCAAGTGGTTGAGGACACCGCACACACAGGCAACACACCTAGCGGGCACCCTGGTGAACAGGAGCCAAGTGGCCCAGGACAACGCACACGCAACACAACGCACGGAGCGTGCACACCGGTGAACAGGAGCCATGGTGCCCAGAACACCGCACAAGCAACACCACACAGCAGGCGGGCACAGCGGTGAACAGGAGCGAAGTGGCCTGGGACACCGCACAAGCAAAACAACACACCGAGCGGGCACACCGGTGAACAGGAGCCCAGTGGCCCAGAACACCGCACACGCAAAGCAACACACCGAGCAGGCACACCGGTGAACAGGAGCCAAGTGGCCCAGGACACCGCACAAGCAAAGCAACGCACCAAGCGGGCACACCGGTGAACAGGAGCCAAGTGGCCCAGGACGCCGCACTCACGTGCACACATAGGGCGGCCGAGGGACAGGAAAGAACGAAGACCCCATGGGTCGGGCGCACTGGGGTGACCCAGCCGACCCACCGGGCCAGCAGCAGGGGCGGTACCCCAAGGCCGCTTGTGCGAGCCGGGCCGGGCTGCATCGGTGACCATGGCAGACGTCACCCGGAGCCATGGAAGCAACTGTTGACAGGCGAGCCGGTACACATTCCAGGAGGGGGTCGCCTGCCAAGCAGAGAGGCCCCGCAACTCAAGCCACAGGGGTGGGGCGGTTTTACCGTAGACCAGCGAGAACAGTACCCCTTGTGGTGAGAGATACTTTACAGTGCTGGGCAGCCCCCAGAGCTGCCGCCTAAAGTGGGGGGCATGTGGCCCTCCCCACGGACACATGTGGGGACACCCTGCCACCTGGGACACCCTGACCGAGTGGCCGCGACACTGCCTTCCCAAGCACCTGCGGGAGCGGCTTAAGGTTTGAGGTTTGAGGTTTGATTTTGCGGGTACTAGACGCCTTTCGGCCCCGGGGGGCCACCTGGTCGGGCCAGGTGATATCCTCCCCACCGGGTCCTAGTGAGGGGCCCTCGAAGAAGCACCTCCTGCCTGGTGGCCGAGTCCCCCGGGTTCACAGAGCTCGGAGCCCCGTCCTTCCCCGGCTTCCCCGTTTCGCCACTCCCCGGTCAGTGCATCAATTCGCAGCCGTGGCTGCGGGCGCTTACCCACTGCGTCGCCCCCCTAATGCGTGGTCGCCCGGGGCGACGGCGCCGCTGGGCCCGTGCTACTGGCTTGTCGCCAGTGGGACCCCCTTGGGCTGGCGCGAAGGCTGCCTAGCCTAGGGGTTGGGGCGTGGCGCTGTGCGCCACTACTGCCTTGGCGGGTGCAGTGCCCCGTCTGTGTGTGCGCGGTGCTCGCGGCCGGTTCGGGGGGTTCGGGCCGGTACCTGGCGTCGTGTGGGAGCGGCTTAAGAGGCACCTGCCCTAGGGCAGTGGGAGGGACAGGACGTCCCCTTGGTAAGACCTCTTTCCTGCATTGTCAAAAGAGGGATCCGGAGCTCCCGAAGATACCTACCTACCTACCTAAATCAAGGATGTCTTGGTTCATTTGATCATGCATGAACGGGTTTGAGTGACTCTCCCGTCACCCTTGACACGATTGTTTGTGTTTGCTTAGGGCCCCGAGAGGATGCACATATGGTGCCTCCCATGGACCACCTCCCAGGTACCCCCCATCAAATTTTCTTTGACATTCGACGGGCATATGGAACCAAGATCAGTGTTGGACTGTGTTCATGTTTTTTTGTGTGCACGGTTGGTCGCCGCTTGCTCAGGAGATTCCCACACATCAATATTTGTTAAGACCCACTCATTCTTCCTATTTGTTCTTGTTGGGGCCTTTGGTAAGTGCATCAGCAGGAGCAAGACCCCCGCTATATGGGATCATTCGCCGAAATGTGGGTTGGAGTTCCAGAGTTTACGGGGGATATGAAGTTGATGGTCTTTTGGTCTTTGCTCTCTTACTGACGTTGTTTGGTTGCTTTGTTCTCGCAATCTTTGGTGCAATTTGACCTTTTGGTAAGTTGCCGGACGCGGTGGGGACCACTGGGTGTGCTAAAACCCTCATTTCCCCTTCTGACCACGTTCCATTTTTAGAAAACTGGTTCTATTTTTAGTAACAAAAAAACTCTTGGTGCAACGGGCCCTGTTTCCCGTTTTCTCTGAATCTGCAGCCACCCAATATGTTTTGCTGTCGCATTGGTGAGGTCAGTTTCCGTCTAGGGTCTCTCAGTTCTGAGATCTCAGTTTTTTGCCTATTTGTAGTAACAAATGTATTTATTTTTGGCAGAACACTTTCTTCTCATTTCTCTGTAATTTGGGCACCTTGTGACCATCAGACCGGATCCACGATGGGTTATTTGCGAGCCAGGCGCAATGGCGACGTCTGTCTGAGCTAAAGTCGCACACGGAGTCTGACGATTGCGAAAAACGGAAGATTATAAACAAAGAAATTCGGAAAGAAACATTTTTCTGAAAATGAAAAAAACAGAATTCTGCATTGTTTGTGTCTACGCATGGTGACCCCCCCCCCCCGAATGCCTATATCTCCTCGAGCTGATCCATTAGTCTGATGTCCCTTTTCAGGGACTGCGGGTCATGCGAGGGGTTCAGGCTGTGCATGTCAGGCACCATATATTTGTTTGTGGCCTTTTTTTGTAGAACGGTTGACGACGTTGCTTTTGACTCTCTTTGATCTGCTGAGCCTATGCTTTAAGGTTTAGTGGTGACAGGAGGGAGTTCGTTCTTTTGGGTTCTTTCCCCCCCAATTTTCTGGGCGGGTGGCCAGGGTGTATGTGGTACCCTGCCACATTGAGCGGGGCGCCAAGGGAACAACTGGGATCCTCCTGTCCTCTTCATGTCTTTCCGAGGAGGTGACAATGGTCTGGGAACAGGGGTGAAACCGGTTCGGATCCCATTTGGCTGCACTGTTCCATATGTCAGCGAAGTCTGCGATTACAGCGATTTCGGATATAATTTCAGGAGAATTCGGAATTCTATTATTTATAAACCACAGGATGGACGATTGATCAATCCTTGCTCCGACCAGGCCTTCTGTGTGTGCGCGCGCCCTTCTCGTGTTGCTGTTCGCGTGGGCGTGCACTCTGTTCCTCAATGCGGGCCGATCTTTTGAAAATTCTTCCCAATCGGTGCTAATACTGTTAGTTTCTATCCTGTTGCGGAAATGGATACGAATTGGAAGCTATGGCAACTCCAGCCGGTGATAGAAAGCCTGAAGCTGCGATCTGGCTGAAGCCTAGTGTGGTGCCTCTGCCCGCACCAGCTATCGCCCACGAAGGGGACTCGTACATGTTAATACACGCATCTGCTTCAGCAGTGCCACGTCTACTGGTATGGGCGATCACAAGTCCCTTGAAGCTGAAAGAGCCCTAGTGGAAGAGAAGTTGAAGTGGAAGTGGCTGAGGTAGGGCGCACGGGGCAGATAGAAAGTAACTGGGTCGTTGTTCCACCATGAATGTCTCCTATTTCTCTTCTGTTTCCATTGTTTGCTTACCGTGTGAATCATGATGTTAAATCTCTTGTTCGAGATGGTGTGTGTTGAACATACTGTGTGCACATGTAATGTGTGAGAATGCTAAGAGTGGAGAATTGCAATCGTGCTGACCTTTGATGCTTAGCTCTCATTTGCGTGTTGCTGTTTCAGTCCATTGGGCTTCAAGAAGTGTCTTCGGTGAATTCATATCATTTGTCAAACACAGTTGGTGATGCGCTGACCCTCCCTTTACCCACTTGCAGTATGGCATGAGGATACCTCATTTGATCTGGCAATTGGGTATACGGATAATCGTCAATCAATGTCCGAGGTTCTCACTTCAAGTGCAAGCATGCTCACATGGGTCATGGCTGGGCGAAAGTGTCTCTCCATATGCATGCTTCCATTGGTCATGGCTAGGCTATGCGCTCGGGATTGGGTTTTGGTGAGGCTTTCTCTCTTGATCCTTGGATTGGTCAGGTTCTCGCTCCTGGGCATGGACTGGTTAGGGTGTTTCTCTCAGGGCATGGACTGACACGGGACCATCTCTCGCAAGGCCTGGATTGGGGCGGGACAATCTCTCTTTTAGGCGGGACTATCTCTCCTCAGGATAGGACAATCTCACCATGTGACAGATGTGCTCTCATTCAACCGGGGATATCTCACCATTTGCACTCTCTCTGCGGGCCGGGTCTAGGTCTCGTCATGTGACCCAGGGCATCTTCTTACCCAAGCACTCTTGCCCGATTCCCCTCCAAATAGCATGCATTGAATTGGTTCGCTGTCACACGAACATGCAATTACGCAATATTGGTTTCACATGCCCCTGTGTGGATGATTTCTAATGCACATGACAATTTCTGCTTACCAATACCTTCAGTTCCGAAGCAAATAGGAACGAGGTGATGGGACTATCGGGCATCTGAGGGCATGAGGCATATTTCGTGTGTTGGCTTTAAATTTTGTTCGTGCCTTTGGTTCGCGAAACTCCAACCGCAGGAGCCCAGCAATTGGCATGTAACAGACACTAAACAGGTGGGGCTTGCTGAGCTGGCCGTTCTTGATATCTTGTTAGGGAGCAACCTGCCAAGTCTATGCACTGGCTGGCCATTGTGTATGTTTTTGCTAAGTGATAGGCAGCTGGCGTCCGGTGTGAGGTACCGAGGCATTGCCAGCATGATGAAACATGGCATGTGTCACACATGCCAGGTGTCAGAAATTGCCATGAGGTCACTCTCCTGACTCAAATTTGATGATCCTCGTGGCAAGCTCTGTACATGTGATCATTGGTGATTCATGAGTGTGGACAAGTCATCTAAGTGGCCATGCCGTACTTTGTGTTCTTGGAGGCCATGGTATCATGCTTGATCCACCATGGGACATTCTCCACATTTGGAGCTTAGGTATCTGAATTCCAGTTTTGTCGCCATCTAGACAACTGTGAGCATGGGCCATGTGGGCGATGACCGTTCTAAATTCCATGATACCATTGTGTCGTGTATCATTTCTTTGTGTTTTGCCATCACCTATGATTTTAGCAGCTGTTTTTCCCCAAATTTCAAAGTCATGCACTTTCAGAACGGCGATATCAAACTGTACACAGTAGTACTGTTGTTTTTGTGTTTTCTCAAAATTTTAAAAAAATTATGCTGTCGCTGGAGCTGGAGCCGCAGACCAATTGTCAACAACTGCCGCGTACGCGAGTTTCATATTCCCGACCGCCGTGCGCAATAGAAAATCGCCAAAAAATCCACTTTTCTTCGCAGTTGGAAGCAAAGTAGAGGCATGAGCGTGTCTCCGAGATCGATACCTAGCTGCTGACCTAAAAGAATCCAGATTGGCAGGCACAGAGTTTGAGAAATTCACACTTTCCTAGCCAAAAGCCACTCTTTTATCAAAAATTGTTTGTTTTTCTGAGCCTGACAGAAGCAGCTGAACCACCTCCCCTCCCGATTGGAGGGTGCTCCTTGCAAAAAACCAAAATACGCCAAAGAACTACAAAAAATATGATAGTATGTGCATAAGAATGGGATGAGCGATGAACATTTGAGGTGTTTTTGGCCCTATTTTGCACCGTTTGTGGTCCATTTCCATATCCTTCATAGGTAGGCTTTTGCGTGCCTATCACCGTACACACACATGTTTGAGGCTTTGGTCCTTTTTTTTGGGGAACAATGGGGTAGGAGGAACCCCATTGGTCTTTTTGGGTACAAAACCTATTTTCATGGTTTTGTCGTGCCTATACTATACTATACAGGTACACTGGTGTGCAGCACTGTTCTGCTGCACCACCCCAGAGCAGACAAAAATACTCCAAAATAGGCTGAATTCCAGGGTTTTCTGATGGTTTGGGAGAAAACTCGGGTGGGAGGAACCCCTCCATCCCTATTTTGGGGCCAGAGAATCCAAAAGAAATTGGAATTTCTGTCAAAAGTCCTCTATAGGCAGGTACACTCGTGTGCAGCACTGTTCTGCAGGACCAGCCCAGAGCAGGCAACAATACCCCGAAAAGAGGCCACATTTCAGGGTATTTGATTTTCTTGGACAACAATAGGGTAGGAGAACCCCCCCCCCCTATTTTGGGGCCGTAGAAACCAGAAAAGTAGGTCATCTCCCGCGAAAAACCCCTTTTTGTCGACTTTGTGAATTTTGGGAAAAAACAGCTGCTAAAATCATAGGTGTGTACCATATGGACGTCATTGATGTTCCTTTTGTCACGTATGACCCCCATAAATCAATGGCCTTTTTTCTAATATGTTGCACCGACGTTGTGGTCGCATGGTGTCATATGTCCGTAGTTTGATTGTGCATGGTACATAAAATCGATTCCTGGACCAGGCATGCGACATCTTTTTTCGATAATCACATATTTTATTCCAGGGCTTCACTTATACTTCTGTTTCCTCCTCTCCCTTTGCCAGACTTCGTCTTATTGGTTCCCCTTCCCATGATCATGTCCATGTAATGGTGGGGTCACACTCAACTCCATTTGATGATCAATTATTTGGACTGCAGTGGTCAAGTTCACTGGATTTTACTCATCGAGTGTTTGGATTTTACTGCAAGGGTTGCCAACGTTGTACCTACGGGATTTGTTTGGATTTTGTGGCCCAGGGTTACCAAGGGTATTTGCAGGAATTTTGGACTTTTGATTTAATGAAACATGGAAGCACTGGTGAGGTGAGGGACAATGAGAGTCACGGGAAAGAGGGTTGAGAATTCCGGTATAGGCAGTAGTGCTCGCACCATGGCAGGGACTGGTCCTACAGATCTCCTTTAGCAGGTGCCGTGGCCGGACCCGACGATGACGGCATGGGCGTTCTCGACAGCGACCATGCGCACTACCGACGTTCTGGGACAGTGGCGGGGACGATTGCTACGACTGCCCAGGGGGGTGCATCAGGACGAGGAGGCCCAGGAGGACGTGGATGTATGTCGAGGGGAAGGAGGACCAGGGGAGTAGGGCAGGGGCCCAAACAGGCTCGGACACAGTGAGAGGGTTGCAAGGGGAGGATGATGGGGTGGCATTGAGCTTCCGGCTGACAGGTATGAGCCAACCCGCAGAGGAGGTGCCCCTGGTGCCCCTGGGCCACAAGTGTGGGGAAAGCGCACGGCGGATCAGGCTGACGGTGCACAGGTTGCCGCCGAGCAGAGTTTGGTACCTTTTTCTGGTACAGGCCTACCTGGAGCAGGGCAGAGGGAAAGGGGAGAGGGCATGGTGCCGCGGAGTGCTGGTGACGAAGGGCTGGAAGGCAAGGACGGACAATAAGTGTGAGGTATACAGCGGTGTGAAAGGTAGGTAGGTAGGTAGGTATCTTCCGGAGCTCGGGATGCCTCCTTTGACAGTGCAGGAAGAAGGTCTTACCAAGGGGACATCCTGTCCCTCCCACTGCTCTAGGTCAGGTGCCTCTTAAGCTGATCCCGCAGGTGCTTGGGAAGGAAGTGTGGCGGGTAGCAGGGTGTCCCCACATGTGTCCATGGGGAGGGCCACATGCCCCTCCTTTTGGCACCAGCTCTGGGGGCTGCCCAGCCGTGTGGAGTATCTCTCACCACAAGGGGTATTGTCTCGCTTGTCTACGGTACGACTGCCCCACCTTTGTGGCTTGAGTTGCAGGGCCGCTCTGCTTGGCAGGCGGACCCCTCCTGGACTGTGTACCGGCTCGCCTGTCACCGGTTGTTTCCATGGCTCCGGGTGACGTTTGCCATGGTCCCCGATGCAGCCTGGCCGGGTTCGGACAAGTGGCCTTGGAGTACCGCTCCTGCCACTGGCCCGGTGGGTCGGCTGGGTCGCCCCAGCATGTCCCACCCATGGGGTGTTGGTTCTTTCCTGTCCCTCGGCCGCCCTACATGTGTGCGGTTTCCTGGTCCACTTGGCTTCTGTTCACCGGTGTGCCTGCTCGGTGCGTTGCGTTGTGTTGCCGGTGTCCTGGGCCACTTGACTCCTGTTCATCGGTGCGCCCGCTCGGTGCGTTGCCTTGCTTGTGCGGTGTCCTGGGCCACTTCGCTCCTGTTCACCGGTCTGCCCGCGTGGTTTTTCCGCGTTGCGTGTGCGGTGTTCTGAGCCACCTGGCTCCTGCTCACCGGTGCGCCCGCTCGGTGTGTTGTGTTGTGCCGGGTTGTCCTGGGCCACTTGGCTCCTGTTCACCGGTGTGTCCGCTCGGAGTGCTGCTTTGTGTGTGCGGTGTCCGGGGCCATTTGGCTCCTGTTAACGGGTGTGTCTGGCCGTGGTGTCCCGTCCCTTTGTTGTCCTCGGTGCTTGTGCGTGTGCGCTGTCCTGGCCCAGGTCGCGCCTGTTCACTGGCGTGCGCGCTGTGTGCGTTGCGCGTGTGCGGTTGGTGGTTGTGTCCCTCTTCCTCCCTCCCTAATTTTTTTTCTTCGTGCCATTTTTTTTTTTTGAAACAAAATTTTAAAGAAAAATAAGAAATTAAAAAAGTGGGGGGCGCACGTACACTGCAGGCAGAGGCATGGGCAACTGGTGCAGTGGTGCAATAGTGTCGTGTTCTCTGGCGTGTGTCGTCGGTGCTTTGGTGGCGGCCGCGCCCCAGGGGGTGCGGCTCGCGAGTCCTGATGTACACGGGTATGGGTCAGGGTGGGTTTCGTTAGGTGCCTCTTTGCTTTAGGTGCTGGCTGGTTAGGTGGCCGTGTGGGCTGTGGGTGTGGGCTGTGGCAACGTTGCTACCTCGGCGGGCCTGGTTAGGAGTCAAGGGTTGGCGGTTTCGGGCTGTGGCTCGGGTTGGATTCGTGTTGGGGCTTTGGCTGGGTTAGGCGGTTGTGACTGTTGCGGGCTTGGGCTCGGTGTCTTTTGGCGTAGCAGTGCCCGTTGGCGTGTGCGTTGGCGTTCCTCGGCTTGCGGTTCGTTGGGTGTCTTCTGGGCGGGCATTGCGTGGCGCGCCGCGGCGGTGGCTGGCTGGGTAACGGAGCTAGGTGGCGGCGCCGCTGGCTTGGGGGTCAGGCGCGTTGTGCTGTGTGGTGCGCAGATCTCCTGGGGTGCTGTGGGTGCTGCCGGCTCTGGTGCGCCGACGCTTGTTGGGTGGCGAGGGGATGTGTGTGTGCGGCGTTGGGCTTCCGGTGATGTGCCATAGGCGGGGGCCGTCTCGCCGCGTCTCCTGGAGGGTCTCCCGCAGGCGCCTGAGGACATACGGGTGGTCCTGGGGCGTGGGGAGGTTGCGGGGGGGGACTCCCAGGGGGTGGAGCGCATCGGCGAGCATCACTTCCCATACGGCCTGCGGCATCCAACCCCCATGCCAGCTGGAGGCGGCAGTTCTCCACCGACCCCTTGGGGGGCTCCTGGACCAGACCCTCGAGCGAGGGCTCTGCTCGGGCCCACTTTCGCTGCCCCCAGAGCTGCGTGTGGGTCCAGCGCCGCCACCACTGTCCCTGGCCGGGGCCGCGGTCTTTGGTGGAGGAGTGGGCCTGGGTGGGTGTGATGGGGTGGTGAGGACTGGTGGCGGTGGCGGGCCTGGGGAATTCCTTGTAGTCCTGTGCTGTGGGGATGCGCGGGGAGTGGGGGCGCGGGCGGATGTTGACTCGCGGGTATGCGCCACGGTCTCCACCTCGGGGTTTGGTTGGGACTCGTGGTGGCGGCGGTAGCGAGGCATGTGCTGTATGTGGGCTGATATCGAGGGTTGGTAGCGGTGCAAGGACGCTGCTGGTGGACCCTGGCGTCCATCTGGGCCGGTCTGGGGCTGTCTGTGGGCCTGGGGTGCGGGCTTTGAGACGTGGCGGGACGAGGTGCGCCCTGCCTCAGCCGCCGCGCGCTCCGCCATGAAGGTGGTGGCAGCGGCGTCGGTGACGGTGGGAGGGCGCCGCGCTGGGCCCTTCTTGCTCCGGGCCTCGGACGGCTGGGGCCGAATGACATACAGGACGTCCTCCAGGGGTTGGGCTTGCGCTGCCAGCGTGGCGCCGGGCTTTGGCTTGGGCTTAGGTTTCGCTGCCGGTTGCGGTCGTGGCGCACCGACAGGTTTGGGTGGCTCTTTGGCGGCGGTCTCGGGTTTCGGCCGGGTTGCGGATGCGGGCCTCGTCAGGGCGTGGGCGTTGGCGGCGGACGGGTTGCTCGCGGCGGGGGCGGGTTCCGGGGCCCATTTGGGAGGTTTCTCCCGCGGCTTGGGGCGTGGAGTGCTGGATGAGGACGTCGTGGTGGTGGTGGATGAGGTGGTTGTGGTGGTGGAGATTGTGGAGTTGGAGGCGGAGGGGAGGGCTGTGAGGGACGGCCGAGGGCCCTGGTCTTCAGAGGCGGGCGTAGGATGCTGGGTCCTGCAAGTAGTGAGAACGAGCGTGCTGGTTCGGGCACCGGGTGTCTGCGCGCGCTTTCCCTGGTGACCTGTGCGTGCTGGTGCTGGTGTGGTGGCATTGTCTCGGCTGTGCGGGCACGTGGGTTACCTGGGGGTCGTCCATATCTGCTTCAGGACGCGTAGGTGCGTTTGCTGGAGGTGGTCGAGGGACAAAAGAAGCATTGCTTGATGCCGGGCATGTCCTCCTCCGTGAGGTGGGGGTAGTTTTGGGTGGGGCCCTGGGGGCCCGCCCACAGCAGGGCCACGGGGCGGGCTGCCACCATGTAAGGGCAGAGCTGTAGGGTGGTGAGGCGTTTGGGGGTGGGTCCTCTGCGGTTCGGGGGGGCCCCTCTCTGCTGGGGGCGCAGCGTGACCTTCCACAGCCACCGGTCAGTGGGGATACCCCAGGTCCGTTGGGTCCACTTGGCAAGGCAATAAATCGCCCTACCAAGGCCCTGGTAGCCGCTGCAGATGAAGAGCGGCGTGTCCAGGGACTTGTGTTCGCACGTGCCCCAGATTTGGGTGTCATCCGGCTCGTCCTCTCTGGCGTACGTGTCAGCCTAGGTTGTGTGGGGGGGGGGGGGCGTAGTCGGCGGGGAGGAGCAAGTCGATGCCGTGCACCACCCAGCGGCCAGTTGGTGCGTCGTAGTGGGTGTTGGAGAGGGTGTAGTGCAGATTGTACATGAGGGTCATGTACGTGGAGGGGGCTGGCTGCCGGTTGTCGGGGCTGGGGATGTCCCCTGGGACGTGGTGCCTGAAGTTGCTCAGGGAGGTCATCCGAGCTACCCATGTTTCCCGCACCCACTCTTTGGTGTTGCTGGGGCTGGCGCTGGGTGGGGGATGGGCCATGTTTGGCTCGCGGTAGCGGGTGCGGCCCTGGGTGTCCTCCCGCTCCGGCATGGGGTGTCCGACTAGGTGTCGCCCCCAGTCGATTCGGGGCACCCAGATTCGGTCCCCAGTGGGGGGCGGGCTCTTGCTGTCTGGGGTGGCGAGTGGGGGGCGGTCGTGTTGGGCAACGTGGAGGAAGGCGTCGAAGAGGAAGTCTCGGACGCCTTCCGCCAGGGTGGCCGCCTGGAGCAGGGTGGTCGCCCGGATGCGCCGGGTGGTGCCGGAGGTGTGGAGACACAGCACCTCCTGGTCCCCGAGTCCCCGGAGGTGCTCCTGTACCGCTGCGGGGTTGTGCAGGGCGCAGGGTTCGGCCGGTGCGGCAGCTGGTGGTGCGGGGTGTGATGGGGGGGGTGGTGTGGGTTTGGGGTGGTGGTGTTCGTTGTCCCGTGAGGGGTCTGGTGATGGGGTTTGTTGTGGCAGCCGCGGGAGGGGGGACTCGCGGTGGTGTTTGTTGGCGGTGGCATCGACATCCATCGGCTGGTGGGGGCTGCATCGTGTTGCGTCTGTGGCCTGGTCTCGGGGGGGGGGGGGGGCGGGGGGTGGTGGTGTGGGGATGGCACTGTTGGTGGTGGGGGGGGCGGGGGTGCATGTTGTGCTGGCGGGGGGTCTGGGCGTCCCTGCTGGTCGTGTGGGTGTTGCGTGTGTGCGCTGTGCGGTCCTTGCGGTCCCTGGCTGGTTGCGGTGCTGAGGTGTAGGTGGGAGGCGGCTGCATAGGCGTCCGCGTGGGGCTGTGGTCCGTATGTAATGGGTGGCTGCCGGTGGATAGTGCTCGCTGGTATGGGGTTTGGCTGGGTGGGCTGCTGGTGGTGGTGGGGCGCTCCTACTAGGCCCTCATGTTGCTGGTGTGCGTGCGCGGCTCCCCGCGGGTCCATGGGGCTGTACCGTGGCCTGTGTGTCATGGGTTCGTGTGATGGGGGCGGTGGGTGGTGCTGGACCCGTGGTGGTGGTGTTGAGGGTGTGCTTGTTGTATGTGGTACCCCGGCGTTGGAGGGTGTGGTGGTAGGGGGTGGTGGTGGTGGTATACCTGATGGTGTGGTGCGGTGATGTGTGCCGTGTAGGATGGGTGGTTCGTGGGGCCCGGTTGTGCGCAGGCGTGTTGGGAATGTAGCTGGTCGGGGCCGCTGTAGTATTGGGTCATCAGGGGGTAGGGGCTCGGAGGGACGGTGGCGTGGTTGTGGTGTTGGTGGTGCCATGTCCCCTGCCTCTGCGCGTATGGTGGCCCTGGCATGGTGTGGACGTGTGCGGGTGGTGGTTGCTGGCTGGGCTGCAGGGTTAGGGTGCTGTGGTACGGTGGTGGTGCTGGGCGCTCGTGGGGGCGGTGCTGTTGGTGTGCCCCGGGGGTCTGGGCGTGGGGTGGTGCGGTGTGGCTGGACCCGGGCCCTGGTCAGGGTGTCGGGCCCTGCTGGCGGGCGCGCTGGCGGGCCCACTGACATGTCTTGGTCTTCTTGGCCTGGTGGGTGTCCGGGGCGGGTGAGCCCCCCTGTCCCCGTGGGGGCGACGGGGAGCGGGCGTGCCAGCGGTGCGCCTCTCGGAGGCGTGGCTCAAGGCCTCTGACGTAGGCGCCCTGGTCCGTGAGGCCCATCCGTGTCGCGGTGGCCTCGTCGGGGGCAGTTGGGCGTCCTGAAAGGACGCTCAGTCCTCCGGAGGCTCCAGCTGCGTGGGCTGGGGGTGTTGTGCCGGGTAGAGGAGTGCGCTGAGTGGGTAAGGTGTTCCTTTCTGTTGGCCGAGGGCGGTGTTGAACCGGCGGCAAGCGATTCGGAGGTAGGCTGCTATCTCCTGTGGTGCCGTGTCCGCCCACGCTTCTGGCGTCGTGGCTGCTGCTTCGGGGGCCGGGAGCTGTGGTTCTGGGAGGTGTAGGTCACGGTGGTGGAGGTATAGGGCGAGGAGGACGTGGCGGGCTGCCACGTTCAAGCCGCCCCCGCTGTGGCGTAAGGGCGGGCTGTGGGGGGGCAGGGGTGTGCTGCTTGTGGCCAGGCTATGGTCCATGCGTGGTACGCCGCGTCCGCCACGTAGTACCCTCCCAGGTAATCCCGCAGGGTGTCGATGAGCCGCCCGAAGAAGCTGGGGTGGTTGGCGGGGGGGGGTGCGGCTGGGGCCGCGGGCTGCCCGCAATGGTGGGGGTTGAGGTCCCCGCAGTGGGGGCAGTGGGTGAGGCGGTGCGCGGCTCCCAGGCAGATCCAGTGATCTGAGTTGCAGGGCAGGGCCGTCTGTGGTAGCCGCTGGCGTACGCAGAGGGGGCATGCGGTGGCTGGCGGTTGGTGGTACCTGTGGACGGACAGTGGCGTGGGGGGATAAGGGCTGGCGGCGCACGCATGCTGGTGGGCGTGTGTGCTGTGCCTGTGGTGCCCGTGTGTGCCGTGCCAGTGTTGTGCCCGGTGGATGGTGTGTAGGCGTGGTGCGGGTCCTGTGTTGGTATGTCATTGGGTAGGTTCTCATGGTTGGTAGAACAGGAGTTTGAGGAGGTGGGCTTGGTCTGTTTGGGGCAGGGTTGCTGCATGCTGCAGGTATTTGTGGGTGCGGTACGCGTGCTGCTCCGCTGTCTTGGCAATGGCCGTCCGTTGCATGTGCGCCGCCGTGGCCTGGGGGTCCTCCACGTGGGTTTGTAGCAAGGTGTAGACGGCTGTGGGGACGAGTCCCCTGCAGACCGCCTTGAGTATCTCCGTCTGCTTGAGGATGGGGGCGAGTTGCTGGGTTGCCGGGGACGGCGTCAGCCATCCGGCGTGCTGTGCGATGGTGTGGGTTGGGTTCCAGTCTGTGAGGCCGTTCAGTCCTCGGAACAGGGGGAACCCCTTGAAGTGGTCCCAGGTTTCTTCTTCCGCGTAGCCACAGATGCAATTGGTGTATCTTGCGGGGACGTGGATCGAGCGGCGTGCGTACCATCAGTGGTATCGGGTGAGGAGAAGAAGCTGTTCGAGGGCGAGTTGGAGTCGGGGTTTTTGTAGGTGCGCTGGGAGGCTATCCGGGCGTAGGGCGGATTAGTAGAGGGGAATGTGGACGGAGTCTTCGAGGCGTCAGAGGAGTTCGGAGTTCGCCGGGTGGCCCAGTGTGGTGGCCAGCTGCTGGATGGGTGTGGGATAGTGCTATTGCTTGCCTCAATCTGCGTACGACGTGTCCCTGGGCATCCATTGGGGGGGTTGTGTGGCCGATGGTATGGGGGGTAGGTGTTGCAGGTGGCTGTGGTGTGGGTTGTGCAGTTGTACATGTTCGAGCCCTGGGGTGTGCCTGGTGCTCTGGTGTTTGGCATGCGTGTCTGCGCGTCCGTTGCCGTATGTGTAGCGGTGTGACTCCTGTTTGACGATGTGTAGGGGGTCCTGGGGGTGCATGCCCCTGAAGGCCATCCATAGCCCCAACGTGTGTGTGGTGAGGCCGGATTGGAGCGCCCTGTAGAGGGGCAGATCCGCGAGGCGCCCCGTGAGATGGATGTCGACTGTGGCGTCCACGACTACCCAGATGTTGCGGGCCTGGATCGTTGCGGGTGGTGGTGTGGCGCTGACGGCGTCCGCCAGGGTGCGTAGTTCGCCGTTGGAGGACGCCCCAAGGATGGTGGCCCCGGTGTGGTGTTCCACGTGGAGGCCATCCGCGCCCCGGCTGATGCGCACGAAGGCGCAGCCGACCGTGGGGGTGCGTTTCTGGGTGCCGGATGCGTCAGTGAAGTAGATGATGTCGGTGTCGCTGGGTATGGGTAGGCGGGCAATTGCTGTGGGGTGATGGACGTAGACGGGGTCCCCCTGGGCGGTTCTGATGGTCATTTGCTTGGGTTGCAGTAGCGGTGCCGCATATACGCCTATCCCCTGGATGATGATGGCCTGGGCTCGTGGGGTGAGGCGGCGGAGGCCTCTGTCCGGGCGCCCCTGGGTGATATACGCGTACATCAGTTGGAAGGCGTATCCCGTATTGGGGTGAAACTTCTGGCACGTGATGGTCTGCCGCTGTCCCTTGTCATCTTTGTCGAATGGTGGGGCATTTGTGCTGTAGGGGTGCATGGGTGCCTCATGAGGTCCTGCGCCGTGTTGGTCGCAGCGGTCGTACTACATGGCCACGCGCACGGGTCTGCCTGCTCGTTGGTGAATGTCCATGTCGCCGTGGGCGTTCAAGTCCAGGCTACGTGTGCTGGGTGGTCTGGCGGTACCGTGTGAAACCAGGGGGAGAGCCATGCCTGCTGGTCGGCAGTGGCGGCGGCGGCCTGGGTGTGGTAGTGCGTGGAGATGATGTGTAGCAGGGGCCACAGAGTATTCAGGGCTGCCGGGCCGCAGTGCCAGCAGGTGCGCGGTATGCCTTGGTCACTGTGTCTGACCGGTGGTACATCGGTCTCCGGGGCGTTGTGTTTGGGGATGGACTGGGCGGTATGGTGTCGCTGGACAGTGCGTCCAGCGTGTTTGTGGCGGTTTGGTGCTAGTAGCTGGATGGTGGGTGGTGTCCGGCCTTCGGCTGACGGGTTGGGCTCCTCCTGCGTCGTGTTGCCGTTGTTTCGGGCCTCCTGCTCGCTCGGGCGGGGTCGGGGGTGCTGGCGCCGGAAAGCCTTGTATGCCGTGTCGATGTCCTCGGGCCCAGGCATTTCGCGCCCCGTCTTCGTAGCGCATGTGCGGAGGTACGCTTGGAAGACGCAGCGTGCTGGCCATTGCGGGTCGGAAAAGAACGGGGCGTTGTGGGCGTCGCACTGGGCCATGATCTTCATCTGCGTTGGGGTGATGTATGCTATGGTGATGTTGACTCCCACGCGGCGCAGAGTGTCCACCTCGCCTGCCGGGTGTCGGTGGATGTCGGTGTGCGTGGCCACGAGTGGCCCCTGTTGATCGCAGTGGTGGTTCGTCAGGATGGCGTGTGTGTGGTGCGGTAGGAGGAGTTGCAGCTGGGCACAGATGCCAGTGCCCATGGAGGTGGGAACACTGTGTTGTGCCAGTATCTACCAGCGGCAGGTGTTGCGGGCCATCGGCGCTTCTTTTCTGCGTATGGCTGCCGCTACGTGAACCTCGGGTTGGTGGTTGTGTGTTACCCTGTGTAGGAGGTGCGCTGCGTGTTTGGCACAGGCCATGTCGTCTAGGGCGCCTGTATTGTCCCCGTAGTAGCGCCATTGGGCCATCATGGCCTCCTTGGGGAAAGGCGTGGGCCAGCCTCCGTGTTGCGCCCACGCCTTCCTCACTTGCTGTCGAGCGTGGTGTAGGGCGTCTTGCGGGTGTGGGAGGTGCAGGGCTTGGTACCCGAAGGCTGCTTTGAGCACCGCTTCCATGAAGTATGCCAGGCCCTGCGTAGACAGGAGGTCCCCCGTGGCAAGTTGGGGTAGCCAGGCGAGGCGACCTTCCAGCTTGCTTGGGAGTGTGATGTGGTGGTGCCGCGTGGCCTGTGTGACTCCCAGGTTGACTGTGGTGTCCCCGAGGTGTAGGTGTTCACCTTTCTGGATGTGGAGGGTGGGGGTCCCGGTGCCGGCTAGCCCAATGGATTTCCCGGGGTGCACCAAGAGCTGCTGGGCGTCCAGGTAGGTTGTGGTGAGTTGCCGAATGGCAGACGCTTGCTCGGTGGTCGTTGGTAGCCTTGCGTTTTCAGGGTCGCGGTGTGAAAGAAATCAGAGTCGATGCCAGGGTGCAGGCGTATGACATCCGCCCGCACACGTGTACTGCCACTACCAAACGGGGGTGGTTTGCATACAGGATTGGTGGTGATTCTGGACGGGTCAGAGGTGGAGGGGCAGCCGCCCCAGGCGGGGGTGGCAGCAGTACAGGTCAAGGGGGTGGGGCAGGGCACAGAAGTCATCGTTGACAAAGTGGTGTACGGAGCCGCGTCCCATGGGGAAGTACAAACGGTGGCGGACGTGATTGGGGTGCTACGAGAGGACGTGCCAGAAGTAGGGATGGTGGTGGATGCAGAGGCGGACATGGCGTCCCTCAGGGGACTCGCCACCAAGCCGCTACATGAGGCCCTAGGCACGGGTCTGGCGTCCCACGTGTACACGATATGGCATCGGCAGGAGATGAGGAGTGTGCCGCTGGTCATACTTGTGGTGAAACAGGAGTCATGAGGCGGATGGAGCGGCACAAGCAGTGCACATGGAACAGGAGCCAGAAAGAAGGGTGCTGGAGAGCAAGGACCACCTCCAAATGATGCACACATCGCCAAGGGTGGCGGAGGAGGTGAGAGCCAGATGGTTGGTGAAGGAGGACAGGGGCAGAACAGATTTGAGAGTGTACCCGCAGCGAGTGCACAGGCTGGCACAGGTGAGAGGGGCGCCGGAAGTGGTCACTCTGAACAGATATTTTCAGGACAGGGTGGGTCAGCAGCTCCACTTCCCCAACATTCTGAGACCGGAAACACTTCCCAAAGAGCTGCCACCCAGGAGGCTACAGGGCATCACGGGTCCATTGCCAGCGACGGAGACGATTCTGAGGTGGTACAGGCATAGGGGTATGGATCTGCCTGAGGAGTACATCCGGTGCCACCGTGGCAAGGAGCTGGAAACGTACGAGCACTTCATGCAATGTGAGCAGTGTAAGGAGAAAGACAGGCCGATGGTGAGGGATCAGAACATGCAACTCCTCAGGAACGGTGCAAACGTAGGGGGAGAGATGGACAGGGACCTAGGGAAAGGAGGGGATTGCAAGGGATTGTGGCACATGGTAATTGTGAAGTCACTGTGATTGGGGCTCCAGGAGCATACAGTAGGGCCAGATGTCATGGCATACAGGCTGTTAAGGCCTACGGTGCAACATCTGCAAGAGCGCATGACGTGCAGGGAGGCACAATTGGAGGCGCGTGCTGAGGACATGCGGGACCTGGCCAGCAAGAGGGTAGACCTGGAGTTGATCAGGTACAGCCCGCAGGTCACCAGGATGGAAGTGCAGCCCTAACCGGACGGCGGTTGCGGCAGACAGAGGATGCGGGAGATGAGACTGGAAAAGCAGTCGATGAACAAAGGGCGCACCTGATGGCGCGCAGGCGAAACAGGATACAACAAGTATGAGAGCCGTGGAGTAGAGGGACTACCACGGGGTATCCACCCAGACTGGACCATCCATGAAAGCTAGAGGCCGGCGGAGAAAGCAGGCGGCGCAGCATGAGGACACATGAAATAGCGGGGACAGAGACGTGACGTGCCGCAGACTGGGTCACGGGGGGCGGAAAGGGGGAGAGAAAGGATCGTCCGGGAAAGGCGGGCTTTCCCGTGGGCTTTCATGAGAGAGAGTGGGGGGGGAAAGCAGCAGATGCCATCGAGGGGGAGAAGAGAAGAGGCTAGAGCCGGTGACGAAGCGGCAGAGCAGCAGAAGAAAGTAAGCCAGGAGGGGACAATGGATGTCCGGAGGCGAGAGAAGGGCCAGCAGGCGCAGGGGGGTGGCAACGGCACGCGTACGGAGCAGTGCAACACTGTGGAGCACCATGATGGACAGGGGAGGAAAGGGCGGTACGGACAAGGTCAGCAGAGGCAGAGCACGAAGGGTTCCCGTAATGGATCAGCCAGGGGTCAAGTGGCGGATTGCCGAAAGCCGGCACGTCACGGGAGGAGCAAGGAAGGAGGGCCACCCACCGCCCGGAATGTAACATCCGGGACAGAGGGTGGCCCGAAGCACAGGGCTGGAGCGTCTTGGACGAAGCAAAATGGCAAGAATGTGGGACCCTGGACTGCAACATCCAGCGGACGTGGACCTGCACCTCGAGACTGGAACATCAGCGGCAGGCAGAGGAGACAGGCAGGTGGCCCCCGGGGCAGGAGCTCCCGGGGAAGGAAGGCGCACAGCCCCGGACCGGATCATCTGCAACGGAGAGAAAAGAAGGAGTTGACGGCGTAGCCACCACAGTAGTGGACGCAGACAGGCCGGTGCGATGGAGCAAATGGAGCGATTCCACAATCGAAGCAAGGGCGCAAGCCGTTGGGTCGGAGCAAAGAAGCGGAAAAAAAGGCAAGTAGCCCTGGACAAGCGCGTCCGTCTCCATCCAGGGGTCCATCCAGGGGCCTGCGGACCGTCGCCACAGACTGGTACGTTCGGGACGAAGCAAGGCGGCGAGAAGGCGGCCCCGAGGACTGGAACAACCGGAGAAGAAGGAGAAAAGCCCTGGGATGGGTCATCCATGGCAGGAGGAGAAGGAGGAACAGGAAAAGCAAAAGCCGCCAGAGACACACGCCAGGGCTGGATAGGCAGGAGGATGCAGGGAAGCAAACCCCAAGGTAGGGGCGTATGGGAAAGCAGGCAAGAAGGCCCCAGCTGGGGCATCCAGAACGGAGCAGAGGGGCACAAAGGTGGCCCACCGGACTGCAACATCTTGGGGCAGCAGGGGCACATCCCCGGGTCGTCCGGGGCAGAAAACGAAGGAGGAGCTGACATGATGCCAACCCCAGAACAAGGGTCAGGCGCCCTGGGCTGGAGCACCTGGAGATGATAAATGACGCAGGAGCAGAAGCCCAAAGATTCTAACGTGCGGGGAAGGAAGGCAAGAGACCCCGGACTGGACAGGACCGTCAAACATGTGCAAGAAGAGAGGTCACCGCAGCGGAGGGAAGAGAAATTAGGCACGGCAGCGGTACAGAACGGCGTGTACAGGAAGTGGAGGCAACGACGGCGGTGGAAACAGCAGAACGGGGCCCATAGGCCAATTGGGCACGCAGGGATGCGACACGGAAAGAAGCGGCGCAGGGGGCACATGTAGGGGAGGGGAACTGGTGCACGGAGAGGGACAGACTGCCACGTACTGCAGTGCAATGTCCCAGCCCCCTGAACCGATGCCCAGCTTGTCGTCTGCGGCAACCGCCGGGCCGCCACCGCAGGCGGTGAGAGGATTCCAGGTGCCGGGGTCGCCGGGGTTGATGGTCCAGGTGGCCAGTATGCAGGCGCCCCCCCCCCCTGTCTCCCCCCTCACCGACGCACTCCGCGGTGTCCGTGGTGCTGTTGTCGCCCCAGACCCGGGACAGTCAAGCGATGGCGCAGCCGCCGTGCGAGGGAGCCGCAGAACAGGGGCAGTTGGGCACGGTCACGGCAAGGACAGGGGAGGGGGGGGCCGCGGGCAGGCGAGAGGAGGGAAGGGTCGGGCAAGCGGCAGTGTAGGCGGAGCGAGCTGGCGGGAAGGGGGGGGAACGAAGCGCTCCTAAGGCAACGGAGCCGCGGGTGGACCCGTTCATCCCGGCCTAGAGCGACAGGCAAGGCGCATCGGTGGTCGCCGAAACCCTCGAGGTGTCGGACGAGGAAGGGGAGGGGGCTGAGAGGATGGTGATGGCAGGGGGCCAGAGGCAGCCGGCCGCGCCCAACGTGGCGGCGGCTGCCATGAAGTGGATTCTCCCGGAGGTACAGAGGAAGGAAGAGGGTAAAGGAGGGCAAGGGCGGCCAGGCACCGGAGGTACAGGCCATGGGGGCACTGGGGAAAGCACAGGGGGGCAGGGCGGCAAGGCACCGGAGGGAAGGAACAGGCGGGTGCGCCAGGAGCCAGGGAAACCGCGGGGCACCTGCAGGGGGAGTGAGGAAAAGCCGGGGGTCAGGGGCACCAGCGGCCACAGCCACAGCAGTCGTTTAAGCAGCCACCCCCAGGATCAGCGCCACAGGTTAGCGCAGCGGTGAGGGCGGAGTAAGAGAGGGAGGCGCGACGTCAGCACACGGCGCAGTACAAGGCGCTCGCGCACCTGGAGCACCAGCGCCGTTGTCGGCCGGCTCCCTCGCCTCACACAAAAAACATTTACCAGCTGGAGATGGAGGACGGAAGGGGAGGGGCGGAGAGAGAAGGAAGGAAGGAGGGGGCAGGGCGGTGGGGCGGCGGCCAGCCCAGTAGAGGACCACAGGCAGAGGAAGTGAAGGCAGAACTGAGCGGGCCGGAAACGCTCGGAGGAGGCCGCGGGGGACACCCAGAAGGGGGGGGGTGAAGGGCGACAAGGAAAAAGGGACATTGCGAATGTGGGGCTTCAAGGCCAGCGGGTGCGGAAAGGAGGACAGGGGAGCGGAAGGCAGGAAGAGGCGACAAGAGGTGCGAGGGGTACAGGGCACCGAGAGGGGGGCGGACAGATGAAGCAAGGTAGGCAAGATGTGCATGGTGCAGGTGAGGGGCAGGGGGGGCGGAGTGAGAAGACGGGAGGCAAAGAGGGGTGGGGGGGACAAGAAACAGGGGAAGGCAGGGCAGCCAGGAGCAGGAGGCAAGGGACAGGGCAAGATGTGTGGAGGAGGGTATTTTGGGGCACCGGTGTACCAGGGGAGGGGGTGAGGCGGGGTGGTGTCATCCCACCGTTCCCTGCACCACCATACCAAGCGGTCGAGCCTGTTTACCCCCCCCCCCCACCGAAATACCCGGGTGCACTGCCGCCACCACCCATGCCGCAGCACCCTCAGGCAGTCAGGGCGATGTGGGGAGCGCAGGGAGGGAAGGGGGAGGAGTTCCTGAGGGCATGGCAGGGGGTATCGGAGGAAGAGAGGAGGCTGCAGGAGAGGGGAGCACGGGAGATGGGGGAGGCGGCTGGGGCGGTAGGGGCGCAGGCAAGTGCGCAGGGAACCCCGGAGGGGGGAGAGGCGCAGGCAGTTGAGGAGCTGCGGCGTGCATGGATGGATATTCGGAGAAGAGCGGAGGGGGTGAAGAGGGCAGAGCGGGACGGCAAACGGCAAGGGGAACGGGCACAGGGGGGCGAGGAGACGGAGAGTCACCCCCCCTTGCAGCCGTTCAGGCAGCCGCGGATCCCGTCGGAGGCGGAGAAAGAGGTGCAGGAGAGGGCAAGGAAGAGAATCGGGGGCGAGGCTGCGAGGCTGGAGGAGAGGGACAGGGAGGTGGCGGATTGGGGACGCAGGGTGACGAGGAGGAGGCGGCAGCAGCCCGCAGGGGGCCAAGGGTCATCCTCTACCCTGAGGCGGAACACCCCCCACGGATAGGGAGGCACGGTCACCGTACGAGAAGAGGGCAAGAGGAAACGGAGATGACGGTGGTCATGAACGGGGAAAGCGGCGCCGGCTTGAGGAGCGGGGAGCAGGGGGGGGGCTGGGGCGCAGCGGCCCACCAACCACAGCCCGGAGCCCTCAGAGACAGACTGCAGTTCGGAGTCCCCGTCGCCATGGCATTCTGCGCGGCATGGCGCGGGTGGCGAGCAGCGGATGGTCCAGGGGTGGAGGGCTGGGGAGGTAGCAGAGTCGGTCCGCTACGTGAAGTGGGTCCAGAGGAGCAGGAGTGGACCAGAGGGGCACGGGACCCACCCGTTCCGCGACCTGGTCCACTGGGCGGGCTGGCCACAGGACAGGCGGCCGGAGATGGTGGAGGACAGGTGGAGGGGGGGGAGGGAGAGGGGGAGAAGGCCCAGGGTGCAAATGCTGAGATAGCTGCTGCAGAGGTAGAGGTGGTACTGAAGATGGCAGGGGACAGGTCGAAAGCACAGCGAGGGTCAGAGGGGAGGGGATCCGTACAGGGCAGTGTGCTGAACAGCACGGACCACAAGGAGTGAAGGGAGGAGAGCAGGCGCTGGGGGACATTGAGCGGGGCCACTGCAAGGCTGGCTCGCGCGATCGAGGTGTAGGGGCTCAGGGTATCGGCACTGAAGGGCCGTGGTCTCGGGGGTTGGACAGACAGAGGAGCTGCCGGATGCGCAGAAAGTGCACGGGGACATGGCGGACCTGGAGGTTGACGGGACAATACCCTTTGCAGACATTGCGCTGGGCCACAAGAGGAGTTTGAGGTCACAGAGGCAGAGATTGACCACCTGGGCCCCCGACGCAAGACCTTGTACGGTAGTAATAGAGTAGTTGTGCGGGATCGACGTCCGCTTCGGCCGCGGCGGCGGGGTGCTGGTCCGCCGGCTGATGCGGGCTGCGCGGCCATGACTGCGCGACAATGGCCTGCGGTACGGGCTGTTCTGCCAGCTCGACTCCGGGGACTGCGCGAGGCGTACTGGGGGACTTTGGAGGGCGTCGAGTTCCAGGGCATTCTGAAGAGCACAGACCACAGGGAGGGAACAGAGGAGAGCAGGCGCCGGGGGACGTTGAGGAGGGCCACTGCAAGGCTGGTTTGCGCGATCCAGGTGCGTGGGCTCAGGGTATCGACACCGGAAGGCCGTGGTCTCGGGGGTCAGACAGAAGGAGGAGCTGCCGGATGCGTGGGGAGTGCACGGGGACACGGCGGACCCGGAGGTCAAGGGGACAATACCCTTCGCGGACGTCTCGCTGGACCAAAAGAGGAGCAGGAGGTCACAGAGGAAGACGTTCAGCACCTGGACCCCGGACGCAAGACCGTGTACGGGATCAACGTCCGCTACGGCTGCGGCCGCGGGCTGCTGGTCCGCCGGCTGATGCGTGGCCATGACTGCGAGACGACAGCCTGCGGTACGGGCTGTTCTGTTTGCTCCACTCCGGGGGCTGCAGGAGGCGTACTGGGGTACGTTGGAGGGCGTCAAGGTCCACGGCGAAGACCAGGGACTACACAACGTGGATCTGCTCCCGAGGGGACTGGCTGCAGATGCCGGATCTGATGGATCAGCGGGACAAGCCCATCACATTGACCTCCAGTGTCTTGGTTGAGTGCGTGCTCAAGGGGGGCGGGGGCGGCTGCAGCGACACATGGCAGCAGTGAGGTAGACTGGCCGGCGCATGCGGGACTGCCACGGGCCCGCAGAGCACTACTAGAGATTGGTGGTGGCACTAGCGCACAGGGGATGGCTGGATTGAGGAGACAAAATTGCTTGAGGTTGAGTAGGACTCCATTTATTTGGTCGGGCCCGGCAACAAGCCCAGAGAACAGGTCAACAGGGTAGGGACGGGATGAGCGTAGGGGACAGGAGTGAGAGAGCGAGGAAGGGAGAGAGGATTTTGGGCAGCAGGCAGGACCATCGAGGTAGGCGGCAGGGGACAAACGCGGGGTACGCGCGAGCGGCAGCGAGCACGCAACCCACGACGGGAAGGGAGCAGGCGAAGAAGCAGAGCACACGATAGACCACGCAAAGGGTAGAGCAGAGGGGGCGATAGGAAAGAGGCATGGGCACCACATTACCTGCAGCACAACAACAGGCCAAGGTGCCCCATTGAGCCGTAACAGCCGCTCCGCCTCACCATCAGAGAGCTGATGGAGAGGCGGGCGGCGGGGAGGGACGACGGGGGAATTTCCCCAAAGGGGTACCCGGGGAGGCCGCCCAAGTCGGCCTACCGTGAGGCTGATCGGTTGCCGGCGGAGGTGAGCGTGTGGGCGAGAAAGATACAGCTGTGGCACAGAAAGGATCAGCGCGACGCACACGAGGCCGGCGAGGAAAAGTAAGGGGGGAGGAGGGCAAGACACGCGCAACAGAAGGCGGCGCAGTGCGGGGAGCAACGAGGGGGAGATATAAGGGTGGGCCGCCCACCTGGTATGGCCGGGGAACGCCATGGGGACAGCCTTGCGGGGGCAAGAGGAACAGGGAAGAGACAGGAGAGGAGCCGCAGCAACAGAAGAGAAGTGTTGCGGTGTTGTGCGTGCATGCAACGTGGAGGGAAAAAAAACCAAACCACAAAAACACCACATCACAGATGCAGGACGACCACCAAAATAAACACAAAAGGGCCCTACACAGCAAGGGCAACACAGATGGGGCGGGGGGGGGGGCAAGTGACGGCCAATGGGATGCGCGCAAGGGAAAGAAAAGCTCAATACCTTCCAGTCCAGGACGGGGCGGGAGAAGGCGGCCGGAGCACTGACCATGAAGAGAACATCGGAGCGACCGGGTCCCCGGATGGATGAGGATCCAGTAGGCCCACGCCAAAGGGTTTCTTGCGCCCGGGTTTGGTCTGAATACGGGATGAGGGACGGGGTCAAGTGACGGGACCGGAGAACGGGTGTGGCCAGGGCCAAACAAAAGCCCCAGGGGAGTGGGAAACTGGGAGGCGGGGCGGAAGCTGGGGCAGATACGGGAAGAGGAGAACAGGAGTGGGGGTCGCAAGGCGATCCGAAATGTGCAGGGTAGAACGGGCGACAGGGAGCACCACACAACAGCCCCTTTGGGATTGAGACACTGATTGCCATGGAGTGGAAAACAATGGGCCAACCAAGGGGAATCTGGCCACAGGAAGTCGGAAAAATGCCATTAACTCCAGAACGGTGGTGATGTGTTCGTAGGGTTGAGGGTTGACCTTAAGGCCCCCCGGTCGGAGGCCTGAGTACACGTATGTTCGAGCGTGAGCGGGACCCGGGGGAACGTTGAAACGGTCGCCCCCTGGCCTTCAACCGCGGATGGACGACATCCAAGTGCATCCACGAGCCGAGTGGGTACTCCAGCCCGTGAGGGATGGGGAGTCGTGGAATATTGTTGAGAGCAATGCTGCCCTGTCAGCGACGGCTATTGACAGGAAACCCGCTTCCAGGCGCCCTAAAGGCTGAGCTTGGGGGGGGAAGGCAAGAGGATCCTTCAACTGGGGACCAGGAGGAGCTCCAGTGAGGGCAGCAACTGAATGAAATCTACCACAGGTCATGCAGCAAGAAAGCATGGTTCACGGTCTCGGCTGTAAGGTGAGACGCCAGGGGAACTGATGGGTGAGAGCTCCCCTTCCCGCCAGAGGCCGCCACCATGTAACACAAAAAAGGGGAAGTCGGATGAGGCTACGGACCCGGCCGCCCTTTCTTACTTACTTAATGGGCTCATGCTGGAAGCGCGGTGCCCAAGGGTCACTCTGCGCCTGCTCGGGCTTGGTTCCAGGTTTGCACTGGGACTCGGGCTGCAATCAGTGGAATGACGGCAATGTCTGCGAACCTGGACTTCTCGTGCGTGGCCGACGGTGTATTTGAACTCAAATGGCCGGCATACCCGGCAGCTTCTTGCTCCCTTGGCTCCAGCTTCTGACTCCATAGACGGTTGCCGTTGCATCCCTGCGCTTTCTTGCGGCGCTGCCGTCTGCTTGCCGCCACTTGTAGCCAAGCTGCCATGCTGCATGTGCCACGTGGTCACAATGATGCGAGTATTGTCAACAATACTACGTACGAAACAAATATACGTCTTTTGATGCAAAATGTTTCTTACGAAACAAGTATTACCAAATACCTGAAATTCCAAGAACTGCCGGGAATCCTCATTGGCCAACGGATCACTCATTGTTGAAAAGGACTGCGTTGACACATACACCTAGATCCTCAGTCGCCAGATCTTCCCGCAGCCCATTTTGACAGCCGCAGCTGCCATTTTGCCGCTATTGCCGTCGATTTTACCCTTGTTTTTGCTTGGTATTTTTTTCCTTCTGGGCTTTCGCATTGTAAGCAGCGCATCATTCTATGCAGCAAAGAATTATGAACAATAGAAAAAGTTGGAACAGACTTTCACTGTTGAATGCTTTGATGATATTGTTTTGTTTGTGCATCTGCTTGCTCCTGCTGCTTCTTGATGTAGCTCAGGGTTTTCAGATAAATATGTGTTGATGAAATCCACCAGGAATACAAGTACCCCCAGTGCAAGCAAGGGACCACAGGATCAAATTCACAACATGAAGGGCCGCAGTCAAAGAAGATAGTGTAACAACAAATGAAACTCGCAATAACTACAGATTTAGGAAGCAATAGTTAGAACATATCCTACAATCAAGGAAAAACTGCCCACATGGGCATCCTCTCTTTTATAGTACAGTCTAGAGATGTGCACTCTTTGATTTGGGTCCCACACGTGCTGAGGTGGCTTGGCTTGTGGCGTTGAGGTCACTACCATGTCACATGGGATCTTCCTACTTTGCTCGGCTGACTGGGAATTGAACCCAGGACCTCTCAAAAAGAGGTGCCCCAGCCCCCTAGGGTGCAGACCACTAGGATAGCGAAGCATTCAGGAGAAAATATAGAAAGATGTATACGCTCTAGATTAATGTTAGCGCCTCAGTGAGTCCAGGAAATGGTGAATAAGTCCAATCAGTTGGGGGGTCAGGGGTCCACACAACATCCAAAGTTCAATGCTTGGTTTTATAGGTCAAAATGTTTTCCCACCCCTTTTGGTTAGGCCAATAGTAAGATAAAAATGGGAAACGCCTTTGGGCCTCTTTATGACAACTAGAGCTAACCTTTTGGCAAGGAAATACACTTTTTCTCACTCCGCCCCTGTGCTGTGCTGGCCACCACGGCACCATTCTAAGGGAAAAAGGGAATTTGTCTTGCCCTCCGCATGGCTTCAACATCTTTTCAAAATGTCCTGTAACATCCCGAACATTGGAATGAAGGCGCTGCGTCAGGGCAGTCGCCAGGTTTTGCTTAGTCATACCAGACACCTACAGCTCCCACTGCGTTCATTGGCGTCGCTTGGGCAGCTGTGGCTTCGTAGGGTGTTAGAATTGGCATGCCAGTTCATGTGTCCATACATCCCTTCCTTCAAATAGCAAAACGGAGTGCAATACGCAAGATACGATTAGGGCACGGTGTCTGGGGTCTTGTTGAATCTGCTGTCTGACCAGATCTGTCCTTAGTGCGAGGGGGTGGCGTTGAAAATCTTTTTGCCCTCATGGGTGTCTTGGATTCTGGACAGTGGTCCAGGATTCAGTTTTTCGGCCTGAACACGGCCTACTCCACTGTTGGCGCTCCAGGATATCTGCAGAGAAAGGACGAAGGGTTGAGAGACTGATAAACACGCAACGATCAACGCGAACACCGAAATCTGTCAAATGATGGCCTAGAATTTTTCTGAGGGTACACACCTGTCCAGAATCTCCTTGTGCATGAAATGTACATTTTTCTGCAATTTTCTTTCATCACAGGAATTTTGAAATCCCTGGATTTACACGCGGAGAAAAGCGGCGCGCCGGAGCGCATCTTAATTCGGCGCCAGAAAGGAGAGAGAAAAAAAGATTATACCAGTATGTCACGCAATAATCAAGAAACGACAAAACACGCATTAGATAATAAACATAGGGATTCCATCCATGCCTACAGGAACATTCAAGAATGCAGAATTCAATATTTCAATAGAGATTCGCAGAACAAGGCATACATATACAGGTTTTCGCTGTTTTGTATGCAGCATGCACATTGCTTGTCTCGTGTTACCGCGGACTAGCCGTTTAGCAAGGCGATAGAAGAGGAGAGGATCCGATTAGAAGATTGCACGATGATTAGAGGTGAGATTAGAGAGAAACAGATGGCCTTCGGCCAAGGAATGGTTGTCATGGAGGGCTAACGGTCCTGTCCTGCGATGCAATGCGGGGCAGCGATGACAACTGCTCTTACACACCAACATCCCTTTTTGTAGCACTGATTGGAACATACACACGCGTGCATAAACGCTTGCCTCGCTTGTGTTTCGTTTTCTTCGCTCACTTGCTCTCGCTCTCCGGCGGTAGGTAAGATTAGTAAGCCCAGGAGGGGCCGTCCCCTTGCAGACTCAGTGATTGTGGTGAGAGTGGAGTATGGATTGATTGTGAAAGGATTCTTCAAAATAGTAGATTGGTGAACTCGTGCATACCTGTGCATGCATATGGCGCATTAGAGGGTAGGCCACGCGTATTGCGCACGGTATAACACTTGCTTAGGTTACCGAGGGGCTCCATCCCACATTCTACAAGAGAACGCGTGGAGTTCCTTAAGCTTGCTTGCTTGCAACATGGTTTGGGAACAGCGTATTATAGGTCAGCCTCAGAATCGTATAAGACGTGGAAGCTGGCTTGGTTCTCCAGTCTCAAACCAGGTCCATCGGCGTTTGCTTTACAGGTGGGCAGGTAAGGGTGAATCCGTGCAGTTCCCTGCCGCGCTAAACCATGCGGCGCAGATGTCAAAAAAAAAACTGTACCTCAGCCGTGAATGGCGAGGGCAGTCCGACCTGTTCATCATACACGCTGTGCATGCAAACAGAGCACTCCTTTCCTCCAAGCCCTGACAGGGAAACACGTAGTGGTGTCCCTGTTAGGCCACAGTCGCTTAGTAGCGCTGTGTTTTCTTGTACTTTCACAGTTCGGCCAGTAGGGCCCGGGACATGTTCCTCCACAACGCCAAGTAGCTTGTGTGTGTAGGAGTGGTAGGCCTGGATGAGGGCTTCAGGCCAGAGCTCCCTCATCCGCCGAACGCTGGTGTCACTGTAGTGAGTGTAAGACCTGTAGGAATTGGGTCACTGTCCCGCCTGTTTGCAGAAATTCTATCAGGGTTTTGGTGGGCAGTGGCAGTGGTAGTCTAGGTTTTGGCCATGTAGCAAACAGGCGTTTTCATGCGCCAGAGCTTCCGACCACCCGTCCCCTGTAGTAGGCAGGTAGGTAGGAAAGCGTATACCTTGGCGTTAGCGCTGGGTATTCCCCCAAGAAAGTCTGGTGCCAGCACAAAAATTGGGCACCTAGGGGCTGAGACCATTACCCTAATAATCGCATTTTTTGGAGCCATCAGGACCAAAAGAGGGCCAAACTTGCTGACATAAGAGTTTTCTTGGTGTTTCTAAAACGGCTTGATTTTTTGCAAGCCAAAGAATGGTTCTTTCGGTGTTTTTTGAGGCCCTGTAGTTTCGGGCACTTTTTGTCATTTTATACCCTGCAACGTGGGACGCCTAAGCCAGAGGGTCAGGAAACGCCACTCCTGGCGATGGAGGTGTCGCATAACCGACTTCACCAGGTAGAAGCCTTCCTTAGCCATCTCCTCGGCATTCATGTCGGGGAGTTCTCCTTCAACTTCCATTCGGCTGGCTGCGCCCTGCAGGTCCAAAGCGGCGATCTCCTCGTCGTTTAGTTTCCATTCTTCCGCACAGAGGTCCTCTGGGTCGTAGTAGCGCTTCAGCTGTTGAGCAGCGCACACCAGGGTCCCCCCTAGTCGGGAAGAACACCGCACGGGGATGCGGTTACCATCCGCAGACAGGATCTTGTAGGGCCCAAAGTAGTCATCATCGCTGGTGGAGCGTGGCCAGGCGGGTAGCCGACTGTGGTGCACCAGCACCCACTCTCCCTGTTTGTAGGAGGCGGGCACCCGGTGCTTCTTCTTCTTGTTCCACTGGCGCTCCCTCACTCTCTGGAGCATAGCCTTGGCCTTGTCCACCTTGTCCCGTTGCTCCTTTACCCACTTACCCACAGTAGAGTAGGACTTTTCAGGATAGGGAGCGTGTAGGAACCACACCGGGCGTCCGATGAACAGCTCATGGGGCGAAAAGTCAGTTGCCGAACTCTCTTGGGAGTTCATCATCAAGGATATGACGGGGAATAGTCTCAGCCAGTCGTTGATGCGCTCAGTCTTGCACCATATCCTCACGCTCTCTTTGAAAACCCGAATCTGTCGCTCACACCGGGGGTTACTCGTATGAGTACAGGGAATCACTGTTGACACCTGGACATCGAGGGACCTCAGGACTCTCTTGTACCAGACAGTGTCGGAGCGTACTCGGACGTCGTCGTCTGAGTTAATCTCTTAGGGCGCCCCATAGACACGAACACCACTCTTGGAGGAGTATCTTGATGGTCTCCTCGTCGGTGATGTGTTTAGTGCATGGGAACACCCTAGTAAACCTCGTCAGCCCACATGTTACCACTAGGGCAAAGTCATAGCCCCCAAACTTAGGCATCTCTGTGTAGTCCACGTAGAGAATACAGTTGGCACAGTGGGGGATAAAAAGCGTCGAATAGAGACCTCTGTCCCTGATATCCCCAGGTTTACAGGACCGACACGGGCACTTGACCACAATGGGCTGGAGGGTTGAGCAGCCTCAGGGTACAATTCGCTCCCACATGACCACTGGACCCATGGGTCTACTTGAGGAGTGCCGGAATACGGTTGCTAGGCACAACTTTCGGGTCCTCATGCCAGAGGTAGGTCTTGTCCCGCTTCCACTGCTCCTGGTTGACCAGGGCGGGTTCTAGACACTTCTCCGGGCGTTTGAAGATGTTCCCAAACTCAGTCAGGTACTCCACTTGTTGGAGTCCATCTAGAGGTCTGATCATGGTCATGTTGACGTCCAGCTGTACATCCATACGACTGAAAGCCTCCTTGGCTAGCTCCTCAGACCTGGCACCAATCATGTCGTCAAAGTTGTTGCGGCTGATGTAGTCCGCACACTCGTTATTGACGCCCTGGATATGATGTCCTGAGAGCCGTAGCTGGCTCAGGTAGGGCCACCAGTGTCTGAGCTTACCCTTCTCAGGTGAAGGTCCCTTCTCGAAGGTGCTGACCAGTTCCTGGTCCCACAGCCAGACCACTGGGTTACTCCCCAACAATTCGGACTGAGAGGATAGCACTAGCATACCCGCGAGCAGTTCCTGCTCATAGGTAGAGTAGTTACCCCGGGCCTGGTTCCATTTCCAAATTCAATGACCAAGGGGAACCAGGACCCATTTGTCGTCAGGATACCTGTGCTTGAGGGTACTGTCTCGGTTTAGTCCATCAGTACCCCATTGAGTAATGGCCGAGTCGAACTCCTCCTTCTCTAGTGCTTGCCACTGGAACAGCGTTCCACCTCATCCCGGATTGCTGGTGTCAGTCACCAGGAGAATTTGCCCCTGTGCCCTAGGCAAGCCAAAGCACTTAGCGTTGGCCACTTTGTCCTTGAGCTCATCAAACGCTTGTTGTTCCTGACGGCCCCAGCGCCACGTAGTACTCTTCCTAATGAGGTCTGTCAGGATGGCGCTGGTGTAGGTTTAAATTCTTTCTGTGGCGGCGGTAGAAATTGCAAGCCCCAATGAAACTACGTACATCATGGAGTCCTCTTTTTGGGGTCTTCATGTGGTATCTTCGCGTCAATCAGGGGTTTGGCCTTAGAGGCCGCAGGAGTCCACCACCAATAGAATAGCCAATGTTGAACTCCAGGTACTGCATAGTCTCCTGCATGAACTCACACTTCTCCAGCTTGAGTCTGGTGTAGTTCTCCTGGCAGACTGCAAAGAACTCCCCAAGAGGATTGGGTGGTCCTCTTGGGTATTCCTTTCTAGGCATACGTTGTCGATGTGCGCTTCCATCTGGGCGCCCAGGAATATGAGTTCTTGCACAACAGGTCTCCGATGTAGGATGGACAGGATCTTGTTCATCAGCTCTTGAAAAAGAGGGGGTGTGTTAGCCACGCCAAAGGGCATAACCTTCCACTTGAACACCCTCCTCGAGGGGTGATGAAGGCTGGGAGCTCCTGGGCATTGGACGTCAGGTCCACTTGCCAGAATCCACTCCGCTTGTCCATCTTCGTCTTGTAGCGGTAGGAGGGTATCTTCTTGAGGGTTGACTCCGTGTTAAGAATGGACCTTGATTGGTTCAGCATCTTCTTGTTCAGCTCTTCATAGTCCACTACCAGCCGTTTGGCTGTAGACCCCGGTTGAGCAACCAGGAAACAGGGGCTGCAATGTTTGGGGTAGTCTCCATCCTTGTACTCCAGGAACAGGCCAGCGTCGAAACATTCTTGTATCCGTCGCTCTATCTCATCGGGCTGCTCTTCAGGTGTGGGGTAGGGTCGGCTTCAGCTTGAGGTCCATCTGTACCAGCTTGTCACAGGAGGCTGGAGGGGGTAGCTCTCCAAGAACCTCCAGATAGGTCCTGATCAGCTTCTGTACTCTAGGGTCCAAGAGTTTGAGCTTTTCCCCCATGTCCTCGTCAGACTGTAGATTGCTTGCGCCTTGGTGTAGAGAAGCGGGGAGGTGGTCCTCAACCGGCTCAGCGTCCTTGTTTGTATCCGTCAGCCCTTGGTAGGCGTAGAGAAGGTCCCGTTCCACAGTCTCAGGTGGACGCTGACAACATAGGCACACTTGAGGGGGTTCGCATACGCATTCCTCTGAAAGTGCATTCATCTCTGAGGTCCTCACATGAGCACCCCACACGCTCTTCATGACCTTCAGATTCACCTGTCGTGGCCAGGTGGTAATCTTCTGTTCGAGGTCCTCCTTCACTTGGGAGATATCTCCCATAGACCCTTGCTTCAACGGCCAGGAAAGGCGGGTAAGCCTAGCGTAGCATAGCTTTTTCGCCACCAATCTCCTCTTGGAGTCCACGTACTCCCTCAGCCTGATTCTGGGGCTCAGCTCCTCGTCCAGGGGATCCTCTCCCCTCATTGAGAGTAGGGGTTTCTGTGGGGCAGCGTAATCAGCGCTGTCCATTCCCTCTACGCACGTCTGCACGAAAAAGGCGTCATGCTCAGTCTCGTCATCAGAGTGTATAGAGCTGGGTAGCTCGGATAGCCCACACTCTGAGACTACATTAGGATTAGGTATACGGCAGGGGGAGTTTAGGGCAAAAGTGTCAGACACAACGTACTCGTCTCATGCAGGGATTAGTCTCTACAGCGTCTCGAGGTCGTAGTTGATTTTTCAGGACATCCAGGGTGTAGCCGCTGCTCTCACGTTGAATTTTCTGGACCATAGCAGGGTCCAGATCTTCTCAGGGCACTGGGGCTATGCCCCCGTCCACCACCCTCAGCATGCTCCCTGATGGGGGTTTCCTGATGGGCGTCTTGCGGCTCAGAGGCACGTAGATGGCGTCGTCCGTCAGCTGGATGGCAGTGAGCGTCAGCTTGTCCAATAGAGTACGACAGTACTCATTTCCCCCGTGGGCTCCCCTATCTGCGGAGCACAGGACAATACAAGAACATTCCCGGGCCACCTTTTTCAGGACCTTCCCAAGTTCACTGAATCTTGGGTTCCCGTAGGCCATCCCGAAAGAGGGCCAGTAAAATTCATAGCAGCAAATTTTCCCTTTGCTGCAGTAGAGTCCAGGACATGTTGCTTGTCGTTGGCGAATAGCTCCACGTTCAGGTCTTCCCGGGAGTATCCCAATTCTTTTGAACCTTGGTCCAGGACATCCCCTAGGAGCTGATAGTCCTCGGTTTTGGAGGCGACAATCATGGTAGAGGGCTCCTTCTGGTATACCCTCAGGTAGCTTGACGTATGTTCGGACTGCTCCAGTGGTACGGATTCCTCTCCGTTACCATGGTCCACTTTTTGTTTTGGAGGAAGTAGGTCGCTTGCAGTGTAAGGGATAGAATCTGGGAGTGTTCGACGAAGAAGTGGGTTCCAGCACGAAGTCCAAGGTGTCGGTGTCCATCACGTAGAACCGATGGGCAATGCTCCTGGATCCCGTAGGCATTTTGATCTCACAGTCCCCACAAGTGTGAACCACATGCCCATCCCCCATGCGGATGGCTGCGGTAGGCGTGATGTTCTTCCGGTCCCCACGAGGTAATTTTTTCTTGGCCTCAATAGATATAGTCGGCCTGCTATCCAGTACCCCCGGGGTTTTAACGTCCCCTAAGACAGATACGTACCGAGAACACCAGATCTGTAGTTCCCCCGGAGCGTCCCTATCAGAATTCCGCGGGGCAGCTCCCTTCAAACCCCTTCTTCTGCAGTTTCCGCGCCATACGCATGAAACGGGAGCGTTTGCGGGCGTTTGGTTCGTCCCCATCTTTGGTGGCACGCTTAGTACCTTGTTCCTGTTGGGCTTGTGTCTGGGAACGGGTCGTAGGTCCCGTGTTTGATTGCCCACCTGAGGGCTCAGGGTTCCCCCCTGCCGTAGTATTTGGGTTTTCTCTGGACTGCTCCGCGTTCTTGTCCCTGTTCAGCTTGCGGTCAGAGCATCCTTGTCCACCTTTGCCTTTGCCACCTTGGCCTTTGCCATTGCCTTTGGAGTTGCGCTTGCCACTGTCCTTGTCGGTGTTGCCCTTGCCACTGCCCGTGCCACTGCTCTTCACGGTCTTGAGCTTTGCCGAGAGGCGATGCTTGTGGTAGCACTCGTCCTCGTAGTGCTTCCTCTTACCACATAACGCACAGGCGCTTGTGCACCTCTAGTGGTCCGGCAGCTTGGCTTTGCCGCCGGTGTTGGTCTCCTGCTTCTTCCCCTGGACCACGAAGCAGTGCTGCTAGTCGCAGTCAGGGGCATGAAGCACGCAACCCTACTCATCTCTGGCATCTCGGCAGAAGAGGTCCTGGACATTGCTCCTGAAGCAAGCGTTTTTGGGGGTAGTCCCCTGTCCAGGTTGGGTTCCTTGGTACCCTCGGCCATGGCTCCCAGAGCTGCCTCCTCCAGCACGGTAGGCGTTCAGGTGCTGGTTGCTTTCTTTTTCCAGCGCCAGCTCCAAACGTACCACAGACAGGTTCTCGTAGGTGAGGGCTCTTGCCTTGCGCTCTGCCGTTGCCCGGCATTCATCCCACAGTTCTCGTGGGAGCTTGGCCACCAACCACAATAGCAGCTCGTCGCTGCCGTAGGAACCGGGCGTCAGTTGCCCTACCCAGTGGTCCAAGTCGGCAAGCAGCTCAGAAATCCTGGCAGGCTCCGGGTTGTTTGGCAGCACGGTCAGCCTCTGGATCTCGGCCTTGATGGAGAGTTCAGTCTCGTAGGTAGGCTACTGCCTCTCCAAGGCAACAAAGACGTCTGCGAAGGTGGCGGACTTCGTCACAATCTGCTTGACCTGTTTCTCAAGGTACTTGGTCTTGCAGCACTGCAGGAGCAGATCGCACTTCACTCGCCCACTAGCACGGGTTTGGCCGGTCATCCTCAGGAACCGGCTGAAAATCGCAGCGAACTCGCTGAGGTCCTTCCCCGTGAACTCCGGCAAGTTCACCAATATCTTGGAGGTTGCGATTGCGTTAGCCTCCTGAGACCCCCGTCTTTCAGGCGCTTGGTCTTCCCCTTTTTTTTTCTTCTTGCCGCTCGGGATCTTCGGGTCGTCAGGGTCATCGTCCAGCCCTTCATGTTGTGGATTTGATCCTGTGGTCCCTTGCTTGCACTGTGGGTACTTGTATTCCTGGTTGATTTCATCAGAACATATTCATTTTGACAACCTGAGCTACATCAAGAAGCAGCCAGAGCGAGCAGAGGCACAAACAAAACAATATCATCAAAGCATTCAACAGTGAAAGTCTGTTCTAATTTCTGGTAGAAGAAATGTTCAGTCTCTGCGTACCTGCAACCCCGTGCAGTACAACCAGTACGTTGGGACTGACTCCACTGGAGGGCGAAGAAATATGACATGGACACCAAAGACAGTGCCGTGACGACAGCGCCCTCAGTGGCACCAGCCACGCCAGCGCCAACTGCCGAACGTGCTGGTGAACCTGAACCTGAGGAGTCTGTACCTTCAGTGCCCTTAACTGGGCTGGGGGATGATTCCCTGGATTGCTTGAGAGCTGCCTTCAGTGGACACTCCGTTGGAGGACTTGAAGGCAAAAAAAAGGAGAAGTAGAAGGAAGCAGTGGACATGGGAGCCGAAGAGGTAGATCCTGGAGATGGACACGAACCATCGGACGAGGTGGCCTTCTATGACAAACCTGTTGAGAGCGCGCCGAGCGCCCCAGATTACCCTGTAGTACCCTCTCCAACAACCACTAATCTGCCAGCCACACATCCAGCTACATCGTCACTCACAACCATCCCACCTATGGCTGAGGGTCCAGGCTTTACTGGTATGCCTTACCCCACGTACGGTGTGACTCCAGCCGCAAATGTGCCTCCTACGGCAACTGCAGTCAGCGAACCAGTGGCATCCAGCTCCATCTACACTGGTGTTCCTGAGCCTAGGCCGTGTGCTATAAGGATGACTATCACAGACCGGCGCCGTGACTTGGATACCCGACCATGCGGCAGCGGAGCCTGGTTATAGTATGCCAGCACCTGGTTTCACCTCTCTGAGTGGCCTACATGGCACTGAGTCTTGTGGTGGAAGGAGCAAAGGATCAGGAACATCTTCAAACAAATCCCTGATGCGGTTGGAGATACGAGAGGCTCCTCGGGGAGCCACTTGAGAAATGGTTGGTGACGGAACTTAAGAAATTCGGCCAAATTGAAGCCCCTGATCCATCCCCAATCGTCATCTACCACCATGGAAGTTAAACCTGATCGTCTACAAGCCTACCACTTGGTGGCGGGACTGAAGAATACCCTTGGAAGCTTGAGGGGCTGACATATGCCGAGCCCTGCTGCGATACCAAGGAGCCCTTTCGTACCAAAAACCACCGCGCCCCCCTACAGCCACGTGGGGAATTCCACGCGAGCCGAGCTGGACAAGTTAGGGTTGGCAGCCGTAAGGACTATATTCACTGTTGAGCCCTACAGCTCTAGTGACCTAGGCGCTGATCCTTCTGATGATGAACCGCCACCTATGACGTCTGCTTCACCCTCTGAGCAGTCAAAGGAGATAGTGTAACAACAAAGGAAACTCGCAAAAGCTACAGATTTAGGAAACGATAGTTAGGAAATATCCTACAATCAAGAGAAAAAATGCCCACATGGGCATCCTCTCTATTATAGTGCCATCTAGAGATGTTCACTCTTTGTTTTGGGTCCAATAGGTGCTGAGGTGACATGGCTTGCGGCGCTGAGGTCACTACCATGTCACATGGGATCTTCCTACTTTGCTAGGCTGACTGGGAATTGAACCCAGGACCTCTCAAAAAGATGTACCCCAGCCCCATAGGGTGCAGACCACTAGGATAGCTAAGCATTCATGAGAAAGTCTAGAAGGATGTATAGGCTCCAGATTAATTTCAGCGCCTCAGTGAGTCCAGGAAATGGTGTGTATGTCCAATCAGTTGCGGGGCCAGGGGTCCACACAACATCCAAAGTCCAATGCTTCATTATATAGGTCAAAACGTCTTGTCCCCCCTTTTGGTTAGGCAAATACTAAGATAAAAATGGGATATGCCTTTAGCCCTTTTTATGCCAACTAAAGCTAACCTTTTGGCACCCAAATACACTTCTTCTTACTAATAGTGCCGGAATCGTTTTCTCCAAACCAGCAACGTTTCACTTTTTGGGTTTCCGAAAGTCCACCAAAACATGGCTTTTCAGACCCAAGGTCGTTTGCATGTTGTCTCATACATCTCAGACTGCCCGATTATATTTCAGGAGACAGATTATTGCTTGAGTTGGCACCCATAGAGCCCCATAGGGTGCAGACCACTAGGATAGCTAAGCATTCATGAGAAAGTCTAGAAGGATGTATAGGCTCCAGATTAATTTCAGCGCCTCAGTGAGTCCAGGAAATGGTGTGTATGTCCAATCAGTTGCGGGGCCAGGGGTCCACACAACATCCAAAGTCCAATGCTTCATTATATAGGTCAAAACGTCTTGTCCCCCCTTTTGGTTAGGCAAATACTAAGATAAAAATGGGATATGCCTTTAGCCCTTTTTATGCCAACTAAAGCTAACCTTTTGGCACCCAAATACACTTCTTCTTACTAATAGTGCCGGAATCGTTTTCTCCAAACCAGCAACGTTTCACTTTTTGGGTTTCCGAAAGTCCACCAAAACATGGCTTTTCAGACCCAAGGTCGTTTGCATGTTGTCTCATACATCTCAGACTGCCCGATTATATTTCAGGAGACAGATTATTGCTTGAGTTGGCACCCATAGAGGCAGGTGTGTAGAAGGAAAAAAACAATTGCCATTTTTTGCAAGGTCATGGCGTACCTTAACATCTCTGTACACTTATTCTTCACTACAGGGTGCACATTATGTTTCAGCAACTTTTTGCAACATATTTGGAGGCTTTGTGGCGCCTTTTGAACCTTTTTTGTTATCTAAGAGCTTAGAAAGTAGGCTACAATTGTCCACAATCCGCCACAATCCGCCATAACTTGGTCTTGTGCGCTCCAAAGGAAGCCCATCCGTGCCTAAAAACCTGCCTTGCATGCCTCCTGGATGCACATGGGTCACAAATGAACAGCAATACGGTGCCTGTTTCAACTTTCGAGACATGTACACACCTGAATGTTACCCGGCATTGCAATGCAGAAAACAACCCCAATTGGCCATGTTATGCACCGTCATGGTGCACTTTCACATCTTAGTCCACTGTGTCCTTACCTTGACCTCTGCTTTGCATGCCTCCGAGCCTCATATGCGTCACAATAGAAAGAGGATATGGTGCCGGTTTTCACCTTTCTACACGTGCACACACGTCTTTGTTTGGGGGCTCTGTAATAGATGTGTCTCACTTTGCTTGACATTATTGTCCGCAACAATACATGGCATGTTTCATACACTTTGTGTTCTTCCTGTTGTTTTGTGTGTGTCTAGTGCACTAAAACCGTCTACAATGCAATTGTCCAAGGACGAATGGAGATCAGTGGCTTCCTTTCCGAAGCTGAATCTCTGAGATGTTTACTTGTGTCATCGAAACAATTTTGGACACAGCGGTCATGCATTGTGAGGCCCGGTCCCGTGAGAAAACAAGCCCTCAACGATTTTTTCTGGTACCCTAAGAAGGCATGTTCCTTTAGGCAGAACACATTTTGTGCGGATTGCTCAGTACTTGTTGCACACCATTTGCATCCATTGGTTAACTAACTACATGAGCCGTTTGCTTTGGATGCAACGTGATATGCACGGTTTGCAGTTTGTTGCTCTCTCCCTTGGACGTTTTCCCTCTATGTGATTGTGCCTACATAACTAAAGGTGTTTACTTTGCTTGCCATTATTGTTAGCAAAAATACTTAGGATGTGCCAATGTGAGCGAGCAGGCTGAGGCCATACCACAAGCGGACCCCAGGTGTTCACCAACCTTTCGCCTGGTGACAAGAAAAGACTGCAGGCAGGGTTACGCGGCGCAAGGCCACTGAAGCATACTCCTGTAGATAGATTGTCGGATGCAGATGGTCTTGTTTAGAGGCGACAGCCACTATTAGCAGTTTTTCAGATAGCAGCAAATCCCTATCTACTGGAAGATCTACACAGCCTTGTAATTGGGGCATCGACAAATCAGAACCTTACAAAGGTAGGTTCGGTTGGTGCTGTCGGTCATCGAGAGGCGCCCCATGGTTCCCTCTGGTGTGGCCCCTTTTTTACGTACAGGAGGAGGCCTCGCGCATAAAGAGGAGAGGAAGCTTACATCCTGCTAGACCTGACTGGTTGCCCCCAACAAAGCGGCCCCGGAAGCGCCGGGAGGGCTAACTGCCGCCTGCGTGACAAACATGTCACGCGGGGAGCGTGTGCCTCCATGCTAGCAGGACCTTGCGGTTTGTGCGCGTGGTTACGGGTTTTGCCTTTATCTCCCCTTTTCCTGGTTGCGTTTCGTGGTGTGTGTTGTATGGTTCGGGTTGCAAGCTTGGTGGTGGGTCTGTGTGGGTACAGGTTTTGCCTCAATTCTTCTTGGCCGGGGCTTCTGGTTTGTGTCTGGATGTGGGCTTGGGCGCATCCTCAGCTGTCTTGGCTTGGTTTGTGGCATGGGTATTTCGGTATGGGTCTCCGCCGCAGCCTGCCATTGGTGGCCTGCGTCAGTGCTGTGTGGTCCGGTGTGGGTTTCGTCCGAAGCCGGCCTTTCGTGGTTGGATGGGGTCTGTCGGTTGTGATTTCCCGCCCTTGCTGGCTGGGGCTTGTTGTGGCGTTGTGTAGGGCCGGTGGTCCCTCGCCAATCTTCGCCGAGAGTCCTGTCGGGTCCCACTGATCCTGGAAGAGGGCCCTTTGGTTGCCTGTGTCTGCCCCTCTTGCGGGCCTGCCGCCTTTCGGGGTGGGGGGGTCCGCAGCCGTTCCTTGGCGGGCCCCTGTGGGTGTTGTTCTCCGGCTTCGTTGGGTGTTGGTTGGCGCAGAATGTGGTCGGAGCGGTAATCCGCCCTGCGTGGTGGTGGGTTTTCCGGGTGTTACCTCCCGCCTCCCCCGGCTGGAACCTATTGCTGGTAGAGGGGGCGAGGGGGTCCTGTGGGTGTGGCTTCCGGTTCTGTAGGTGGCTGTGGTCAGTCGTCTCCCAGTTTCCTGGCGGCGGGCTCTCTGTCTGCCGTCTGTGATCCTGCCAGGACGGGGATTTACCCGCCTTGGTGGGGTGTTTCTTCACCTTTGTGGGTTTGTGGCTGTCACCCTTGCTGCCCCCCGGCTCCCCCGGTTGGTGGGTCTCTCCTAGTGGGGCGGGGAGATCCTCCCAATGGCCTGCTCCGGCAGTTTCCTGCTCGTTTGTGGGTGCAGTCCCCCCCCCATTCTTTTTGAGGGGGGCTGGGGGATTCACCTCGTCCTCCCTCCGCCCTGCTCTTGCTGGTGCATGCATTGATCTGTGAACGGTGTGACCAACTGGACTGCTGATCGTGCTGTGGTGTCTCGCTGTGTTGTGTGTGCGCGCCTCGGGTTTTAGGTACACGCGTGGGCCAGTCATCCTCGCCGCTGAGTGGGGGTTAGGTTCTGGCTCTGCCAACTGGGCGGTTGCGCCAGCCGGATCTCTGTCGCGCGCAGGGTCAGGGGGGGTGACGGGCGGATAGTACGCCTTTCTCGGGGTGGGGTTGCCCGGTGCCCTCTGTGCCGCGTGTTGGTGTTTGGCGGTTTTAACTTTCTTGTGGCCCGTGGCGGTTTGTACGGAGGGGCCGTTGCGGGCGCGGGGGGAGGGGTTGGAGCTGGTTCTGTCAGCCTCGTGACCGGCGCCCTCGGTGGGGGGGGGGGGGTCGGGGAGGGGGGTTGGTGTTTCGGGAGTGTGGTGGACGCTGCCTCTTATATTGTGGTATACCGTTCGGAGGCCTAGGCTGACGGTTAGTGTGTGGCGGGTTGCTGTGTTTCGGTGTTTCGTTCTGGTGCCTGATTTTCCTCCGCTATCGGGGTGAACCGAGGTTAGATCGGGTTAAGACAGTCAGTTATCTTTCCGTCCGTTAGTCCCTTCTGTACCCTCCAGTTTGGCGTGCGGTGGCAGGGGTGAGGGTCATGTTGGCAGTTTTGCTGCGGGGGGCTTGCGCGGGGGTTCTGTGCAGGCTTGGGGAATCTGGTTGGCTGGCGGCGGGTGGGTGTGGCTCGGTGTGGTGGATGTGGCTCCTCTGGTTTGTGTTGTCGCTGGCCTGAATGGGCCGGCTGTCCTGTGCTCTCTGGGGGGTTGTCTTCCCCTGGAGCGGGGCAGGCCTCATGAGTTGGGGTGGTGCCGGCCACCGCGGCTTGGCTTGTTCCCCCCCCGTGGGTGTTCATCCTTCTCCCTGCTTGCGTGCTGTTCCTCATCCCCGGTGTTGTGGCCCTTTTCCTTTCTGTCCCCTGCTGTTAGTGGTAATGTAAGCAGGGTGGTGGTTCCTTCCGTGAGGGGCTGCCAGCATCCTCATCTGGTGGTTTGGGGTGCGGTTGTTTTGATTTCAGGGGCGCTTCGTTCTCGGTGTCTGCCTCCGTGGATTCACCCATCTCACCCTGTGCAGGGGCCGGTGGTTGGTGGGCGTGAGTCGGTGTGGTGGATGCAGCTCGTGTGGTGCCGAGTCCGGCTGGGCCGGTTGGCCCGGCATGGCGGGTGCGTGTCCCTGGGGTTGCCCCTCTTTGTAGCCCATGTCCTGGTGCGGCGGCGTCCCGTGGGTGCCCTTCCTCCCTCGGATGTTGTGGACCCGCAGGTAGCAATAAGGTTAGTTTGAGGTGGCTGGCCGGCCTGCGCGGACTAGGTGCGCGGGGTTGGTGGTCCCGCTGGTTTGGCGCGTCCCCCCTCCCTGAGTCGTTTGCCTCGGTCCCTGTCCTTGTCCCTCCCCGGATCCCCGGCATTGTGTCCCTTTCCCTTTACCGCTCTTGGTGTTGGTGCTCCTTGTGTTGTTGCTGTTGCGCATTGCTCTCCTGGTGCTCCCGGTGCCCCTTTTCACCTTGGTGTACTCCCCCCACCTTGCGCTTTTCCTTGCCTCTTTGTTGCAGGCCTTCCCTTTGCCCTCCCCATTCCCGGTGCCCTGGTGGTGGGATGCTGGTGGGGCCTGGGGGACACGTATGGCCCATACTTGGGGTCGGTTGGTTTGGAGCCACTGGCGGAGGGTTTCAGGGGTGTAAGGGGGGTGGAGGCCCTGAACCGTGTCCCGGAGGAGCGGTTCCCATGCGCTGTGCAGCATGGCGGCCTGCGGGGCGGTATCGTCGGGGTCGTAGGGGATGTGCGCGAGAAGATCTTCGAAGTTGTGGAGGCAGTGGTGCCCCTCATGCCTGCTTGCGCCTCTTGCCCACCTCACCCAAGCACAGAGCGGCCGCAGAGCAGGGGCACACCACCAAGTGAGGTTGGCGGGGGGGGTAGGTTGAGGGCTCCGAGCTTGGTGTCCGGGAGCGGCGGTGGCCGGGGCTGGGGGCGGGGGACCTGTATCGTTGGTGTTGGGAGCTGGAAACGCTGGGTTGGGGGTGCTGTTCATGTGGGGAGGGGGACGCGGACGTCGGGCGGCGTAACGTGGCTGGTGGTGTCGGTGGGCGCGGGAGTGCCGTGAGCGGGGCCTCCAGGAATCCCGGCGGCCCCTCGGGGAGCGGGAGCGGTGAGAGTGGGGCTTGAGGGCAGGGGGGGCGCGGTGACACTGCGGAGAGCGGGAGATGCGGGGGCGCGATCGTCGCTGGGGGGGGGGGACGGTGCCGCTTTTTGGGGAGCACGTTTCCCTTTGGGGCGGGCTAGGCCATTTCGGGGGCGATGGATGTGCTAGGAGGGCATCGTGTGGTTCTGCTGGGTAGGGGGGAAGGGGGGAAAGGTCTTCTGCTCTCTGTGGATCCGCTGCATAGGGGGGTTGGGCTCGGTGGGGCAGGTGCGGTGATGGGGTGGCAGGTGGTACGGGTCAAGTGGTACCCGAGGGTGCTGTCCCGGGTGCAGACGGCCTTGTAGTGGCTAGCCTCCTCCGTTGTGGGCGTGGTAGCTGTGCAGATACGATTCCTTGTAGGGGGGCAGCTCTTGGTCCTGAGTTGGGTAGTGGTTTGAGGTTTGAGGGTTGATTTTGCGGGTACTAGACGCCTTTCGGCCCCGGGGGGCCACCTGGTCGGGCCAGGTGATATCCTCCCCACCGGGTCCTAGTGGGGGGCCCTCCAAGACGCACCTCCTGCCTGATGGCGGAGTCCCCCGGGTTCACAGAGCTCGGAGCCCCGTCCTTCCCCGGTGTCCCCGTTTCGCCACTCCCCGGTCAGTGCATCAACTCGCAGCTGTGACTGCGGACGCTTACCCACTGCGTCGCCCCCCTAATGCGTGGTCGCCCGGGGCACCGGCGCCGCCGGGCTTCGTGCTACTGGCTTGTCGCCAGTGGGACCCCCTTGGGCTGGCGCGGAGGCTGCCTAGCCTAGCGGTTGGGGAGTGGCGCTGTGCGCCACTACTGCCTTGGCGGGTGCAGTGCCCCGTCTGTGTGTGCGCGGCGCTCGCGGCCGGTTCGGGGGGTTCGGGCCGGTACCTGGCGTCGTGTCTCTTTCGTCACCCCCTCCCCGCCCCGCGTGTTCCGCGCTGCGTGTGGCGGGCTGTCCCGTCCGGGTGTCCCTTACCCTCGCTCGCTGGTACGCCAGTCCACGCGGTCTGTGCGTTCCGCGCGCTCGGTCCGGTTGCCCTTCCGGTAGTCCCCGCGTGTCCCTTTCGTGTGTGTGCGCTCGCGCTCTCGCGGTGTCCGCTCCCCCCCCCGCTGGGTGGTGTGGCGTGCGCATCTCGCGTGGTCCGGGCACTGGGCGCTGGTAGGGCCGTTCCACGTGGTCCGTGCCTCTCCGCGTGTCCTGCCCCGGTCCCTTGCTCCGTCTGGCGTGCTTGGGGGGGGGCGGTCCGGTCCCGGTTCCCCCCTACTTGGCTTGGGGTTGTGGGGGTGGCGGCAGGGCGTCCCCGGGGGGGGTGCCTTCTACCGTTGCGTGGGGCGTCTGGGGTCTTGCGCTCCCCCTCCCCCGACTGCCCGTCCACTGGGCGGGCTGTCGGGGTCGGCGATCCACGTGTTGTGGGCGCGGGCGTGCGGGTGTGGGGGCCCTGCTCTGTCCCTGTGGGGGCTGCGCGCCGCGGGGCGGGTCCGTGGCGTTCATATGCTGGGGGGCGGGCTCGGGGGGGGGGGGGCGTGCGCCGTAGCCCCCGGTTGTGCGGCCGGGGCGGGGCCTGTAGGGCGGGGGGTTTGCTCTGCCTCATTCCGTCCCTCTGCCTTCCCTGGGCAGGCAACAAAGCGGGCGTCACTGGCGTTGTGCTGTCCTTGGGTGGCCTGGCCCCCCAAACCACTCCGGTTCGTGCTCACCCGGCTTTTCTGGGTACGATCTGTGCGGCGTCCCGGTGTGCAGGCGTGGGCTCGCTTGTTCTTCGCGGCCCCCATGGGAGCCGGCGGCTGGGGCCGGGGGGCGGGTCGCACTCCGGCTCCCCTCTCGGGCCGGGGGGGACCATCCCCCCTGCCTCGGGGGGTGGGGGCCGGGGCCCTCGCGGCTGGCGGGCCGGTGGGGGGGCGGGGGGGGGGGGTGTCGCGCCGCGGCCTCCCTGCTCCCCTTCCGGGCAGCGGCCTGCGGTACTCCATCCTGGCCCTCTCCGTGTCGCCGGCGCGCTCCGTTCCGGCGTGCGCGTGCGGTCAGGGCTGAAGTGCCGCCCCGGGGTGGGGGGGGGTGAGGGGCGTCCCGCGGACCGCTCCCCCGGGGGGCCCAGCAGACCTGAAACCCCCCTCTGTCATCCCGGAGTGGGCTGTGGTTGCGGGAGGGTCATGTGGGGCGCGGCCTCCTTCCTGTTCCGTTGTGCGCGTTGCTCCGGCACGCCGGTGTGGGTTCGCGAGAGCATGTCCAGCCGCCGTTCCCCTTACCGCGTCGCCGTCCGTTCTGGGGGGGGGGCGCCCACCGGCCCTGGGGGGGCGGAGGGCCGCGCCTGTGGCTCCCCAGCTGGGGTGGGTGCGGGGGGGGGGGGTGGGTGGGGGGGCCGCCCCTCCGCCCGCTCTCGGGCCTGTGTGGGAGGGGGGGGGGGGAGCGGGGGGGGCCCTTTGGTCCCCTGGCGACCCCTCCTGACGGCCGGGGGGGGGGAGGGGCGGCATGGCAGCCCTGGCCCCGGGGGCCAGCCATCAGCTGGGGGAGTCGCGCCCTTCCCCCACCCCCCTCTACCTAGAGCCGGATCCTCGTGCAGGCCCTCGCTGGGGCCCCTCATCCCCCGGCCGTTGTCGCGCGGCGCTGGCCGGCCGGGGGTGGCCGTGATGGTTAGCGGTCAGTGGTTAGCGGGCTGTGGGGCAGCAGGTTCCCCCCCGCGCTCGTTGTCTCCGCACTTCCTCCCGCGGGAGGTGGCACGCCCTCTTGCGTCGTGCCGTACCGTGGGGGGGGCCCAGCCCCCCCCCCCACTCTCTTGTATCCGCCGTCTGGGCCATCACCTGCGCCGCCGCGTGTGTGGGGGCTGGGGCTGTGGCGGCGGCGGGTTGTGCCGGCGGTAGCGCCCGGGGGAGCCAGTTGTTGGCGTCCGCATCCGTGATGCGGAGCACCGCTCCTCCTTCCAGGAAGGCTGGCAACGTCGGCTCCCTGTCGGGCCACGCCGCCCGGATCACTGACCTGAGGACCCTCTCATGGTCCTCTGGGGCTGCCCACCCCCCCGGGGGTACCTCTCGGTTTCCTCCGTCTCTCCGGAGGAGCACGGCATCGAAGGGCCGGTTCCTCGACCTCCTGGAGGTCCCCTGGTTGGCCCAGCACAACCATCCGTACACCTCCCCCACCAGGGGGAGGGTCTCCTCCCCCAGAGGGTCCGGGACCGCGCCCCAGTCCTGGTCCCGTGGCCGGCCCTCCTCTGCCCCCCGTGCCGGCCCCCCTCGCTGCCCCTGCGCCTGCGGCGCCGATGCCGCGCCCCGTCCCCCCTCCGTCGAGGCCATCTGCGCCGGCTCCGCCCTCGGCGCGGGGGGGGCTGGCTGGTGCTGGTGTCGTGGGGGTTGGGAGGGGACGAGCTCGCCGGCGCCAGGGTCGATGTTGTAGAGGTGGTGGTGGTGGTGGTGGTGGTGGTGGTGGTGGGTGTGGTGTGCCGGCATCTGTTGGATGCCAGGGGGGATGCACCTCACCGGCTGCACGTCCGGCTGCGGGGGCGCCCCGCCCTCTGCCCCCCTCCCTTCGTCCCGTCCTCCCCCCTGGGCTCCCTTGCCCCGTCCCGCCTGTCCCTTGGGGCCCGCGGCGCCCTTGCCCTTGCCCCTGGGCCCGTTTCCAGCCCCCTGCCCGTGTCGCGGGTCCCGCCTCCTGTCCCCCACGCCCTGGCCCGCCCGCTCTCCCACCTCCCCTCGCCCTGCCCCCTGCACCTGGGCTCCCTGCCCGTGCCCCTGCGCGCCCTTCCCGTGCCCTGGCCCCTTCCCGGCCCCCTGCCCCGAGTCGCGCCGTCCGCTGCCTGCGCTCTGCTCCCCCCCGCTGCTGCGCCCTTCCTGGACCACTCGCCGGGCGTCCCGCTGCCTTTGCAGCTGCGGCAGCGTGACGCCCGGCGGCGAGCGCTCGCGCGCCAGGGGGGCGGACGTGCCGCTCGCGCCCCGGGGGGAAGGGCTTGGGGGGGAACGGCTTGGGGGGGCTGGTGTGGGTGTGGGTGGGGTTTGCGTGGGCGCGGTACTTCGCGCTCTCCCTGCCCACTGCTGCTGCTGCGGCGGCCGCCAGCGAGGCGTCCGTGGCCCGTGCGGGGTTCTTCCCTCGCTTGCGCGGCGTGCTGGGGGTCGCGGCGTGGCCGGCCGAGGCGGTGTCGCGGCCCGCCGGGGTCACGGCCGCAACCCCTCGCGCGCCCTCGTCGTTCTCCTCTGCTGCTGCGGCGGCCGCCGGCGAGGCGCCCGTGGCCTGTGCGGGGTCCGTCCCCCGCGTTCGCGGTGTGTCAGGGGTCGCGGCGTGGCCGGCCGAGGCGGTGTTGCGGCCCGCCGGGGTCGCAGCCGCAGCCCCTCGCGCGCCCTTTTCGCTCTCCTTCGCTGCTGTGGCGGCCGCCGACGAGGCGCCTGTGGCCCTTGCGGGGTCCGCCCCCCGCTTTCGCGGCTTGCTGGGGGCCGCGGCGTGGTCGGCCGAGGCCCTGGTGCGGCCCGCCGGGGCCGCGGTCGCAATCCCTCGCGTGCCCTTCTTGCTCCCTTCTGCGGCCGCGGTAGCCCTCGGCGATGCGCCCGGTGCCTGCGCCGGGGCTGCCCCCCGTGTTGGCGGCTTGCCGGGGGCCGCGGTCGGGGCCGCGGCGTGGCTCGCTGGGGCTGCGGTCTCCGCTTCCTGCGCGTCTGGGGCCCCCTCTCGGGGCGGGGCGGCGGGGCTGGCTGCTTGGGCGGCGGAGGCGGTCACCTCGGCTGGCTCAGGCTCCCGGGCCGGCAGCGGCGGCCCGACCAGCACCGCCGCCTCCGCCAGCCTCCGCTCCTCGCGCTCCGCGAGGGTCTCCCCCGTCCACTCCGGGGAGGAGACGGGGGAGCGGGAGCGGGACCGGCGGTGGTGGCGGTCGTCCCGCTGGGGGGACCCATCGGAGTCTGCCATCACTGTTACCCTGGTAGGCATGCGTGGTGGCAGGCGCGCCCTTCCCGCTACCTCCTGGTGCATCAGTGCCGTGCCGTGGGCAGTGCCGTGTGGTGCTCTGCGGGGGGGAGGGGGGGAGGGGTTGGGGGGCCGGCTGTGGCGTCAGCCCCGCACGGCCGGGGGCCTGCGGCCATCCACCGGCACTGGGCGGGGAGGCAGGGGAGGTCACGCGGCCCACGCGTCGCGCCATAGCTCCCAGTCTGGGCCGGGGCCCAGGGCCCTGGGCCCCCGGGGGTCGTCGAGCGGTGTCGGGGGCAGCCGCACCAGGTGGACCCCCGTAACGGCGGTGACCTCCTGTGTTCACAGGAAGGTGTGTACTCCGTCCCGCGCCGCGGGTGCCGGGAGGGGGGGGCGGGGTACGGGTGTTGCCCCATAGAGCCGGGTGGGGGTGATCCCCAGGATCCTCCCGGGGTCCCCACGGGTCGCGACGACGAGGAGGAGCAGGGGGGTGCCAGGGCACTCTTGCCAGAGGACCTGCCCCCTGTGGTGGGCACCCCTGGTTCTGGAGAGGGGGGGGGGCAGGTCTGGGTTAGTCCAGCCGCGGGGCGCGTGCGTCGCTGGCGGGAGGGCGGGGCACCAAGTGGGCTCCCTGGGGAACGGCTCGCAGACGACGGCGTACGGGGGGGTAGGCCTGGTGCCGTCGTACACCGGATTGGTCGGTCGGGGGCGGGCGGACGCCTCGTCCGCGCCTTCCACGAACACCGTGACCTCGCCCACCTCCAGGTCCTCGTCCGGCGGGTGTAGAAGGTGGAGCGCCGCATCCAGCTCGGACACTCCTCCCGGGTACGTGGCCCGCGCCTGGTTCAGGTACGGGGCCGCGTCCCCGGGGTAGGGCGTCCTGAGGGCGTGCAGCAGGGCTGGGGCGCTGCTGCGGAGGGACATGGCAGACCCTGCTCCCGTCAGCCGCAGGGTGTCCCCCATGGACAGGGGCCGGCCCGACCGATTGGACTCGCGCCACTCCATTCAGTGCCCGTAGAGGGCCGCCTCCGGGCTGATGAGCCCCGGCTGGACTGCGTTCACGATCCGGTGCATTGCCGGGAGCAGCGTAGGGGCCCCCGCTCCGTTCAGGGCGCGGACAGCCAGGAGGGTGGTCTCGTTGAGGAAAGCCCTCGCACTGCCCTCCAGGTCACACCCTGCGGCAGCGTGCGCTTCGTGTGCCTCCGCCACCGCGTCCGCCACCACCCCCAGACAGCCGCCTCCTGCGCTCTGCAGCGGGCCCTAGTGTGTGTCCCGGCCCATCCCCCCGTCGGCGTGGCATGGTGCTGCGGGCTCTGCAAAGGGCGGCCGCGGGTGGGGGTTAGGGTGTGAACACGTGCGACAGGTGCGCAAAGGATGTGGGGTCCCGCAGGTGCACGTGGATCAACAGAAGGGCAGCGCCCGCGGGGCCCGCATGTTCGTGCGAGGGGGTGTGTGCCCCTTCGATGCGCCGGCGCAGGGCCTCCTCCTCTGTGCGCCTGCGCGGGTCTGCGGGAGGTTCGGGCCAGGGGCACGCGGCTACCTGGGCGCACCGCGCGCACCTGTTGGCGCCTGTCGACGCTGCGGAGGACACCGTGTCACATTCCCCGCAGAGTCGGCAGGTGTGTGGGAGGTGGGAGGGCGGCGACCAAGGGTCGAGATGGCGGAGCCAGAGGTCATCCCACCTCTGTCGGAGGGGGTCCCGGATCTCCAGCAGGCGGGCGCGGACGCGGCGCCAGTAGTCCTTGCCAAGCGTCTTCCGCTGGACCTCCTGCCACGTTTCGTCGGGGAGGATCCCGTGGTCGTAGAAGGCGGCGATGAGGTCGTCCCACGCCGGGCGGGGCTGCCTCTGGGGGGGGCTCGCCATGTACACGTGGCGCCCGGTGAGGTGGGGCGTCAGCGCGTCCCATCGGCACCCGTTCGCGGTGTCTCTGTGGAGGAGGGCCAGCAGGGTGCCGTCCGCGACTGCCTCCCTCCCCACTCGCAGCCCTTCGCAGCCGCCTAGCTCCTGGCGCAGCGCGGCTGCAATGCCGGTGGGGAGCATGAGGAGCAAGGGCCCCTGGGTGTCGCCCAGCCGGGACAGGGCGTCGTCGTATACCGGCCCTTCAGCTTTGAAGTGCGCCACGGTGAGTTTGGCGGCCCCGTCCACTGGGGGGTGCCACCGGACGGTGGCCGCAGCGTGTCCCCACGTGCGTATCTCCGTAGCCCGGAGTACGTTGGCGGCGTGAAGGACGATGCGGGGCGGGACGGGTGTCCTGACGAGTGAGGACACGTCCCCAGTCCATCCCGTTTGCGGCCCCGGGGCCGCCTGCAGCCATTCCCCCGTCGCCGCGTCCCACGGTTGGTCAGGCCCCGCCCCGCGGATCACGGTGGGTCTCGGCCGGGTGTCCGGCCCCCATCCCTGGAGCGGGATGGCGGCGTATCGTTGCGCAGGGGTCTCCGGGGCGCGCGTGGCGGCGCACCACCGGCTCCACTCGCGCGCCCACTCCTCACCCACGATGCGCGCCTCCCATGCGGTCATGGAGCCGCGCCCGATGATCCATGGTGGGAAGAGGGCGTCTTGTAGGTGCCTCGAGAACCCCCCCGGCAGGTCCTGGTACGGGTGGGGGCTCTCTTGGGGCGGGCACTCCAGAGTGCCATTCACGACACGAAGGGAGGCTACGAAGTCCTTGTCAGGGCGCGAGGGAGGGGTAGGGTGGTCACCCTCCGCCGTAGTGAGCCACCGGTGCGCCCGGGCCGCCGCGTTCTGGGGCTCGCGGAGGAGTTGCTCCAGCCGGTGGTTGCGAAGCTCCCATGCGAAGTCCCCCAGCCGGAGCATGTGGTGGAGGAAATCGTCCACCGAGGTCCCTCCAGGTGGGTCGTATCGGGTTATGGCGCGGAGCTGCGCCTCCGCGTCCTCTGGCACCAGTCCGGAGCAGAACACCTCCGTCCATGTGGCGCCTGCGGAGCGCCACGAGGCCCCCCACAGGGCTTTGTCCCCAGATGGGAGGTGGCGGGCCGCCTCGTGTACCGCCTGGCGGTAGTGGGGCCAGAGGAGCCGTGAGTGGGCGCACCCCACGTGCATGTGCACCGGGGTCTCCTCCGGGCAGCCGCATAAAAGGCACCGTTGTGGGACGATGGCGACGCCGGAGAGCCGCTCCTTCCGGAAGCGGAGCCTGCGCTGCACCGGTGTGTGGCTGTCTCGGGCCCGCAGCGCCCGGCGGTTGGTGGCCGCCGCGGTTCGGTCCCGGGCGTGGACATAGGCCGTGGCGTGGGCCGCGCCCAAAGGTGTGTGTCCCCGGTGCGTCAGCGCATGGTCTGTCTGCGCCCGTTGCGCGACCTCGCCGAGCACCCGCATCGAGGGGGGCCGTAGATCGAGATGGCCGTCACCGCCCGCGACAATGAATTGGGCGTGGCCAGGGTCCGGGGGCGTGTTCTGCAGGACGGTGTCCTCGGACGCCGCCCAGTCCGCCTTGTGCAGTAGGGCATCACTGTGGTGCGAGGTGGCTCGGACGTACCAGAACGGGTGCCCGGCGTGTTGCCCTCGCGCGCACAGGCTGTCCCGGAGCCACCTCAGGGGCATCTGGTTGACCACCTCCGCTGCTCCCGCGGGGACCCCGTGGTCCGCTCGCGATCTGCGTGCCGCAGGAGGTGGAGAATGACTTCGGCGTCCACCATGTGGACCCATGGTCGGTGAGCACCGTATTGTAGGGGGAGGGAGGCGGCCACCCCCTCCCCGTCAGGCACCGTGCCCGAGATGGCCACTGCCCACGTGCAGGTGAGGTCGGCGGCAAGAGCGACGCTGGTGGCGTGTCTGCAGGGTCCGCCCCCGGACGCGTCAGAGGAGGTGTGTCCCCAGGCCTCCGGGATCCAGTAGTATCCGGTGGGGCTGAGCCACCCCGCGTTGAGGTCGGCGGAGTGCCACCGGACGTCGGGGTGGCTGGGGGTCAGTTGGTCCACGCTCAGCGCCCTGGTGTCGCCTGGGCTGATCGCTGGGTGGTCGTGCAGCCGGATCTCCGCTCTGGTGATCGTGCTTGCCCAGGACCGTAGTGCCGTTACATGTTCCTTGAGCCACGCCGGGCCCCCGCGCTGGTGCACCACCAGGTGTCCCGTGTCCTCCGGCTGGTCCTCCAACGCGTGTACCGCCATGTGTGGGTCGTGCGGCACCCCCGTAGCCACCAGCAGGGCGGTGCCACGGGGGAGCCCACGGGGTTCGGGCTGGCCTGCCCCCACCTGCACTATTATCCACTCGGCCCGGAGCTGCGCTTGCCCCGCCGCTTGGGTGCATTGGTCGTCCGTGGTCACCAACCACAACGGCGTCGGCGCGTGGGGCCGGGGGCGCAGGGGCTCTGGCCATGCCACGTCCGCGTTAGGCTCTTGGTGCTCGCTTTCCGCGAGTACGTCGCGGAGGATGGACATGAGGGCTGCTGGCGGGTGGTACGCCGCCCCCCGCTCGGGGGGGGATAGGCCGTCCTGGCGGCAGTAGCCCCCGACGTGGAGGTGCAGGCCGTCCGGGGTCACCCCTGGGCCGGTGTGGGCGTCCTGCTTAGCCCTCGTGGGGTGGACGAGTCTCAGGCGGGGGTCCCGTGTGCCGGTGGTGTGGAAGAGGTGGGCCAGGGCGTCGCGCCACCTGGGGTGGTTGGTGGGCTCCTGCTTACGGCGGCAATAGTGGAGGTGTTCATCGGCGCATTGGTTGAGGCACTCCCGCACCGCCGTCGGCCACGGATCGTCGTTGTTGGGGAAGGGGTGGCGTGGCCCGTGGTGCCCATGCCACGGCGTTGTGTGCGGCATCGTCAGGCGGCACGTGTCGCGGTGTCGCAGCCTGGCGGTGCGCAGCATGACGATGTTGCCTGGCGGGGACTGTAGTTGGACATGGGCTGCCCTGGGGCACGCGATGGGGTTGTACAGCCCCACTCCCAGGGCGGCCAGGGCCCGGGGTATGCGGTGGACCCAGTCGCCTCTCGCCAGAGTTGCGAACTCCGGGACGGGGTAGTGCACCTCGGGACATATTCCGTGCGCGCCGGCTATCTCCCAGAACATCTTGGTGACCTCGGCGCGCACAGAGGTTGAGCGGTGGTGGACGAGTGTACCCACGAGGGCCACCGCTGCCTGCTGGCACCGCGTGGGCACCCGCGTGAGCCCCAGGGTCCGGTCATCCTGCAGGCTGTCCCGCGAGGCGTCGAAGGCGTACCGCGCCCTGTCCTTCGCGACCTGGACCGTGATGTGGTCCAGGTGGCGTGCAGTGTCGGAGTCGTCGGCGATGAAAGGGGCGACGTACTGCGTCAGCCGCCCGAGGATCGCCAGGATGACGTCCTGCACCACTTTCGGTGGCGCGAGGGTGTTAAGGCACCAGTGGTGCACCGCCGCCAGGCGTAGCCGGTGCTTGCGCTGCAGGGAGAACTCCCCGTCTGGCTGCAGCTGGAGTCCCAGGTAGGGGACGGAGTCCGCTGCTGGTACCCAGTGCCACGGGTTTTCCAGGTGGGGGCAGAGGCGCAGCTGCAGGCCCGGGACCCCCTCCATGGTGGCCATGGCGCACTTGCGGGGGTTGAGCTCCATGCCCATCATCCCCAGGTACGGGGCCACCGCCTCCACGCCCTCAACGAAGTGCTGCAGCGTGTGGGCCACCACCAGCAGGTCGTCGATATAGGCCTGGATGAGGCCGTGCTCGGCCCCTCCCGGCGGGCGCAGGCGGTGCCCCTGTGCCCTGAGCAGGGGCTCCAGGAGGAGCGCGTACAGCAGGGGGCTCTCAAAGTTGTACTGCCGGACGCCGCGTAGCATGTAGACGGGCTGCTTTAGCCCGTGTGCTGTGACGATGCGCAGCCTGGCGCACGTGTGGAGGAAGAGCAGGAGGTCGATGACGTCCGGCGGCACGGAGAGGTGGCGCAAAATGAGGCGGAAGGCGCCGTGTGGGGCGGTGTCGAAGGCCTTGCGGGCGTCAAAGGAGAAGACGTAGTTGGGCCTTCCCCGCTGCAGCTGCCGCTGCGCCATGAACAGCGGGGGGCCTGTGTTGGAGCCAGGGAGGGCCCCCTGCTGCCAGTCGCTGACCACTCCGTGCCGTGTGAGCACTTCCGTGATGCGCTGGGTGAGGGGGCCCGTGAGCAGCTTCATGTCCAGCTGGCCCAGGGCTATGGGCCTGTAGTCGTCCAGTCTGGCAGAGCCCGGTACCTTCGGGCTGAGCCAGATGTGCGCGTCCCTCCAGTGCATCGGCGGCGGGGCGCCGCGGAGGATGGCCCGGTAGGAATGGACCAGGAGCCACTGTACGGGTGCAGGGAGGGCCTTGATGAAACGGGCCTCCACGTGGTTGGGACCTGGGGCCTTGCCGTCCGCCTTGTCCAGGGCGGACCTCAGGTCCTGCATGGAGTAGTGCTGGACTTGTGTCCAGGCCCCCTCAGGGAGCCGGGGGACGTGGCGGCCGAGGACTGCCTGGAAGCCCGGGAGGTCCACCGGGCGTTTGTCACACAGTTCTCGCCAGAAGGCGCGAACTGCGAACATCACGTCGTGGGCCTCCGTGAGGAGCGTTTGGGTGTTGGGGACCCGCACTTTCCAGAGGCCTGACGGGCCCGGGGCCTCTACCTCTATGGCTCCCCGCACGGCTTTCCATCGCTGGGCGATGTCGGGGGCGTGGCGGCGCCAGAAGTCCTTGATGGCGCGCTTGCGGTCTGCCGCCAGGAGGGCGCGGAGCTGGCGAATGTCCTCCTCGAGGGCGACCGCTTGCCTCTCCAGCTCCTCCTGTAGCTGGCCCTGTGTGGTCGGGCGGAACCCGGGCGACACACCCTGCAGCTCCTCCGTGAGCCGTAGCGCCGCCTCGGACCGGATGCCATGCCTGGCCGCGTCTGCCTGGTACGCTGCCGGCGCGCGCGCTGCCAGGGTGTCACAGCGGAGGACCGCTGCCTTGAGCTGCTTTCCGCTCTCCGGGAGGTCCCCTTCCGCCGGGTCCGTCCCCGCCGGGGACGGCTGTCGGCGTCCCACCACACGCGCCAGGGCGTCATGCGTCGCGTGGAGGTGTTCGAACACCTTGTCCACCGCGGCCGCGGGCATGGACCCGTAGTCGTGCTGCTCTGCAGGACCCAGCCAGGGCGCCAGGGAGGGTTCATCCTGCGCGGCGGTGACCCCCGCCCACAGGCAGTGTTGGACGGGTGCGGCCTCGGCGTCATACGGGAGGAGGCGGCCCTCCGTGTGGCTGTAGTGGGTGGGCATCGCCGCGCCCCCCGCTGCGCTGAGGAGGCCCGGCAGGGCCAGGCGGACCGGGAGGTGGTCCGAGCCGACCACCTGGGGGTGTGCCATGCCGCGAGCCCAGACGCTTTCCCGCAGGGACCACGGCAGGAGGAGCTCGTTGACCAGGAAGGTGTCCACCCTGTGCCGGGACGGGTGGAGCGTGGGGGTCATGTCCTTCTCGCCGCCTGCCGCGGCCCTTCGGGAACCGCAGGCCTCCCAGACCGCTCAGAAATGCTCCGTGGCCGGGTTGGCGGGGACATCCATGTAGATGTTGGTGTCGCCGGCGATGACCACCGGGTGCCTCCCGCCGAGGCTGCGTGCCGTGGCATACATTTGTATGTCGGCCCAGAACGCCGCTCATCCCGCCCACGGGGAGCAGCCTGCTTGCGGCCCGTGGACGTTGATGAGGTTGAGGCCTCCTCCGTCCGTGCGGATCTCCAGGGCCGGCGCCTTCCCGGGGACAATTTCCGTGAAACTGAGCACCTCGTGCTCCGCCACGTACTTGCTGCTGACTGCGGTGAGGAGGTGCCCCCCTCTCGAGGTGGAGGTGGCTCCCGTCTCCGCCAGCCGGCTGCTGAAGAAGGCGGTGTACCCCTTGTCCCGGAGCGCCGCGGCCACGGGCATATCCTGCGCCCGGGTGGCGATCCCCGTCTCCTGGAGCATGATGGCAAAGCCCCCCTCCTGGGGCAGCATGCCGGTGATGAGGTGCTCCTTGTCGGTGCAGGCCGCCGGCCCCCGGCGCCGCCGGAGTGTGTCCCGGAGGGACCGGTCTGGCAGCACGAGGCCGTTGCGCAGGTTCCACGAGAGGAGCCACAGGGCGTCGCCCGTCACGTCCTCCTGGAGTGAGCTATCCCGCATCGGCATCGCCGCTGGGTTCGCCGGTGCAGCCAGTGCATCTGGGTGCGCCGCATCCGCTGAGCCCGTTCCCAGCGGGGCCCATAGGGGGGCCCGGGGGACCGGGGGAGCCAGGGGGGCCAGGGGGGCCAGCCCCGCGGGGATGGACATGGACCCTGGTGGGGCCGCACCGCCGGCCCCCCGGGGCCGCTCCGGGTGCCTCCTCATCTCCGTCTGCGTGGTCGGCTGCCTGGGGCGGGGGGCGCCGGGTGTACGGGGGGTGCCATGGGGACCTCCGTGCCCTCCCCTGCAGGATGTTGGTGGCCGCCTCCTTGTCGTCTGCCGGGGCCGCAGCGTGCACCCCGTGCCACGCCAGGTGTTCCAGCATTGCCCCGCTTGTGTAGTACTTGTCCGCACACAGGGGGCATTTCGTCGGCTCCGTGGCCCCTCGCGCCGGGGGGAGCGGCACAGACTTCCGAATGGCGCCCTCCGCCGCTGGTTTGAAGGGCAGGTTGGCCAGTGGCACCGTGTGTGGCGCCAGTGTGTGGCCCGGGGTCGCCGCATCGAGGGCTCGTGTCGCGGGCGCGGGCCCGAGACCCCGGATGGCATCGCGCTGCGCGTCTGCTTGCAGCCACGTTTGCCAGTGCTTGGAGCCGATTTGACGGTCGGGCTTGCCCATCCATCGCAGGTCGTGGAAGGCCTGTAGCCAGTGGTACACTGCGGTCGGGACCGCCAGCTGGAGCTCTAGGTCGGCCGGGTGCGCCGCTGCCGGCCACACCCCCGGCCTCGCCGCTCGGGCGTTGTCCTTCAGCCTGACCTGGAGCAGGAGGGCGTGCTGTTCGCCCTCCTGCAGCGCCTTGATGATCATGCGGGTGCAGTCTGCCACGCGGATCACGGCTTCGGGCCCCGGCAGGCGCTCGGGGTCGCAGACGACGATGTGCGCGTCCGCCGGGCTGAACATGCAGACTACCCACTGCGGGTTCTGCTGTCCCCGTTGGGCCACCGCCAGGGTAGCCGCTGGGCGGGCGTGCGTGATTGGCCCCGCGTGGAGGTCCGGGACGTCCGTGGCCCTGATGGCGTCTCCCTGCCACGCGCCCCGTAGATGCTCCTCCTGGTCGGGGCTCCACACCAGTGTGGGGGGGTTGACCCACCTTTGTTCCTGCCTCTTGTCGGGGGCGCTGACGTTGTGTAGCAGGACCGCCAGCGGCCAGGGGTCCGCCGACATATAGTAGGCCTGGGTGGGCCCCTGTCGCCAGTCGATGTTGGGCAGGGGCGGGAAAGCCCCTTGCTTGGCACTGCTGTGCCACTGTTCCACCACGCCTCCTGGGTGCGCGGCCTCGACGCGGCGCTGCAACCCCAGGCGGCCTAGGCGGTTGGACGTGCCCGCGGGTGGGATGTGGGTTTGCGGGTAGAGCACCCTCAGCGGCTCCAGCGCCAGGTTCAGCACTTCGTCGTTGAGCTGCCTCGTGAGAGCCGACGCCCTGTGCAGGGCGTGGCGGACGCCGGGTGTGGGGGCCGTGAGCTGTTCGAGCACCGCCCCCGGCGGGTACCGTGCACCCGGGTTCGTTAGCCACTCCCTGGTGTGGCTCACTACGGCCTTCCACACATCCCTCGTAAAGGCGTGCTGGGGGGCCAAAGAGGGGACCATCCGTAGGAGGCGGTGGCACGCCGGCGGCGATCACATGGGCTGCGGGACGGCCGCTGTGATCCACCTGCACGCCGTGCCGGGCACGATCGCCCCCGATTCCACGGTCCCCATGCCCTCGGCGTGGATCAGCGCCTGGCCCTGGACCATGGGGAAATAGGGGCTCGAGCGCCCCTTTCCTTCCTTCCACCGTACCCAGGCGGCCCCCGCCTGCAGGCTGCGGAGCAGGGCCACGCCGGGGAGGAGCGGCTGCGGGAAAGCCCCCTTGACGGCCTGGGTGGCGTGGACCAAGGTGCCCATGGGCAAGTACCACAACGGGACGGTCCAGGGGCCCGGTAGCGGTTGCGCCGCCCCTGCGTTTCATCGCCACTCGGAGTCTGGCGGGGTGGCCGGGACCGTGCCTGTCTGCAGGAAGTGGTGTGCCTGTTTGTCGGGGTGCCGTTGGAGGGTTGCCGCGAGGCTGAGCCCCTCTGCCGCGGCTGCCACCGGGAGGCCGCCCCGGGGCCTGCGCCAGGGGTAATCCTGGTCGGCCGGCCAGGTGTGGAGATCCCGGGCGATGTCCTCCGCGGTCCCTGTGGGGGCGTCCTCTGGTGCCAGGTGCCACATGACGGCGAGCACCGCCCACGTGGAGAAGGGCCACGCCCGCGGGGGGGTGTACACCTGGATGGTCCACTGTGGGCACGCGCGCCGCACGCGGGACGCGTGGAGCACCCAACGGACCATGTCTGCCGCCAGGACCAGCACCATTCCTGAGTGTTCCACAATGATCCCCTCTGCGGGCCCGCCGTGGCGGCCCTGGGTGTGCAAGGCCACTGCCGCCTGTCCCGCGTGGGTGACTCGGTCGACGGCCTCCTGGATGTTCACACTGCCGCGCGCGGTCTCATCCAGGATCCAGCCCTGCGCCACCCCGTAGCGTAGGGCGGCGCGCGCGGCCGAGGGTTTCACCTCGGGCAGCGCTTCGTCATCGGTGCCGGGCTGGGGGTGCTGTTTGGGGCACCAGCCTTCGCCGGTGCAGTGGCCCCGTTTCCACGCGGGGCAGATCGCGGGTACGCTGCCCGCCGGCGGCGCAGGTTCCTCCAGGTCGGAGTCCGTGCCCGCGTCCCCTTGTGGGGGGTCTCCTTCGCCGTCTCTGAGTCCCAGCGCCCTGATGACCTCGTGTGCTTCGACCAGCGTCGGAGATCGGGGGCGTGTCTTGCGTGGTGCCGCGATTTCCGCCATTGCTGTGTCGCTGTGCCTAAGAGCAGGGGGTGGGGTGCGGATGTCCCGTGGCTGGTGCGTTGGTGCGTTGGTGCGTTGCTCGGTGTGGGGGTGGTGGATGGGCATCCCCTGGGGGGGGCGCCTTCCGCATTGCGAGGGGCGTCTGGTGTTAGGCGCTGTCCCTCTCCCGGCTGCCCGTCCTCTGGAGTGGGCAGCCAGGGTTCCGCGACCCACGTGTCCCGGGTGCGGTCGGTGCGGGCGCGGGGGCCCAGCACCGGCCCCATAGCGTGTGCCCTCGCGGGCCGGCGTTGCTCGCTGTGGGGGTGGCGGAAGAGCGTCCCCGGGGGGGGGCGCCTTTCACCATGGTGAGGGGCGTCTGGGGTCAGGCACCGTCCTCTAGAGCGGGCTGTTGGGGTCCACCACCCACGTGCTGTGGGCGCGGGTGTGTGGGTGTGGGGGCTGTCCCCTTGGCCTGCATGCCCTGTGAGGGCTGTATGCCGCGGGGGTGGTGGGGCGCCGTCCCCGGGGGGGGTGGCCTGCCACCGTTGTGAGGGGCGCCTGGTGTCAGGCGCTGTCCCTCCCCCAGCCGCCCGTCCTCTGGAGCGGGCAGCCAGGGTTCCGCGTCCCGTATGTCCCGGGTGCGGTCGGTGCGGGCGTGGGGACTCAGCACCGGCTCCACAGCGTGCGCCCTTGCGGGCTGGCGTTGCTCGCTGTGGGGGTGGCGGAAGGGCGTCCCCTGGGGGGGTGCCTTCCACCATCGTGAGGGGCGTCTGGGGTCAGGCGCTGTCCCTTCCCCGACTGCCCGCCCGTTGAGTGGGCTCTTGGGGTCCGCCACCCACGTGCCGTGGGCGCGGGTGCGTGGGTGTGGGGGCCCAACACTGTCCCCTTGGCCTGCCGTGTGGGGGCTGCGTGCCGCGGGGGTGGTGGGGGGCCGTCCCCTGGGGGGATGGCCTGCCACCGTGGTGTGGGGCGCCTGGTGTCAGGCGCTGTTCCCCCCCCGGCCGCCCGTCCTCTGGAGCGGGCAGCCTGGGCTCCGCGACCCGTGTGTCCCGGGTGCGGTCGGTGCGGGCGTGGGGACTCAGCACCGGCCCCACAGCGTGCGCCCCTGCGGGCTGGCGTTGCTCGCTGTGGGGGTGGCGGTAGGGCGTCCCCGGGGGGGGTACTTTCCACTGTTGTGAGGGGCGCCTGGGGTCAGGCGCTGTCCCTCCCCTGGCCGCCCGTCCTCTGGAGCGGGCAGTCAGGGTTCCGCGTCCCGTGTGTCCCGGGTGCGGTCGGTGCGGGCGTGGGGACCCAGCACCGGCCCCACAGCGTGCGCCCTTGCGGGCCGGCGTTGCCCGCCGTCGGGGTGGCGGAGGGGCGTCCCCCGGGGGGGTGTCTTCCACCATTGTGAGGGGCGCCTGGTGTCAGGCGCTGTCCCTCCCCCAGCCGCCCGTCCTCTGGAGCGGGCAGCCAGAGTTCCGCGTCCTGTGTGACCCGGGTGCGGTCGGTGCGGGCGTGGGGACCCAGCACCGGCCCCACAGCGTGCGCCCTTGCGGGCTGGCGTTGCTCGCTGTGGGGATGGCGGAGGGGCGTCCCCGGGGGGTGTCTTCCACCGTTGTGAGGGGCGCCTGGTGTCAAGCGCTGTCCCTCCCCCGGCCGCCCGTCCTCTGGAGCGGGCAGCCGGGGTTCCGCGTCCCTTGTGTCCCGGGTGCCGTCGGTTCGGGCGTGGGGACCCAGCACCGGTCCCACAGCGTGCGCCCTTGCGGGCCGGCGTTGCTCGCTGTGGGAATGGCGGAAGGGCGTCCCCGGGGGGGGGGTGCTTTCCACCGTTGTGAGGGGCGCCTGGTGTCATGCGCTGTCCCTCCCCCGGCCGCCCGTCCTCTGGAGCGGGCAGCCAGGGTTCCGCGACCCGTGTGTCCCGGGTGCGGTCGATGCGGGCGTGGGGACCCAGCACCGGCCCCACAGCGTGCGCCCCTGCGGGCCGGCGTTGCTTGCTGTGGGGGTGGCGGAAGGGCGTCCCCGGGGGGGGTGCCTTCCACCATTGTGAGGGGCGCCTGGTGTCAGGCGCTGTCCCTCCCCCAGCCGCCCGTCCTCTGGAGCGGGCCGCCGGGGTTCCGCGTCCCGTGTGTCCCGGGCGCGGTCGGTGCGGGCGTGGGGACCCAGCACCGGCCCCACAGTGTGCGCCCTTGCGGGCTAGCGTTGCTCGCCGTGGGGGTGGCGGAAGGGCGTCCCCGGGGGGGGGTGCCTTCCACTGTTGTGAGGGGCGCCCGGTGTCAGGCGCTGTCCCTCCCCTGGCCGCCCGTCCTCTGGAGCGGGCAGCCGGGGTTCCGCGTTCCGTGTGTCCCGGGTGCGGTCGGTGCGGGCGTGGGGACCCAGCACCGTCTCCACAGCGTGCGCCCTTGCGGGCCAGCGTTGCCCGCTGTGGGGGTGGCGGAAGGGCGTCCCCGGGGGGGGTGCCTTCCATCATTGTGAGGGGCGCCTGGTGTCAGGCGCTGTCCCTCCCCCGGCCGTCCGTCCTCTGGAGCGGGTAGCGTGGGTTCCGCGTCCCGTGTGTCCCGGGTGCGGTCGGTGCGGGCGTGGGGACCCAGCACCGGTCCCACAGCGTGCGCCCTTGCGGGCCGGCGTTGCTCGCTGTGGCGGTGGCGGAGGGGCGTCCCCGGGGGGGGTGCCTTCCACTGTTGTGAGGGGCGCCCGGTGTCAGGCGCTGTCCCTCCCCTGGCCGCCCGTCCTCTGGAGCGGGCTGCCAGGGTTCCGCGTCCCGTGTGTCCCGGGTGCGGTCGGCGCGGGCGTGGGGACCCAACACCGGCCCCACAGCGTGCGACCTTGCGGGCCGGCGTTGCCCGCTGTGGGGGTGGCGGAAGGGCGTCCCCGGGGGGGGTGCTTTCCACCATTGTGAGGGGCGCCTGGTGTCAGGCGCTGTCCCTCCCCCGGCCGCCCGTCCTCTGGAGCGGGCAGCCAGGGTTCCGCGTCCTTTGTGTCCAGGGTGCGGTCGGTGCGGGCGTGGAGACCCAGCACCGGCCCCACAGCGTGCGCCCTTGCGGGCCGGCGTTGCTCGCTGTGGCGGTGGCGGAGGGGCGTCCCCGGGGGGGGGGCCTTCCACCATTGTGAGGGGCGCCTGGTGTCAGGCGCTGTCCCTCCCCCGGCCGCCCGTCCTCTGGAGCGGGCAGCCAGGGTTCCGCGTCCCGTGTGTCCCGGGTGCGGTCGGTGCTGGCGTGGGGACCCAGCACCGGCCCAACAGCGTGCGCCCTTGCGGGTCGGCGTTGCTCGCTCTGGGGGTGGCGGTAGGGCGTCCCCGGGGGGGGTGCTTTCCACCGTTGTTAGGGGCGCCTGGTGTCAGGCGCTGTCCCTCACCCTGCCGCCCGTCCTCTGGAGCGGGCAGCCAGGGTTCCGCGTCCCGTGTGTCCCGGGTGCGGTCGGTGCGGGTGTGGGGACCCAGCACCGGCCCCACAGCGTGCGCCCTTGCGGGCCGGCGTTGCTCGCTGCGGGAGTGGCGGGGGGGCGTCCCCGGGGGGGGTGCTTTCTACCGTTGTGAGGGGCGCCTGGTGTCAGGCGCTGTCCCTCCCCCGGCCGCCCGTCCTCTGGAGCGGGCAGCCAGGGTTCCGCGTCCAATGTGTCCCGGGTGCGGTCGGTGCGGGCGTGGGGACCCAGCACCGGCCCCACAGCGTGCGCCCTTGCGGGCCGGCGTTGCTCGCTGTGGGTGTGGCGGAAGAGCGTCCCCGGAGGGGGTGCCTTCCACCATTCTGAGGGGCGCCTGGTGTCAGGCGCTGTCCCTCCCCCGGCCGCCCGTCCTCTGGAGCGGGCCGCCATGGTTCCGCGTCCCTTGTGTCCCGGGTGCGGTCGGTGCGGGCGTGGGGACCCAGCACCGGCCCCACAGTGTGCGCCCTTGCGGGCTGGCGTTGCTCGCTGTGGGGGTGGCGGAAGGGCGTCCCCGGGGGGGGTGCTTTCCACCGTTGCGAGGGGCGCCTAGTGTCAGGCGCTGTCCCTCCCCCGGCCGCCCGTCCTCTGGAGCGGGCGGCCAGGGTTCCGCGTCCCGTGTGTCCCGGCTGCGGTCGGTGCGGGCGTGGGGACCCAGCACCGGCCCCACAGCGTGCGCCCCTGCGGGCCGGCGTTGCTCGCTGTGGGGGTGGCGGAAGGGCGTCCACGGGGGGGGGTGCCCTCCACCGTTGTGAGGGGCGCCTGGTGTCATGCGCTGTCCCTCCCCCAGCCGCCCGTCCTCTGGAGCGGGCAGCCAGGGTTCGGCGACCCGTGTGTCCCGGGTGCGGTTGATGCGGGCGTGTGGACCCAGCACCGGCCCCACAGCGTGCGCCCTTGCGGGCCGGCGTTGCTCGCTGTGGGGGTGGCGGAAGGGTGTCCCCGGGGGGGGTGCCTTCCACCGTTGTGAGGGGCGCCTGGTGTCAGGCGCTGTCCCCCCCCCGGCCGCTCGTCCTCTGGAGCGGGCAGCCAGGGTTCCGCGACCCGTGTGTCCCGGGTGCGGTTGATGCGGGCGTTTGGAACCAGCACCGGCCCCACAGCGTGCGCCCTTGCGGGCTGGCGATGCTCGCTGTGGGGGTGGCGGAGGGGCGTCCCCGGGGGGGGTGCCCTCCACCATTGTGAGGGGCGCCTGAGGTCAGGCGCTGTCCCTCTCCGGGCTGCCCGCCCACTGCTGGGCGGGTTGCCGGGGCTCGTTGGGTGTGTGCGGTGTGTGTGGTGCCGCTCTTCCCTTGTTCCTCCGGTGCTCCCCTCTCCGGTGTCTCGGTGCGGTGTTGTGCTCGCCTTGTTCCTGCCTTGTCCCCTTCCCTGTGCGTGCCCCTTGCTCGGCCGCTGGCTACCCCTTGTTCCTGTTGCGGCTTCGTCGCTCTTCACCCTTTCCTCTACCCTTCTCCCTGACATGCACTTTTTCCCTGCCCCCGCTTTGTTGTGTGTCTCGGTCTTTTTCCTTGTCGGCCCGGGCTTTCTCTTTTGAACCTGTGTAGAGAGAGGAGAGGGTGTAAACGGGCGTGCGGCGGCGGCGGTTTTGTCGCGACACGGCTGGTACGTCATGCGACATGCGTGTGCGACAGGCGTGTGCGTAGGTTTCTTTCCTACTTGCTCTCGCTTTGGCCCCACACACCTCTTTGGCCGCTACCTTTGCTCGTTGCCCGTTCCGCGCGCGCGGCGTGACATGCAACATACCTGTTTCTTTCCCCACTACCTTAACGTGTCCTAGTCCTCTCGCCTTGCCTACGTGTGTATGGCGCGGGCCGGGCGTTCGCTAATGAGAGACGACGGCACAACGCAAAACTTGCCTAAGCGTCTAAGACAACCCTACTTTAACGCCCAGACGACGCAAACACGAGCATACGCTTCTCCTTGGGACCTGTGAGGGGAAGGGAACGTGGGTGCATGCACAAGGTGGGTAGCGTGGTAACGTGTGTTTGTCGGAACCCGGCACACGACGGCGCTATGCTATTTGTGTGTATGCTCCCCGTGACTACCATTCCCTGGCCGAAGGCCATTTTATTTTTCCCGTCTCACTTGGTGGCGCGGGCCGGGCGGTTGGCGGCGTGGCAGGCACGACATGGTAACATACTTGCGTTCTTGGTGGCGGTGTGTGGCTTGCCTACTATTTGTCTGCATGCGGCGGCATACCTTTTGTCCCCTTCCGCTCTCTTTCTCCTCCTATGTAAGCGGGCGTGCGGGTGGGGGGTGGGCGCGTCCCAGTTACGCCTCGTGGTCACCTTTTACTTTTGTTGGCGTGGTTGTCGTTCTTGTCTCGTGTTCGTTGCGTAGCGTAGCGTGGCATGCAACATACTTGGATTAAACTAGCCACGTGTGTATGTTTAGTTTTTGTTTGTGTGCTTTTTTTGTATGTTGTGCTTCACCTCGGTGGCGCGTGGCCTCCTTCACGCGTTCTTCCCTCCTTTGTTGGTTTTTTGTTCCCCCTTGTTTGTCCCTTCATACCATGTTGCTCGTCCGTGGCGGTGATGACCTCGCGGCGTTCCGGGCACGCACGTACGGGCATACCTTTTTTTTCCCTATGTGTGCGGGGGTGAGCATAGGCATTCATTCGGTGTCACCTCTTGTTGGTTTTCCTTGCCGGGGCGGTTTTTGTTGCGCTTTTCGTGGCGGTGCACTTTGGCGTTGCTTGACACGTAACTTCCTTGTATTGCGTTTGTTACGGCGTTATGCATACAACATATGGCATATAACATACTTGTTTCTCGGCGGCCGGTGGCGTTTTTGTTGCTTGTGTGTATTATTCATGCATGACATGCAACATACTTGTGCGGCTTCATTTTTCTTTTGTTGTGATCTCCTTTGCGTGTTACGGCGTCGTTGTATTCCCTATGCGGGTGGGCTTGCATTGCTTGGTCGTGTACTTGTGGTATATCTCCACCGTGGTGCGGTTCGTTACATACTTGTTCTCTCCTTGTCTACCTCTTACCGCGTTGTGCTTGTTTCGTTGGTTTCTAGCGTTGCGCGGCATATAACATACTTGTTTGTCGGCGGCCGGTGGCGTTGTTGTTGTCTATGTGTGGTTTGTTTTGGGGCGCGCACAAGTCCCTAGCGCCTAAGGCACGCACTTTGCTAGGTGGTTTGGGGCAAGCAACGCTCAGCTTCTTCGCGGTCGCGACTCTGTTGTTCGTCTTTTTTGGTGAGTGTCCCAAATTTTGCGACCTCGCCAAACAGCGGCACAAAATTGTTGGGGGGGTTTCTGAGGTCGGAAAAGACAATTTTTCACTTTATGTCTTCTGGCGGTGCGGCATTGTCTTGGTTTTTGTTTTCTTCTGCTGCGATCGCACGACGGCGCTGGTGCACCACCTAGGTAGGGTAGTGGGGTCTGGCGTCCGCTGGGTGTTGCAGCCACCCCAGGTGGTGGTGTTGCCCGTGCATGGGTTGTGGGGCGGTGGAGTAGGGTGGCGGGCGGTGGTGGTGGTGGTGAGATTGGTGGTGATTGTGGTGGTCGTGCTGGTTTTGATGGTGGTGGTGGTGGTGGTGATATTTGTGGTTGTGGTCGTGGTGGTCGTGGTGGTGGTGGTGTTGCCAGTGGCGCCGGGAGTGCTGGGTGTACCGGATGTGGTGGTGCTGCGGGTATGCCCGCAGGATCCCTTAGCGCCCTGTTGGGATAAGGAGCTTGGGCGTCATTTGCAGCCCTTAGGACTGCAGGCGCTGGTGGAAAGTTTGGGCCGGTTGGGGTTTGGGTTTGACCCACTTAGGATTTTGTGTGGCATTCTGCGGCCAAAACCGCATTTACGCTACCGCACTGGATCTGAAACGGCCGCGGTGCCAAAAACTTCTCGTTGTAACATGAATTTTTGCAAAATCCATTGCTTGAATACATTTGATTCCTTGGCACAAAAGTGTGGATGTGTCAGAACATTACAATGCTGTGCGTGAATCTAAAGATGCCTGCCAAAAGTCGTTTTAATATTGTTGTTCTGCTGTTTTTGTGTTGCTCAGCTGTAGTGCAGACATTTCCGGCTATTGACTGCTAAATTTTGACACAACATTTCTGACTAATGCTTTGCAACTGCCTTTCTTTTGCCTTGCTTGCAAAAACAACGTTGAACTGGTGAGAACTGTTGAGAACTGAGGTCCCTCGGACTTGATTTGTGTTGCTGGTAAAGGTTTCGGAACAGTTGACAGTTGACGTGCTGTGCACTTGCTTGTGTTGTGCCTTCTTTGCCCGGTCTTGGCTCTGTGAGTTTACTATTTGCCTGATCTGTTGCAAAGCCTGTTCTGCAACCCTTGACTCTCCCTGAAAAGGGATCTCCTGTGGTGCACAAGTACCCATTCCAACGGTCAGGCTTTGTAGCTCATCTTTGGCAAATAGTCTCAAACTTGCAGGCACGGGCCCTTTGCACCGCACAATGCTCAAAAGAACTAGGCTTCACAAAGTTTGGCAGGTGTTTGAAATGACATTGAGAACTGAGGTGTGTGGTTAACTGAGAAGTCAGTTTGAACTGGTCCCACCCTACGATGCCGAAAAGAACTTTGCTTCACAAAGGTTGGCAGAGGTTTTGAACTGACTTTGAGAGCTGAGGTGTGCAGGTAACTCAGAACTTGGCTTGAACTGGTTGCAGCGTACGAGGCTCCAAAGAAATTTGCTTCACAAGGGTTGCCACAGGCTTTTGAAATGACAATGAGAAATGATGTGTTTGGTTAACTGAGAACTCGTTTTGAACTGGTCGCACCGTACGAGGCGCTAAAGAACTTCGCGTCACAAAGGTTTTTGAAATGACACTGAGAACTAAGTTGTGTGGTTAACTGAGAACTCGGTTTGAACTGGTCGCAGCGTACAAGGCGCTAAAGAACTTCGTGTCACAAAGGTTGGCCCAGGTTTTTGAAATTAAGTTGAGAATTGAGGTGAGTGGGTAACTGAGAACTCGGTTTGTGGTGCAGTGGTGGTTCAAGCTGTCTTGAATGGTTGAGAACTGCTGTAAGGAACTGGATGTGTACTGCCGGTGCTCTGCATATGTCAGTAAACTGATTACAGCTGTTCTTGAACCCTGAACTGAAGGTACAGCACACAGCAATAATTTGAAGCTCCAACGTGCATCGTGCAGCTGTGCAGATTGCTGTGCAGCTCTGCAGCTGTGCAGAATATCTTTTGTGCTGCAAATGGTGTATGTTTTGTCAACCAATGTTTGCACTATTGGAGGCGGTAGGATAGCACAGACACTTTGTCCACTGTTGCCTCTGTTGTTTGTGCACGTTGTGTTGAGTTTGCAACATTTGAAGTAATAAAACGCATGCGAGGCAGAGACTGCAAGAAGATCAGTTTTGGTCAGAGTTTAGGGCGGCGTACAAGGTTGACGACAGTTGGTAGGTGCAGTGATCGGTTGGTAGACATTGGGTGAAGCAAATGATTGGGCATTTGTATGATTTTTTTAGTGAAATGTTTGTTATGAAAAGTTGGGGTATTGACGAGCATATCACATTATAACTGCATGGTGCAAGACAAAAAGCACAAGGACAATGTGAATCGTGTGTAGATCAGGGTCAATCTATGTTGTCTACATACATTGCAATGGTTTCCATTTTGTATTGTGTTGGACAAGTAAGTAATTCATTTCCCCACACAAATTGAGTTTTTGTTTTGCCCAAAATATTGGATGTGCATGACATTTTGGCACTCAAAATGAGCCATGCGTCAACTCTTATTATGAATGATAGGCAAAAACCACAAAGTTTTCAAAACAAGCTTAATACACAACAAACATGTGTCAATTTTGTCAACCATTTGGATAGAATCCGGGTTTTGGCAACTTTGTGCCCCGTAAAGTCAAAGGTGCTAGAGGGGTCCCGCGTCCTCTGGTCAGTCTGAACAGCTGTGGTGGTTGTTTTCTGGGGCCGGTTTTCGGGGCGCCAGGAGATGGGGATCCGGACGAGGGATTCAGTGGGGTTGTGTTGTGTGGCTGACTCCATGGGGGCAGTTCCGGCGGGGATTAGGGGGGGCAGGATGCTGTGGGCCTGGGGTTCTGGTGGCGTGGGCGTTTCTGTTGTTATTGCTGCCGCCCTAACGGTGGCCGTCGGCGCTGACGCTGCTTTCGGTGGTGATGGTGGTGCTGCTGGTGCGGTGGTGTTGCTGCTGTCTTTGGCACTAGGACTCTGGCGGGGCTTGGGGTCAGGCTTGGGTCGGGAGACCGGCTCGAGGTGGTGAAGAACATCGTTCTGGAGGAGTGGGGGGACCAGCTCCGGGCGGATGGGGCTCTCGGGTTGCTGCTCGGGTGCAGTAACGGCCCGGGTGGTGGTCCGTGGGCCGCCGGGAGCTTGTCTTGCAGCCGCGGCTTTGCCTTTGGCCGTGGCATTGTGGATGAGGGCAGCGGGGAGGGGTGAGGAGGCGGCGGAGGACAATGACGGGGATGAGAACGAGGAGGAGGTTGTGGTCTTTGGGATGCAGGTTGTGCTATCATGGGCTGCAACAGCTGCCGCCGCCGCCACCGCGGGGAGGATGGAGGCCATCTCCTCGGGCTGTGAGTTACGGGCGTGCCGTGTGGCTTGCAGCAGCGTGCCGAGGAGGCCTGGGGCTGCGGGTGCCACGTAGTGGGCTCTGTAGGGCCAGCTCCTGCAATTTCAGCGGGTGTGTGCGTCAGTGCCCAGGGGGGAGAACAGTTCGCGCAGGCTGCATTCGGGGGGAGGGGCCTAGGATTACCGGCCGTGCGCGGTGCGGGTGTGTCGTCCCCTGGGTTGGGCGGGTGTGTCGTGGGGCGTGGGGCTCTGTGGGGCTGGCCTCCGGGGTTTCCCCGGTGACGGGGGCGGCAGGTGCCAGGGCGTCTGGCCGTCCAGGGCGGGCATGTGCGGTGTTTCGGGTGCGAGGGGTGGATCCTTGTCGCGGGGCTCGGGGCCGTGCGCGCTGGTCGAGTGAGGGCCTTTTGGTGGGGAGCGGGTATAGAGGGGCAGGGGCTGTGCAGTGAGGCTCTAGTGTGGTGCATCGGCGCTCTTGTTCGCTTGCGCTAGTGTACATGTGTGGTCTCCTGTAGGTCTGGAGGTTTTGAATGTGGAGTTTGCCCTTCAGCATAGCTGCAGCAAGGATTTTGCAGATGCTTGTGCGCACCTGGTGTACCTCTTGGTCGTTGGTGGGGAGAGGGTATTTTAGGGGTGGGTTGAGGTCTACACGCCGGAGGATTCTGTGGACGGTGTGGTATCCGCGGGTGACGGTTGTTGTGGGCTGGGCGGGGGGGGGATCCTTCTGTGTGTCGGGGCCTGCATGGATTTGTGTGTGGGTGGTAAGGATGGCCCAGATCCAGGGCGGGGCTTCCGTGGTTGGCTAGCGCCGCCTGATCTGCTGGGACAGGCAGAGCATGGTCAGCCCTAGGTGGTAACCCGCCAGACCAGAGGTGATTTGGGCCAGGGCGCGGGCAGGGGTGGCGTGGGCCAGGCCTTGGTCCCCCGGATGGAGGACACCCCTGAAGACTTTGTGTGGGGTGGTGGGCTCCCCCTACCGCCCCAGGGGTTGTGGTTCCCGGAGCGAGCATGGTGTCCGTCCCCGTGAGGACGCACGAGAAATCCGGCTGTGCTGCCGCGTGCACCACGTAATTTTGCCTATGTTCGAGGACTGTACACGCAATTTCCGGCAGGGGCCCCTCGCGGTCCGTAGGTCGGGGGGAGATCATTGCCAGGGCCGTGGAAGCCTGTGGTGCTGAGGGGGGCGTCTCAGTTGCGTGCGGTGGTACTCTCCCGTTCCTCCGCGTGGTTTGGGTCTGCCGGGTGGTCGTTCTCCGCTGAAACCCGTCAGAAGCGTGTGGTCTCTTTGTTCGTGTAGGTGTTGGTGTCGTGTGTCAGGGCTTTGGTCCACTCGACGCAGGGGATCCAGAATCGCTGGTCTCGTGCCTGATGTCGAGCCCTCCAGGGGATGAGGTTCATGATGGTCTCGTGGAGGTCTTTCCCAGGGGTGGTGAGGTCCCGGAGGGCCTTGACCGTGAGGGCCTTCCAGCTCTCTTGTAGGCGGTACCAGCCCAGAGGGGTGTGCAGGGCCCTGCCTCCGAGGTCTGCGTGGAGGAGCTCGCGGTAGCTGATAATGGCCAGGGGGGGGATTTGGGGTCAGGGGGGGTCTGGCGTGGTTGGCTGCTGATGTCTGGTGCGTCAACTTTGATGTGTGTGCTTTCTTCGGAGGGTGTGGCAGCTCCAGGTGGTGTCAGATGGTCTCGTCGGCGTGAGGCGGGTGGTTTCGGGCTGTCACGGGTGCTTGTGGCGCAACCGTTCCTCTGGGGCGCGCCTGTAGTGTCATCGGAGGATGTGGATGGAGATGAGATGCGTGTGTGGGCCGTTGAATAGGTTAATGCTCATCTTGGTCATGTGCGCCATGGTAGTAGATGAGAGGGATCATGTGTTCCCCGGCGGTGGGGTTGGGGAGTTGCTTTGTGTATGCCAACAGGAGGCATTTGATATGTGCCATTTCGGCCACCACCCTGCGGACACCCTCTAGTCCGAGGTCTGCTGCTGCCTTCATCGGGATTTCTGCGTGTCTGGTCAGGTGTCGTTGCAGAGCTTGTGTCACCGCCCCTGTCATGGTGGCCACCTTGATCAGGGGATCTCTGAACAGGTGGTTGGTGGCCTGGTGTGCGTGGCTGTGCGTCGGCCAGCCCTCGTGTCCCTGTAGAGTATCTGCTCGTGCCCAGGCTACTAGTGTGTCTCTGCCCGCATGTAGGGGGCACATCTTGAAGTGCTTTCAGTTCTACCGGGTGGTGGGGTCGCAAGGGCAGTGGGTGTGCTCTTCCGGGACGAAGAGGTGTTTGCGGGCGAGCGACCGGGTGACTTTAGTGAGGAGTCGTAGTACTTCTCGGAAAAGCTGGATGTGTCGCTTCGGCAGGTTGGCTGGGACACACGCTGGGCGGAGTGCTGAGTGGTGGAGGGGGACCTTCAGTATCTCTTGGAGCTCCTCGATGTGCGCTCGGCTGTTCGCGTCGCCGAGTACCCAAGCGAGGAATCCGATTGGGTTGGGGTAGTGGTGGGCTCTGTCGTGTGCGGTATAGGGGGCGTCGTCTGGAACCCAGTCCCGGGTCTGATGGGGTTCTGGCTTAGTGAGTAGGTGCTGGAGGTGTGTATGGTTGCGGTCCAGGTCTGGCATCTGGTGGGCCGGGAGATGCGTGGTACGCTGGCGCACTGCCTGGATGTTGACCTTACCTTTCTCGTACTGTTTTCTGCTTCACGATGTGGAGCTGGACGTAAGGGGAAGGGCTGCGGAGGGCCTTCCAGAGCACCAGTGCTTGGGTGCTGAGGCTGGTTGCGGTGGCCTTGTGGAGCGGTTGTCCCGCTATGCGGAGGAGTAAGTGTGTGTTGACAGTGGGGTCCACTGCAAACCAGACCTGGAGGACCCGCGGGAGGTTAGCAGGTAGTGTAGCCGCAAGTCTGGTGATGGCGTCCGCCATGGCCCCCGGGTCCCCCTTTGAGGAGGCCTGGTAGGTGGTGTGGCCCATGTGGATGTCCATGTGGTACAGTTCCTCGGTATGAGTTAGTTGCAGGGTAACTCCCCCGGTGATGGATGTGAGGGTGGACTCGCCTGAGGCATCCGTGAAGAAAATGACCTCCGCTGGTGATGGCTTTTGGAGGCAGCATGGTTTCATGGCCAGATAGGCGTATATGGCGAGGCCTGTGGTGAGGTGGCCCCCCGGGGTCGTGGGCTGCAGCATGGGGTTGCGTCTACCCCTACCTCTTTGGAGATGATGCGTTTCGAGCTAGGGGACAGAGCTATGAGTCCGTCTTCTTGTTGTTCCTGTGTGAGGTAAGAGTAGATGTAGTGGAGGATGTAGGCTCTGTCCGGGTTCAAGTTTCGGCTACCGAGGGTTTGGCTTAGGTGCTCTGGCCTGTGGAACGAGTGGTGCAGTGGGTAGTAGGAGTGTTGGTGTTTGCCCATTCTGACTGGCTAGTACACGCTGTAGCAGACTGCCATCCCGGTGGGGTCGAGGCGGGGCCAGGCGGGTGTCGTGGTGAACAGCCACTCGGGATTTTGCTCCCGGTCTCATGCTACGGTGGAGTTGGTGTCCGTGCGGTGGAACCACGCGGCCACCCATGCGCAGGCTGGCGGTGGCAGGTAAACTTCTGGGCTGGGCGTGGTGGCGTGCCATGAGGGGCAATACGGGCCACCGTGTAGTGGGTGCGCTAGGGTCACAGGCCCAACATGTGCGGAGCATCTGTTAGGAGTCTTGAGGGACTGCCGGTAGGTCTTGGGGCGTCATGTGGTGTTTTGGTATGCGCCCTGTTGCCCTGCGGTGGATAATGGCTTCATTTGGGGCGAGTAGTAGGGTTAATGGGGGAACCTTGCCCATCACCGGGGGGACGGGCTCTTCCTCTGAGCCTGGGGGCCTGTAGGGTACTTCCGCTGGGATTGGATGTGCGTGCTGTGCTCTGAACCATCAATAGGCGGTCTCGATGCCTTCTTGACCTGCAATTAATTCCCCGTGGCTTTCTAAGTGCTTCCCACTAAGAGAACTCCCTGGAGCGTAGCCGAAGGGCTCAGGGCCGGCATGGAGAACGTCATCGGAGGGCAGGAATCCTTTGTTAGCATCCTGGCAGTATGGAGGGGTCGGTGTTGGGGCCTTACTCCTGGGGTCCATGATATCCAAGAACCACAGCGGAGCCAATGAAGGTAAAAGTATGAACGTGCAAATAACCCAGTCTATCAGATATTGTAGGCGGATAATATGGTACATATAATTCACAATAAATCTGCCTGTACAATTTATAAAAAGAAATGCGATTGTGAAAAAAAATTTGCCTAATTCTGAATGCGCACACGCCTCAGTGATTCTAATACAATAATCGGAACGCGACCATCTCAGCCAAAACAAGCGCCAGAAATGAGTCCCGCGTGTCCATAATATACAGGAACACTTCCGGTAACAATTTAGGGGGCGCTGAAGATATAGATCTCAGGAACTGATCTGGAGCTGAGATCTGCGCAGAATGAGGGTAGCCGCACTTACAGTCCCCCTCCAAGAACACACTGGGCTGTGTTACCGGGTCAACGAAGGCGTGAGTGCGGTTGAAACCAGAAAAACTGGCTTAGTAGCAGTAAAATCTGTACAAATGTCCCCAGAATCCAATGGATCGGGGCTGAATCGGGGTGAATGACCCCAGAATGTACAAGAATGAGACGTGAAAAACAACCAAACCAAACCCAAAGAAGCGCAAATAGGTCGAAGAAAACGCAAACGTATCAACGAAGGATACCAAAGCCTGTCCTGGTCAAGAATGAGGTTGAATTCAACACAATCAGACAAAGGACCACATGAAATGTAGGGGTATTGGAGACAACCGACCTGCTCTGAGCAGGTTTTGCTCTCGCGGGCACACTGCTGTGTCCTCCACGTACTCTACATCGTGTTATTCCGGCTTTAATCTTTTCAAACAGCAAAGCATGTGCTTCAGATGGCCAGTATGTACCCAGAATTGACAAGAATCCAGACCATTTAACACTGAATTGGGCTTGGATTAAGGGGTTAAATGACACAAAGAGAAAAACAGTTGACGGCACCAGAGTGTATTTACTGTAAGAGGTCCCACCTAGGTCCGCGGCAGAGCAATTGAACGAAGCCGTCACTAAATCTCAAGGAAATCTGACAAAATTGTAGTCAAAATGTCCTAACATAAAAGATGGAGAGGATTATGGCTGGAATCAACTGAACTCAGCAGGAATGAGGAAAGGGGTAGAGAACAAATGACCACTAGTGAAGTAAACAATTGCCGGTCCAACTTGGGTAGGCGAGTTTTTATGTTACAAAGTGTGCATCTAACAGATTCTAAGAAAGCTTTGACATGATGGATCATTCATGACGATGGTCATGCTGCACGTTTCGGAGGGGGGTGTCTTGCTTCCTGTCGCAAGGCACCTCGAGGTGCTGCATTTCGTGCGAAATGTGCTGGCATCTGTGGCGGAGGAGCTGGATCGCTGTCCAGCACTACGGCTTTTGATCCGTCCTTTTCAACCACACGGTCAGGCTTGCTCAGACAGTCAGTAAACAAAACCTGGTCCTCAAGATGAGCTCTCAGGTAATTTCTGAAACCTGTCGTATAGCCATGTAGGAAAGAGGAGGGAGGTTCTGTAGTGTTCTCAGACTCGGGGAAACCCTTGTACTTGACGAAAAACGGCAACTTACCCTCATCATCCTTGTAATAGTTAAAAAGGCATTCTACCTTGTAATTACCACCTTCAGTTCTGCGTTCGGACAGCGATTGGGAGGTCCAGAAAAGGGGTTTCACCCTGCCTTCGGACTCAGAAACTCAGGCTTAAGACTATCTCTGCTCACTTCCAGCTCCCGATTCACATCCACACGCACCTTAAAACTGTTCTTCCTGACGCGAGACACAATTTCAAAGGGAGCTTCCCACAGGAGGAGGAGCTTCGACTCTCCATCCTGGGTAAGTTTGCTCTTGTGGAGCATCCTGTGGTTTTTTTCTCTCTTGGTTGGGAATGCTCAACCAATCTGCCTGAAATTTCTCAACAAGGCGCTTGGCTTCTCTTTCAGCAGCTTGAATGTCGTCAGAAAAAGCTGATGCTTCCTTGCATTCCCGTGGATGATTGTACAGAACGTTCCACCAACACTTGTTGCTACCGAAAACAAGCTGATTGGGCAAGTACCCATGGTACAACTCTGTGTTGCGATACCGACGGATCAGAACGAAAAAGATTTCAAGCCAATTGTCATCCTTGTCACTGGCGAGGACCTTGCGCAGCATATTAATTATGGTTTTTCCTGCTCGTTCAGCTAGCAAATCCCTGTGCTGGTGGACCTCATATCGAAGATGATGGATTCCTAAACGAGCACAAAGGATTTTCAACCACTCAGAAATATATGCACTGCCTGAATCACTTAAAACCTCGGAGGGAACATCCGAGCACCCCATCCATGTCTGGGCACAAAGTTTGGCGGCGGGCTTGCAGGTCATGGCATTCACCATGCAAGGCGAGACATTAATGTACTCTGAGTGTCTACATTGAATTAATAACACCCCATTGAGTTTTTTGTTGGTCCAGTGGCATTCCTCTCCTTCCAGATCTCCGAGGTAGAAGAAATCAGAGGTGACTCGGTCAAAGAATCCCTCGGGCAAGGGATGTGGCCTCAGGTAGCTTTTAGGCTTGGCCATAGCAGGCACCGCCACTGGGTATTGGGCACAGGACGAGGCCACTTTCATGCAGTGGGTCTGCAATCAAGCTCCCAAGAGGCGATGTTTAGTTCATTTCCAGAGTTTGGCGCCATTGGAGTGAGGAGTCTCCCATTTGTGCCACCAATTAACGACTCTGGACGCCAATCTGTCAGGCACGCACAATTACCCATTCATCCACAGCTTCCTGTTGTCCAAAAAATATTCGGAATAAATTCTGTCCTGAAATACTGTCTTTGAGGTCAAATGTACGCAGACTTCTTGAAATATTTTGTCGGATTTATATTCTTTGGACCAATCCTTGGTGATCTTTGAGTCCTTGGAGATCGCTAGGGCAGGTGCCACTTTTTTTCTACCAAATGGCTGGACACATCTGAATCGAACCACCAGATTTCGTTGTTGAACGAACTGGGAGGCAGATTTTTCCGGGTTTAACTACTCTGAGGGTCTTCCACACGCACTGCAGAGCATTGGACATGGGAATGTGGTGAATGATCCTCCACAGTGATATCGTGGCCGCGCAATCGACCCTGCCCGACTGAACACTGTAGACAGTGGCGCTTAATCAACTGCCGTTCCTGAGCATCCCACACAATTACTAACCCAGGGTCTTGTTCAGTGCCATGGATGTTCCTGATAGGCAAGCTTCGGGAGCAGGATAGGCCCATCTGCTTAAAGTGTCAGCGACGGTGTTGTACTTGCCTGGAAGGTAAGCCACATGCGGATCGAAAACACTCAAAACATTTGTGCCATCTAGCACGCCGTCCAGCAGGACCTGACACTGTGTTGACATGTTCTGCCGAGCAATACTCAGGAGAGCGATGATCGGCCAGAATTTCAACCCTGTTTGTGCCTACCCACGATTGATATTTTTCTAAGGCACAGATGATTGCGTAGGTCTCCTGCTCACTGGGGCACCACTGCATTTGTCTGGGAGAACGCTTCCTCGCAAGCGGATAATCTGCCCAGGTTTCTAAATCTTCTTGTTCTAACACTGCCCCAGCCGCATACTTACTAGCATCAGTCCTAATGTAGAAGAGGCGGTCAATTTAGGGTACATGCAAGGTGGGGGCTTCGCAAAGGGCGGCATCTAATTGTACAAACGCCTCATTGCATTGGTTAGCCCACTGCACTCGCACGTTGGAGCCCGCACGTCTAGCCTCCGTACCAACTTTGAGTAAAACAGTAAGGGGGTGGCGTACTTGGTGTAATCCTCAACAAAAGTGTGATACAAATTACAACAGCGAAGGAATCCACGAAGAGCCAAGATGGTCCCAGGGCATTTCCGTTTCTGAATGGCGAGGAGCTCCTCTGGACTCTGCTGGCGCGTCCCATTTCGCAGCAAACTGCCACGGAATTCCACACTTTCCAAGAAAGTTGTACCCTTTTTGGGACCGCAAATGAGCTCATTTTTGCCGGCAATATCGAGGACTATATTCAACGGTTTCTCATGCAGGTCAACAAGCTCCTGTTCCGTCAAACCGCCTCCCACAGTGGCGATGATTATGTCGTCAATATACACGGAGACAAATTCCCGAAGCTCAGATTGCTCTCAAAAAAAGACATCTTCCATCATTCGTTGGAAAAAGCTTGGAGCATTCTTCAAACCCATCGGCATGACTGTCCACTGAACAGGTCCCACTAGACTCCACATGCACGTCTGGGGTCCAGATGACTTCGCCAGAGGCATCTGGTGGAAGCCATGCCTTAAATCCAGGACTGAGAATAATATTCTACTCGGCTCTCTTCACTATTTCCTCCTCAAATGAGGGGTAGAGGGTGAGAATCAGCGTTAGTTTACGCTAGTGCTTGGTATGAGAAAAAATATTCTCGAAAAAAGTGAAACGAGACAAAAAAATTGCTCATTTCATATGAAACGAGAACGAAAAATCTCTCATTTCATGAAAAACACCTTACAGCCTTTGGGTGCAACTCGCAGTTTACTCACCTCACCACAAAGTGGTACAGGACGCACAGGGTTCCTTGCAGTATAACATGCCCTTTGCCAGAAGCCTGGTTCATCACTATCGTCTTACCAAGTGGCTAGTGTCTGCTCTTGCACCAATTGCACCTACAGTTGAGAGCACCACACTGCGTGCTTTTTTGGGTGGTCTCTGTGCTGGTTATACACCAGCCTGTCCACGGACGGTCAGAACGATTCTATCAATCACCAAAGCAATGATGGAGAAGAAGTTACAGCAAATGCTGTTTGAAGCAAAGAAGAAATGGAGACAACCTGCTATCGCGTTACAAACTGATTTGTGGACCTCCACAGTTCAGCATAATGCCTATGGAGCCGTAAACGCGCCTTCTTCACTGGAGACCTGCACTTTGTCCATGTACTTTTGGATGTGAACGTGTTTCCTGAAGACAGCCACGCAGGAGTAGCAATAGCCAGCTGGATTGGGGCTGTGCTACGCAGAAAGGACTTGAGCAGTGACGACATTAGTGTGATTACGCCCGACAATGCCGCAAATATGAAAAAGGCAGTTGGGTTGATGGACCTCAACTTCAGAGGTTGTTACGCCCATACCCTACAACGGTGCGTACAGTATGGCATTGGAAATGCAGGAAATCCAGCAGACGACGATCCTATCAACACTGTGGTGGCATTGATTGCACAATGTAAGAAACTCGTTGCATATGTTAACAATTCCACCGAAGTGCACCGCAATCTGACGCAGGCAGCAAAGAAGCATGGCACCTCCAATTTCTCACTGAAGCAGGTCTGTTACTCGAGTGTTCAATCTTTGCATTGCTTGAGGTCTCGTGGTTCGGACGCAGTGGTTTTTGCTCTCTCTTGCATTGCTGGCTCGTGTACTCCCTCCTGTCTCCACCTTCTCCCCTTGATCGATCGGTCTTTCGCTCCTCCATTCGCTCACTGCGACATGCAGCGCGTTGAGTAAGAAGAAAGCGCTTGCGCTCTTGTTGGATTTCGAGTTTGGCAGGGTTGTGCATTCACACCTTCATCGCATGGTACAGACGCACTGGTTTTCCCTCCCTCTTGCATTGCTTGTTCAAGTACTCGATCCTGTTTTCTCCTTCTCCCGTCGAACGATCATCGGTCTTTCGCTCCTCCATTCGCTCACTGCAACATGCAGCGCGTTGACTAAGAAGAAAGCGCTTGCGCTCTTGTTGGATTTCGAGTTTGGCAGGGTTGTGTATACACACCTTCATCGCATGGTTCAGACGCACTGGCTTTCGCTCTCTCTTGCATTGATTGTTCGTTTACTCACTCTTGCTTTCTTCTTCTCCCATTGATCCATCGGTCTTTCGCTCCTCCATTCGCTCACTGCGACATGCAGCGCGTTGACTAAGAAGAAAGCGCTTGCGCTCTTGTTGGATTTCGACTTTGGCAGGGTTGTGTATACACACCTTCATCGCATGGTTCAGACGCACTGGTTTTCGCTCTCTTTTGCATTGATTGTTCGTGTACTCACTCTTGTTTTCTTCTTCTCCAGTCGAACGATCGGTCATTTGCTCCTCCCTTCGCTCACTGCGACATGCCGGCAGCGCGTTAAGTAGGCACAAAGCGCTTGCGCTCTTGTCTGAATTTCGATCTCCTATAAACATTCATTGGGGCAGGACGTGCCAACGCGATGGAATGCGACATTTATGATGGCGAAGAGCGTGTTAGCGCATATTCAAACACTACGTGAGGTCTTCAATGACGACTCCATGGAGGAAGAATATCAACAGCTACTCCCTACTGCAACCGAAATTCGTGTTCTGAGGTTTCTGATTGGTGTTTTGCAGCCGTTCGCTGAAGCCACAGATATTTTGGAGGGCGAATGGTATCTGACAAGCAACGTTGCGCACGTTTTGATTACTCAGCTGAGACGCGACGTCTCTTCTGGGTTTGTCCATGTTCACCGTGATGGTGCTCAAGAACGCGTCCCACTGTCATTGGTATGATTGTTGCTGCACTTTACCGAACTGTTTGAAGTGGTGGTGAACAGAAAGCTTGCCGATCCCTTAACAGCCCTTGACCCACGCCAGTCAAGAGTTCGACATTATGGAGCTCATTTGAAAGCTACTGCGCTGCAAGACACAAATTTGTAAGACGAAAACACACCCGCAGTCATAATCGTGCTCAGAAGGCCCAAATGAAACCTCAAATGCGCTGTCGCCACTGTGTCTGCCCTGATGCGCAGGAGCCAGAAGGGATCGCCCAATGCATCCAGCTGCTCAAAACTCAGCTGGAAGACAGCTTCGGCCATCTTCCGCCTGACAGTACCCTCCTCGCCTCACAATTGGACCCATCGATGGCCTTGCATTTGGCAGATCTAATCGAAGAAGAAAATGTGGGTTATGCCGCCGAAGTATTCCGCAAAAATATGGAGGTTGCTGAAATATTAGTCAAAGCAAGGGAGAAGGAGGAGAAAGTGGAGGCATTGGAGTTGGAAGTGGATGAGGAGCCTCTGTTGAAGAAAATGAAAGGCGTCATTGATCGGGCTTTCAATAACTTTGGTAACATGGTCCATGGTGTACCGGACCATCAAGTGCAAGATGAGAAAGATGCATACTTGACATATATCCGAACTACCGATTTGAGTAGTTATCAAACTCTCGCGCATGGTATCTTTGATACCATTTCTTTTTGGCGCGACCATCAAATGCGGTTTCCCACGCTCCATGTAATGGCCAGGCAATGATTTGCGCCGGCGGCAACGTCCGCATCGTCAGAGAGGACATTTAGTGGATGTTCTCACCTCGTCGCAAGAAGATGCACAAGCCGAACGCCGGAGCATGTTGAGCTCCTCATTTTTGTAAGAAGCAACATGCAACATTTTCCCGATTTTGGTCCACTAGAGGACCAATATTATAAGTTGTATAATAAGAAAAAGAGCACAGAGGAAGAGGAAGAGGCCTCCGATGAGGAGAGAGAGGAGGACTAGTGGGTACATTGTCAATGTACGAAAGCATTGTTTTTTGTGCATGATATTAGGGTTAAGGTTAGCAATGGCTTAGGGTACATGGTGTGAAAGGCGACATTGTAGATTACAAGGCAAAGCATTGGAGGAACGGTTTGGTGAATTTGAAAATGTTTGTTAAAAGGCATAATTAAGAAAACACAATTTCAAGGACAAGCATAGGGTTTCAAACGGTCACAAGGCCACGAGAGTAACAAAGACAAATGGGCACATGGTCAATGTGTGAAAACATTGTTTTTGTCCATGATATTAGGGTTGGGATTAGCAATGACATAGCATTGAAACCATGGTTTGTTTCACATAGTGTGGCATGGTGTATTTCAAAACATTTCTTGAAGAGCTTGTTTTGCAAAAACACATTATCGGTGGGTAACATGGGTTTTAAAGAATGCACAAGGCCCCGACTTGATACAACATCGTAAAGAGTAAAGCAAAGCATTGAGCAAAAGGGTTGTTATTGACGATAAGGTTTGTTGAATGCCATAGTGGCAAAAGCATTTCACCAATGAGTAGCATTGGCTTTTAGAAATGCGGAAGCCTCCGACTTCATATCATATAATGAATACTAAAGCAAGCCATGATACAAATGGTGTCAACAATGGTTTGTTGTACGTGATAAGGTTCTTTGAGGGAGGTCTTGGCCAAAATGTTTATTCAATGGGTACCATTCATCGTAGAAAGTGCACTCATTGCCGCCTGGAGATAACATCAACAATGCCTCGATGTGTTTTGGTCACATCAACTATGTCAAGACATATCGAAAAAAACGAAACGAGAAACAAAAATCGCTCATTTCATATGAAACGGGAAAAAAAAAACGTTCATTAAAACGAGAAAAAAAAATCGCTCATCTCATTTGGGCAAAAAAAGGTCAGATACCAAGCACCAGTTTACGCATATACGAAAATCAACCACCATACGCCAACGTCAAAAGAATTCTGTTCTGCTGGAAGCAGCTTTGGCACAGTGAAGGGTGCACAACACCACTCGAGGTCATGCACACCTCCAACCAGCCAAAATCTCACACATTTCTCTGGATGATGTCGCGAAACATTTCGTGCTTTTTGCCATGATTTTGCTAAGGTTGTTGCTCTTTTGGTTTCACTTCTTCCTTTAGCTCAATGAACGCCTCTGTGTTCAGGCCACGCATAGGAAGGTTCTCGACAAGCTTACAAGAAAGGTTGGTGTCTTTCCGTTTGCTGAAAATTGTTTTCCTTCAACCTGCGCAATGTTCGCCAGATCTCGCGAACCAGCGGGCAACAGACCTTGCTTTATCAACGGAACCAGGGAGGGGTCGACACCCTCTTGCAGGTACGTCGTGGATGCCTGAACCTGCTGAGCATTCTGCACATGCTCACAGACAAAAGGGTCAAGACAAACTTCAAACTTCGGTTTTTCATGAAATTGTCTTAATTTGACCTTTTTTTGGAATTTCTTTCCTCTGACCAGGTGGGAGATGCTTGCAAGATGTGATGGTATTGGGGTCCGGCTACAATCAGACGTTCCAGAATCAAGGTTAGGCACCCTATCATCTCCTTCCAAAAAATCAGGAAAATTCGAATCTGACTCACTACCATGGTCAAGACCTGATGCTGACCCCTGGTCCGACGTGCAGGATCCGTCAGAGATGAGACCTCCATCGACCAGAAATGTGACGGTAACCCACAGCCAGTGTTGCAGGGGACCAGTGTCGTCCCTGGCATACAGCTTGACATTGTTGGGGAGGCAAATGGAGTTGACAGTCATGGCCAAAACATCCATCCACCAGGGTTTTCAACCCCAAGAAGGTACCACAGGGATGGCCTGAGTGCAATCCTCCTTGATCTTCTGAGTGACCTCTCCGATAAGTTGGAAAGGGGGATTCATTCACAGTCACTTGTCCCACTTTACTGCCCATGCATCGTCAGCCAAGCGCTTGAAACGCTTGTGTAACTTGTTGCAAAAGGCATCCTTAGCGGGCACAACATCGTGATTTTCCAACACATGAGAACATATATAATCGGGCCACTTATCCACAACGCGTTAGTTGGAGGACTTCCAAGCTGGCTCAGCTAGCACGACACAATCCCCATATATGGGCCAACTCTTGTCTTGTGTAGTGCTATTGCCTCGCCATCTCTTCTTTCCTCCTCACCTATTCGGGTAAATCCGATTGTGCGGTTCGGGTCGCTGTGTGTCCCTTCGTTGCTCCTGCAGCAAGATGCTGTAGAAAGCAGTGGCCCTTACCTCACTAATCCCTTTATCATCACCAAAAACTGTGTTCACCTTCCTACTCAAAAAATCCTTTGCACTATGGTACCCAGAGTGCAAGGAACGAAAGCTAGGACCTTCTGTCTCCACAGATTCCAGAATAAAGAAACGCCGGTGTCCTACAGGGGCCAGTTTGTCCTCCGTTAAAAACTGATGACCTAATTAAAGGTCCTACTTGATGGTCGCTCTACAAGAAGAGTCCTCCAAGACAACATCCTCCACCTTACCTTCCTCCGGTGAATCCTGGGCGACCATGTGCGCCTTCAGAAACGAACATGTACTCCCTGCTGGAAAGGGATGAAATGAAACACCTTCCAAGTTAAAGGGCTGAGGTAAGGTTTGGAATTGGTTTCATGCAAAAATAACCAATTGTTTTCAATTATTTCTATAAAAATAACCAATAAATTCCGATTACATGACATAAAAATAATCGGTTATTTTCGATTGTTGTCTCTACAAAATGCATTTATTGCCAAAACGCGGTGAACTCTTACTTTTAAGGGATGGTAAACAGGACAAAAGAGGTGACGGACATGCTAAACATTAGACTTTTATCCCAAAGTGCCTGTGATTTTGCAAAATCCTCTGGTTTTTGATAAGAATCGTTTTGTGGTTTATCAAAGAAATATTTCCTTTTCATACATAACTTGTCCAATTAATTGGTTTATACCAGTTTTCAAAATAATCGGTTTTACCGATGATTTGTCACATTAGACCCAATTAATCCAATTAATCCAATTATCCGATTAATGGTACAACTGAGGCTGGTGCTGAGGCGAAGTGTCCACACATTCATCGGGTAAAAATGTTTCTGACTGAAGGTTAACTTCACTACCATTGTCACAAAGACATGTGGCAGGGTGTTTGTTCCCATCTTGTCGGTAACCCGCAAGAGACAAATAAATTGCCGAGCTCGGTATTTGTTGGGAACGCCGATCTCTGTAACATTCCTATCTCCATCCGCCTCAAACAGCGGTGAGCCTACCAACAGCGCTCCGATGTCCATGATTGGACATTCAGGGAAATGACTGATTTCGTGTGCGGCCGCAAAACAACCTTGTTGCCTCTACTCCTGATAGCTTACCTTGTACTCCTGATGTACCGTTTCCCAACAACCGTCCGCGTCCTTCCACCGTTCTCCAAGACCTTCCTCGCCCGGCTTCACTTCTTCAACGAAAGCATCTTTGCCCTCCAACGTTGATTTTCCACCACTCAGAAATATATGCACTGCCTGAATCAGTTAAAATCTCGGAGGGAACATCCGAGCACCCCATCCATGTCTGGGCACACCATTTGGCGGCGGCCTTGCCAGTCATGGCATTCACGATGCCAGGCAAGACATTAATGTACCCTGAGGGTCTACATTGAATTAATAACACACCATTGATGTTTTTGTTGGTCCAGTGGCCTTCCTCTCCTTCCAGATCTCCGAGGTAGAAGAAATCAGAGGTGACTCGGTCAAAGAGTCCCTCGGGGAAGGGATGTGGCCTCAGGTAGGTTTTGGGCTTGGCCATAGCAGGCACCGCCACTGGGTATTGGGCACATGACGAGGCCGCTTTCATGCAGTGGGTCTGCAATCCAGCTCCCAAGAGGCGATGTTTAATTGCTTTCCAGAGTTTGGCGCCATTGAAGTGGGGAGTCTCCCATTTGTGCCACCAATTACCGACTCTGGACGCCAATCTGTCAGGCACGCACAATTACCCATTCATCCACAGCTTCCTGTTGTCCAAAAAATATTCGGAATAAATCTTGTCCTGAAATACTGTCTTTGAGGTCAAATGTACGTAGATTTTTTGAAATGGTTTGTCGGATTTATATTCTTTGGACCAATCCTTGGTGATCTTTGAGTCCTTGGAGATCGCTAGGGCAGGTGCCACATTTTAACTACCAAATGGTTGGACACATCTGAATCGAACCACCAGATTTTGTTGTTGAACAAACTGGGGGGCGGACTTTCCAGGTTTAACTACTCTGAGGGTCTTCCACACGCACTGCAGAGCATTGGACATGGGAATGTGGTGGATGATCCTCGACAGTGATATCGTGGCAGGGCAATCGACCCTGCCCGACTGAACACTGTAGACAGTGGCGCTTAATCAACTGCCGTTCCTGAGCATGCCACTCAATTACTAACCCACGGTCTTGTTCAGGATAGGCCCATCTGCTTAATGTGTCAGCAACAGTGTTGTACTTGCCTGGAAGGTAAGCCACATGCAGATCGAAAATACTCAAAACATTTGTGCAATCTAGCACGCCGTCCAGCAGGACCTGACACTGTGTTGACATGTTCTGCCGACCAATACTCAAGAGAGATATGATCGGTCAGAATTTCAACCCTGTTTGTGCCTACGCACGATTGGTATTTTTGTAAGGCATTGATGATTGCGTAGGTCTCCTGCTCACGGGGGGACCACTCCATTTGTCTGGGAGAACGCTTCCTCGACCAGAATGCAAGCGGATAATCTGCCCAAGTTTCTGAATCTTCCTGTTCTAACACTGCCCGAGCCGCATACTTACTAGCAACAGTCCTAATGTAGAAAGGGGGGGTCGAATTAGGGTACATGCAAGGTGGGGACTTCGCAAAGGGCGGCTTTAAATTGTACAAACGCCTCATTGCATTGGTTAGCCCACTGCACTCGCATGTTCGAGCCCGCACGTCCAGCCTCCGTACCAACTTTGAGTAAATCAGTAAGGGGGTGGCGTACTTGGAGTAATCCTTAGCAAACGTGTGATAAAAATTACAACAGCCAAGGAATCCACGAAGGGCGCTTCCGTTTCTGGATGCCGGAGAGCTTCTCTGGACTCCGCTGGCACGTCAGGTTTCGCAGCAAACTGCCACGGAATTCCACACTTTCCAAGAATAATTTACCCTTTTTGGGACCGCAAATGAGCTAATTTTTGCCGGCAATTTCCAGGACTATATTCAAATGTTCCTTATGCAGGTCCGTAAGCTTCTGTTCCGTCAAACCGTCTCCCACAGTGGCGATGATTATGTCGTCAATATACACGGAAACAAATTCACGAAGCTCAGATTGCTCTGAAAAACAGACATCTTCCATCATTCGTTGGAAAAGGCTTGGAGCATTCTTCAAACCCATCGGCATGACTGTCCACTGAAGAGGTCCCACTAGACTACACATGCACGTCAGGGGTCTAGATGACTTCGCCAGAGGCATCTGGTGGAAGCCATGCCTTAAATCCAGGACTGAGAATAATTTTCTACTCGACTCTCTTCACAATTTCCTCCTCAAATGAGGGGTGAAGGGTGAGAATCAGCCTTAGTTTACGCATATACGAAAATCAACCACCATACGCCAACCATCAATAGAATTCTGTTCTGCTGGGGGCGGTTTTGGCACAGTGGAGGGTGCACAACAGCACTCCAGGTCATGCACACCTCCAACCAGCCACAATCTCACACATTTCTCTGGATGATGTCGCAAAGAATTTTGTGCTTTTGCCATGATTTTCGTAAGGTTGTGTCTTTTTGGGTTTCACTCCTTCCTTTAGCTCAATGAACGCCTCTCTGTGCAGGCCACGCATAGGAAAGTTCTTGACAAGCTTACAAGAAAGGTTGGTGTCTTTCCGTTAGGTGAAAATGTTTTTCCTTCAACCTGCGCACCAGCCACCACCGTAGCGCAAATGATCGCCAGATCTTGCGAACCGGCGGGCAACAGACCTTGATTTATCGACTGAACCAGGGAGGGGTCGACGCCCTCTTGCGGGTACGTCGTGGATGCCTGAACCTGCTGAGCATTTTCCACATGCTCACAGACAAAAGGGTCAAGAATAGCTTCAAACTTCGGTTGTTTTCATAAAACTGTCTTAATTTGACCTTTTTTCCGAATTTCTTTCCTCTGATCAGGTGGGAGATGCCTGCAAGATCTGATGGTATATGGGTCTGGCTACAATCAGACGTTCCAGAATCAAGGTTAGGCACCCTTTCATCTGTTACCAAAAAATCGGAAAAATTCGAATCTCACTCACTACCATGGTCAAGACCTGATGCTGACCCCTGGTCCGACGTGCAGGATCCGTCAGAGATGAGACCTCCATTGACCAGGAATGTGACGGTAACCCACAGCCAGTGTTGCAGGGGACCAGTGTCGTCCCTGGCATACAGCTTGACATTATTGGGGAGGCAAATGGAGTCGACAGTCATGGCCGAAAAATCCATCCACCAAGGTTTTCAACCCCAAGATGGTACCACAGGGATGGCCTGAGTGCCATCTTCCTTGATCTTCTGAGCGACCTCTCCGATAAGTTGGAAAGGGAATTCATTCACAGTCGCTTGTCCCACTTTACTGCCCATGCATCGTCAGCCAAGCGCTTGGAACGCTTGTGTAACTCGTTGAAAAAGGCATCCTCAGCGGGCACTAAATCGTGATTTGTCCAAAAACTGAGAACATATACAATCGGGCCACTTATCCACAACGTGTAGTTGGAGGAGTTCCAATTGCGCGGTTCGGGTCGCCGTGTGTTCTTTTGTTGCTTCTGCAGCAAGATGCTGTAGGAAGCAGTGGCACTTACCTCACCAATCCCTTTATCCTCACCAAAAACTGTGTTCACCTTCCTACTCAAAACGTCTTTTGCACTTTGGTACCTAGAGTGCAAGAAACGAAAGCTAGGAGCTTCTGTCTCCGCAGATTCCAGAATAAAGAAACGTCGGTGTCCTACAGGGGCCAGTTTGTCCTCCGTTAAAAACTGATGACCTAAGAAAAAGGTCCTACTTGATGGTCGCTCTACAAGAAGGGTCTTCCAAGACAACATCCTCCACCTTACCTTCCTCCCATGAGACCTGGGCGACCATGTGCGCCTTCAGAAACGAACCTGTACTCCCTGCTGGAAGGGGATGACCTGAAACACCTTCCAAGTTCAAGGGCTGAGGCGAAGTGTCCAGAAAATTCATCGGGTAAAAATGTTTCTCACTGAAGGTTCACTTCACTACCATCGTCACAAAAACATGTGGCAGGGTGTTTGTTCCCATCTTGTCGATGACCCGCAAAAGACAAATAAATTGGCGAGCTCCGTATTTGTTGGGAACTCTGATCTCCGTAACATTCCTATCTCCATCCGCCTCAAACAGCGGTGAGCCAACCAACAGCGCTCCGATGTCCATGATCGGACATTCAGAGAAATGGCTGATTTCGTGTGCGGTCGCAAAACAACCTTGTTTCCTCTACTCCTGATAACCTACCTTGTACTCCCAATGTATGGTTCCCCAACAACCGTCCGCATCTCTCCACTGTTCGCCAAGACCTTCCTCGCCCAGCTTTCCTTCTTCAACGAAGGCATCTTCGCGCTCCAACGTTGCCTTATTATAGTAATCCTCGCCGGAACCAGAAATTTGGTGCACTGATGCATCACAATCTTAATGAGGGTTCCGCTGACTAGATGAACCTTTCTCTCGTCCACCTTCTGTGCCCTGAGACGTTCCCTTGCCTTTGCGAGCGTTCATTACCTTCGAATTTCCCGCGAATTGGCGACTGGATTGGTCCTTTCCCTTTGAAAAATTGCCTTTTCCAACACTGCCCTTGGCGGAATTGGACTTACGACTTCCATTTTTGAAATTTTCTGCAGAGCTTCTCCCACTGGGGTGGCCCTGTCCTTCCGTGCCTCCAGAGTCTGCTGGCCGTTACTGCCTTCATCTTTTCCTGCTGGGCGTCAAGTGGCGATTTTCATCCACCTTCTTGACGGGGTCCCTGGGAGGATCCTTACTGGCTTCTTGAGCCAATCTTTCTGCATCGGTCTTATTCCACGAGTGATTCTCGGTGGAATGCGACTTGGCACGGCTAGTGTGACCGAAGGACAAACAAATGGCAGAGTCTTCCGGTTGTGTGTTGTTTACATTCTTCGCATTCCCACGTTTAGAGGGAAGATTCCGGCTGAATCCTTCATGGAATTGCTGATGATTGGCATCCGCCAATTTTTCCAACTCATCACACAATTCAGTGGGCCTCAAGCTGAAAACCCATGACTTTGCCACGAGCCGAGTTCCTCCGAAGGAGACGCCTCCGTTAACCACTTGGTTCAAAAGATCTTTCTCTTCTTTCTCTGCGAAATGCAATTTCCACACACCTTTTTTTTCCTTACACTTGGAAAAATTACTCGTAGAGCACTTTTTAAGCGCATCTCTGACCTGAAAGCGGCCCACGCTTGTAGGGAATCCGGTGACTTCGGTCCACCAGGATTTCACCTTTTTGTTGCATTGTTCTTGCCTCAACGAAGCAGCTGTGTCTGCAGGCATTTTCGCGAAAATGATGGCCTTCCACTCGCCATCTCACAGATGTTTACCAGCACTCTCACCTTCATTCACCAGATTCTCAAAGTGTTGCCGCTTGTTCTGAAACTTGTGGACAATGAGCTTCGGAATGTTCGGGACCGAGGTGAGGATGATTCGGTAGTGGTCTTCTGGCAACCTACTTCCTTTTTCCCCAAGCAGAGGGAACAGCTCACTGTAAGTGAGTGGGTTATAGGAATCAGCCCTATCAGTAGAGGAGGTAATCCAAGTATCATGAATGGGACCCTCTAAGCACTTGAGAAGAGCATCAAGCTTCTGATCGTCCCAAAGCTTATTCTTACCAAGGGACAGACAAGGTTCTCTCTTGAAAACAGCCCACCGGTGAGGGTTGCCATTGTATTTTGGTTGTTTTGCAATAGCTCCAACCTTGGCCCTCATAGAGTTAATAATGTCCTCAATGCCGCCACCAGCGGTGAGGATTCGGCTGACCTGGGCAGCACCTGAGGAGCCAGCGGCACCCAAACGACCCTGTGCGAGCATCACCTGAGCCACAATCATGGGATCGGTGTATCTTATCTCGGTCAAGTTTTCCTTTTTTGTTTCTTCCTGGCTTCCAAAACACGCTGAAGATTTTTACTTTCGAACGCTCTCTCTTTTAATTTTGTCCGGGCTTTTTTCTTTTCTTCAGTTGCTGCATCGGTGGTGGAACATGCAGATCCGGCCAGCGGATCCTGCTGGGATAGGGGGGATGGGCGTAATTTCTTCGCATTGTTAAAGAAGAGAAACGAGTTTCCTGATTAATTTTCATGGCCTGATTCTCACTCTGAAGCTGGGCGATTTGCTTTCGACAGGAACAGTGGTGAGCACAGGACACATGGGAGGCTGTCTCAGACCGTGATCCTATTGATTCTGGTCTTCTGACCACGTCCTCCTGTTGGTCAAGCCAGCTCTCGATCGGGTTGGTGATTGCCAAATCTCGTGATTCCTGCTGCACCACTTTGGGGAAGGCCTCTTCTATCCCCTTCTCCAACGACCCCGCATCAAGCTCCATCGTTGCAGCAGCGATGCAAACCTGAACCGGCGGATGCTCACGGTGGAATCTGCAGTAGCAATGGTGGATTTGCTGGCACCATCAATCATACAAATCCAATCGCTGTTGACTCTCCATTTTCTGGAATTTCAGTCTCCAGCGCTTTTGACGTTCCTGTTTCTGAGTATTCCGTTTCTCGATGACATTCGTGAGCAGCAAGTTGATTTCTGCGGGCGTAGCTCTTGTTCTGCTGGGCATTTCCCCTGGCCCACTTGCATTTGGTGAATCACGATGTACTTGCATGGTTTCCTTGGATGGAGAACAAAGGTCTCCGTCTTAACCGAATGAGTCTCCATGAAGCGAGCCATACACTTCGCTCAGAGCAGCGCCCAGTGCGGAGCCACTTGGAGCCCGGATTCTCGGCTGAGATTAAGTCTTGAGCTGCGGTTGGGGATTGGGGCAGTCAGGGTTCTCCCAAGGAATCCCTAGCCCTTCATTGAAAGTCGCAACTATGCAGCATAATACCCTGTCTTCCAGTGGGTCTGGCGATACTATCATCATCACTGTCCGGTGGGTCGGACTCATACTCCATACCAACAGCCTCGAGCCTAAAGGCCGCTATGGTACCATCTAAGCGCTTCCCGCAAATAAAACTCCTCAGAGCGTAGCCGAAGGGCTCAGGGCCGGCATGGTCATCGGAGGGCAAGAATTTCTTGTTAGCGTCCTGGCGGTATGGAGGAGTTGGTGTCGGGGCCTTACTCTTGGGGTCCATGATATCCAAGCACCACAGCGAATCCACTGAAGGTAAAAGTATGAATGTGCAAAAATCCTAGTCTACAAGAAAATGTAGGCGCATAATATGGTACATATAATTCACAAGAAATCTTCCTGTATCATTTAGAAAAAAATTCGATTGTGAAAAAATATTTGGCTAATTTGGATTGCGCACGCGCGCCAGCGATTCCAATTAGGTACGCGGACCGCGACCATCTCAGCCGGAACAGACACCAGAAAAGATTCCGCCTTGTCGATAAAATACAGGAACTGTTCCTGTAAAACTTTGGGGGGCGCCGACTATATAGATGTCCGTGAAATGATCGGAATCTGACCTGGTGTAGGGTAATTGACATGAGATCTGCGCAGATTGAGGGTAGCCGCACTTACAGGCTCGTACCATTTATGTGAGGTATTGGTGGAAAAGCCGATATTAAGGCCAGGTGGGGAGCTGTAGAAAGGTCATGTGGTATGCCCCGCTGCTGTGGGGGACCCTCATCTGGAAGAGCTTGACATATACCACTGTGACTGAGGTGCCGACGAGGTCGATGGTATCTTTAGGGTTGTTGTGGACGTGCCCGCAGAGGACTGCAAGGGGGCCTTCTTCCTGGCAGGTGTGGTTCGTTAGTATGGCGTGGTGTGGAGAAGGGAGTAGAAGTTGTAGATTGTTCCAGATGCGGGTGTTGGTGTTGGTGGGCATGCAAGTCTGGTGGACTATCCAGCGTGGGCATGTGTTGCGGGCTCGTTGTCCGGCCTGGAGTCTGATCATGGCGACCTCCCGGACCTCTGAGGAGTGGTTGTGGGTCATGCGGTGGAGGAGGAGCGCGGTCTGCCTCGTGTAGGCCCCATTCACCTCGTCCCATATGGCGTCCCCATAATCAGGCCACGCGGCACGGTTGGCTCTGGTTGGTATGGAGGTGGGCCAGCCCCCGTGTGCCGCCCATGCCTTGGTGACAGCGCGTGGGGCCGGTTGGAGAGCGGTGGTGGGGTGTGTTAGGTGCACTGCTTGGAACCCTATGGAGGCGTTCAGCACCCCCATGAGGTGGTACGCCAAGGTTTGGTGTGATACAGAGAAGGCTCTGGTGGCCGGGGACGCATATCGTCGCAGCCGGGGTAGGTGTGACTGCAATTTTGGGGGGAGGGTGGCATCGTCCGGGTCGGCGGGTTGGAGTACTCGAAGGTGGGTGGTGGCTTCCACGACGTTCATGGGGAGCCCTTGTGGTCCCAGGGTGGGGGCCTTGGCCGCCCGTTTGATCATGGTCACGGACTTGGTAGGGTAGACGATGAGGTTGTTTTGGGAGAGGTAGGAGATGATCACATCCAGTAAGTCGTCGACTTGCTGGGTGACTCTGGGTTTTCGTCTGAGGTGTGGAGTTCGTGCAGGGTGTGCGCGACCCTTAGCCCACCAAGGGGGAGAGGAGGGGGTAAGGTGCGTAGACTGGGTAGTCCTGTGCCATGGTGAGGGCCAGCAGCAGCGTCACCAAGAGGTACAGGAAGGGCGCTTCTACCCCTCCCTGGGGGACCCCGCTGCCCGGCTCCACGAAGGGGGTGAGGCCCCACACGGTGCGGACTGTGTACTTCAGGATGCGTATGTAGTTGGAGGTGATGTTGTGGAAGGGTAGGCTGAAGCGTCTCCACACCGCTTTCAAGAGGAGCAAGGCATTTTGGAAGGCTCCTTTGACGTCGAGGGAGGCGATGATCAGGTCTACCAGGTCCATACAACGGCGTCTTGGAGGAAGATGGCCTCGTGTGGGGACCGGCCTAGGGTAGCCCCCCAGAGGCGGACGGGTATGTGCGTGTCCGGGTTGGGGCGGAAGTGGCGCAGGACGATGGTCAACACGATCGTGATCTCCCTGACTGCACACACTGTTGGGCGCCAGTTGTCGGGGTTGGCCCAGTCCCCCTTTTTGTAGCGGGAGCGGACAACGTTGGCCCAGTCCGGTGGTAGGGGGGTCTGTCCCGTGACGATGTCCCACAGGCGTTGGGCGAGGAGGCGGGGAGGTGGGCAGGGAGGTCATAGTATGCCTCTGCAGGGAGGCCGTCGTAGCCCGGGGTTTTCGGCTGCCGGAGATTGTGGATGGCCTTCCGGACTTCGTGGATGGTGAACAGGCACTTTTCCAGTTGTCTCCTCTAGGCCTGGTTGAAGACCTGGGGGACACGTTTCACTTTGCTTTGGCTGTCCGTGTCTAGTGTTTCCTGGGTGGGGCCGTGCTGGTGGAGGAAGCTGTCTAGAGTGGCCTGGAGCACTGTGACCGGGTCGTTTGTGAGGAAGCTGTCTAGCCGTTTGATTGTGGTAAAGGGCAGTGACTGGTGTTGGCCATGGCGTTGTCGAGGTGGCGTATGGCTTTGTAGCGGAGTTTGTGGCGCGTGTATAGCTAGTGTTCTTGCGCGATGTGCTGTTGTCTGTGGATGTGCCACTGCTGCACGTCTGCCCTGATGTGAGCTATCTGCGTTCTGCACCAGTGTAGGTGGCGGCGGGTCTGCGGGTTGTCGGTGCGTAGGAGGGTCGCCAAGTGTTTCTTTCCCTGCCAAAGGGCATTAACTATATCCCCCAGAGCCCCGGGTGGTTGGTCGTCCCCAGTCTGCGGTTGTTGCTGTAAGCCGCAGGCAACGGCTGCCGTGCGCATGGATGTGAGTAGGTCGGTGGGGTCCTGTTTGTTGCGCCCGGCCTGGTCTATTCCCCTGTGGTATTTGGACCAGGCTTGCTTGTCGTGAAGTGGGCGCATCTTCAGAAGGGGCGGCAACACTTGGTGCGCTTCCTGTGGGGGGTTGGGGGAAAGGTTGGGGATGCTGAGGCAGAGGTTTAAGGGCCTATGGCCTATGGGTCCCAGTAGGAGCAAGCCGTACCGGGCCTCTGCCCGGATGATGGTGGTGGGGCCGTAGCACACCTCGATGCGGGAGGGGGCGGTCTGGTTGGAGAAGTGGGATGGTTGGCCTTCCAGGTCGGCGCTTAGGTCCAGGAGCACTAGCATGTTGATGGTGTCGCGGACAGCGTGGTCCTGGGGTGTGGTCTGTCCCCTGTGATCCGCCGTCATGGGGGCGGCGTTCATGTCCCCGATGATGATGGTAGCGGTGAGCATGGCCATTTGGCGGGTATGCCCCGGCCGGAACCTGCAGAAAGGGTTCCGTCGGGTCGCTGAAGGGGACGTGGGTGTTAATGACATTTAGTTGCCAGCCGTCCCAGAAAAACTTCATGGACGCTCAGTCTCTCTGGGACGGTGAGGTGGCCGACGGGATGGACCTGTATGCCCGCCCGGGCATACAAGGGAGTCCCCTTGTGCCAGCAGCAATTGTGTGCTTTCTGCTCGATGGTATATATGGGGGTGGGCTCCGGGGGGTTGTCGCGCTGAAGGACTTGCTCCTGATAAATGTGGAGGTTGGGGACCCAGTCCGCACCCTGTGCCATTGGGACCCCTTGAAGGGCGGTGGCGGTGTCCTTGGAGTATGTGAGTGCTTGGTCTTTGAAGTGGAGGAGGCTTGACGGTGGCCTCGGTGGCTGCAGGCCGGGGTTGAAGGGGCCTTGGTCCCTGGCCCCCGCCCCGTCAGGGGGGGGGCTGGGGCTTGGGGACTTCTTGCCGGGCGCTGGGCGTTTGGCCGGGCGTGGTGAAGGGTGGCCCCAACTCCATTCCGGGGGGATTTCCTCAGTGTACTTGGTGCCTCGGTGGACCTCGTTGTCGGCACTGACGTGCTGAATGGGCAGGGCGCTGTTGAGCTCCAAGGTATCGCCCTCTGTCCTGTCCGGGGTGCTGGGTTGGTTGAGTTTGGGTTGGTGGTGCCATTGGACCCGGATATGCACCTCGCCGTTTGGGCCCCTGCCCTTGACTTAGGCGGCTCAAGTTGCATGGTCAAAATCCCACCAAATGCACCCAATTCGGACCATGCAAAAAAATAGTTTTTCACAGGCTCTGTTTTTTTAAAACAGTATATTAGTCCAAAGAAAGTATCTTTCTTACGATTTGTGCCATTTTGTGCCTTTTGTCAGACAGCCGAAAACAAAAAAAAATATTAAAAAATCAACAAATCTTATGATTTCAGTGAAAAATGATGTGCTTTTAGCGTAAATTGGCCAATGAATACAATTTGTGTTCCCCTTGTTCTTTGGATGAACATGGTCTGCAGAAGAAATGATTGCAACATCATTTTCTGTTCTGCATGTTCATTGCATACCTGAAGAAAACGTTTTACTGACCGAATTCTATGCGCGAGGCCTCACGCAATCGATCAAGACCAAGGATCATTAAAACAGAAGCATGGTTGATGAAATATCAATGCAAAGCATATGCAACATGTGGTTCAAGGGCTGCCCCATGCGCGAGGCCTCGCGCGAAACTTACTAAACCAAAAAACTCACCCGATTCATTTTCCTTTAGAAAGACAGCTTCAGGGTCCAGTGGTCTTACTACCCAACCCACGGTTTGATTTTTGATTTGCACTGCCTGAAAATAGAGGTATAGGTTGTGATTTTCAAGTTCTGGGACTGCATTGCAGTCCTCATTGCGCGAGGCCTCGCGCAAAGAAAGGCCTAGAGAATATATTCTTTGTACCATTGTGATGGGTTCTCATCTGATAGCGCTTGTGCACAACTGTTAATGCAGCAACGAGTACCTAATTTGTTGTTGAGTCATTGAAATTTACCAGAAGCTTGCCCCCCCCAGAGGCGGAAAAACTCTCTTTGGGCTTGGTCAGCCCCTGCGCTTGGCAGACTGCCTCCCCCAGGGCACCTTCTTTCTCGACGTATCGAACATCATCTTAATAATTGGTGTCGTTTGCACTACATTGCATTTTACTCTCCAAAAAATCATTTATTTTTGGCCCAAACAAACGCTCAAAAAAGTGCCATGCATGGCAAATCCATATTTTCTTTGAACATTTTACTTTGATCTATAGTCAACAACGGAAGGATCAACTTTTCTTGAGCCAAAAATACAAGGGGGGTCCCTGTCCAGCTCAGCGTCATCTGTTGAGTGGACATGCTTCATGTGTTACCAGTGATACTCTTTTTTTTTGCTTGACACTCCACATAACTTGTGGCAGGTGTGCATCATGAGCAATGCTGAAGGATGCACCCTGTGCAGAACCTCCAACGTATGTGCTTCTTTTGTTAGGAATGCAACAACATTTGAAATGATTTCTTGAGTCATCAATTAGATTTCCAAGGCTTGTTTAGAGCGGTGAATGTCCGCCCGCGTAAACATATTGTACAATGTGATGAAGTCAAGGGTGCCTGTAATGTCACTCCAGTATAGTCGCCTGCTTGATTCCGAAATTCTACCATCATTACCTGACTTTGGAGGGGCAATGGACTGCTCCTTGCGCGAGGCCTCGCGCAAGGAACAGTCCATTGCCCTAAAAAATGCATTTTTGGGACCCATCAGGATCAGAAGAAGGCCAAAGATCCTTACATAGGAGTTCTTTTGGTGTATCAAGCAAGCCACAGAATGGTTCTTTTCATGTCTTTTGAGGCCCTGTATTTTGGGCACTTTCTGTTGTTTCATACCATGCAACTTGAGCCGCCTAAGCTTGAGGCGGTATTAGATCCTGCCTTCATACCAGATCCAATCGCCCGTGTGGTCATTGCAGTAGGGTTCCTGGACTCTCGTGCCCGGTTGCAATTCTTGATATGTGTTTGGCTGTGGGCAGTGCATGTGGTAGGTAAGAGGATGATGAGGACGCCTGCTCTGTGTGTGCGGGGGGTTTTGGCGGGGTGCCTGCCGGGTTGGGGGGAGAGGCTGAGGTGGGTTGGGGGAGGTGGGAGGTTGTTGCCTTGGGGCCTACTCTGGCTGGTCCGGGGCGTGGGCCGGTGTGCTCCTTCTTCTCCCCGCTCGTTTCCGCGGGGCTGGAGGTGGTGGGACCGTGAGCGCCTGGGCTTGGAAGAAGCGGTTGGTAACTTGTTGGTTGGTGTCCCACAGCCGGGGTTCTGCCAGCGTTTGCGAGGTCGCCTTTGCGCGTTTTCGTGTGTTGTCGGCGATTGTCCGCACTGTTTGTGGATGGTCCGTGGGCCATGGTAGTGCAGGCAGGCTTCCCTCGAAGGGGTGCTGGAGGTGGTAGGTCCTCATGGCTTTCGCCTGCCTGGTCCAGGCATCTGTGCGCTTGGGCCTGTCTGGACCGTTCAGGGACCCCTGGGCCCGCAACATTGCTGTGTAGAGGGCTTCCCATCGGGCTGTGGTGGCTGTAGTGGCTTGGAGGAGTCGCTGTTGGCCCCGCGCGGGGTCCTCAGGGTCTATTTCCTGGGTATAGGCCTGGGCTGCAATGAGGACCCCTTGTGCCAGGTGGAGTACCCACCATTGGGCATCTGTTTGAGGATGTGGATGGTGGGTTGTTGGGGGTGCTTTTCGAGGCTGTCCCATGGTGTGACGGCTATTTCCATTCGGGAGGGCTGGAGGTGTAGGGTGGCCATGCGGCGGAGGAGTTGATCAATGTGGAGGGGAGTGCCTGGGTCTTTGGGGACCATCAGTGGCTTGGGCATTGCCGGGATGGTAGCGGGGTCCCAGTGGCGCGCCTTGGCAGCAAGGGCGTAGAGTGCAGCGGTGATGATCTGTTGAGCTTGTCCCTCGAGGATGATGTGGCGCTCTGTGTCTAAGTCTCCCGGTAGGTGGGCTGCGTAGTGGACGGTGCTGTGGGCAAGAGCACCCTGGTGCGGCCTTTTCCCCCCTTCTGCTGCCTACGATCGCTTGTCCCCTGGGATGTGCTGATGGTGTGTTCTGATGGGGGCGGTCGGAGGGCGAGGGATTCTACCCTGTGCAGGGGGACTGCATGTTCCCTGGACCTGTTGGGCAGGATGTATCAGGGTATGCAGGGGTGCACAGGGTGGAGCGGGGCGGGTCTTGGTGTTCACAACGCGGGTGATTGATGCCCCTATGGGGTGACGTGGACGGCGAAGGGCCCGACAACGCGCTGCAGTTTGTGGGGTTGGATGTTGTTTAGGCGCGCCTCCGCTCATGTGTGGGAGTGTCCACCGCTGATCAACACGGTGTCCGCCCGTGCTGCCGCCGGGTTCAGGCAGTCTGCGATGATGCCTGTGATTGTGCAGTTGTGGGTGGCATCTAACACCCTGGTCGGGGGGGCGCCAATGCGCAGAATGATGCCGTCTTTCTGGAGGGTGCGGGCCCTGCTTTCTGCATGGTGTTGGTGTTGAGCTTCTTGGGCGGGGGTGTTTGCGCCTGCGTATTTGGGCTTCTTGTTGGGGCAGTCCGCCGTGTGAAAGGGGGTGCGCTACCAGGGGGCGTGATGGAGGGGGTGGTGCGGGGGGTCTCCCGTGTTGCCCATGTGTATAAGGTGGTCGTGGCGGTCGCTTCTGCCTGTATGGTGTACCGCTCGTCGTGCTGGGGTTGGGTCAGGAGGACGTTCGGGGCCGTCACGTCTTACACCTGGGTGGTTTCGGGGAGGTGGCGGCTGAAGGTGATCTTGGCGGTGGTGTGTCGGACGATGTAGTGGGCTGTCCAGTCGTCATGGGTGGTTTCCCTCTCTGTGGCCAGTTTGAGTGGGGGGTGGAGTGGTTTAGGCGCTGGAGATTTCTCATGGCCTTTTGCACGTGGCGCCACTTCCGTCTCGACCAGCTATGATGGACTCAAGGTCTCCAAGGGCCCCACCCGGGTGGCCGCCGCTTTCGCTGCTTGGAAGAGCGCAGTGGTGTTGGGCTCTGGGGGGCTCGGGGGGCTGGTGGTGGGCTGACAGTGTTGCCCTGTTGGTATGCCCACCAAATGGTGTAGCCTCGTTGAGTGTTGCGATGTGGGCTTTGCGTCTGCGCTTGCTTGAATGAAACGGTGGCCTAGATGTCCTCCCCTGCCTGTGGGTTCATGGGCGTGGTGTGTATGCCATGCAACGCCTGGGCTATCCCTCCAACCGCATGGAGGGTGTGGTTGGTCCTTGTGACGCCTAGGTGTTCTTTGAGGAGGTCTGCGCAGATTTCCTTCCGCCTCTGTTGCGTGGTGTGTGTGTGGTTGTTGGGGGCGGGGTAGGTGATAACGATGGCTTTCCACAGGAGGGGGCCTGGGTGTACCGTCATTGGTGCTGATGACGCTTGCGGCGGCATGTGGACAGCGTAGGTAGTGGTCGCCGTTACGGGGTCTGCCCTCTCTGGTGTGATGGTGGCATCCACTTGCACGGTGAGGGGGAGGTGCTGGCGGTCTGCTGGGAATGTCCAGTTTTCGGTGGGCTCAAGGACCCAGTGAAGGCGGATGGCTTGGAGTCCCAGTGTGATTTCGTCCCATCGGAGTGTGCAGTTGTGGACCGCCCATTCCTGAGGTAGGTCTCGGCGCCCGTTGCGTTCCGGGTTGGTGCGGTGTTGCGGGGGAAGTTCCGTCCTGGTGATGGGATGTGTGAGGGGCTCCTGGTGGGGGCGTTCCTGCGGGGTTGGTGGGGGCGGCGCTTGGGGCATCTCGTCTTCCGGTTGCTGTGGGGCCTTCGCTTCTTCCAGCCCTGCGGTGATAGTGGCGAAGGTGTCATGGAGGGTGGGTGAGGTGGGAGGGTGTGGCGTTGGATCGCTCGGGGTCAGGTGGTAACCTGCTGGGTTCTCAGGGTCTTGCTGTATGCTGATGGTGGTGGCGGGGTCGTCCTCAGGCGCCCGCCGCTGTGGGTTGTGGTCTAGGGGCCCGAGGGTGATGGCGTGGTAATGTTTCCAGCTGTGGGAAGCCAGCAGGGAGTGGGGGCCGTGTTGGGTGTCCCTGGGCGGGCGGGAATAGGTTGAGACTGCCGCCTCCAAGAAAGGGTCCAGGCTGCGATAAGTGTCCTCTCAGAGGACGTCGTCCTCGTGGCTCCACTCGTTGTTTGCAATGCATGCACCCATTATTCCTGCTGATTTGCTCATTTTCTGGAACGCACCTGTGGAGACTCTCCCTTCCACATAGTCCTCCGCGAAATGACTCAACAAAAGAGACTGACAAAACTACAGTCGGAGCGACAGATGGACTGCAGAAGGCAGGGACTGTGGAGGTCTGACGTGTCGTGTTAAGGTAGCAGTTATGTGCATTGTAATACTTCGCTTCTATAGGTCGCTTGGGATGTTCATAATGCACGCGCCCATTATTCCTGCTAGCATGCACATTTCTTTCAACACACCTGTAGAACCTCTCCCTTGTACAGAGTTGCCAGCAGGATGGCGCGACAAAAAACATTGCCAAAAATACAGTCAAAGCGACAGATGGACTGCAGAATGCAGTGAATGTGGAGGATTGACCTGTCGAGTGATGGTTAGCAGCTGTTGGTTTCGTAATATGTTTGCTACTATAGGTTGCTTCGGTTGTTCCCAATGCACACACCCATTATTCCTGCTGGCTTGCACATTTCCTTGAACGCACCTGCGGAAGCTCTCCCTTGTGCAGTGGCCCCGGTCGAGGGGCACGGCAAAAAATACTAAAAAGAGTGCGTTTTCGGCGCCAGATGGACTGCAGAATGCGGCAAATGTGGAGGTCTGACCTGTCCTGTGATTCTGCTGGTTTGCACATTTCTTGGCACACACCTGTGGGATACCCGCTCTGCAGCCTCCCCGGATGAAGGACACAGTGAGAGAGACTGAAGAAAGGGCAGTTGGGACAACAGCAGAGCATGCGAATACAGCAAGTGTGGAGGTCTGAACTGTGATGTGATCGGAAGCAGTCGTTGTTTGTGAAATACATTCTTTTCATTGGTCTGTCTCCTCCTTCTGTCTGCATCCATCACTTTGACTGCACTGGATAGTGCTTTGCACGCAACTGTGCAGGATCTCTGTTGTCTGGAGTCTGCAGCTGAACTACACATCAAAGGAGATTGAACAAAATACAGTCGGGGCAATACATTGATCTGAGAATGGAGCGACCGTTGAGGTGTTACCCCTCATGTTTTGCATATTAGCCGTCGCTTTCCTCTTACATTCCCTGTCATTCCCCTGCACTGTTTGTCGGCAATCTTCGTTGTGCAGAGTCTGCAGCCGAAAGACACATTAAAGGAGATGGAAGAAAGTAAAGCTGCGGTAACACATGGATCTGGGAATGGAGCAATTGTGGTAGTGTGACCCATCATTTGTAGCATACCAACTGTCGCTTTTGTAATACATTCTCTGGCAGTCGACTGCACTATTCGGAGGGCAATCTCTGTTTTGCAGAGTCTGCAGCCGAGAGACAGATCAAAGGAGAATGAACAAAGCGCAGTTGGGGCAACACATGGATCTGAGACTGGAGCGACTGTGGAGGTGTGACCCAACATTTGATGCATAGGAGCGATCGCTTTTGTAATACAGTCCCTCGCATCCCCCTGCACTATTTGGAGGGCTCAAACAGTGCAAAGGCAACAAACAGAAGTCAGGATGTGATTCGCGGCGCTCAAACTTCACTAGCAGCTCAAGTTGCAGCATCAACTGCAGCACAACCGACCCATACAGCAGATCAAAAAGCAGCTGCCATGCCAGTTGTTCAGGTTTGCAGACCTCTGCCACTCAATATATGAATGAATAATGTCAGGATCTGCTCCCGGTACAAAGACACGCTATTAGTACCTCTCGTTGTGTGCTGTTTGCTGAAACCTGTTAGAGTCCGATTTCTTTGCCATTCTTACCGCGCGCAGAGCCTGCAACAAAAGGACTCAATGCAAGAGGACGACCTGAGTGCAACCGCACAAGTAGTGTACAACCTTCGTTCTATGCACGTGTGAGCTGTGTGCAGGGCATTTCGTGGTGTGTCGTTTTTTAACCAAATGCATTAGGCACTTTCTCACAGTTGGCCATTTGTTTGCACGTAGCTGACCACACTATTTGGAGGGCAATCTCTGTTTTGCAGATTCTGCAGCCGAAAGACACATCGAAGGAGAATCAACAGAGCGCAGTAGGGGCAACACATGGATCTGAGGGTGGAGCGACTGTGGAGGTGTGACCAATTGTTCGATGCAAACCAGCGGTCGCTTTCGTAAAACAGTCCCCCACAATCCCCTGCAGTATTTAGGGGGCTCAAAAAGTGCAACCGCAACAGACAGAAGTCAGGGTGTGATTCACGGCGCTCAAAGTTCACCAGCAGGTCAAGTTGCAGCATCAACTGCAGCAGAACCAACCTCTACAGCAGAGCAAAAAACAGCTGCAATGCGAGTTGTTGAGGGCTGCAGACCTCTGTCCCTCAATATATGAACTGATAATGTCACGATCTGCTCCCAGTACGGAGAGAGGCTGTTAGTAGCTGTCGTTGTGTGCCATTTGCTGAAACCTGTTTGCTTCCAATTTCTTTGCCACTCTTTCCGCGGGCAGGTCCTGCAACAAAAGAACTCGGTGCAAGGCTTAAGCAAGAGGATGACCCAAGTGCAACAGCACATGTAGGGCACAACCTTCGTTCTGTGAAGGTGTGAGCTGTGTGCAGGGCATTTCGTCCTGTGTTGTTTTTTCACTATATGCATCAGGCACTTCGTCACGGTTGTCCGTTTGTTTGCACATAGTCGGGGACATTGTCCGGTTGTCCAGTCCATTATTTCATGTGCAGAGTCCGCATCAGAAACAGTCCAAGGACCTTACTGATGAACCTGCCAGTACCGTAACACTTGGACACCAGGGTGGACAGGCTACGGAGGTGTGCTCTGTGAAAGTATTCAGCATCACCATTACATTTCATCATGTAGCACTTATATCCTAGATTAGCTTCTTAAGTTCAAAGCCGTTCTACTCAACTCAAACCTATCCAATCTGTCAAATGAACAGAATTGAATAAAGGTGAACATTGACAAAATTGAACACAGAGGGCGCCGACATTTTGCGCTCGCGCGCGCAGTCAAAACGACGCAAATAGACGTCATGTACAGCCACAGACAGCTTTAAAGCTCAAAAACGTTGAGGATTTCACAGTGTGTGGTGATAAAATACAGTCCTGTTCATGTAGGTTAGTTGTGTGTTGCCCAAAATTGCTGTGCGCACTATTAACCGTGGTGCGCGCTACTCATGTTCAATTTTTATGTGTAGATGTTGGCCTCTCGCAAAATCTATGACCCTCATGGACTTCATGATTTCCTATGAAAAACAACGCGTGCAACTTCGATCTTTGATGATGACGTTGTTGACGTGCTTGCAAACTTTTTCATACAAACACCACGATACCGCAACCCTCTAAAGAAGGTGTGTGATACGGCCCATGGTGGTAATATCGTTCAACGTTGTACACAAGAAGCGTTGAACGACCATGGTACGCGTATTTGCACATCTATACGTGCGGTAGAGCTCATTGTGGATTTCAGGATGCCACGTATGAGGTATCCTATCCTACAAGAATTCATGAGTGACTTCGGTCACAAGTGTACCCAAAAGCTCCGTGTACAATGGTCTCCACGCTTACCTTCGTTGAAGTCCGTCAACGATAAGTGGAAGGAATTCTGTAGTGAAATGTGGCTAAACCCTCCAAAACTTACTTCACAAGACCCAGCTATTGGGATATCATGGAGTATCCTAGAGGTCGTCAAATTTATACAACGACATAAGGTGTTACATAGTGCATGGGATAACTCCAACGCCTTTGACCCTTATTGTCCGTGGGGACGCATTCCCCGTTGCGGGCACTCAATGGTCCCAATTATGCATAACATTTGCTAATTGGGGCCAATTAGCCCAGAACCTGTCACACCAATTCATCATTGGTGTGGCATATTGCGATGACAAGGATGCTACGATCCTTGCCAACCTTTCAGAAACAAATATCAAGGTATGTGTTACGATGCGTCGTTTGTGGTTTTTCACATCCAATTGTTCAATTGACGAATTGAACTTTCAACTCGTTGAATTGCACATTACAACTTACAATGCACCTTCTTCTCTTTCTAGTTGTTGCAAGCTCTCATTAATGGTGCAACACTTGAGTGGTTCGGGAAGAAGGAGCATTGCAAAGTCTGGTTCGGGGACGACAAGCCGTGGTTGCGGCGATGGTTGGGATTATCGGAATATTGCGAGATTGCCAGTATATGTGCATTTGCCATTTGCCAAAGGGCCGAACGTAAGTTCATCACCGATGCCATTTGGCCTACCAATGCCGCGGAAGCCAAATACCGAACGGGTGGTTGTCCTTGTATGCAACAACTTGGTTGTATGAAGCCACCACTCATTTCTTTGGACCGTTGACGATTTGTACAATGTATCCTCCATGGCCTCATGGCCATAAGTCATTTAATTTGTACATGTATAGAGGATTCCGTTGAGAACTATCATGATAGTAAGGGCATTGCTATCAACAAAATTTTGAAAACGTGTAGAGTACGGTGGTCCTTAGGCAAGACCCCCAAGCCAACTGGTGAGTGTACATGGAGGCTCATGCTACATGCATGGCCTCTTCTTGCACAATGGCTTGGTATAGTTGGCACTCGTGCCGACAAGAGTGTTGAGGACATATGTTCGCTCCTATGCCACTTATATAGCACATGGAAAAATGATGAAGCCATTCATCATTGTCAAGGTGTGGTTGCTGACTTTCGAACCCACCGACCGCACTATCTGTATTTTTTTGAGTTTGTGTACCCCACACTACTCCCTAAACTAGGTAAGTTTGGGTTTGGCATATTTTCCCAAGATAGTGCCGAGTCCCTTAACCACCTTTTGAAGAGCAATTTTCTAACCATGACTACCCGCCGAGGCTCAACGCAAGTTGATACTACACTCCCTCCTGGTGTAGCTTGTGTGTAAGGCCTAAAGTTTCATGGCGCAATGCAGGCAAGCATGAGTGCAGCGGTTTGGTTATCACTTTACTCAATTGAAACTTCAATTTAGTCAATTGAACGTTCAATAAAACAAACGAGTTTCAATTTTGTCAATTGAACAGTGCGGTGCCGGTCCGTTGCATTTTTGTCTCGGATTTTGCCTGTGTGTTGCTCATTGTTGCTCATTGTCTCATTGCTGTTGTACGTCTTTTAGTTGTCGCAAGCAATCCTTGCCCTCCAATGGCCACGCCACAGTCAAGCCTCCCAAAGATTCCGACCTTCCCCCATGGGGGACGACGAAGGTTTCCCGCAACCCCAATTTTCGCAACCGGAATCGGTGGAACCACAAGATGAGGGAGCGCAAGCAACCTACGACCCGGAAGATGCAATCGTCTTCGAGGATGCATTTGAAACGGGCCCTGGTGAAGTCAAGGGAGCAGACGAAATGAAATCAACGGAGTGCTTGCCAGACCCCACACAACTAGCACAACCACCGCAAGTACCACACGCGCCGCAACTACCACCACCGCCGCAACCCAATTTCATTGGTGAGCCACCTATTGCCTTCCCACTCACAAGTGCAATGTGACGGGCCCAATGGCTGCAACTGAGCAACGCACTTGTCCATGTACCACATGGCTCGCATCTCACGCTTCTCCTTATCTACCAACAATGTCATCAAAAAATGGTCAACGCCTACGGACCGTGAGGGCCAACGTGGCCCCCACTTGAAGAGAAGGAAGTCTCCCTCAAAAGAATATTTACACTCAACGGGTACAAAAACCCAGGAATCGATGAATGGTGCGCCATATATCGCGCTTGGGACCACTATAGCCTCCGAAAACACACACCTGCAGGCAGCCACGGGCCACAAAGCCCTGGGAGTTTTGAATTCGCGAGTGCGCCGCAAATGTGGTACCAAGAAGAGTGCGCACACCGGTACGCAGGCCGGTTCCAAGGTGTTACGTTGGCCCGACATTTGAAGACACCTCGTGGAGGTCATGGAGGTCATGGAGCCCCAAGCCCAATGGCAGCATACGCGGCCTCCCCGCAAGAGACCTATAGGAGCGCCGCCGCCGCCCTTCGGGATGCCACGGACCCGCATTGGGTCGTGTCAGATTTGGCGGTTTTGCCGCGGAGCGTGCAAATCCTCCTTGAGCACCCTCGTGAAGCGGCGACCCTCGTGGACCTTGGTGGTCTCGAAGCAACAATATTGTCGAAGCCAGGTTCGGGACTACGCATTCTTGCGGCATTGGCAGAACACATCAGAGAACCGAAAGTGGGAGTGAGCCAATGGGAAAAACGCAACAAGCCACCCCTTGCGAAGAGTGGATGGTGGAGGCCCTTGAGTGATGTCCAACCACTCCCCATTGATGCGGAGTCTATCAAGCCCCAAGATCCGAAGTCCATCATGCCCCAAGCCCCACTCTTCAACGATCCCTCCAATCGCAAGTCCCAGAAAAAGGGGAAGAAGCGTCACCGCAATGAAGAAGATGAGGTGGTCGAGAACAAATTGAAAAAGGCAAAGCATGCAAAAGACACCGCCGAAGAGATCCCAGGTGTGTTCAGATGACTTTCAACATGGCCAATTGAACAAGTAGAGTGGAATTTACTCCAATTGAACAAGGGAGCATCCACTTGGTGCACATCCACTTCTTTCGCTTGTAGGTGCGCGCTTGAGCAAGAAGGCCTTGAAGGATTTGGCCGCCTTACAACCCAGGGAGGTGCCCAAGAAGGGATACAAAAAGGCCATCGGTGCTCCGACAAAGCCGAAGGGGAAGGATGCTCCCAAGACGGCAACACCGAAGCCCGCGGTAGAACCGAAGGATGATATTGTCCAATTTGCCTCAAGGAGCGAGGAGAGAGTGGAACGAAAAGTTTGTAATTCTTTTCGTGAGATGTGTCGACATGGGCTATTCCAAGACATCATGAAGATGAAGCGGTCCTACAAGAGGCGGTATGGTGCCAAGTTCCGCAAGACCATCGTTGGAGCAACGGTGGAATTTCCCGCATTTAAAAACATAAAAATCACCCGTTGCACGGAAGATTATTCAACTTTGGTGAGCCGATTGAACCAATTGCCCAAGTAGAATTCCGCCCACACCCCTTCTATTGGAACGCCATAGCCGTAGTTTACGGTTATGGTCATTCACCAATGCAATTGCATTGCCATGAAGATGATGAGCACCGCGTTTCGGGCGTTTGCGTGTTGACGGGAGAGGAGGAGGATAGCCAGGGGGGGGCCTTTTTTGTGGAGAAGGAGGGGGTCATCCACCATGAAGGAAAGGCAATCCCCACAATGGGTACGCGTGTGGATGGATCCCTCGTTGAGCGGTACTTGTGTGACGCCCAACAACATGGCGTTGTCTTTGATTCACATGCAATGCATGGCCCATGGCGATGGCGTGGTCGGAGGGTGGCACTCGTGTTTTACACGCGTGCATTGCCGGAACACATGCGGGAAGCGGATGTTGCGCAATTGCGGAGCCTTGCATTCCCGTCGGTTTGAACAATGTGAGTCATTGCTTTCACTTGCTTATGTGTTATTGCATGCATGTCAATGGATATTTCCTTTGCTTTTGTCCGTTTGTGTGGCCTCTTCTCTATAGAGCCTCAAAGTGAGTTTGAAAGGAGCCGTGGCAAGGAACCTTGAGGAGGAAGCAAAAAAGGAGGAAGAGGAAGAGGAAGAGGAACGAACCAATGATGTGGATGCCTCAAACGAGGAAGAGGAACCAACCAATGATGCGCATGAGGAAGAGGAATGCAAGGAAGTAGAGAGAGTGGTTGAGGAGGATGGGGTCCCTCCAACAAGGGCCTCTCTACGTCTTAAAGACCTAGATAAATTTGTTGTTCCCATGTAATTGGAAATGGAAGAGGATTCGGAGTGTGATAAGGAGTGGGTTGTTTGTTGTGGGTATGATGCCATGCTTTTGCTTGGCTCGGAGTTAGATGATGCTCCGAGGAGTGAATGGACAAAGGCCACCCGTCCCGCTTGGCGAATGCTCATCATGCCCCCGCAACTACCCGGGGAGGATGACATTAGCCTCCTGGCCGTAAAACAAATTGATTATGAAAAGACATATGAGGTGGTGGAGGCCCAGAGGGTGCAATACAAGGCCGATCCCAAGGTGTAGGACAAGTGTATTCATCAATACATGGCCTTCACACTTCTTTATCATAGTGTTCATTCCATCGTATTGTGCGTGTTGATCCTTTTGTTGTTCAATGGAATTTTCAACTCAATCAATGGTGAGAAAAATGCATAAAATAGGGTATGCAAGGGACGCAAGGGCTTAGAAATCAATGGTAGGTGTTTGACATACATTTTGTGAAATGGTTGTCATGGTTTAGAATATATGAAACAACATGAGGTGCCACTAATTGGGAATTAGACATGGTGGAGAGTAGTTGGTCAATTGAAATCTATGGTATTCGATTGAGTAGACTTGATTGAGTTGAGTAGAACGGTTTGGACCTAAAAACGACAATCTAGGGATATGTATGCATTATGTAGCACTTATGTACTGTTCAGATCATTCTCACAGTCACTGGGAGTCCTTGCTTAGCAAATGCCTCTTGCAGCTTTCCAAAAGTGGCGAAAGATCATCAGTACCCCCTTCACTGCCGCTGACTGTCTTAAAAGTAGAATCTTTGTAACGGTTGGCTTTATCGTCAGACCCTCAGATTTGGACGCTGGGCAGGACGTTTCCGACAGTGGGGATGAGGACAATGCACCAGCAATTGAGATTTCTGAATATGCCTGCTCTGCTAAGCGACAGTGATGGTGCGGATGATGTGGTTGTGTCCCGGGGTACAAATGTGACCGATCTGACTGTGGCCAGCAATGATGACGCGCAGCAGCAGTCAAAATGACCAGGATGTGTTTGAAAGGTATGATGGCACTGGCAGTGGCGGAGGTACTAGTCAAACAGACAAGGATTGGTCACCTCCCGGGCAGAGCGGCAAAGTGCAGACCAAAAAGCGTCGCAAGTATGCTGCACGGGAGTAGAAACCTTTTACAAAGTAAGGAGAAAAGCCATTGAAAATCGAACATCTGAACTCCGAAAATTTGCTGCCTCAATGAATCTCTCACACATGGTGGTTGGCAGTGTATTTTCAAAGCGAGGACTCCCAGTGCGCAAAGAGAATGATGCTGCAGACCGTGTTCGGGCTCCCAAAGCCACTGTGGAATTGACGAAGGGAGCACTGCGGCCCAAATTGGAAAGCAAGGACACTTGGGAAAATTCTAAAGCAGCAAGCCAGAAGAAAGCAGTTTATAAGAATAGCGTCTGTGAGCTGGACAGTCGATTAACTGCCGACATGAGCCTCGGTGTTACGAACAGGGGTTGCTATTTGAACCCTGCACAACTTATGCCATTGTTTTTGCATCGGGCAGCCAGGGATGACGTGTTGCATGCTGGAAATCCAGATGGAGCTGTGGCCCTAGACATCTGTTTTCATGCCAACAATATGTTTCAAGGTAGGACGTGTCAGTTGGTGAGCCTGTCCCTGCCGCATGCAAAGCACCCTCATCAGCTTGGTTGAAACCTTGCGCTCAGCCGGAACATCGACACAGACCACCATGCAAAAACTGCTGCAAGTTTGAAGGGTCTCAATTTAGTTTCTGCATTCGATGTCGTTGGAAGGGTAAGCGCATGCGCCTACTCTGGTCGCCAGACTGGGCAGCACTTACCCGCACCCTGTACACCGAGCACCTAACAGCGAATGAGTGTTGCGCAGTGTGCCATGCACTCAAAGAAAGGTTTCGCGACCCCACGTGTCCTCCGGATCCACTGGGGCATTTTTCAACATTGAAAACGCAATGCTATGATTTCTTGGACCTGTTTGCAAGCCGTCTCGATTTTGTCTATGACACTTCGCACTCCCGTGCAATCATTCTCACAAATTTGGTTGTGCACTCTTTGGGTGCAGAAGAATGCTGCGAATCAATTGCCGCTCCTCATTGCAGACTATACAGTGTAATTAAAGTGTTATCCATACTGCCCCCCCAAAAGCACCAAAAATTAACGTGAGGACTGCCCGCTGTCCAAATCAAGGACGCAAGATCTCAGTTAGGATTCGCAGTTTTGCAATGGCCTCGGTGCCATCCTGCCCCGAACGGCAGATGGTCTCAGGTGCAAAGCACCCGCAGTAGATTGTGGCAGAACCCTAGAAGATCCGTTTCAGGACTATTTGCTTATCATGCGGAAACTGATGCAGCGGTTGATTTGATGGGCACCACAAAATGTGGCTGAAAGGGGCAAGATGTGTAAGCAAGCTCATGGGCTACACCAGGTGCTTGAGCTTGAGATAAGGCCTTTCGTTGTAGCAGCACATTACCTCTCGTGCCACTACATTGACCGCCTTTTGCGCCATGGGAATCTGGTGAGCATGTGCTCTGAGGTCGGAGAGGATGTCCACCAGGGCCATAGCGAAATATGCGAGCGCAGACCATTCTGTCCTCAGGACAAATGTCCTGCGGGCCTGGTGGTCTGCACGCAAGATTCTAGGATTCGTTTGGCATTGTGGCGGCAGGGCTGGTAGCAGATTGATTGTTCCTTTGATGAGTTCCCTGCAATGCCCGCACCATAGGCAGTGCAGCAGCTCCCTCTGCACCAGTGCTATGCTCGACACTTGCAAATGAAAACCCCCAACCACCGCGCCCACATGGCTCTGTGCAGTCCTGTGTTTAGGAAGCTGAGCCTTTGGTGCACTCGCTCGCAAAGGGGGTGTTCCCTGAAGGTTTGCTGCGCGATGCAGCAAGGCAATTCAAGCAGCAGCTGAAGAGGGCCTGGGCCCCTTGTAAAATTCGGAGGGTTGCAGCGCTTGAATTTCCAGAGGTCCTGCGCCATGTTTTCGACTGTACGCCAGCACGGGGGCTATCAGTGTCCGGTTACAAGGCCTTCTTCACCCATCCCTTTTTGCTTCATGAATTGTGGAGAGGTTGCATTAGTAGCAGTTGTGCGCCTCAGCTTAACAGGTACCCCTGCCAAGTTTTATCTCTTTGGGATCAGCAAGATTACCTGTGTGAATGTGCCCATTCTGTCCTGCCTGGTTCTGCATCCGAAGCAGATGGTTGCCTTTCCTGTTGTATAGTCCAAACTGTGCTTCAATGCTCTGGTGTTTCTCTCCCCATCCACCGCATGTGAGGTCTGCCCCCCTGCTCAAATGTGGCTGCCACAGAAAATAGAGATGTATCCGCTGTGGGCCGATCTGAACCTGGGGAGCAGTATTCAAGTGCGTAGAGGTGAACGAGGAGCTGAGGTAACCAGACACACCAACCTTGTTTGGAGAAAGAGTTTCTGATGTCCCTTGCTTGTTGTTGATATTGAAAACCTTGATTGCCTTTCAAAAGAAGTTTCCCCAAAACTGCAAAAAGGTAAAGGCCACGAACAAGGAACACCACAAACAGGATCAAAGTCAGAATTGTGATAGTATTCTTCCAAATCAAAGCATTGTAAGCAAAGAGGGGCTGCATCTAGACAAATGAGGAATCAAATATGCAACTCAAATGGTTTTATAAACAAAGCAAATGATTTCATGTGAAAACTGGCATGCTTCAGGCCTCCAAGATAGCACCAAGCACTTCATGTGCACTCTTTTGAATTAAATGGAGCTGGTTAGGAATCTGGGGCATAGAAGTTAGGCCAGACACAGGAATTGACTTGGCCAAGCAACTGAATTCAGAAACAGTTACAATCTGGGACCACAATAAGTAATAGAAACCTTTTAGTATAGGGGTCCTGAGGTGACAGACCACTAGGCTTAACCTACAAGGCCCAAGGCATGAAGTGCCTACTTTCTTTCGGTATAACCTCCATGAGGGATGATACCTCCGCTCCTTTGAGTGGTAGGGGTGAACTTCATGGGGGTGCTAGGGTGTTAACCCTAGTTGCTGAGAAAGTGTACTTAAAGCTTCATAAGAGAAACAAAAATGTTTAAGTGTTAGTCTCAGGACTTCATTAGGCAAAGAGGGGGACTGTAGCCTGGATCAAGTACCCCAAGAAAGACATGTTAGTGACTTTTTCTTACTACCCCCTGGAGTATCAATTAGCTAAGCTAGTAGGACGAAGGAAAAAGGCTCCAATTACCCTGAAATTACCTCAGAAAATGGTGTAAACCTTCACAAAGCCTCCTCATCAGTTCATAGAAGCTGTTCACACTGCTGGTACCCTATAGAAACAGCGTGATGTACCGTGAATGATGTCCCTTCGAAGGGGCATTCCTCGAAAGTAGCTGGCGTGAGCGTAAACGTTTCGAAAAACAGTTTTGGGGGCAGTGGGGTTTGAACCCATGACCTCCTCCCTAGAGTCAGCATTGCTACCCACTAGGGTATGATCGACCGCTCTAATGCGGACAGTCATCGCTGTATAAGCAACGTATTTCAGTAATCATCCTGACCAACGGCCAGGGCGGAGCAATACTCCTGATGGAGCCCACACAACTCCAGGAGCTGAAACAAATAGAAATGAGGACCAGCAGGGAGTGAATCCTGTGGTTTAGCGAAGGGTTGAGCGACCTAACAAGTCAAATCGCTAAAAAGTGACGATAAGACGTTAGGAATCGTCATTTATAGGCCCAAACTCAAAGTCGCAGACAAGCGCAACAGAGCCGCGCCCAGAAAAGGGGTTAACGGCACTACAAGGCACTCGAGTAGAGAGGTGTGTGCCTTGCCTTGACAGAGAGAAACCAAAAAATTTCTGCATGGTTGCATCAAAGGTTTTATAAAACATAGGGACAAACCTCAAAAACACACACAAAAGGAAGAGCAGGCGAAAAATTTGCCTCTCAGGTATGCCAGTGTCATGACACACGTATCCATTGTGTTCGTCGTGGTTGTTTCGTTAAAACGTTAGAGTTGTCTCCGTCGTGTCTCCGGGGGGTTGGGCGACTCCTGCATTCCCCCTGCACAGGTAAAAACAAGGTTGAAAGGTATGCTCGACGAATGGTGCACGTAGTGCGCACGTAGGGTTAGAGAAGATGAAGTGCTCGCGATGCATGTGCCGGATTCCGACATACACACGTTGCCACCCTTCCTTGTGCATGCACCCACCTTCGCTCCTCTTCACAGGTCCAAAGGAGCAGTGTGTGCTCGTGTTTGCGTTGTTTGTGCGTCAAAATAGGGTTGTTTAAATGCTCAGGTTTGTTTTGCGTTCGGTTCGCTTCGGCATTCACACGATGCATGGTGAGTAGGGTAGGTGAGCCCAGGAGGAGCTCACCTTCCGGTTGAGTCAGTGTGGATACAGTGGTATTGATCTCGCCTCCCTTCCCTGCATGCGTGCACACGATGCAATCAAGGGATTTGACAGTAGGCCACGCGCTGTGCACGCCGTATGAACCCTTGCCAGGTTACCCAGGGCTTCGCCCTACGTTCCATAAGGGAACGGGCGAAGTCCTTAAGCTTGCTTGCTTGCAACTTGGTTCAGGAACAGTGTATTATAGGGCACACTAAGAAGCGTATAATACGTGGAGTGTGTCTTGGTTCCTCCGTCTTGAACCCAGTCCATTGGCCTCTGTTGTACAGGCGGGAGAGGTCAGGGTGAATTGGTGCAGTCCCTTGAGCCGTGCTAAAACATACGGCGCTGATCACACAATCCAATGACTGCGCCTCAGCCAGGAATGGCAAGGGCAGTTCGACTTCATCGACATCCGCGCTGTGCACGCCACCTGTGCGCCCTTCCCCTCCAAGCCCTAGCAGGGAAACGTGTTGTGACGTCCCTGTTAGGCCACAATTGCTTAGCAGCGCTGTGTTCTCTTGTCTTCTTCACAGGAGGGTCATTAGGACCCACGAGTTTATCTTCCACACCACCCAGTAGGCCGTGCGTGTAGGAGTGGTAGTCCTGCGTGGGGGCTTGAGCCAGTTGCAGTAGCGCTCGCCCACCAAGATGGTGCCACTGTAGGGTGTGTACGACCTGTAGTGCGTGTGTCACAGTCCCACCCGTTTCCTGCAATTTTAGCAGGGTTGGTGGGCTGTGGCAGTGGTTAGGTCAGTGTTTTGGCCACTTAGCAAAATGGCGTTTTCATGCCTTCATAGCTTTTGGCCACCCCTCCTTTTGGTAGTCAGGTAGGTAGGAAAAACAATAACTGGATTAGTACGCTGGGTATTCCCCCAAGGTTTTGCGCCAGCACAGAAATTCGGCGCATAGGGGAGGGGAGACTCGGGGCGTACCCTGTGGAATCAATAAGACAACCCTCCAGGTTTAGCAAGCGTGCAGACTTGGGTATAATTAGGACACCACTTCTGCGACTTGCTCTTAGGACCTCAGGCATAGCACACTCACACATACCTAGGCAGACATGTATAGCGACCAGGTTAGGAAGGGTAGAACCCCATGGGTCTGGACCAGTTAGGGGTCCAAACTGTGGGCACGCTTGTCCCCAAGGAGGCTGAACAAACCTTGCTTGTGATTCCCCCCTGGTCATTGGCATAGCTAGCCACCGTTCATCGTTGGCTCCCCAAGGTCATAACATCAGGGCAGGTCCCATGGCACACATGGTCAACAAGGCAAACACTCGCTCGTTGGCTGCAAACCTGATAAGTGGCCATCTGGCTCACGCTGGTAACCATAGGCATGGGACTGCAGGGCACAGCCACGGTTGGTGCAGTGCTCAGAGTGCTCACCGACCCTGGCAGGTTAGTTCTTCTTCTTACGTTGGGACAGGGTCTCAGCACGGGTTAGCAACTCCCCTTCGTTGTTCTCAACGAGGTAGGAACAAAAGATGGGGTTGATACTCCCATCTGGCTGTATGAAGGCTGACATAGGCTCCCAGGTAGCCTCTGATAGCCCATAGCCATCCCACAGGGTCAGAAATTTCCAGCCCTGTTTATACTCGTGGCGTACAATACCTGCAACAATGTAGTAACCATTGACTGCCATTTCCTCGGCAGTCATCTCCTCGGGTTCGTCTGCCTCTTCAGGGGTGGCAGCGTTCTCTAGGTCGATACGCTCGACCTCACAGTCAGGCAAGCGCCACTTATCCCACGATAGTTCATCAGGGGGGTGGTAGTGTCTGAGTTGCTTAGGAGCACACAGCAGCTCCCCACCTAGACGGGGGCTGCACCTCACATCGATCCTGGATCCATCTATCCTGATAATACGATAGGGCCCAAAGTACGGGTCCTGCAAACAGTTGCGGGGCCATCTGGGCAATCGTGAGGGGTGTACAAGCACCAGGTCTCCTACGCTGAAACTGGCAGGACGTCTCGTGCGGTTACGCCGGGTTAGTTGGCCTTCTCGAACGTATTTCAGGTTAGCTCTGGCCCTGCTAGCCAGGTCCTGCCGGTGCTCCAGCCAGTCCCCAACTGGGCTCTTATAGTCCTCGGGGAAGTAGGTTTTAAAAAGCCACGCAGGATGCCCCCCATGGAACAGTTCGTGGGGGGTATAGCCGGTGGAAGAACTCTCTTGGGAGTTCATGGTCAGAACAGCCCAGGGCAACAGGCGTACCCAATCTTTGGTGCGCTCCTGTTTCATCAGAATCCTCAGATTCTGCTCCACCACACGATTCTGTCTCTCACAAAGAGGGTTAGACGTGTGCGTGTAAGGTACACCTGTGGTTACCTGGACGTTCAGAGCGTCCAGCACTCGCTTGTACCAACCGGTATCACTCCGGATGCGTACATCTTCATCGGAGTGGATCTCCTTAGGCGCCGCATAGGGCTCAAACCACTCCTCCACCAGGATCCTCACAGTCTGCTCTCCTGTGACCTTCTTGTTGCAGGGGAAAGCACGTGTGAAGCGGGTTAGACCACAGGTGACCACCAAACAACTATCATAGCCACCAAACTTAGGCAGACCGTGGATGAAATCCGCGTACAACAGGGAGTTAGCACAGTAGGGTATGGGGAGACTGGAGACCAGTCCTCTGTCACGTGAGTCGCTCTGTTTGCTGGCGTGACAGTCACAGGAGTCCACTATGGACTGCATACGGGCACATAGTTCACACTGGGTTAGTCGGCAGTAAAAACGCTCACTGACGAAAGCAGCAGACCGGTTGCACCCTGTGTGCCCGGAGCTGTGGTGTGCCCACTGCAGACAGCCGTCCAATTGTGCCTCAGGCACAACTATGCGGTCCTCATAGTATAGGTACTGGTTATCTTTATACCAGCGGTCGCCATCTATTAGGCGTTCCTCTAGGCCATCACTGAGGGTACTGAGTACACACTGGTACTCAGCCTGATAGTCTCTCAGGCTCCAGCCCTCCAGTACACCTGCGGTACGCATGGATAGGTCCAGCTTGACATCCATACGTTGGAACGACTCTTTGGCCAACGCTTCAGAGCTCTCACCTAGGAGGGCGTCGAAGTTATTACGCGAGATGTAGTCAGCCATCTCGTTCTTTATACCTGGTATATGATGGACGGTCAGCCTGAACTGACTCAGGTATGTCCACCATGGTTTAAGTTTCGCTTTTTTAGGAGGCGGGCCCTTCTGAAATGTCTTCACGGGCTCTTGGTCACAGAGCCATACAACAGGGTTAGTACCTAGAAGACGGGATTGGGAAGAGAGCACGAGCATCCCAGCCAGGAGTTCCTGGTCGTAGGTACTGTAGTTGGATCGTGCTTGATTCCACTTCCAGTTCCAGACCCCAGAGGCACCAGACGCCATTCATTGGGGGATAGTCATGCTTCAGGGTTCCATCGCGGTTCAGACCTGAAGTGTGAAACTGGCAGTGCGACAACTCATTGGGGTTAAGCTCCGGCCACTGGTATAGGGTACCAGTCCCCCCTACATCACACGCATCCGTGACGAGTATTATCTCGCCCTTAGGGCGGGGCACAACCAGGCAGTTGGTGGAAGATATTTTCCTCTTCAACTCCTGGAAACAGGCCTCCTCCTTGTCGGTCCACCGCCAAGGGTTGGTCTTCTTTATAAGGTCAGTCAGGGGGGCTGATGAATACGTAAAATTGTGGATATGGCGTCGGTAAAAATTGCAGGCGCCAAAAAAACTCCGCACATCGTGTAGACCCTTCTGAGGGTCGTCACGTATCTGCATGTCCTGTAGGGGCTGCATCTTAGACGCGGCTGGTTTCCACCAGCCATACCCGACGTCCAACCCTAGGTACTCCATCTCCTCTCGCATAAACTCACACTTCTCGAGTTTGATGCGGAGATGGTTTTCCTGACAGACAATGAAAAACTCTTGCAGGAGGAGGATATGATCCTCTTGGGTATTAGTACCCAGGCTCACGTCGTTGATGTGGGCCTCCATCTCAGTCCCGCGGGAAACCAGTTCCTGCACAAGGGGTCTGCGTCTCAGGATATGGAGGATTTTGTTCATCAGCTTTTGAAAGAGAGCAGGGGCATTCGCGACACCAAAGGGCATGACCTTCCAGCGGAAGACACGGCCCTTAGGGGTTACAAAGGCGAGCAGTTCCTGGGCTGCTCAGGTTAAGTCTACTTGCCAGAAGCCACTGCGCTTATCCATCTTGGTCTTGACTTGACAATTAGCGATTCTCTCCAGGGTGTTCTCCATGTTGGGGATACTCCCTGATTGGTTCTGGGTCTTTTCATTGACCTCCCCATAGTCAACAACCAAGCGCATAGCAGTGGACCCAGGTTTAGCAACCAGAAAACAAGGGCTACAATGGCGGGGGTAGTTTCGTGCTTATACTCCTCGACGAGGCCAGCATCTATACACTCTTGGATCTGGCGTTCGATCTCGTCGATTTGGTCTTGTGGGGCGGGGTATGGACGCCGCTTCACTACCGACCCTTCAAACTCTGGCTTGAATTTGAGGTCCATCTGGACCAGTTTCTTACAAGACAGTGGTGGGGGCAACGCTCCAAAAACCTCCTTATACTTGTGGATGAGCTTAGTGAGACGGGGGCCGAGATTCATGCTCTCCACTTTCTCGGAAAAATCCTCCTCAGCGCGGAGGTTACTCTTCTCTTTATCCTGCCTTTTTATACGTCACACCGTTTGGGGGGGCAACTCATCCTCCCAGTCCTGGCGTTCCTGGGCATAGTGGAGGGAGTATACCAGAGGAGTCTCAGTATCGGGGAGAGTCATCTCTTCATCATCCCCCTCGGACCAAATAGAGGTTTTCCAGGTCCTCTTGAGGAGGTCCAGGCGGGTCCGTTGCTCGATATCCTCAGCCTTAGCCCACAGGACCTGCTATAGATCCTGCACATCATACCAAGAGACGGGCATGTTTTTGGATGAGGGTTTAGCGCCAGGTACCTGACCTGAGGGGCCATCAGTGGCCCTCATAGAGAACAGGGCCGTGACGATTAGACCCACCAGGGGCAGAGTGGCGGAGATCCACCTCTTCCATGAGCATCTGCGCTAGAAAAGCCCTATGCTTCAGTGTCACAACCTCCGGATCGACCGGGGGTATTACACTGGCGATATCGCTCAGGCGGTCGTCAGCATCAGCCAGCAGAGTGAAGACTGCTGGTGTCTCCGGCTCATCGGGGCACTCACCACTCGTAGTGGTAACCGAAGAGTACTCAGATCTCTTCTTGAGATCATGGAGGGTAAGGCCCTTGTTTTCGGCCATCAACTCCTTGAGTACAACCTGATCAAGGTCACTCACGGGCACGGGGTTTAGAGCACCATCTACGATGGATAGGAAACTGCCCCATTCAGGGGCGGGCATGGTCTCCTGAGGGTCCTCAGGGACGTAGATGGGACTGTTGGGCAGTTCAGTCCTTCCCACGGTCATACTGTCCAAGAGGCGCCTCCAATAGGCGTGTTCACCTGTGGTACCCCAGTCGGGGGTGCACAGGACCACTCTCGCTCCTTCAAGGGTGATTTTGGTAATCACCTTGGCGAGCTGGGAGAAATGGGGGTTTGCGTAGCACAGCCCCATTCATTTCCAGTAAAAGCGGTACGCATTGTTTAGGTTCCGCGAACAGTAGAGCTGCATCACATGCTGCTCTTTACTCGCGAACAGTTCTACCTGAATTTCATTCAGGTCCAGCTGCAGGGCGGCCAGTCCATTTTCCAAAACTGGCCGCACCAACTGATAGTTCTCAGTTCTGTAAGACCGGTTCACGTAACGTAGACCAGATTCTTTTAGACCTGACAGCTCCACAGGGACAGAGTATAGGCCACTGCCAAAATCGCAGTGAAGGGCGTAGGGACGTTGCAAGGACAGCAAAATTACCCTCGGGGTTGAAGCGCAGAAAATCAGTGACAATGACAATGTCAAAGGCGTCGGTGTCAAGCACTTTGCACTGCTGAGTCACCTCCTCATCGCCTAGACATACAGTCACATCAACCCCCCCCAGGGAATGGATAGTCCCTCCATCCCCTACCCTTATGGCCACTGTTTTGGTTTTCCGGATCTTGGCTTGTTTTAGCAATCTGCGGGCCACGATTGAGAGCGTGGCGCCCGTGTCCAAGACCGCTTTGTAAACCTGATCACCTATTTTGACGGTGATCCAGAAAACCAAATCTTCTTCCTCGGAGCCGCCCCCCTATTCCCCTTCAGGGAATTTCACTTCAAAGCCCGTCGCCTGAAAGCACTTAGAGTGCCAGTTGAGGCGGCGCTTCTTGGCGTTCTCGTTTCCCTTGTCAGCGCCACCGGCGCTGGGGATAGAGGGTACAGTTCGCTTCTCCCCCGGCTGCTCACCCTTGGGGGTGGGGCCTGGTTTTCCACCTGTGGGGGGTGCGGAGTTTTCTTGCCCTCCTCCATGGTTACCTCCGGCGGGAGTTCCCCCAGGTGTACTGCCTCCACCCCCCTTACCGGCGTTCTTACGCCGTTCTTCCTCGGTCTTCTTTAGCTTCTCGGACTCCCGGCGTTTTATGTGGCACTCATCCTCGTACTGCCTCCTCTTGCCGCAGTAGCCACACGTGATAGTGCAGCGGAAGTGGTCCTGGTGTTTGACCTCCTGACCATCCTTGGTCTTCTGCGTCCGCCGCAACTGGAGCATACAAGAGCTGCGTCCATCGCAGTCAGGGGCGTGACATGGTCCCCCCTTGTCGTCCGTAGGCTGGCAATAAAAAAGATTGGGGGCTCCCTTGCCTTTAGCGGGGGGGGTCTCCTTCATATGCTTCAGTTGCCCTCCCTTACCCTGGGCCGGGGTTAGAGTGGGGTTTTGGTGACCTCCCTCCCTGAAGCTTTTCAGCAGGGGCCTCCCTCCGCAGATGTTTGCGCAGGTATTTATCCATGTGAGAGTCGTTTTCTCTCTCCATGACGAGTTCGATCAGAAGATCGACCAACTCATCGTAGGAATGAGTCCAGGATTTCCTCTCGGACGTCTCCTTACAATTCTCCCAAGACCTGGGAGGAATTTTACCCACGAGCCACAGATGAGGCTCTGTAGGCCCGTATGAGGAGGGGTTCATCCTCCCCTTTAGCTCCTCCAGCTGCGCCACAAACTCAGAAATACGGGGAGCTGTGGTGAACTCAGGAAGTAGGGGTAGTTCCTCTATTTCCGTACGGACACTCAGGTCCGTTTCGTAGACTGGGTACATTTGTTCCAGTCTTTTAAGGAAGTCTCCCGAACTGGAGCTCTTCCTGATGGCAGTTTTCACCTGCCTCTGAAGGAACCTTTCCATGCACGACTTCTTGATGAGCGTGCACTTGGTCCGGACATCAGCATGTTGCTGTCTGGTGAGGAGTAGAAACTCCGAAAACTCTTCGGCCCATTCAGGCAAGTTTTGAGATCGAACTCAGGGAGCTCGATCTGAAGGTTCGCTGTGGCGATGCCCTTCGTTCCCCGACCTGGTACACCAGTGTCACCTTTTCCACCTGAGAGGGGTGAGGGGTAGACGGTGGCAAGTGCCGCCAGTGCAGCCAGCCCATAGCCCTCCATGTCAGCCTCAGTAGAATCCCCAATAGTGCACACAGGCACAGTCCTCACATGAGGATGGAAAGGCCTTGGACAAGTGTCCAAGGGGCTACTGCGGATCCCTCTGCAGCTTTTCACGCCCCGGGTCAGGAGTTCAACACCCGGGGACATTGTCGAGGGGGGCTTCTTCAGTTCAGACAGCCCCAGTTTAGCCTTGAGTGATGCAGACAGTGCACCCAACTCAGGATCTTCATCCCCAGCCCCCAGAACCCGGGAGAGGAGTTCCATGGTCTCATCCAGACCGAGTTTAGGGGCAGCCATACGTGAAGGTAAACCTCTTTCCACGCGCACGGGCTCCGGGCACACCCAACGAGGCGAAAGTGGTCTTGGCCTCGAAGGTAACGACGGGGTAGGCTCTCTAGATATCCAGTCCTCCTCCCATTCCGAGGAGTCATTGGACGTCGTGGCGGATATTTCCCCGTAAAGTGCTTCGAACCCCTCCCCCCACGTGGTGCCGAACATGGGATACGCCTTCATCGGTTCTTTCTCCTTGTCCTGCTTTCCCGCTTTTCTCCAGGCTTTCACTTTGGCGTTGGCGACCTGCTCCATCGTGGCCTGGGCTTCCTTAGCGGCCAAAGAATTAGCATCAGGGGCATCCTCAGAAGGAGATAAGGAAGATACAACAGACAGGAGGGCAGGGGCCATCGGATCCCTCCCTTCGAGGCTTCTAAGGCGTTCCTGGGTTAACACAGGCGCCTCAGGGGCTTCTCTCATATATTTTTCTTCCGCGCCAGCCAGTAGTGTCCACAACGACTGTAGCATCTCTTCTGCTCAGGGACATAGCCCTGGGAGGTCCTGCTACAGGCCCCGCCGTTGGCCCGGACCTGAGTGGCAGGGTTTTGGCGCTCAGTGTAACTGATGGACGTGACATTGCTCCATACGCTGTGGATTTCTTGTGCTTGAGCTTGGCGAGAGTGTTTGCACTCTGCTACCAGAAAGAGTTTCTGATGTCCCTTCCTTGTTGTTGGTATTGAAAACCTTGATTGCTTTCCAAAAGATGTTTCCCCAAAACTGCAAAAAGGTAAAGTCCACGAACAAGGAACACCACAAACAGGATCAAGGTCAGAATTGTGATAGTATTCTTCCAAATCAAAGCATTGTAAGCAAAGAGGGCTGCATATAGACAAATGAGGAATCAGATATGCAACTCAAATGGTTTTCGAAACAAAACAAATGATCTTATGTGAAACCTGGCATGACTCAGGCCTCCAAGATAGCACCAAGCACTTCATGTGCCCTCGTTTGGATGGAATGGAGCTGGTTAGGAATCTGGGGCATAGGAGTTAGGCCAGACACAGGAAATGACTTGGCCAAGCAACCGAATTCGAAAACAGTTACAATCTGGAACCACAATAAGTAGTAGAAACTTTTGAGTATAGGGGTCCTGAGGTGGGAGACCACTAGGCTTAACCTACAAGGCCCAAGGCATGAATTGCCTACTTTCCTTCGGTATAACCTCCATGAGGGATGATACCTCCGCTCCTTTGAGTGGTAGGGGTGAACTTCATGGGGGTGCTAGGGTGTTAACCCTAGTTGCTGAGAAAGTGTACTTAAAGCTTCATAACAGAAACAAAAATGTTTAAGTGTTAGTCTCAGCACTTCCTTAGGCAAAAAAGGGGGGCTGTAGCCTGGGTCAAGTACCCCAAGAAAGACATAGTAGTCACCTTTTCTTACTTTTGGCATCTTGTTTGCTGTGAAAAGAGCGAAGTGTTTGCTATGTATCGATTTTCGGAAAAAACAGTGCGTCGCATTATTCCGGGAAATGAACAGACACGAGCAATGGGCACACAGTTGCGTAGTGGCCTTAACAGTGGGCAGCTGCTATTCTTTGACACATGCCTACAATGCCGTTTTTGTGGTCCATCCAATGACGGTGGCAAGGCAGTTGAGTGGCAGACAGACAGAGTCCTTAAGAATAACCCCCAACAAGACTTCCCCCCATCAAAAAGGGCCAAAAGCAGATCAACAGATTCAGGGAGAGGGAGCGACAGAAGATCGAACATAAACGCAGACCTCAAGATCTGACGAGAGGTGAAGCTCTCAAGAAGGCCCCATTGCAGAAACAGCAAGAGAACGAACGAAGGAGGGAAAGGGAGGCCGCAGCACGCAAGCGGAAGTGCGATGTAGCGACTGCTGCCAGGAAAAAGCAAAAAACTGTTGCTCGTGCACTTGCAGCGATTGGTGTTCTGAGTCTTGTGGCTGGAGCATTTGTGGTGGCTGGTAGGTGCTGACTTGCGGCTGAAAATGTTGCTGCTACAGCAGGTGTCAGCTCTGCCGTTGGTATGCAGCGGTTCCAAGACAAAAAGGTAGCTGGTCCTCCACAAGGCGAGACACATGCAGGATCTGGCGGCCAAGAAGCAGCAGAGGTGGCAGCCAGCCTGGCCACGGCCAGGTCACTTGCGGCTGAGCTGAAGGAAATGAAACAGCATTGTCAAGAGGGAGCACCTGTGTACTCAGGTGCCTGTCTGCCGTGGTTTCAGCCTCCTTTCTGTCAGTATATTTGACTCGCTCGCAAGGTCCTTCTGCATCTTCAGCGTGGCACACAATGCCCGTCCCTCCCCTCCCTGCACCGCCTGCCCTTCCTGCATCGCCTCCCGTGCCTGCACCGCCTGCTGCAGTAGCTGCTTCTGCTCCCATAACTGATTCCTCATGGCCACACCAGCAGGCACAATGGGCACAATGGCCCCATGGCACTTGGAAATATTGATCCGGATTAGATAGCTAGATTCGATGGATTTGATGGACCTGCTGGTATTGTATCATGACTGACTGACTGCACCAATGCACCCAGCTGCATGTGGTCTGCGGTCTGACCTCTGACCACTGTTTTTGCCATTTTCACCATTTTAGAGGTGCACATGCACCATCATTCGTTGTAGAGTAGGGTACTCAGCCACCTCAGCACCTGGACGAGAGCCCATGCGCAGAGTTTATATATGTTTGGCAGCGCATCGAGACTTTCAGGACCCGAAAGGGAAAGCATCGCTTTGCTCGGTTTGTGCTCGTCCAGGGGTTTGCGGATATAACTTAACTTTTTTGTGTGATTCAAAATCATTTTCTGGCTTTTTATATGTAGAAATGACGACAGAGGAGATTGTACTGTGCCATGTTTCATCAAAAAATAGCCGCTTTATGGTCATACATTAAGTTTCTTGGCCTCCCGGAAGCAGTTCAAAACACCTCCACCCTTTTGTGAGGGTGTTGGATGCAAAACAACAAGCGGTATTGACACACAGACTGCAACAACGCAACGTACAGCATCCAACTGCACCGAAATGTGCCATTTTTCATTAAAAACCGGCCAAAAATGGCCATTTTAACCCCAGACAAGCAGTGCAAGACCCCCCCGCGACCCTTCTTTGAGGGTGCTAGGTGCGGACCTGCAAGAGGTATGTACACACTGACCACAAACACACACGTTACAGCATCTGCGTGCACCAAAAATGTGCCATTTTCCATCCCAAATCGGCCAAAAATGGACCTTTTATGGTCAAAATCTCAGTTTTCTCACCTTGCTGAAGCGATTCCAAGATCCCTGACCCTATTCAAAGGTTGCTGGATGCAAAATGCAACTTATACGGACACACTGGTCACAAAAAACACGATGTACAGCATCCATGTGCACAAAAGGTTGCCATTTTGCATCAAAGATTGGTCAAAAACTGCAATTTTGGGTCAACAATTCAGTTTTTTTGCCTCACAAAAGCAATTCCAAGAACCCACCCCCTATTTTCAGGGTGCCGGATGCAAAAGCTGCAAGTAGTATGGACAGAAAGATCACCAACACCCAATGTACAGCATGCATGTGCCGCAAAATGTGCCATTCTCCGAGAATAGTTGGCCAAAATTGGCCATTTTATGGTGAAAAAATCAGTCGGACAAGCAGTTCAAGACGCCACCTAACCACTATTTTCGGGATGCTGGATGTCAAAGGGCATTTTTTTTGCACAGACAGACCAGGAAAGGGACAATTCACAGTATCCGTGTGCACCACCGTTTGCGATTCCTCATCAAAAATCAGTGGAAGAAAATGCTCCTAAACTGCCTTCTAGGCAGATTCTGCTTGCCAGCCCAACCAAAATGGCTCTAAAGGGAGGTTGTGCGTTGGGGGAGAAATGATCTTTTGAAACAATAGTTTTTGAACATAACAATGATCCAGAAAAAGATGCAAATCAGCTGACAATCAATTCTTCAATTTCGCGCGCATTTCTAGGCAGGTTCTGCTTGCCAGCCCTACCACAATGGCCACAAATGGGGGGTGTGCCGGGCGCAAAACAACGTTTTTTCAAATATTGTTGTTCTATACATGAAAATGACCCTAAAAAAGATGTAAACCACTTGACAATCAATTTTTCAGTTTTGCGGGAATTTCTAGGGGCTACGGTCCTAGATGATGGTTCGGCGCGGCTTGCCATTGGCCAGACTATGCGAATGATGCAGCATAAAGAGGTACTGCAACGTCTGCCTAAGTGCTGCATGCTCCTGGGAAGCAACAATACCGGCCCTCGGTTCGAGAAACATATATAATTTTGTCTCGTCAGCGCGTTGACACTCTCCTGCACATTATTCGAATACATACCCAGACCCACACCTCGCAGGGACCGCAGCACATCCCGGAAATATATGCTCCAGCATGTACAAATATGACCCTTTTGAGGTGGGTGCCACAGCGCTTCGGAACGCTTTTGCCGCACGGGCCACGTGGTCTGGTAATGTATCACAAAGGGGTGAACAGTGGTACAGAGCGCAAAGGACCACTCCCATATTGGTGACAGCTTGATCGACAGAACTGTGATCGACCCCCATGATCACAGCAATGGAACCCCAACATTCGAAGAGCCATTGACACGCTTTCCACTCTGGAGAGGCAGCTCGGCCTACGGTGAAATGAATACCAGCCACTGTGGAAAACTTTGCAGCTTACTCTGTCTTCCCTGGGGCAGTGGTAGCAAGGCATTGACCCTAAGGAGCACAAATGTGCCAATGGCCATTGAACAATGCAATGTACAGGAAAAACATTTCTGCTGGCAAGTTCGAGACACGGGGTCTGAAACCACACCTCGTGCTGCGGCACAAAGAGGCTCCTGATCCTTGCGTGCGGCGTCACTTTCGATTATGCGCTTCTCGCATGAGGTTGAGGTGTCTCAATAGGCTGCAGAATAAGAGGAGGGCACCATCCCGGACGTCGTAATACGCAGCAGTCCCTTTGTCCAGGGGATGTCACCGCCAAACTACACGGTACATTGGACCGTACCCAGCTGCAAAGGAGCCTTCTTGAGTGCAATCAGCTTCTGCCAAGCCTAAAAAATGTTTACTACATAGAAAAAGCTTCGTATGAAAGAGAAATGTCTCGTACGAAGGACAATTTCATGCATGGATATTTTGGCCAAAGAGGTCTGCAAGTAGCCCCAAGTCCTTGTCAGAACAATATGGCAGGCACAAATTTCAGCAATGGGAGCCGGATCTCGCAATGTTTCTGTGATTTATGATAGCGATATTTAAATGTCACCAGCTGCAAGATGCACCTGGGTACACATCACCCTGTGCGAGAAAACGGCAGACGTTCTCCGGGTGTGCAACAGTAGAGCACAAGCATGGAATGGACTGAATATCTTCAAGCCATGAACTAAATTTCCAAAAAATACCGCACGCCCCTTGGGCGGTGGATCCTTTTTCGTAATGGGGTGGACCCATGTCAATTGCGGCGGCGATTACGTTCCATTCGGCATTCACAGTCCTCGGACCAGGAAACATTCTTCAAGTGGACAACCCCGTCGCCTTACAAAAGAGCGCGTTTTGCTGGCCAAAAGGACGCAGCAGCCTCCGATATGGCTCCTTTGCGAGACCTAGTTCAGACAACAAACACAACGCACCGCAAGGTGTATGGAGAGGAGTGGCGTACCATCTCAGACTATTGAGTTCCAAAAAAACCACAGGTTTTGCAGTTGAACACAAAGAAAGTATGTTGTGAAGCAAAGCTAGACGCCTCCCGGATGATGTAGAAAGGTCAGCTATCATTGCAGCAGTCTCCGGACTGTCGATGTTCAACCCTGAGAGGCGCTGAAATTGCTAGACAGTATCCGACATGGTACAACAAACGAAAAGCTGAAGTAGTTGTTTTTCAAATCCAAAAAAAGTTCTGTTCACACGTAAGCTGCAGTACAAGCGGCTTTTTATGTGTGGCCTGTGCGCGCCAGGATTCCCGCTGCGGTTGTAGGAATTTCATCATTTGCAGCAAACCAAACAAGGACACAAACAAAAAGGACCACAGAGGGATTTTGTTTTGTACAGATTGCTTCATACGAGAAGTAGTGCTTTGTACGCGATCCGTTTTTGTACGCAATTTTACCCTATTAAGTGGGCTCCTAGGGAACTGGAGGCGTTTACTGGACCGCATGACAGTGGGAACAACTGAACTCCCTGATGGCGCAACCTATATTCCAGAAGACTCTCGGGTGACGATCCCTACCCCCAAAACGGGGTAGCCTCTTGTGCATGGTTGATGGCTCTCTCCATCCCATACCCGTGTGTGACGTTGACCAGGAAGTGGTCAGGGACTTGATGACTGAAAATCGTGGCCTTACTCTCCTCAATCTCAAGAAGAAAACCGGGTATTCCTCGGTCACCACTACGAGTGGTGAGTGCTACAATAAGCAGGAGACTGCAGCCATCTCTACTCCTGTGCCTAACGCTGACGACCACCTTAGTGAGATCGCCAGCTCAATGCCCGGTGAGTCCGGACGTGTTGACCCTGAAGCAAAGCACCTTCCTACGCAACTGCTTATGGAAGAGGTGGACCTTGGTGAGTCCACCCCTGGTCGGCTGGTGCATCTCCTGATCACGATGCGTTCTCAATGCGGGACTCAAGTGGCCCTACAGGTCATATTCGTGGCGCTAAACCGTCACCCATGCGGGGGCGGCTTAAGAGGCACCTGACATAGGGCAGTGGGAGGGACAGGATGAAACAGAACAGGACAAGGATGTCGAGATTGCATTAAAATGAGACAGAATTAGCGACATCGGATTTGGGAATCACAGAATTGGCGTCGACATTTGTCCAGTCCATCGCGACATTGGGACATCGCGATCATGCATTTGAGAACTCAGTTTTTGTTTGCGTGGAATTTACTGAGTGTCTATTTATTTGATTTTGTTGCTTTAATGCCCGTCACCCTTAACTTTCCCTGGAAGTGGGCTAGGCTCCGCAGGGGATGATAGTGCTGAATGATGTGTAAATGTGGACAAAATATTGAGGAACTGGTCGATAAATGGATAATTGTCGACTGGGGATTGGGGGGCCACCTCGGGAAATAGCGTGTGGTCCAGCAAACGGTCTGCCATGAGCCTGGCACACACAGAAAACTGATAGACAGTTCCTGACGCCTCTACCGGGATTAAGTAGGGCGATTTCTGCTGCGGGGCTTGCTGATAACTAGCGCTACCAGGTCCCAACGCGGGATTAAATGGGAGGGGTATGCGGAATAACGCCACACAACCTGCTCCAAGCAGCAACTGCTCAAAAATCTTGGGTAATGAGTAGTAGAAAAGCAGAAAAACACATGCAACGTTCCATGAAAGAATTGGGATGAATGTTTGTATGGGGTGTAAAACTTGGGAAATACTGTTTTCATAAAAGCGAAATACAGTTGCACAATGTTGGTGGAATGTGCAAAGAATATGTGTCATATGTGGATAGGGGATGGGGTGTGATTGAATTGATAGGAATGGGATGAATATGATAGACTCTCTCCAACAAGAACGGGGGAAGGGAAAAAAGAATGGATTGAAGATCCCTGTGGTAGGAATCTTTGAGTTTCTGCCTCCTATTGGACTCCAAGAAACACAGCCTATCATGTCTTGTACTCTTGATGTGTAGAGGGGGGCGCGGTGTGAGGCTTGTGCTGCCGAAACCACTTGCGCCGCGCGCTGCTGTAGGTCGGAAATCCACCTCCACTATGTCTGGTATACAACCGGCCTCCGCTATGAGTTGAGAGATTCGGTCTACCCTCCTGGCTATGAAGTCTTGGTTTCCGAAATTTTTCAGAATGATACCCACATTTCCTCGGTAATCCAAGTCTACTACCCCTCCGCCCAGGTCAATGCCCCGTTTTGATAGTCCTGACCTGGGGGCTAATCTGGGATAGTATCCTTCGGGAGCCAAGACGGCTGAAACGGTAGGAACTGTTGCTCTACTCTTGGCTTGGATTACTGTGTCGTGTGCAGCCACAAGGTCCGCTTCGACCGAGCCATTCGGTTCCCCGGAAAGGGAGGTGGGCGTATTCAGAAAGACGTTTGACCTTGAGCTGAGGACGAAAAAATGAACCTTGGTCCCTTCCTGTCGGGCTTTTGAAAACAGGGGGCAAAGATTCAGTCAACTCCGCTTTCGGATGGGCTGGCCTGCATCGAATGCGCACACTATTGTTGACTCGCGTATCCATCCTGAAATCCAACCCTTGTTCTGGCATAGGCAACAACATGTCGAACATGACTCCATCCCCAAAGGAGTAAGGGTTATGTGTACCCAATCTGCTCGGGGGCGTTGGCGAGTTAGGCACAGTCGTATCGCAAGTGAGGAGGGAGGGTGTGGATTGTGGTTTACTCAAAGCCGCATTTACGTTGCAGGCATGTTCTTTGGGCACTTTAAATCGAACCTTACATCCCTTAGGATTCAGATGTTGTGGATCGTTACACATGTCGCACTTGTGTTCCTCCCCTTGTTTTTTCAGGATCGACGACAAGGGTTTTTCGGTTGATCCATGCAAAGAACAAAAATACTTCAAGCGACATTCCAAACATTGTTGAGGCGTGCAAATCGAACAGGTAGAGTGATACCGTGGAGTAATGGACTTAAGATGTACGGGGGAAAGGCGTAGCACTTCTCGTGGCACCAAGTAAGGCACCCCAGGGACCAAAACAAGCTGAAAAAGCTCCAACATTGGGTATCCAAAAATAATCCGGGGTCCTATGGTGTCCATTTTGTACAAAAGGATTTGCTGGAATTGGAAATTCTCAGGACGGTGGCGTCCCCACACCGGGATCAACACATCTACCCACGCCCCTTCTCTACCTCCAGGTAGAGTCTGACTTTTATCGACCCCTGTAACCTGTAATGGTTGGGGGGCCGCAATTAAACAATGCGAGTTTGACAAAAAAAATTCAGGTCCCGCAACAGCTGGGATTCGGCTGCCACTATCAATCAAGGATTCATCTGTAACAGGGAGTGTATTTGAACTCTCAAAATGCAGTTGGGCTGGAGTGAGGAGCTCTTTTTGAGGGGGGCGGATTTTACGAAACTTATCAGGCTCCCTCATGCGTTCCTTAAGTCTTGCCGAGAAAACAAGAGGGGTACCAGGAGTGCTTTCCCATGTCGAACCAGGATTGCTGGCCCATTTCCCCGCCATTGCAGAAATTACTCCAGGGACGACGGGGGTTGCCTTCGGGGTATCGGGGGGTGGTGTGTCAGCATTTGCAACATGCTGCAATCCCCTCGCAACTCCCTAGAACTTTCCGGAAGGATGCGGAGAACCTGACCTTGGTACCGAACCGCTCCGCCTTGAAGAAGGAGTAACCCTCACAGTACCAGAGGGTCAGTCTTTCTGATTGGTCTATTTCGACGCATCTCAATCCTCCCTCCATGATGACGATGATGACGAAAATGACCACAGGCCCCCCAACGCCTATGGTGACCCAGATCACATTCTGGGCGGAGACAAGCGGGATGATTGGGAAGCCCCCCTCCCTTCATTGAAGACAAGAATGGCAGAAGCCTTGCAAAACACAACCTCTGGGAGGTGTAGTGGGTTGAAAGGGCCCACTGAATGGGGATGTCAGGTCCGTAATGAACGTGCTGGTCGTAGTATCCATAGTGTCATCGAAAGCGATCGGAAGTATCCTGATTGTGAACATTACAGGGGACAGATTTTTCAAGAATTTTCTCAATCAGTTTTTACAACAAAACAGTACAGGGATGTCACTACGGAGCAACTGGCGGCACGTGGGGATCACGGAGAGGTGTATCTGGAGCTCAAACCGGGTGCACAAGCTAAGTCATGTAAAGCGGTGAGGGCCATCGGGTTGAGAGAAAAAAGACTAAGGGAAAAAGTTCAGGAATTTGAAAATCGGGGATATCTCAATGAGGTTGACCCCAATGGGACTGAGTGGGTTAGTCGGGCATTTCTAGTGCCCAAGCCCAACGGGAAGTGGCGATTGGTTATTGATTATCGGTGGCTAAACAGCCAGTTAAAGGGTCAAAATTTTCCGCTACCGGTAATCGAGGACCAATTGGCCAAACAACAGGGGAATTTTATATGGACTTTGGTGGACGTGGAAGATGGCTTCCACCAGATGCGTTTAGCCCCCTCCTCCCTACCCCTCACAGCCTTCATCACCTTCTTCGGTGTTTTTCAGTGGACGGTGGGATCCCGATGGGAGTCAAAGTGGGACCTCAAGTTTTTCAGCGCATGGTTGCACATGTCCTACGAGGATGCCGTCCAGCCTCCTCCCCCTACATAGATGATGTGCTGACAGGGACAGGTAAACCCCCCCCACCCCCGAGTTCCGGAAAGGGGGCCAGGTTAGAGACAGTCAGGCATACGAAGAGGCATCCCAACAGACACCGGAACTGCTGGACATGCCGGATGACCCGGATGAACGCAAGGCGTGCATGGAACATCATTTTCAGGAAGCACGCAGAGTGTTCCTTGCACTGGCCGAGGCGGGCCTTACTGTTAAACCGGCCGAATGTCATCATTTTATGAAACAAGTCACATGCATTGGCCATATTTCAAGCAAGGGATGCAGGTACCCTGACCCCCAGAAAACGGCTGCCTTGGCCAGTTGGAAAACGGGCGTTCGAGTTGGGAACTCAAATCCTGCCTGAGTCCACCGACACGCCATCGAGCTGCCGGGCATGGCAGGCTGGACCCTTGTTCTCCTATGCTGGTCTGACGGTGTCCCGTTGCATCACCCTTCCTGCGTCTGTGTGGGAGTCGCTGCAGCGGCTCACTGCATGGATGCGGGGAGCATTCTATATCGTGCAGGTTATTTATAACGTGTATCCTGGGCAGGACTACCGGGGGTGGCCCCTGGTGCCACAGCACGATATGAATGTCAACTGAGGAGAGCCATCTGAAAATTTAGGTACGTGGATCTCGGTTCCGAGGAACCCTGATCCCACACTCCTGTCCATGGGGTCCCGGCTCGAACATGGACCCTGGTACCTGACGGTCACTCCTCTTGCATCCTCTCCCTTACTGCAAGTACCTCGGCTTCGGAAGGCCCTAGTAGTGCCCCCCCCCCCAGTCCTTTTCTCACGATGTACTTCGGCTCAGTAGGGCCCTGGTCTTACCCCCCCCCTTTTTGTTGTGGTCACAAGGGTTCAGGAGCGGTGAGGTTGTCATTGAGGCATTGAGTTGGTTTAGCCTCGGATGATTTTGAAACATCCCTGGTGAATGTCCAGTAAGTTGTCTCGGCTTATGCCCTGATAGCAAGGCAACCCCCCCTCATATAAAGGCAACGTTTGAATTTTTGCCTCGGATTCCCAATAAATCCCTGCTGAATTTTTAGCACACTGTGTCGGAGTATTCCCTGACAGCGACGCCCCCCTTCATATGCATTAGGTGAGTCTTGCTTCGGATGTTGTTCTCATGCAACCAGTCCCTGGTAAAATCTCAGCACGTTGTCTCGGCTGCGGCCCTGACAACTCAACCCCAGCCTGACATCACATCAAGTTCAACATTTTTTCAGAATTCTTGGCTACCATCCAGGTGGCCAGACAACCTCCTCCACCCCTCTCTACCCCTCACTTCCTTCCATCTCTCTCATCCTTCCCTCCTCATCCCCATCCCGCTCTTTTGTGTTGTGTGTTTGATTTGCATTTTTCTCCCTCTCGCTATAGGTGGGAGTTCACCGGTGGAGGTCGAGATGTTGCTGTTGCGTGCAGCGACCCAGCAGCGGCATCGGTACAGGGGCGCGCGAGCGGGCGGCAGCAACAGCTCCGAGTGGCAACAGCGCAACGGCGCGCCAACAAGCGGCGAACGAGCCCCCGCAACAACAACGGGCGCAGCGACGCGGCAGCGGGCACAGCGGCGCATCCACGACGCCGCGACGGAGGGCTCGACCGCGGAAGGTCCTGGCCCAGACGACAGCCCACCTCGGCCCGTAAGGCCCTGGAGAGGGAGGGTAATTTAGGAGAGGAAGGGTAATTGAGGACGGGGCCTCAACCACTAAGGTCCTGGTCAAAGAGACGTACCGCCTCGGCCAATAAGTCCCTGGCGGCACAGAAATCGAGGATAGGCCTCGACCCATAAGGTCCTGGCCACAGTGGATAGTTTGTCTCGGCCCATAAGGCCCTGACAGCCCCCCCCCGCCTCCAGCCGAGCCCCCCCCTCCAACCAGAATTTCAGTTGGTCAGGTGGTCTATATACGGGTGTATATGCAGCAGCAGTGGAGAGATCGACCTGTTCAGCATCGTGGGGTCACATGTGTGCTGTTTGCCAAGCAAGTCAAGTTGTGGGGCTGTGTCAGGCTGCAGAATTTTGACAGCCCGACAGGGTCATCCTGTGAGACCCACAGGGGTCTGCAGACAGTTGCAGCAGACCTGAAATGTTTTTAGTTAGTTCAACGAGGTCTCAAAGGGTCACTAGAAATTTACGGAACCAAAGGGTGACTCGTTTTGGATTTTTGGCGCAATTCCTAGTCAAAATCAGGGATCCAACCCGTTAGCTGACAGAATTCTGACAGCCCCCCCCCCCCTCCCCTCCCCGGAATATGTGTTTTTCACCTCTGGGACCCGGGAGGGTTATACCGGGTGCCAGCCCCCTTTTTTTGGGCATGCCAAATTCATTTTTGATATCCGTTTGGACCCACTGGGCACTGTATCCGCCCCCCCCCCCCCCCCCGCCCACTGCAGATTTTGATTTCTGGTTGGCATCAGGCAAAAATCGATTTTTTTGGTAAAAAAAATCCGGAATTTGTCAGTTTTTAGTCCTACGGGGGTCAATTTCATGACAGCCCCCCCTATTTTGAGCGTCCCCGACGCACTGACGACCTTTCATTGTCACCAGATGACCTCTGGTGGCCTGCAGCAGGGTCCTGCAAGGTAGTTTTTGGCAAAAATTGGCAAAAATCAGCCGCAATTTCACCCTGAAATTGCTCTTTTAGAAACGATTGGCCAGAAATGACGTAGCGTTGTCCCACCCCCCCTAATTTGAGGGTAACGGACGCAATGGTGGGGTCTGATTCCCCTCACGAGACCCCCTGCAGGCGTAATTTCAGTGCTGGTGGCAGTTACCTGCCCTGATTCAGCACCCCCCCCTTCAAGTGCTGAAAATGTCTTTTTTGGCCCTAGGGACCCCTACGGCTGATGAAGGGTACCACCCCCCCTATTTTTGGGGTGCTGAATACGATGGCGATGACAGTTTGTCGTCATCTTGCCCTTCTAACCCCCGCAGACTGTCCAGGGCCACAGAAAATGCAGTTTTTGCGTGGTGGTTACACCGTTTCACGCATTTTTCGCCGCTTACGTGAAAGAAATGGTAATTTACTGTCCGGGACCCCCCCGCCTAATTCAGGGGTGCCAGATACAATGGTGACACTGCCTTCAGGTGGTTTGACAGTGTTGTCAGTCAGTTCTGCACTGCAGGGCAGAATTTCTCAGGGATCAGGAAGATTTTTTTTCAGCGAAAAAACAAATTTTCAAAATTTTTTTTCTTATTTTTTTGCATACCCCCCCCCTATTTTCGGGATGCCGGACACACTGGCGATATTCATTTCGTGCAGTCTCACTTCTTTACCATCTTATCTCTGATATTTGATTTGCTGCGCAGATTTCAGGTTTTCAGGTTTTTTGTGCTTGAGCATTGTGTTCGCATGCCAGTTCTTTCCGGATCAGTATGTTATTGAATCTCAGATGCATGTGTGTCCTGTTCTACCATTTTTCTTCAGCCCATGGCCCTGCCATGAGCTTGTGAGGGGAGTGAAAAAGAACAGGACAAGAATGTCGACATTGCATTAAAATGAGACAGAATTAGCGACATCGGATTTGGGAATCACAGAATTCGCGTCGACATCTGTCCAGTCCATCGCGACATCGCGACATCGCGATCATGCATTTGAGAACTCTGTTTTTGTTTGCCGTGTAAGTTACTGAGTGTCTATTTATTTGATTTTGTTGCTTTAATGTATGTTATTGATTTGTTTGCAGAAACAATGGTTCATACTTTACCATTGATGGATTGAGTCTTTGGAGTCTGTGATTTTGCTCCCACTATCGTTGCTGGTGTGTTCGCAAATAATCACGGGACATTCAAGAAAGGAAAAGGACTTCCAGGATTTCCAAATTTGGTTTTGGTTTTACAGGACCTCCCCTTGGTAAGACCTTCTTCCTGCATTGTCAAAGGAGGCATCCCGAGCTCCTGAAGATACCTACCTACCTAAACCCTCACCCAACAAATTCTTCTCTCTGAGCACGATGTGCAATCCCTTCAACAGGTCCTGTGCGCTAAGGCTGAGTGTACAAAGAAACGGACCCGCCTGGACCTCCTCAGGAGGACCTGGAAAAAGTCGATATGGTCCAAGGAGGATGATGAAGAAATGACACTCCCTGATCTCAAGACACCCCTGGTGTACTCCCTTCACTAGGCCCAGCAGGTTCACCAGATCTAGGATGAAAAAATGCCCCCTGAAACTGTTGGGCTTATAAAAAAACAGTAAAAAGGCAACAGCAGCCTCCACGCTGAGGGGGATTCTTCCGAGAAACTTGAGACCTCGAACCTGGCGTGGCCCCGGAAGGCGTGGAGAGACAGTTCTACCAGGTATGTACTCCACATCCCCAACATCCAAGGTGTAAGGCATACTAATACACGTCAAAATTATTCTACGGTCGAATCAGTTCTGAAAGAGGACTTTGAGTTCTTTCTGTTCTTCACGGTATGTGGACCCTTGGCACAATTAAGTAGAAGGAGCCAATCTGAGGAGCTCAAGTCCTTCAGCAAGCCCAAGATTGGATAGCACATCGACAAGTCGGCGGCCTCGTGTGGCCTGAGAAGGCCTGGAGTAACATTTCTACCCGGTATGTCCACCACAACCTCCCCCTCCTCCTCCAGTACTTGGACTGAGGAACATTATCAAGAACATGGAGAATATGATCCTGACCGAGAAAATGAGGCTTGCTGGGCCTCTGGTTCTGGATCAGAAGCGGCGAAGATGGTCGAATTTTTGGCGTCGAATTCGTCAGCGATGACAGAATTCGTCAGCAGTGACGAGCCTGTGCCAGAAGCCAGTCCAGTCAAATGGTGGCATCATGCCCCCAATGAGTTTCATCAAGCGATTGTTTTTAATGAATCCCAACAACAAGGGCGCCAAAATTTTGGCATGTGGTACCGCCAGACGACGACCTCGCTTGGAGAGGACCATTGCCAACTCACGGCCAAGGAGCTGGGAACGTTTGACAAAGAGATGAAGCAGTTCTTCAACGCTTATAAGAGCCGCATTGGCTCTGAGAGTGGCTAACCCTATCTAATCACTTTGTCTTATTTTTGTAAGCCCTTTGCCAGTCCTGCCACTCCTGGCAGAGTACCAGTGATATATATTCAGGAGTAAATGTTGTAAATACTTCTGTTTTTTTGCGATTCCTGCCATTGTTTGGTTGTACTTTACTTATTCTTAAGGTTGTTTGTACCACACTTCTTACTTACATGAAAGAGTTTTATACTGGTTTCTTTTGCTTATGTCTTCTTGCCCAGGGACTCTGCTTTTTTTAGGATCGGTGTTTTTGGAACCGCGGCAGCAGGAGAAGCATATAGGGCAAAGCATGAGTTACTTTTACCCCTTAGAGGTTTCTCTAAACTAAGGACCTAGAAACCTTATAAGTGGGGGGGTGATGCAAATGGCACCATGCCCTCATATTAGGCACATCTTCAGTAGGCAAAAGTATGTCTCTGGTGGCCCTGAAAGCGCCAGGAGATTGCTTACACTTGGGTGTGACTGCCAGTTTTTGTATAGTAGCAGGAGATAGCTCCAGAATGGCCTGGAAGTACCTATTTTGGTCACTTCCTTAGGTTCCTCTAGGGTTGTAATGTATTTGCAGGTTCATTGAAACATCAAAGTAATTCGAACTGCCGCCGCGGCAGCGGGCGCCAGTTGCCTTGACAATTTTCACGACATTATTTCCTTAACGGTAAATGTCATAGATGTCGTGAATAGCTACGAAAAAGCTGTTTTTCTATTACATGTTATTGGACTATGGTTCATTTTTGGTGTACAATATGTCATTTTTCATAACAATTCAGTAACCTGGCAATGTTTTCCTGGTCGCCGGAAGTGACGGCCACTCTCTCCCCTATGGGGGATAGTCAGAATATCTCTGTGGGTTTTCTGGAAAAATAGTATATGGCGCCAGATTGCCTTAAGGACCCTACGCTGGCGCATGGGGGGGGGGGGGGGCATGTTTGTAGTTTTAACCTTGTCTTCAACTTGTGTTTGACATTTATTGACTGGTTTGAGCCTATTATGACCTCAAACTGACTTAGACCTGTTGACCATAGGACAGTTTCTGTCAGCGACACTTGCTTACGACCTGTATCACGAGTTGCAGGGTCCATGAAGCCCTGATTTAGTCCACGGTTCCCTATACATCTAACCTTAGGACATGGCTTGGTACTTAGGTATGTTTATGTGTCTATTAACCTAGTCTATTGTCCACTTTCCCGCCTCTTCCTTTCATGGAACACCAGATTGTGTCATGGGGCGAGCAAAGCTCCTGAAACGATTGGTCAAAGCGTGGTATTACGGGTTCTCTTGTGCATGCTTGCCTCTTCAAAGGCCCTCCAAGGTGTCCGAAAATGGGTTTGAAAGACACAAATTGTGATGACAAAAATTGAGTCCAAAATGAAGCTCTTCACCCACATAGAGGCTAGTTGGACATCCAAGGTCCAGGGGCGTACCAATAGGCATCATCATTCGCGGTTCCTGCATAGCCAAGACAACTTGCTTGTGGAAACCTGGATACATCATACCCTCCGATTTCTTCAACGACTTCTTTGTTAACTAGTGTCCTCTCTCATGCATTCTTTTCAAACAATCCACTGCATCTGAACCGCCGTGGTAGGCAATTGTCATGGAATCTTTCCACAATATATACGTAGAATTCTAAACATAGGTGGTCGTGCGCGAGGCCTCGCACGACGAGCACAAAGGAAACGGTGCTGACTACACGTACCCATTGTCTTGGAGCTTTCAGATCAGCTGTTTGAATGTAGGCGCTCATCTGTACGGCATCAACAATGGCGTTTTTGAGACTCTCATATGTGTTAGCTACAAGTCGGTCTCGCTGATGGGCCCAACAGCGAAGAAGGTTATCTGCCGCCTCCCACAGCGGTGTCGTCTCAACATGCTGTGCGCTTCCTTGGGCTATTCCTGCCAGTTTGGCTGCAACGGACCAGGGTGTATCTGTCCTCAGAATATGAACGCTACATGTAGTATGCCACTTCTGCAAATCCAGACAGTCTTTGTGTCGCAGGTCGCGGAGGGCAAGCAGTGCTTGAACGCTGTGCCGTCCAGATAAACACACGTATTCTCCATCTGTGAACGTAGGCACAGCCGTAGGTGCGCGAGGGCTGAGGCATAGGAAGTCACACACATAGGAGAAA